>OZ017789.1:7433085-7491057 GCA_963969325.1 Lycopodina hypogea | reverse complement strand
ATATATATATATATATATATATATATATATATATATATAATTTTTTTTTTTTTCTTTTTTTTTTTTTTTTTCAGTACATTGTTTCATTGAAATACTACTAATACATGGGATGAGCCTCAACTGAAATGAAAAACAAGGTTTCTCAAATGGACCACACTGTAAATAAACCTTCACCAAATCAAACCAGGTATACCAATCATTGTGAGTAGGGCAGAGACTCAGTAATTGGTTGGTGTGTCTGATCAGAGTTAGTGGACCTGCACTAATTGGCGGTCTTCCTGGGGACAATTTTAGCCTATGGCTATACTAGTTGGGAAGGCCATTGGATTTACCCAAACTAAGGGTCACCACAGGAGCAACAAGTGATTCATTGATACAACAAAGTAATTCACTTCCATTGTGAATTAAGCAGCTGTGTGCACTGGGGGTGGGGTGGGGTGGGGTGGGGTGGGGTGGGGTGGGGTGGGGTGGGGTGGGGTGGGGTGGGGTGGGGTGGGGTGGGGTGGGGTGGGGTGGGGTTAAAGAAGACTACTCCTAACGCTTCACTTGGTGGTGTCATGTTCAATGTTCAGCTTCAAAACAGTTATATTTGCAGCTGCAGATGTTATTGTAGCAGGTGCAAGTGGTTTGTGAGAAACAAGAGCGAGCATAGCCAACAGGATGCACTGCCATAACTAGGGATTACAGTTTGACCAAGAAAGAACCCCCAAAAATTACCACTATTTTCAACAATGTGCCTGGGCTGACCACATAAACTCCCATGGCGGTGGCCTCATCTGAGTAGGTCACAAGGCACTCCCTGTGGTATCCAGAAGTGCATGCTTGAGTATCCCATGGGGCTTTGTGTTGGTTGATTAACTATTCCCAACGATTTTTGTCAGATTCTCTGTCCATGTCCAATAGTTGATGCCACTTATTGCTTAGTGAGCATTTGGGCTGACTGTCCGTCTCTGCACTTTCACTTGTCCAAGTCTCTCATTTCTCTACAATATTCCCTTACCCACTGCTTCAAGTTTGGGTTGTTCTCCTGTAGAAAGGCTGGTAGGCTCCCGAGGAGGTTGATTATATCTTGTGCACTGTTGGGAAGGGGAAACCTTTCTCTATCAAGCTTTTTCAGGAACAACTCTAGCTGTCTTAATTTCCCAACTCTGTAGCTTGACTCCACATGTATGTTGCCTAAGAGATATGTAGTTCTCCCACACATGTCATTTATAACCTCAGCTATTCACCAACGTGTGTGTGTGTGTGTGTGTGTGTGTGTGTGTGTGTGTGTGTGTGTGTGTGTGTGTGTGTGTGTGTGTGTTACTGTTAGTTTTAGTGTGTGTGTGTTACTGTTAGTTTTAGTGTGTGTGTGTTACTGTTAGTTTTAGTGTGTGTGTGTTAGTGAGTGTGTTAGTGAGTGTGTTAGTGAGTGTGTGTGTATATATGGATGGAAGTGAGTTTGATTGCCTTTTGTGTAGGATGAGTACTCCTTGCTGCCTCAAGGCTACACTGTTGGCGTCCATGGCTACGTCCTGGTCTACTCCGTCACTTCCATGAAGAGGTCAGTTACCATGACAATCAGCACTTGCTTATTTGATTAGTGACGTATCCTTTTATGGCAAAGTCACTAATTATTTGAACTCTCTGATATAATATATGTGCAAATAGTTTTGGGGGGGGGGGGTTGATAGGTGCTGGGTGTTGCTAAGGGAAGTTGTGTCTAGGGACGCTGTTGCTAGGCCGACTGAGAGCTCCACAAAGGGATGGGATAATGAGGTAGAGAGAGTCATGCATGTAATCAGGTAGTGAATGGACACATCTGAGACATACAGTCAAGTCCATATCTACTTTTAATTTCATGCATTCTTGTTAGTGGCAACTAGTGGCGTAATGCTGTATGTTGTTGCATGTATGTGCGTGCACACGCACACACACACATGCACACACGCATGCTGTTTGGCTGTCCTAGTAGGTGCTTGGTTTTCCCCATCATTTGTCACTGCTGACTTGTAGCCATCCCATTGTTCTCTGCACGTGGGCAGTTCACCAACTGTCACCACTGGAGGCCAACTTCTGGTGCACCTGGTGCCAGCTATAACAGCTTGCTTAGTAGTATAAGGCTTAGCTTCAATTGGAAAAATTATATACTTCTTTTTTTATAAATGTCCTCACTTTGTTCTTGCAACATTCAGAAGTGACCATACAAAATGAACTGGTTCTGCTGTAAAGTTGTTATATATATATATATATATATATATATATATATATATATATATATATATATATATATATATATATGTATATAAAGAGCTGGCAATCTTTAAACTGTTATCTATTTAATTTGGAGGCACCGAGCAATGTTGCTACAGAGTATCTCTCACCTCATCTGGCATAAGAGCTCTCTCCTCTCTCTCTCTGGGTGGGGGAGTTGTAAAAATGGGGTGAATAGAACCCACCATAGGGTGAGAATGTGGAGGGGAATTATAATTATATGTGGACTCCGTTTTGACTTCTTTTGGCTGTTACTATGGACAATGCTTTTGGATGATCTTGTGAGTAATTATCTCAGAGAACAACTCTAAACAGGGTGCCCTATTCCTCAACGAAAACACACACACACACACACACACACACACACACACACACACACACACACACACACACACACACACACACACACACACACACACACACAGGATTCTTTAATCATGCATGCAATGGTGCTTCTTCTTTTCTTCTTGAGGGCAAATGAAGAGACTGGTGGGAGTATGCTCTTGTTGCTTGTCACAAGTGGTGGTGTTTGGAGTTTTCTTCTTCAGTGACCACTTATCAGTTCACTGTGCAGTGCAATACAATCAGTGGGCACATTTATATTGTACTAGTAATAGTATGCATGCAGCCAGGAGGGCACACCCACATGTGGGTGTGGTTAAATGTACCATATACGAGGGGCTAAGTGCTGTACCTTTCAGACAACTACTTTTCTTTTCCTGTGATGAAGCCAGCAAGTCTACACAAAATTCACCTAACATGGAGTTTTAGATTTGTGCTTGAGTCTCTCCTTGTTACGACCAAAATCCGCCCAATTTAACCACCATGTGATACCATGTGACACCAAGATCATTTACGGCAGTACAATAGTGACGATTTTACAGCTACTTGAAGTAGACAAGTATCTCGGGGACACCCTGCAGTTTGTCGCAGGTTTTGTGAGGACATGTTCCTCTGGTTAAACAGTGAATGGACGAGACAGACCAATGAAGTTTACACATTTAATGACCCATTACCAGTTAAGGTCAGATTTGTTGGTGACTTTTATTGGCTAACGATCAATAACAGTGAATGATAAAGACTAACCCATGAAGACTGTGGTTTAGACAATCCTTTACCATTATGATCAGATTCATTTATTTTGAGTAATTAAATATCATCCCATGTGTGATGACCAAGGGTAAAAGCAATATTGTCATTTTGTTTATTGTTGTTTATTAATTATTTTACTCGATTAGTCAATGTTTCGTTATTGTTGTTGTTTGTTTTTTTTAAATTTTTTTTAATTTTTTTTTATTTTTATGAACTTGTATAAAAGCCACACATAACCTGGGGAAATGTTTACCAGCCACTCTGAATCAAATACATACTTTCCCCTTTGGCTATAGTACAATAGGTTGATGATCCTTACCATTCCTTTTCAATCATCAACTTTCATTATGTGTGATCAACAAACTTATTAGTTGTATACTTTTAGATAAACTTCAGACTCTTTATGTTATTATTTCTCTCTAGCCGCTTGTCGTGTGCATCACATTATGGAAAATAACCATTAATTAATTTATTTTATTTTTTTTGTCTTAAAATGATCAACTCTATTTCATAAGTCCAGTTGATCATGTATCTGTTAGCACAATGTGATATCTCATCACACACTTCATCTGACTATGTTGGTCACTTTTCTTTTCCAGTTTCAAATGCTCCAAATGATTACGATCTGATCTCTGTGTAATGCAGACCACTTAGGCTTGAAAGTGGACCGGTTCCTTGGGCTGCCCACTCTGCACAGGGCCACATAGAGTTGTGCATGATTGAAGAAATCCTATTTCAGCAAGAGTCCCACCTTGGATAATATCAGGCCTTGGGACTACGGACTTGTTGAAGGTGATTCCAAAGCAGGACCTTGTGGGGACTCTCTCCATTTCAAAGGAGATGCCGTTGTCTTGAGGATGAAACAAGATTCTTGGGGATCATGAAGTCTGTGCCCTTGTGGGATGCAGGGGCAAGGTCTGGATGGATGATCTTGTTGGTGATAAACTTCACAGACTATGTGGCACTATTCACACGGCCAATGACTGTATCCAGCTTCCTTAGTAGCATGGGAGGGAGGGGGAGGGGTCTCTGGACCTCATGGTGGTCAAGAAATCCTGTGGTTATCTGTGGAACTCTTCCGTGTCAGCTTACCTGCACATCCTTTTGCCGTTTACACTCCGATCCTCTGCCTGACTTTTTCATCATGGATGAAGATCTGTTCCGATTTTTTTCTTCTCACCATCGTCTGGGAACAGGTTCCCAGTGGAGTGATATAGGTGTGTAGCATAGTCCTGGCTAATCACTGGGAACCTGTAAGCTCCGCCGTGTTTGCACTTGTGGATGTCCCAGATCTTGAGCTGCTTCAAGTGGATGCTGTCAATGAGGAGCTCTTCACGGATACCCACAGCAGTGGGAGGTGATATCTCATCTTTTTGGTATGCACATGTAATTAACAGGAAGTACATTGTGTGCCAATGGGAGTTCCGGTATTTGATGATAATTTATGGAATGTGCGTCGACAATAAGTAGACAGAAAAGTGGAGTGGAAAATTCTGAAGTTCCAGAACTTTTTGAAATCCTGCAATTTGAGGGAAGATCTATCATGTGACTAGGGAATTGTCAAGTGAAGGTCAAATCAACTATGATGTTTAAATAGAAGAAGTCTTATTTTTACTCTGATTTAGTCAAAACCCCGAAAATGTTCCATAATTTTTCCAATTTTTTCCAATTTCAGTAATTGGGGGGGGGGGGGGGGGGGGGTGGAGGTGGAGGTGGAGAGTGTGCGTGCTATCAATGACCCTTTACAAAAATGGAAATGCCTGTGGCAGACCCAACATTGCATCCCGAGGCCATACAAAAAGGTTTAGCAAGCTTTCATTGAAATGGGTCCACACATCTTAGATAGAGTTCTTGGACAAATCACACAGACAGACAGACAGACAGACAGACAGACAGACAGACAGACAGACAGACAGACAGACAGACAGACAGACAGACAGACAGACACCGGTGACAATTAGATTGCTTGTGTGAGGGAGAAAAAAAGCAGGATCTTGAATATTGAGTTATACCTGTACAAAACTTTATAATGCAATATGTTGTGATTAGGAGAATGTAGTTGAAGACATTGAGAGAATCACGTGATTGAGAATGATAGATTTGGTGCAACATGACTAAATATTATTCAAAATTGGAAATGGTCGTCACTATGTATTCCTTTTCTTTTCTTATCTTGCGACGTATTTGGTTCCTTTATAGAGTCTAGAGTTCAAGGGGTACTGTGGGTGGGTTCTATTTCTGCTCCTTGTGGTGTGCACTGCTCTCTGTGCACCTCACCTTGCTCTCAGTGTCACTCCCAATGGCATCTTTGAATTGCCTGTCAGTAATGCAAGGTCCATGGCTGGTTGGTTGTGATTCTTCCTTATTGTTGTTTATTTATTTTTTTAATCTTTGTTTTGTTTGTTTGTTTGTTGTTGTTTTTTTTTTTTTTTGGTTGTATATTTTTTAAATTACGCCGTAATTTTTTATTTATTTATTTTTATTATTTTATTTTTTAGCTTTGATGTAGTCAAGGTGATTCACGAGAAACTCCTGGACCTCGTAGGATCTAGCAAGTGAGTCTACTTTACTCTATCAGGAATATCTCCTCCCCTCCCCACCCCACCCCTCAGAGGAGGCAGACATGGTATTAATATCAACTCCTAGGGCAAGTGTATTGTCTTTGTGTTATTTGGTGTTAAATTGAGAGTCAAAACATCAGCTCCCCAGACAATACACCACACGAAGTAATGATCATGGCATCACTGAAGTGTGAGATCTGGGCCAGCCAGCCAGCCCATGGCTCTTCTACTGTGGTCTAGCCTACCTTTCTTACCCCTCCCCTCTCCCCCTTAAATTTTTTTTCTCATAACTGCATATAAAAGTGTCCTTGTTAATTACTGGTATGTGTGTGTGTGTGTTTATTGTTCATTGTTGCAGGGTCCCCATTGTGCTGGTGGGGAACAAGAGAGACTTGCATATGCAGAGGTGAGTGTAATGGTGGGGGCAAGCTACTACTACTACTACTACACACACACACACACACACACACACACACACACACACACACACACACACACACACACACACACGTTGAAGAATACTGTGGCATCTTTCAACGCAACTGCATCATAGAGTTTTAAGTGATCCCAAACACTATCTCCTCCCAGACACTTGGGCCTACAGGGCTCAATTTTGCATAGGTAGAGTCTGGGTCTGTCATCTGAAGATTGGAGTGACCCCCGCCCCATAGACCTGGGGGTGTGTGGTTTATTTCCTTGGGGGTGGACTCCGCCTTTGCCCAGCGAACCATCCCCCTCAGCCTGTGGGTCAGTTGTGGTGTTGCTTGTCGGAGCTGTAGTCACATCTGTAGCTGTGGACCAAGTGTGCACATGGACTGTGTCTATTTATACATCCTATATGTAGATATGGCCTGAAAATAGTTTGTTGTGTTGATTGAAGTGTTTGTTTAGTGTAAGTTTGTGTCTGAGATGTGATGGTGTACGTAATCTCTCGTTTGTTTGTGTGGCAAGTCCACCTCATGTCCACCTCATGTATGTGTAGTGGTGACTACAGATACAGCATAGTGGTGTCCAGGCATTCTTCATGAAGCTAACTCACTCTGAATTCTCTGGGACCATTAAGAATCTTTGTATAATGCCTATGCAATACTTCATGGCCTAGAGAAATAATGCGTACACACACACACACACACACACACACACACACACACACACACACACACACACACACACACACACACACACACACACACACACACACTCTGTTGGTTTTTTATTTCATTAGTAATGATTTTTAGAATCCTTGAGGAATGGAACTATGACCTATTAATTAACTTTTGGGGGTAAGCTTATCTCTGGTAAATAGAAAAGGATCTCTATAGAATTATACTAGTGGACTTCTGTTCTATTGTGCCCACTGGACATGTCTGTGTTGTATCTGTTGTCTTCACCAGACACAACTCAGCATGTGACCATAAGGATGAGTGAGGTAGCTCTCACTGAGACACTGAGGTTCAACCAACCATACTGCAGCCTCCCCTGGCTGCCATGTGCACAAATTAGGGCAGCTGGCAGAGGTGAACATTGACATCCTTTCAACGGGGAGGTGTTTGGGGAGGGGGGGGGGGGGGGCAGAGACATGCACATCAGTGTCATTATGCAGCCACCCACATTGCACAAGGTGAAGGGAATTGCCTCTCTTGTTACTTTTGATCTCTTCCTGTTTCTCTCTTTCACTCTCTCTCTCTCTCTCCCTCCCTCTGTGTTGTCTCGTGTTGTGTGGGAGTGCAGAGTGGTGACCTTTGAGATGGGAAAGAAGCTGGCTCAGCAGTGGAGCATCACCTTCATGGAGTCATCAGCCAAACAGAATGAGGTGACCTCAATGTTGATGCATCATGATATAGATACTCCATTGTGTGTGTGAGGGAACTTGTCAATGATTTAGTTTCTGTGTTGTCGCATAAAGATCAGAAGAATGCCACACCCCACAAAGCAGGGGAGGATTATTCTATGACTGTTTGAAATTTTTCTGCAGGACATCGATTGTGTTTTCCAGCGAATCTTGCAGGAGATTGAGAAGCAGTTTGGTGGTCCAGATGAGAATGCCTGCATGATCTTCTGAACTGCTACTTCTCTTTCTGTTTCTTCCTTTCCTTCATTATCTGCTGCTCCCCCCTCCCACCCAGCAGCTGTGCACATGCCCGTGTTCTCATGTTCTCTCTTCCTCTCTCTGTTATTCACATACACATGTGATGGTAACATGTTTTGATAGACACCATATGTCAACATGAAACATTAATGTTCTCTAAATTACATAAGTAGTTTACTATTGTGGTGTGATGTGGCATTAGAAATAACTCCTCCCCTTCCCTCAGGCAGTTAAAGCCAGATGTATAAAAACAGTTTGTATCCATTATTGAATTAATCTAAGATGGTGATAGGGTGTAGTCAGACTGTCTATTCATGTCATGGGAGTGAATTAACTTCCTGTTCCTTGCAAGTGTGAGAAATCTTGGATCCTCCCATTTAGTTCCATACTGCCTTTTAATTTTTTAAATGGTTGTATTCTTTAAAAGATACAACCAAGTTATATTTGTTTTTGTTTTTTCTGACTATTTTGGAAGTGTTTGGAGTTAGATAAATTAAATAAAAGTTAAAATTTGTTGTTTTCTTGATTCTCAGAATTTGCCAGAGAAGGAGGCTTCAACCCACAGCTTCTCTGGCTAAAAAGTATTTCATTCTCAGCTGCATGTGTAGGTGACCCCATTTTCTTCAATTTATTATTTTTTTGCTTTTTTTTTTTTTTTTTTTTTTTTTTTTTTTTTTTTTTTTATCCACCATTTTAAAAGTTAGGTTGCTCTATTGTCCTTTTTACCTATTTTTCCAATGAAAGTGACATTTTCAATTTGGTTATAACTTTTTGGTGGGACCTTAGAGAATTCAAAGACCTTCCACAGGTGTAGGGACTAGGTAAGATTCAGAACAAAGTGGAAGGAGTGGTCCTGCGACCCTCACTTCCAAGTGTTGTCGTTTTTTTACAATTATGCACCTGAGCAGGCAGGCAGGGACGTAGTACTTACAATACAATAGATACTAAGAAAGAAAAGAAAGATAGGGAAAATATGTGTGGTGGGTGTGTGCATATGTTTGTTGATTTCTTCACCATAACATCATCAGTACTGTATGTACCATCAACAAGTAGGCAATTGTTGTGGTTAGGCCCAAAGCAATGCTAAGGATGGACCCAGGGCAAGTTCCTTCATATCTGCAGAGGTGAGCCATCATGATTTAGTAAGTATCAGAATGGAAAAGTTCAGAAACAGGCAATTACTTAAATCTCTGATATTGATGTTGGACTGTCTCCTTATGCAACCACTACACAATGCCTGTACTACCACAGGCCCACAGCTTTTGCATACCATTGAATTGAATGTGGTAATAAAACAAACCTAGCCTGTCATACAGGCCCTCCACAGCTCTGTAATTACTTGCCACCACCAGGAAACACAAGCTGCCTTGTGGTTCTCTCCACTTCAGTCTACGTCCAAATATATTTAATATTATCTTTACCTCAATTTTGTCCTTCCCTAAGCCTCAAAACTTGTCCATTGTGTGAGCTTCCTGTATGTATTGACTCACTGGTTCCATGTGATGCTCAGATAAGACTTGTTAATAAATATTGTGTCCAATTACTAAACCACTGGAAAGGAAGTTCTCAACATTAATCCTAAGCATACTTATTGCATTTTGAAGTGTTTTATCCTGTTTTACCCTTTACCTCACAATGGAGATTGTCTTAACACCTGACCGGGACAGTGCAGAACATGTTGACTCTTAGGAGTAGGGCAAGACAACCTCCATTGTGAGGTAAAGGGTTATCTAGCACCCCAGAGATAATTCTCTGGTGGAACAGGCACAGGATGAAACACTTCAAAATGCAATAAAGTATGCTTAGGATCAATGTTGAGAGACCAAAAAAAAAAAAAAAAAAAAAAAAAAAAAAAAAAAATATATATATATATATATATATATATATATATATATGTATGTATGCAGTATTACAAGGGGGGGGGGGGGGAAGAAGTATTTTTAAAAAGTGAGGATATTTCAATTTTGAGGGAAGAAATTGTTTTAATGTTTCCACTGGTATGATTCTATAAAAGTCAAAAATATATATATACAATATTACAGGGGGGGGGGGGGGGGGGGAGATGGTTATCATCTCATACAAATATTGAATCACTCTGAAATGTTCTAGAGAAATTGATTGGTTATGTGGATTAGTTGGTATATATGCACTACAGAGTAAGTGTGCCTATTTCAATGCATACAACATCAAACTTGTTTCTAGAGGTCAATTGACTCAAGTTTAAAATACCTGACTGTTATTTTTTACACTTGTATTTCTGTGTGTCCATCAAGGTATGCCCACGGTAAAGGTCAATAACAAACATCCCATTTTTAAAGTGCAGACTAAACAAGCAAAAAATGTATAAATACACAATTATATGACTTGCAACCAAGTAAAGTAAGGGAGAAACTGTGAAGACAATTATTTCACCAGCATGGAATAAAATAATTAGAGTGGCAGATCCACAAAGTAGCAGGAGGAGGAGAGGGTTGAAAAAAATTTAGGAAGCCCAGGAGTGAATTCCCTATTCACTAACTACGGACTTTTTTCTTGATGCATAACTGGTACCTATTTTGATATATTTTGCTAAAATTTGTTTATTTGCTTTTTTTTAAAGATTAGCATAGATTTTTTCCCCTTCAAAACATCCACTGCAAACAACTCCTATGAAACCAGTTCTCTCTCCACTTTAAAGTGATTGCTGAGGTTTCCTTTCCTTGAAATGTTTATATTTGATCCCATCAGTTATGCTCAGCTGAACAAGTAAAGTTGGCAGTCTGGTTAGTAGCAGTGGTAGGATTTTGCTGCAGCTGTGGTAATTTTTTCCTTCTGCTTTATGCTTTCAGAGATTTGCTTGTTTAGTTGAGATAGATGTAGGAGGCACTTGACCCCAGTGCTGCCCCCCCCCCCCCCCCCCCCTCCCCTCCCCCACTGCTGAAGGAGTACTTTATTTTAGGTTACTAATTAAGCAAATTAGAGTAAAATTAACTAGCATAAATATTTCTTCAGTCCATCATTCATACTAAATCATGAGTCAGAGAAGCAGCAGGCATTTGCTTTTTTTTATTATAGTGATTTGGCTTTCCTAAAGGGTTGAGATTTCTCTCTCATCACAATGATACCAGTTCAATTCAATATGATAGTAGTGATTAAACCTGAATCATCATTGACAATATTGTCTTGTTTTATACAGTTTTTATCTATTTATTTAGTTGTTATACTGTTTTGCAAAATATCCCCATCCTGAAAGTGAGATTTTAAATCTATCTTTTGATCTATTTGGCATAGAAACATGAACGATGCATATGGTATGCATGCCTTTAGATGGTCTTGCTATGGCAATTCTATTCTGAGATATTTGCATCAATCCAAGGTAAATTGAGTACCCAAAAACCCTGAAGTACACCACCCCTTCCATATTCTCTCTCTACCAACTGGATAATGACAACCAAATTTTGCACGCAAACATTGATAAAAAAAAATTTTTTTAAAAATTAAAAAAAAAAAAATTAAAAAAAAAAAAGAAGAAAAGATTAGGATTCATGATATAGACTTGATTAAATCTGTTCTAAATTCATCTCTGGTATCAAAGTCATGGAAGAGAAATTAGGTACTGGCACCTCATGACTGCTGGCATTTCCCTGGCTCGCACTACACCACTTGATTAGTTGGTTAAGAGGTCTCACATGGTATGTATGTCCTACATTTCCAGTTGGTTAATGATATGTATGCATGCATGTATATATGTGTATGTATGTATACACATGATTCTTTCTCCCCCACCTGAATAACTCTGAACAGTTGACACCACAATCTTATGGAATCTTGTAAAAGTCTATTAGCTATATTACAAAGAATGTTTCAGAACAGAACTATGTAACAGCCCATAGTTTAAGTGGCACACTCACACACAGAAAATGTTTTAAGATTTATTGGCTGATTTAAGATTTCTGCCTCCTTCCATCATGGGTGATCAGGAGGTGAAGTTCCCCCATTCTGACAGAGGTCAAAGTCTCATTTGGTATACTCCAATGCATCCTGGTAGACTATAGATATCAGCTCCAGAGAACCACACTGAGCATGCCCACACCAAGAGTCCTGTATATACCCGAGACAATCTCCCAAAACTCATTACCTTAATCACATGAAATGTTTCAGAACAAAATATTTATTAGAGTCATTTTATATATATTAGTGAGTAACCCGTCCCGAAGGTGAAGGTGGACTGTAGTCACAAATATGTTCACTTTGATGACATATTTTGTAGACCTTCAAAACAAAAGTGAACATATGACTATGGTCAAAGGGTTATTTTAAAAAGAAGTATCATTTTTGGCATTTTTAGCCTTACGCACAAGGAGGAAGAGGTGTGACCAGATCGGATCAACCCCATGCTAATATCACAGAGTCTAGTTGTGTCGGCATGCCAAGTTTTAGGCCTGTAGCTCCATTTTTTTCCTGGTAAAGTACCTTTTTTTCTTCATTTTTTTTATTTATTATTTTTTATTTTTTTAATACATTTTTTATAAATACAGAAGGGGATATGGCCATATAGACATGCTCATGATGTTCCCCTGGTGACACTGATCCTAAATATATACGAGTTTGTGTGTCTAATTCCAGCATGAATTGTGGACACAGACTATTTGCACTTTTTATATATATATATATATATATGAAGGGTAGGTGGAGGATAACTCAATGTGGGGCCTCATAACCTATACTTATAACTTCATAAGCAACTGTATGACCTTGGAGTGGCATGAACATTGCGTGGTATGACACCTTGACAATATGCCATTAGAACAGAGATGTGTTTGCATGATCATTCTCTTTAAAGGAATTCTGCAGTGAAGAAGTTAATTAACCCACAAACAAACTGAACACCCAGGAATGTTGTCATGAACTCACACAGAACCTGTCAACTCTAACGTCTTTCTGAAGAATAATTTGTGGCTTTGTAACTTCAACTATTTAGGTCGATATGAATTATTTGATGTTATTGTGGATGTGGTTGCAGTGTGGCATATAAATTTGTGGGCACTTGTTGTTAGAGGGCACATGTGCACATTGGCAGTCTATCCCTTTAAGCCTATTACTATGTCTAAAACACCAAAGCTGTTAATTATAGTATTACTAGGACGATTATTATATTGTACATACCTAATAATAAAGTGTATGGACACACAAAAAGTGTTGTGAGAATGGACTTAGTTGGTCTCTTATTATTATTATACTTATTGGCACATGATCTTGTAGTTGCTATATCTTGTGTGTGTGTGTGTGTGTGTGTGTGTGTGTGTGTGTGTGTGTGTGTGTGTGTGTGTGTGTGTGTGTGTGTGTGTGTGTGTGTGTGTATGCGCATTGGAAAAAATATAGACAGGCCATTTGAGTAATCACACATGGTCCTCAGATGAACATGTAATCTCTAATGTGCATAATGACAGTCTATCATCACACAGCAGCTACTGTGGACATGCACAGATTGGTCAGGTCAAGTGGCAGATGATCATGCTCACATGAAATGGCTGAAAAATGTATAGGTTTAAAAAATGTATCTGTACAATGTGTGAACATGTTTTTATACAAATAGTTTGCACCACATCCACCAGATATCTTGTTTTCTTGTCCAGTCCAGTGGAGCGAATAGTGACCTCAGCTCAGTGTAAAATAATCAATGGCTGTCATCTCCCATCCCACTCCATTGTCTTGCACAGTGAGCTCAGTGGTGCAACAACACAGGAAAGACTAACACCCCTCTCCCCCCTTTCAGATCGCAGAAGGAAAAGAGAAGAAGAAGAAGCAGGTTCTGGGTGGCTCTGTTTCAGGTGGAAAGAGCTGAATTTAATAGATAAAAAAATAAAAAAAACAAGAAAAAAAGAAAAGGAAAACAAAACTTGGCTAGCACATATAAGTGGGAAAGATTTCGCTTTTTGGTAATTGTATAAAAAAAGTAATTTAAAAATAAATAAAAAACAACAACAAACAAGTCGCTTTGCTATCTTGCTACTGTCAAGATAGAGATGTCCATATGTTCATGTCTATGTCACCAAGATCATCTCTTAAGAGATGTGTAGTCAGCCTAAATATGCCAAAAATGGTACTTAAGCCAAACCCCCTGGCCTAGGGCTGGGTCACACCACTTCTCTGCCAAACCACTGTACCAAATGAAACCCGGTCTTCAGGGAAGACATATCCTACACCAAGTATAGCCTTTAACCCATTCCTCCATTTGGATACTCTACCACACCTCTTCATGTGGACATGTCGGTTCAATAAAACCACAAATGATGTGATGTATTTTTGGTGATTATGGCTTATCAATTCATGGACCTAGAGGCCAGCAAATACAACTTAACTCTGGTAGAAAATGGGCAGGGTCACACCTTTCCTGATGGCATAATATTCCCGGGCATTGCCGAGTGTGTGTTTATGTTTGTGTCCCCCCATTCTTTCATTAATAGGACATGTCCTCAGCCTAAAATAAAACTATTTTGAACTATACATAACAGATCATCAAGTATGCAACCATTTGCATGTTATATATCTTTAAATACGCACACCAACACCCACACACAAATAACAATAGCAACAGTGGGTGTATGTCTCTTTGATGAATTAGTCGCGTATTTCATTACTTGTGGCGTCTGACTATGAACTCAGTGAATAACTCTGTGTGGTCATGTGCCTACTCACTCGTGTGCTCAACTGGTTTGGAGCACTTGCTCTGTGCATGTTTAAAACCTAATCAGAAACAAATAGTAGCTGTCTATATAATCTAAGGTTTCCAAAGGAAATGTTTTGCCAACACAGAACTGTTGTTGACTCGCGTTCAAATCACCTGATAGTTATTTTCTGTTGTATATTTCTATGTACGTCTGTTGTGTGTATATGCTAAAGGGTCAACAATGCCTCAACCATATTTTAAAATGGCAGATGGAAGCAAAAAAACTCCCCAAAAAATCCGTGACTTAGACAAGCTGAACTCAAGCTAGTGATAACTTTGAAACAAAGACAATTTATTCTACAGCAAATATAGTAAATATTACTTTAGCAGACACACACACACACACACATATATATACATGTAAGACCTGTGGCAAATAATTTCTATAATATCTACTAAATAGTAGCATTTTATAGTAGAAAAAATAATTGTTTAGAACATTTAAGATGAGATAAAAGTTGTGGTAAGATTTATTACTTTTGGATATTTATACAGTTACAAGACTGGAAATTTCCAGCCAAAAACTCGCTCACTTATGATTTCATGTTGACTTAATAATGATTTAAAATGTTGACTTCCATATCCACTGAATTTCCATTGGAAAAAAGAAGAGAGAGAAAAAAAAAAAGAAAAAAAAAAAGGGGAAAAAAAAACAACACCCAAACATGACCAGGAATTGAACCAGAGATCTTAGCACTGGTGTTCCTGAGGAAGTTTTCCAAGAAGAAGATCAACAAGAAAGCAACAGTTAGACTGCAAAACAAGTTCATGGATAAAATACTTATTTGTAACTACAGGGTGTCCATACAGTAAAAGCAATCAGTTGTAACCAAATAGTTGTGACAACTGACTTTGGTGTTTCCAAACAGTAAACAATTAGTTAAAAATCCATTCTTGAGTAAAACTTGTGGATTTATCCACCCCCCCCCCCCCCCCCCCCCCCCCTTCCATTCCAAGTGTTCCTAGATCTGTGCCACAGGTAAAAAGCTATAATCATGGGTAAATAATAAAATGAACATTTCCTTTCACAATCTTGCAAAGAAACTCCCCCCCCAAAGGATACCACAATCTGAGGAGGAGGCCATGTGTTGTTTGTGGCCGTGCGTTGTGGTCGTGCATTGTGGCCATGCGTTGTGGCCATGTGACATGACCTCCTCATGTGCATACAACATTCCATCCCAGTCAGTAACCCCACAAATAAACGAACACACTCTATTTCAATAAAATCAAAACAGCTCCCAATTGAAGTGGCTTCACTATAAAGGTTAACAACAGCAAGTGATGGATATTTTGAAGAGATTAATACTTCATCCTCAAAGAGCTCTTCAATTTTAGCCACTTTTACCAACTCCTTAAAAAGGGCAGGCAGTGGTCCCTCTCAAGGGCAGGCAGTGGTCCCTCTCAAGGGCAGGCAGTGGGGTGCAATGCGAAGGTTCTAGCTCCAAATGGCCAATTGCTATGAAGCACAGACACTGCATTGCTAGTGTCAGTCAATATGAAGCTCATCTACTGATAGGAATGCAGCAACAACAGGTAGCAGCCCAGAATAGCCAAACACATGAGAACACACGAAATGTCTTACCTGACCATTGAGCATAAAGTACACACATTGAACAGAGCCATGGCAGGTGCTGTGGTCAGTACAAATAGGATGTGTAGTGATTCCATTCCAAAGTTAAGTGGCTAGCATTCTAATGAGAAAGTATTTTCACTCAACAAGTACCAAGACTAAGAGGACAATTACATTCCTGTTTGTAGATGATTCATATCCATTTACAAAATAATATTGCAAGTGAATGACCACAAGCCTAACACCTCCACTGTGGTCCTATCATATAATATACATCTACTCTAATATAATATAATATACATCTACTTTAATATAATATACATCTACTTTACCCCACTGTCCTGTTTGACATGCTCAGATTGTACCGGTGCTCAAGATGCAATGTGTTTGTTTGTTCTGTGCACAGGCCAAGAAAAGGTCTACATCAAGATGGCTTAGGTGGTTATGTCCGAGATTTTGGAGTATGTGTATGCACATCTACTAACTGCAGTGGTGGTACTAAAATGGCTCCTAACTGCAGTGGTGGTACTAAAATGGCTCCTAACTGCAGTGGTGGTACTAAAATGGCTCCTAACTGCAGTGGTGGTACTAAAATGGCTCCTAACTGCAGTGGTGGTACTAAAATGGCTCCTAACTGCAGTGGTGGTACTAAAATGGCTCCTAACTGCAGTGGTGGTACTAAAATGGCTCCTAACTGCAGTGGTGGTACTAAAATGGCTCCTAACTGCAGTGGTGGTACTAAAATGGCTCCTAACTGCAGTGGTGGTACTAAAATGGCTCCTAACTGCAGTGGTGGTACTAAAATGGCTCCTAACTGCAGTGGTGGTACTAAAATGGCTCCTAACTGCAGTGGTGGTACTAAAATGGCTCCTAACTGCAGTGGTGGTACTAAAATGGCTCCTAACTGCAGTGGTGGTACTAAAATGGCTCCTAACTGCAGTGGTGGTATTAAAATGGCTCCTAACTGCAGTGGTGGTATTAAAATGGCTCCTAACTGCAGTGGTGGTACTAAAATGGCTCCTAACTGCAGTGGTGGTATTAAAATGGCTCCTAACTGCAGTGGTGGTATTAAAATGGCTCCTAACTGCTCCAAGGAAGGAATATGCACTATTAGTAGAGGAGAGGTGGGGGTGCTTGTAACCTATAAATACACACTACAATATCCATCTCGGCCTCTACAGAATGAGTCAAGAAACATCAACAAAAAAAATAATTTAAAAGTGAAAGGAATAGCTACCGGATTAATTAAATCACCATCAGTGCCACACTGATCAAGGCACTAGATTGCTGACTACAATGTCAGATCAGACACACATCCAGTCCAAAACCACAAAAGAGACAAATGAATATAGCATAAGCTCATGTCTGAAAATTAGATCTAAGTTCTTGGTGTTCATTGGTGATGATTAGAGCTAATAGGTCTCATGTGGACAATTCCAAATCTTAGTGGTTGATGTATCAGGTGTTCTTCTCATTAAACAAGCTGAGAGCAGTCGACATCACAGTCGTGACCACAGGACATCTTCTGGAAGGATGTACATTGGGGAAATCGAATAGAAAGCTTTAGGTTGGAAAATAACTATAAATAAAGCACAAGTGCTCGTGTGGTGGAGAGCCACACTATAGACATTATGCTGTCCAATAAACTACCACCTGCACTGATGGAACCACCCACAGCTGCAGCTGTTTGATTGCAGAGTAGGAGCAGAGAGAGAGAGAGAGTTCAATACAGTCCAGGGGGCACAACCACTTTCAGTTGATATTTAGACATTACATATTTAAAAAAATCGATAATAAAAATATAATGAAAAAAAATTACAAAAGTAAATCAAAGAGCACATCAAAAACATACAATATATATCATGTTTATATTTTTCACACGCCCACACACATAGATAACACAACATTCCCCCCCCCCCCCCCTACTCCCCAGAAAGGTTTGCCTGTCAATCAGAGTTCTGCTATATGATACACACAAACATAATGTTCTAAGGTCACATGATTATTACATACAAGGTTAAACCCTGTCTATTATGGGATACTTTGGGTCACCTTGCATTTTCCCATTTCTATTTATTAGAACTTCATTCACTTTATAGAGGACAAGAAAGAGAAAAAAAAACCAGTAGTGGAGGATTAATCAGACACTCACACTGCACTCACTCACATTCTTGTACCTATTCGTAATCAAATTATAATCATGCTCTTCCTAGTTGAAACTTAATGAGTAAACTATCAACATTCCTGCACACCAACAATAGCTATTAGGGACTTACCAAGTACCCTCAAAGCTAAATCTTTGGCAGGAGTTGCTTCAGGCCCAGCTGAGCACAATGGGTATTTACAAGATATCAATAACCTAAATGGAATTATGCATGTCCTCCTACGATGGGTTTGGAAGAAATACATGTGCGGGGGATGGATATAGAATGTTACCTGCCTGGCTGTGGAACATGTCCAGGAAGATCACATGTAGACTGTATGTTGGCAATAGATTGATTGTGCCTTAAAGATCTCTGTATCATTATATAATGTTCAGTAGTCACCAATAATTAAATTGGAATGTCTTAGAGGAAAAAACTTTTTTTTTCTCAAAATAAATCCATCACACGCTCTTTTTCATGCAATTCTTATCTTATATTAAGTATTTCTGTTCAATCAGCATATAGCATGAACCATTATTAAAAGTGATGGCTACTTATAAATAGAGAGAGATAATTTATCCACTTGGACAGATGACCTGGACTGCCCAGGGCTGAATGCCTTCACAGGTAATGCTGTAGAAGTGAAGTATCACAAATACATCAACATAATTTTTTTATGAGCATAAACTTGAAGTAATTTTGTGGTGCAATGGCTAATTATGAAAACACAGAGACAAAGTAAGCACACAGGAATGCTGTCACTGATTTACACCAGACCTGTTAACATCACCACAGGATGGGAGCAGACATCCCTCATGCCCTGCAGGTGTGCCTAGGAGCCCACAGCACTTGCAGGCACTCAGGCTGGAGTGTTGGCAATGGTGGGGGGGGGGGGGGGGGGAATGGGAACATCCTTGTGGTCGTCGTCCAATTAAGTTTAGAAGGTGAAATAGAGCAAACATACTAACACTGGATGGCCACACACTACAATGAGAAGCGTTTAGTGTCAATTAATATAATACTAACACTGTGATCAACTTGGCACTAACACAGTGATCAACTTGATACCAACACAGTGATCAACTTGGCACTAACACAGTGATTAACTTGATACTAACACAGTGGTCAACTTGACACTAACACAGTGATCAACTTGACACTAACACAGTGATCAACTTGACACTAACACAGTGATCCACTGTGTGGCACTTGATGCATGATTGTGCTATGCATGAAATTCTCTGTACGCAGTTCCCCTGATGATCATGGCAGTGCTATACCGTGTGGTGCTGTATGTAAGGAGATGCCAAGACAGCGAGCCAAGCTCCCTTCCCGACACAACTACTGCACATGTGAGTTTGGGAGGACACTTCCCACTGTCCAGGTACTTACACATCATCATGTATCTTTCCAAACCACTCTACCTATGGTTGCAGAATGGTACTTGTCCTATTCCAATATCTCATTCCAGTCTAATATGAAACTTACTCCTACAGTGCCAGCTTGCTGTGAACTCTATAGTAGCAACAGTTGCTCTGGAGTATAAATAAACAGAGTATAGGACACAACCGTTTTCTAGCACATCCAATGCCACCCCAAATAATGCACAGTAACACACTAATGACTCCATTAATTAATGTGCATGAACAAGAGATAGGGGGAAATATCTGGGATCTATAATTGTCTGCAGTTCACTAAAATAGTGTTATATTAGCTAATGTAGTGTTATTTGCCAATAAAAATAGTGTAATTTTGCCACTAAAACAAAACTGAATATGTGACCACTCATCACTACCTTCATCCCAGCAGGTACTCTGACAGCTCGTGTCCATCCTCCACCTGGTGGCCAGTGCCCACTCTGAGAGGCAGATGGTAATCCTAGTTGTGCACTGAATGACAGTCAGTGGACTGGTACATCTCACAGGAGTAAAGCAAGAGGTCCTAGAGGGCCATGAGTGAGGATCCTCCAAGCACATGCAGTCACGATGGCCCCAGAGAAGGGAGAAGGTACGTAACTACACAAGAAGAAGCAGTAGTATCCTCATTGCCCCAGCACATATGGTTGTGGCCACAGAACACAACACAGAACATGAACAGAAAACTATAAATCACTTCATTGATGCGTCCTCTGTGTCTTGTAAATATCAATCACAACACAATTATGAAGCTGCAGATGATTGATGACAATAATCAAAACACTTGACACTAATTAAAAATCCATTATATCATTCAACAACCACACGTTTGTACAGCACAATACACCATTGTACACTACCAACTGTCCACCTGCACAGCTACAGCAGTGAGCATTCCACCTGTTATGAGAAGTGTCTGTCACCTCCACACAGCATAGCCATAGTTGTTAATATGGAGAAATCAGTTGGGCAAGAACATCCTATGAAAATAAGGCAGAAACTAGAAGGCACTAAGAGAGCAAATATGTATATAGTTGCTGAAGTGAATGTTTGGAATCAAGGCTACATACCAATAACAACTCCAGACTAGAAGTCTTATCCTCAGGCTGACTACTATATTGACTTCATCTCAATCGTACGTACTTTCTCTTGATTCTTTGACAGCAGCAATTTTAACTGTCCATTAGTCACTGTGTGTGTGTGTGTGTGTGTGTGTGTGTGTGTGTGTGTGTGTGTGTGTGTGTGTGTGTGTGTGTGTGTGTGTGTGTGAAGGCTGCAGGTGGTGGTGAAGGATACCTCGCCTGACTCTCAGTGTGGGTTTAGATGTGGTCGAGGATGCATAGACATGATATTTTGTGCAAGGCAGATAATGGAGAAGGCCAGAGAACATAACACCAAAGTTTTCATATTGTTTGTGGACCTAAGGAAGGTCTAAGATTCTGTGCCTCACCAGGCTCTCTGGTTGGTGCTGGAGAAGTATGGCATCCCACCTCTGCTTGTGAGGCTGATCCAGTCCCTCCATGATGGAATGAAGGTCAAGGTGTCTGTTGATGGCGCTACCACACACCTGTAATTGAAGTAAACAATGGTTTAAGGCAGGGCTGTACCATCGCCCCATCCCTTTTCATCCTAGATTTCAACCTTGTGATCGAAGAATGGAGAAGGCGATGCCAGCCTTTTGGAACTGAGGTGTTGTACAAGTGTGGTGGCAAGCTAGTGGGGGAGAGGACGAGAAAACCATCGCATGTGTTAGTGACTGAGTTGCAATTTGCTGATGATACCACTGTTGTGGGAGATTCCAGAGAGAGCATTGTGTGAGCTGCTGAGCGGTTAGTTGAGGTGCTATCAGAGTGGGGTTGACAATGAGCTTTCCCAAGACAAAGCTGCTTGTGGCTGGTGCATCATGTGGGGAGGAGGAGGAGGATCTGCAGCCAATACACATTGAAGTGGAGACCATAGAGGCAGTGTCAAGTTTCAGATATCTGGGGAGCGTCCTTGTGAGTCACATGGAGAGATCAGGATGGATGTGGAAGACAGGGTAGCTCGTTCTTGTCAAGCTTTTGGTGCCTTATGTAGACCTGTGTTCTGCAATGGAAGTTTATCCCAGAAGATAAAGAGGATGGTCTATTGTATTGCTGTGCTAGGTGTGCTGCTCTATGGAGCTGAGCCTTGGGCAACCAAGAAAGTATCTACACAGAAGGTTGAGGCATTCAACCACAAATGTCTCCGGCGTATCATGAACATCAGTAGGGCCAAGCAGCGAGCTGGTTACATCAGCAGTGTGTAGGTGAGGTGGAATTTTGGCATGGATGAAGCTCTTGAAGATGTGGTTATAGGAAGGAGGCTGAGATGGTTGGGTCATGTTGCTAGAATGCAGGAGGATCGTATTCCCAAGAGGCTCTTGTTTGGCTGGTTAACTCATCAAGACTCATGCATCGTTGTAAGCTAAGGTGGAGGGACAGAGTAAGGAAAGATCTTAAGAGGTTCAAGATTGATGAGGGAAGATGGTATAGAGACACAAAGGAAAGAGGTCTATGGAGAGCACAGTGTAGAGAAGGTTTAAATATCTGCACCAAGGAGAGAGTTGAGGACAGGATAAGGTGGGAGGCAGCATTGACCATTGGCAGACTATGACACCAGCTCTACCACAACCACTACTCCATTTGTGTGTGACATATGCCACAGATCGATTAGGAGAAGGCGAGAAGGCAGGACATTGCAAGGCATAAATGTCGGATAACTCACTACAAAGGAGCGACAGTAATTGTTCAGTCTAAACTCTAATCCAGTCTTCCACTGTGTGGCAGAGAGGCATCATCCTCTGGCATGGTATTCTTTCAAGGTTCAAGGTGTGTGTGTGTGTGTGTGTGTGTGTGTGTGTGTGTGTGTGTGTGTGTGTGTGTGTGTGTGTGTGTGTGTGTGTGTGTGTGTGTGTGGACAGAAGGGAGCTAATGATAGCAATGCTCCACTCTTCACTAGGTCTTGTAAATGTGGTGGGGACAATGGAGTCTGCACAATGCAGAGATGGCCTTGATTGAACCTGTGAAAGACAATCTGCTCATAATTGCCTGTCCAGAACTAGTAAACACAACCCACACACTGACCACAACTCAATACAAATGCGACCTTTTCTTCAGAATCAAGAACCACTAACCAACTGGTTTCATTGCTTCAGTTGGTGTCTGTTGTTTAATAAACATTTTCAATGGTTAATCAAAGCAAGCGTAATTAAAAGGTTCTGACAAGGAAGAGAGAAGTGTGGAGTGTTTCATGAATTAGCGCCTTCTTGCTTGGACTGAACTTATGGATAAACAGAATCAAGAACAGGGTTACAAGGTGTGTGTGTGTGTGTGTGTGTGTGTGTGTGTGTGTGTGTGTGTGTGTGTGTGTGTGTGTGTGTGTGTGTGTGTGTGTGTGTGTGTGTGTGTGTACGGCTGAGGTGACTTCGGCCTGGATGCATCGCTCACACATATTGTCAAGTACCTTATATCAATATCAACTAAGTAATTTTAATATAATTTCCAAGGAGGGCGGGTGGCAAAAAGTTTCCAAGAGGGGGCATTTCCCCTCCCCCCCCTCTAAATGACACCCAACACACACATACATACTACACACACATGCACATAAAAATGTAAATTCTCTAGCTGCCGTCAACATGGTCACACATCCCTGATATTGTCAGGGTGCCTGTGCACTAAGCAGGCACTATGAGCCAGTGCAAACAAACTCCAGGAGCCGGGCTAGGAGCTCGCAGGAGGACTGACCAAGACTCTCAGCTCATTGGTGTGGGCACCCAAAGTCCCACCTGAACCCTTAGCTGATGGACAAGCCATGGCCAGTGAATTTGCACCCCAGAAAACTCCCATCCCCATCACAGTGGACTGGTGTGGGAAGATATCCTGCCAGGCGGGATTTTAAACTAACAACCCAGGGGTTGTTAGTCCAAGAGCATAGCTACTCAGCCACTCTGCTATGCATGTACAAACATACACATCACACACACAGTTACACACACACACTCACAGTGACACACAAACAAACACACACAAACACACACAAACACACACAAACACACACAAACAAACACACACAAACACACACTCACAAAAAAATGCACACACACACACACCATTCCAACAAATCACACTGCACACAAATCAGCACACATAGCTAGAGAGAGAGAGAGTGAGTGTGTGTGTATTCTGATAACACATGGTATGATAGGAGCAGAGCAATAACAGAGCAAGATAATTAGCCACCACAATTCTGCCAGCAGCTGCAAGTCAACAACAAACTTCCAAACTTCCCTAATGTGGTTACATTGGAGCAGCAAAAAGGTGGGGGGGGGGCATTAGTGTAGCATGGTGATTGGGACATTCAAATGGGGAAGAGTTTTGTTGTTTGTTCAGCAGCCCCTATGACAGCCAGAAAGAAAGCCTTTAATCTTAATTTTGAGAACTAAAGCCAAAATACCTTTAACTAGAGAAAGTCATGAACTTAAACCAACACACACACACACACACACACACACACACACACACACACACACACACACACACACACACACACACAACGATCCTTTATTCTTAAGCTTCTAATGTATGAAGAAACTTTTTTTTAATATAATAATATGACCACAATCAATATTACAATTAGTGTAAAAAAAAATTAAAAACTGCACTGAAAGAAAGAGTAAATTTGAACCATTCCCATTGTCTGTAGTGTGTGTGTGATGGAGTTAAGACTTGAAATAACTTTAGGGAATTCCTCTTCCTAAACCAAAAGGATTGGAATTCATGATAACTTTCATAATGCCTACCTCACCTTCAGTCATCATATTTCATGATTGGCTCATGTGACTAGCAGGTGCAATATGATAGCACCACTTACACAGATTACATGGACAAGCAACAACCATAATAGCGTCCACAACACAATACAAGCAAAAAAAGTTTACCTTATCTGAGGTGCTACGTTTTCTATAACAGTAAACAATGAAATACTTTCCACTGATTGCTGGTTAATCAGATTCAGGTGTTTGTTGTTGTTTTTTTGTAGCAAGGAATAAAAAAGTGCTAGTAGATTTCTCATATATAACACTAACACTAACACACTAATTCTCAGAATAAAATATCGATGAACTAATTCATTATTAATCAATGTAGCTTACCCAAAAACACACACACAACATATTATGTTTTCATAACGCAGTATATAGCTGTTTGAAATGTGGAATGATTTAGCCATATCTCCATGTCCTCTGACTCACCTGCTATTAGTACACCACTTGGTGTGCATGCTCACAGTGTGTTGGACAGTTGCACAGGGAGAACACAGCAGGACTAGCGACCGTCTTATCACAGCGTGAAGATTTCCTGACTGGCCCCACCAGAACGGCCGGAGGAAGGGGAGGGAGGAAATGGAGGAGGCTATACAGTACACATAGAGAGGAACAGTATTTACTCACATAATAACATTACGAAAAAGAAAATTGATTGTCAAGTTAACAGAAGCCTTAAAAGAGTTGGCACTAACAATAAAATAAACTGTATTGTAGAAACAGTAATCTTGGGATGTCTACATGTATATACTTGTCCACACTGCAAACTATTCCAGTGGGTTCCCCTGCAGACCATGCATCATTACCTCCTGCACCAAGACACTGAAGACACTCTACAACGCCAATCATTCCGACAAAGGTTAACTGTTCTGATGAAGGTTAACTGTTCTGACAAAGGTTAACTGTTCTGACAAAGGTTAACCAGTTCTCTACTGACTAACATAGGATATTTTCAAAGTCAATATCACTCGTGGTAATCACTCCATGAAGAATAAGGTTAATCTACCTTGTTCGAGGTTAATTACATTCTACTGGCTGCCACTGCTCGCCACCATTGATCAAGTCTGTCAAGTTAATGAATCAATAGTTCAGTAGTTTAGCTACAGGACAATGGACATAGCTGCATGCTGCAGGGCAGGTCACTGACAGTTAGACATTAGCAAAAAAAAAAAAAAAAAAAAAAAAAAAAAAAAAAAAAAAAAAAAACAACTTTGAGGTACCTCTGTAAAATAGAAAATACATAATCATAACTAAAACTATTTGGTCATGTGGTCATGGAGAAAAGTGTGAGATCTCGCTAGATATTCATCATGCAATGAAAATGCCCACGCTATTTTTCTTTCCAATTTCTGTGTGTGTGTGTGTGTGTGTGTGTGTGTGTGTGTGTGTGTGTGTGTGTGTGTGTGTGTGTGTGTGTGCTATGGCAGACCCTTTACCAGATGGCTGGTGTCCTCAACAGGCAGCAGATCGAAACAACAATTTGCTGTCACCAATCAGGGCCTTAGGGGTAGTTGTTTAGGAGTTACCAAAGAAAAATGCAAATGAGACAACAAAAGTGCACACTAGACAAATTCACTTCTGCCAACACATGAAATTAAAGGAAACACCGTAAAAAAAATGTTATTGGTACTTTTGAAAGGGCAGACACACATGCATGCAAGCAGGAGCATGCACACACACATACCAACATGTTTTGCCTGCTCCTCACCACATCAACAACAGGTGCACTGACTGATCATAGGTGTTAAACACCTTCTACACCACACACACCACCACAACACAGTAGGCAGGTGTGTGGCTAGATCAATATCCAAGGATAAAATGATAGCAACAGTAGTAGTAGTAGTAGTCTCTACTACTTATGCAGTGATTAATATCTCCTCAGAGGACATTATATCTTTGAGATAATGCAGACCTTGATGAGGAACTATGGTGTAGTGTCCTTCCTTCCAGAAGATGAACATGGATGCATGTCAAGCCAACTGCAACAGACCTCCATCCAGTGGGATTAGTCCAGGAGAAAGAAAGGGAATCTCTGAGTTGCCCTCCTTGACCTTTGCATGGCAAAATCTCCAACGATGCATGATTAATTACCTATGGCACATAACTCTATCAATTAAGGAACACCCCACTTGACTAATTGCAAACACTGAGTCAGGTGGTGGGTGCCTGTAAGGAGAACAAAGATAATGGAGTAGTGTTTTTCTAAATACAGCACTTGTGTATGGTGCATTTCATACTAATGAAACAAACATCTCTACCCCCTTCCCCTCTCTCCAATATATGTTAGCTAACACTGGATAGATCACTAGGAATAGAAATAAACCTTTAAAATTTTTTTCTTTCCCTTCCCGCCCCCATTTAACTATTGACTTTACTTTCAATATGAAATGTTATCACATTCACTGACAAAGATAATGTGAGATTAATCTGACAAGATGCTGGATACTGCCTTCATTTTGAATACGGTGGATTGGTGGATGCTGGGACATGGAGACCCACTGTCAGCATACCTCCCTCCAGCCAAGGTATGGACCACAAGGACTCAAGTGATAAAACTCTGTGGGCCAGCTCGGGACAACAACAGGAGAGATCTTGTACTGTAGTCAACCTCAGATAGTAAATACAGACTCATTGGATCAATATAACAGGAACCTGCTCTTTATTGAATGAGACACTCATCTGGGACACTGTGCCACTCAGTCTAGGGGCATAAAACTAGCCCATAGAATTTCTTTAGCCTCAGGCATGCACCCACTAAGGAGAGAACATGTCTGCATGGAGGAGGCGCTCCACATCAACAACAGGTGCACTGATGGAGCACAGAGGTGCTAAACACCTTCCACAACACACCACCACAACACAGGCAGGTGTGTGGCTAGCTTAATGCCCAAGGCTAAAAAACCAAACAAAACACACAAAAATAACAGTAGTAATAGTAGCTGTAGTAGCAGAAGCATTAGAGTCATAAGAGTAGCAGCCTGTAGTGTCTAGTGATTAGTATCGTCTCAGAAGACCCTGCAGATGCACATCCATCCATACTCAGTGATGATGACGTGCATGGCTACTTTGTCTCTATGATCTTTCTTTCCTGGATTGCTATGGAGCCAATGCAGCCTCTATAAAACAAATGAACAAGGTCCAATACTAATTCACCTAGCACCATAATGTCCTGTGAAATTACTTGACATTATACCACAATAAGGTAAATGTTTCATATATAACTTGTGCTGCTAACAACCCAATGAATAGACTCCGAGGATGTCTCTTTCAGAGACACAAGATGAGAATAAGTGAAGAACAAGTGAGGGAAAGTTGCTATACATTGCACTTCTCTTGTGAGTGCAGAGGGGATGTGGGTGGAGCTACACCTGTTGCATGGCATTGAAGGTGAAGCACACCACATCTCATTCCACTCCATAACTGACATAATACCGTCATCTTGTCATCTCATCTCAAAAGGTGAAGCTATGGTGCAGAAACACAGGTTTCTGGTCCTATATTTGCAGCTGGTGTGAATGAGAAGTAACAGGTATCATGGTATATAGAACAATGGAATGCTTAGTCGGGAATGGAGTCCCTTCTTGCAGTCTACTAGAGCAGCCAACTGGGAGGATGACAACATGATGAATACAACATACACAACAACACAAGAAGTGTACTGAAATCCAAATAGTTAAGAAATAAATTAGTTACACAATGCCCACAGTTGATCTCATTAAGAAACAGTAATCATAATTATGTCCTCTTGTGTTTCTATCTCCTTTGTAGATAAATCTTTCTTTAACCAAATTAAGCTTTCTTCAGCTAATGCACAACTACCATACATAAATTAAAGCAGTTTTGTGTTAATGGATGATTTTAGGTCTGTCAGCACTTGAGGAAAGATGCAACTGATCTGATCTTGATAAGTGGGAACAGACTTTTCTACTTACTCTTGCCTCCTCTGTAAGAAATGAGCAAATATAGTTAAAAAGCACTTACATCTCTTGACACTTTACCAAGATATACTAACAGCTCTTCTGTTAGTACAACTGCAAGCTCCTATATGTGGTGGACTGTGTGGGACATGAGTACACATATCGGCTATTTGCATTGATTCTTCTTTATTTATTTTTTCCTCATTCATCACAATTAGCAGAACAGGAAGAAATGGACAACTCAGTTTGGATTCTGGCAAGAAATATGCAGCAACAATGCAGTTGAAGCACAGCTCTTATTCTGAAATATATCATCTGTCCTACAGATCTGTAGCTACTATAGCTTGCTTCTCCTCCATATTCCAACTTACTAACATTCTCTTCTCCAAGTCCAAAAATGTTTAAGTGTCCGGGGTTGACATGACAACTAACTGCACCCTGTACTTTCCCTGCCGATCTCACCTGGTCTAGATCTCAACTAGCGTAAGAGATGGACCAGTTGGACCACACTCAGATCTTACCCTGAAACAAAGAGAGAGAAGATAGTGCACTACAAGGCAGTATTTATACAGATGCCACTGTGATCAGTGCTCCTGTGGTACGCTCTGGTGCAGGCAGGCAGGCCACAATCAAGGCAGTGGAAGTCAATGCAAATAAATAGCAAGACTCATCTTCACTTAGTGACTGTTTTATAAAAAATTAGAATACATACACACCCACCCACCCACTAACGCACCCATCCACCTAGCCCACCCACTCATGCATGCACTTACACACACTATCTGTGAAAACGTTGGAACCAACAAACATTCACCTGTGGTTTCTGCATGGCACAATATTTCTTCCCCCCACCCTCCAGGAAAGATTTCCAGACATGAGCTCTACCAGACCCATGCAGTCCAAGCCATGCTACAGCATTGTGCATTAATTCCTACAAAGAACTTCGCCACAACATTCAGTTAAAATTTGTACCCTATTTCATTCCAAGATATCTCTGTCTTTTAAATTAACTTAACTTTTGATGATATTAGTCTACCCCACATATAAATGAATGCATTAATTTTGATATTATCAATAGTGACTAAAACAAAACAACAACTAACCTGGTATTACCAACAAGGTGGCGGAGTGTGGGAGGGGGTAATGGTTTCAGTAAGGTCATGACAGTGGTCAGAGTCAGGGTCATGACAATGGCCAGACCTTGACCTAGGGCTATAGTTAGAATTACGGCCACGGTTATGGTTAGCATCAGGGTAAGGACAAAGAGATGAAAGTGGACAGTTTTGTCTTAATATATTCTATTTTTTTAAATCACAATAAAAAAAAAAAACAACTTTGTCTAAAATTGAGTTCAAGATTATTTCCACTTTATTCTATACAGTAATTGTGGTACATTCTAGACACAAGGTGTGTCCGTTACTAAGCAACATTAGCTTGATATAAACTAAGGCCAGGCAAAATAATATTTTAGTTACTAAGGCCAGCCCACATCAATTCTTGGTACCCCCCCCCCCCCCCCCAATCGAAATTATTTATCACAATCCTGTAGTCCACTATCAATCAATAATATATTTTGTATTTGAAATGACAAAACAAAATCGAAACCACACCCATATCACACCCTAACAAGAAGAAAATTATAATTTTAAAGCTGTGCCAACAGCATCAATATTTTGAAAAATATGTAGGAAGAAACTAAACATTTATTTTTCCAGGCCAAATTTGTAATACTATTACCTAACAGATGTGTTTATAAAAAAAAAATACAATAGAAAAGAAAAGAAAAGGAACCAATATATATTGTCATCTCACTTTTGCTCCTATATATATATATATATATATATATATATATATATATATATATATACACATACATATATACATAGAGAGCTAAATGGCATGAATATAATCAGAAAGACAGCTAACTGTCTATTTCCAACAAAAAAGGTGCTTACAAATTCATAAGATGCTCAAACCTTGTAACCATTGTTGCCTCCACTCTGGACGTAAGCTGCTCATCTGGCAGTTCCGGTTATTGGTGCTCTCAGTCCAGGACTATTGAAGAACTGCAGCGGAATACATACAGCTTTAGCATTTTTCAACACAAAACAGTCATTCCCCTGAAAGTGAACGCTGGGGAAGCCAGCAGGCCAGATAACTAAATCATTAAGTGGGTTAAAAAATCTAACCAGCATTGCTAACTGGTAGCCTGGATTATATTCTCAATGGGGCCTCCTTCCCATCTCCGTGAAGTAAATATCGTCATTACGCTTCTGGTCCTGCTACTTCCAGGACAACAATTTTACCCCACCCACCTCGTTAGCCATTAAAACAAAACACACTTCAAAGCTATGCCAGCAATGGAATTCATAGCCGCCCATATTAGATGCGTGGGTGGCACTCCAAAAACCCGCAAACGGCCCACAGGAGGTTCACACTGCACAAAGAAAATCAACCTCATTAGGTGCTTTTTGGATTAAAACGCGCTCAATGGTGGCATTTCTTCCTGATCAAAGACTCTAGAATAGAAACAATTAATCCAATGGAAAAAAAGAATTTTTTTTAAGCTTTGGAAATAGTATAACTATGATTTTTTAAGCATACCATACTTTTGGGTTTTGTTATTTACCCATTCATATTTGGAACTATTTCAAGGTCATAATTATACGTGACGTCACCTAAATACCACAATCCACATACAACTTGTTATTTCTTCCTGCTCCGTTCAAAGAATAAATTTCAAAATGGTGGATATTTTTCGCAAGTCTCTGTTTCGTTTCTGAGTCCCCTCCAGCTTGTGCGAGACACTCCATTGATCACTAATAGGTTAGTGCAAACTCCACGCATTTTTATTTTTACTTATTATTCTTTAAAAAGCGATCGTACGCATATTTTCCATCGGAGTTAGTTGTTGGAGTATGATGGAGTGAAGAAGTTGTTTTATTTTGGGAGCGCTTGGTATTTTGTGATGTTCCACTTGCCTGGAGCAAAGAGGGGCATGGCTGGAAGGGGACATTTCCCCCCTTGGGGGGCATTTTCCCCTCAGCTGACAGCTGATCCCTACTCCAACCACTTTCCACTAAGTGTGAAGAGAACAGTTATTGCTGAAGTGTATGCGTCTGTTAGATACAAGATATAGTGTCTCAATTTTTTTCTGTTTATGTTACACTTCATGTTGTGGATGCTGATCTGATCAAATAGTCTTTTTGGTCTATGGACAAAATAACTCTATCAAAATAGAAAGGTGTAATTTTTTGAAATTATATTTTGGCAAATGCTTAAAATGCTTGGTTTATGGGTTAGTTGGTTTTATCTTACTTAGATAGTGCTGTACAAATAACAATGGGAATTTTCTTGGCTCTAGTGAAAGGGTTTATGTTCTAAAACACACATAGGAACCAACCACAGTGGCAAAGAGATATTGTAAATTAATATACACACTGAACTATACATTTGGGTATTTGATTAGTGTGGTTAACATTCCATATAGGGCAACCCTACATCACACCATTGTAGCTACAAGGTGTTTCTGTGAAATTGGAGATTGTATGAAATTGAAAATGGTTTGATATGATGTTTGTTTTCTAGCGTTTCTCCCCCCCCCCCCCCAAAACCTGGTTCCTTGCTTCATTAATTAATTTTACAACCCATTCCATTTCTGTTAGAGAGAAAAAAGAAATTCTAAGAGAAATGCTTTCTTATGCAAATAGAGCATTTAAGTAATAGTAGTAATAGTGATATAACAATATGTGTATCTATATATGTATAATTTTTAGAACAAAAATAAATTAAATTTAAAAACATTTTGTATTGAAATTATTAATTTTCAATTTTTTATTAAAATATTTTTTTTTTTTCCTTTCCCCCCTCCTTTTTTTGCAGGTATATATCTCTGTTATGTGGCCATGGCTCACGACATCGGCTGGGTACCAGCCACCGACCAGCTTTGCAGTGAACCCCACAGGTGCACCACACACAGCAACCACACAGTACATTAGCTCCCAAACATCTACTGGCTATCCATCAGCCATGACCCAATCTCATACTGATTTCCCCCCTTCTCAATCTGGAACGGGAACTGGATATGGAATCATTGGAATTGGTGTTCGACCTATTGACTCCAGTTTATCCTCGCAAGTGGTGTATCCTGAGAGTGGTCCACCACAAGGAGATGTCTGTCTCTCCCTCCAGCAACAACAACTTGATGAGGACACAGAAATTGCTCCAGGAGGTCATCCTTCTGTCCTGCCCCCTAACCCACCAGGTGCTTTGGTTCAAGGACCACCATTCAGCCAGCAGCAGCAACAACAAACTCCTCTTGGAGGAAGTGCGGAGTGTCGTCAGCCTACCTCACCTGTCATGGCTTCCAGCCATCACACACACAACTCCAGTCCTTTCTCTATGGATTATATACTGCGTGAGACGCCGCTCAGTGAATCGCCAGTGGGTGCAACTTCTTCCCAGGTTGCCCCCGGTTACGCTGTTGTGCCACAATCAGAAGAGTTGGTGAAACAAAGATCTGGTAACATTTCTCCAAGTAAGGTTTTAATTAAATGTGACTATTCCTTAAACAGCACTCCCAACCTTAGTTTCAATGGCGCCATGAATATAGAGAGCACACTAGTTATACAAAAGTAATTTTGAACTTTAATTTCCTCGAAATCTCAAAGTGTGACCATCAGCTGCAGGATTTCTGCAACGCTACCATATATGGTTGGTAGTTGTCTTTAGTGGGTGCTTGTCCCCATGGAGATTGTAGATGTGTGATGGTTGACTTTCATAAGATGATTTTTGCAAAGCACCTAGAGATAGTCTTCATGAGCGTTTCCTTGTGTTAAAAATCTCTTCAGTGCATTGGGTGGTGCTATGCAACAGAGGGGAGTTTAGTTGGCGATGATGTGTGCATTAAAGAGGTCCTTTCAATTTTCATATCTGTTTTGAACAGTGGTATATATGATAATATCCTTCATCACGAGGTTTACTGTAATGGCATGAGATGTGAACATGTAATGTATAAAGAAAGTGACCTTAATTGAGAGGTTTGATACTGCTTCAGTATTGGTATAGGACTCGACACGAGTCCTGTATGTAGAGGGTGTCGTGGTAAACAACATATGTTGTTCTGGTGAAAGGAAGAGTGCAGACATGTGTTACTAAACTCATGATTATGCGAGACTTTCTAGGGGATCTAAATATATTTTCCAATCACTTTGATTTTTGCAGTTACCAATGCTTCACAATAAATGCAAATTCTTTTTGGTTTGTTATTGATCTCTCAAGTTATTGTGCAAATAGTGCAGATTTACACCCATTGGCAGCTGCCTCGCTAATCAAAGTGTTGATTTAATCTTGTGAGGAAGATATGGAATATTGAAACATCTTTTTTAAACTCAGCTGTGGACCTTTGATGCATTTTTATTGAGGCCATTGGGGTTCATAGATTAACTTAGATATTCGTTAATTCAGGAATATTATTGTAGTTGAATACCGGTCTCTAAAGGACATATCACTAAATATACTCTGAAGATCTCTGAAAATGTTATAATTTTGTGAATTTCACCACTAGCAGAGCATCTGGAAAGTAGTATACCAAAGATGATCTGTGATTTATTAGATATCTACTGTCAATTAAACCAACTTACATGGTCTGTGATCTTGCGTGTGTGTGTGTGTGTGTGTGTGTGTGTGTGTGTGTGTGTGTGTGTGTGTGTGTGTGTGTGTGTGTGTGTGTGTGTGTGTGTGTGTGTGTGTGTGTGTGTGTGTGTGTGTGTGTGCAATTGTAGCAGCTAGAAAATTAATTAATTAAGAATTCGGCACTGAATATAACACAGTTTGACATGGGGAGTGGGTGAGGGGTGGAGGGCAGGGGAGGGAGAGTGGAAGGGGGTGGGATATCAGGAAATCATACATATACAGTTCTTTCCACAATAATAACTTCAAATGTATTTTATAAATTATCTTTAATGGTATCAATTTTACACAAACTGTGATTTGTGGTTGATAACAGCAGACTCCTTGGCTTAATGCTGGGAACTTTAGACCACCTGTCTTTCATTCAGCATCATGTAATGGTGCAGATGTGTTCATGCTGACACACTGTTGAGTCTGCTGGTCTTATCCAGTGCAAATTAAATTCCTATTTTTCTGTTGTGGGGACAGTTTTATAGGCAGCAGTAGGAGTTGAAAAAAGATAACTAAATGTTGTAGTAATTATCTACTTTTGAAAGAGAGGCTAGCTAATTGTAAAAAAATAGCCACACAACATTGAAAATTCGATAGCTGAATTTTAAAGTATTAGTGTATATCTATTCCTGCTGACATACAAAGAGCAAACTTCATTTTAAATTCAGTCTCCTTTATGTATTGGTGATTTTGCCTCCCCTTTACCAATCTTTGGTAGTCTACATATTTCAATATTTTTGTGTATAGACAAGGTGAGTGTATTAGCTGATGCAGAGCTGTTGGTTGAGCTTGAACCGTTATGATTCAAGTTTAATCTTGGCATTGCTGGAGTCACTTAATATTGCAGCGTCATCAACATATGTTGGCATATTGGTCTATCTCTCTGTATCTGAGTACAACTGCTCGTCAGAGTATAAGTTGGTTGTCTGCCCAAAAAAATTGGACTTTGTTAATTCTCGATCACTTAGTGAATAGTTGCAGAAAGAAGACAGACAGAATAATTTCCAGTAGTTGCCTTAGTGTTAAATTCCTTCAGTAAGTTCCTGTGCAATGAAAATTAGAGAGGAGATATTTTGTTGGGATACTAAATATACTTACAGTAAGGCCAGTTGGAGATAGTTACTAAATGTTAATCAAAGTTGTTGATGATTTAGTAAAGAGCAACAGATGTTGTTCATCCCACGCTACAATGAAACATGAAATGTAATGTGGTCGGCATTGAGTACAAGCAGTATCACTGCACATTCTCACAAATATATTGCAATGATTGTCACAGAGTCAATGTTGCTTAGGCTGCATGGAGTTGCCACACATTAAAGAAGACCAAATCAATCTTGCTGCATAAGATGCTGCAATATTGGAAAGATGGATATAAACATTTCCCCCTGTGTATTATATGAATGGGCATTGTATAACTGTGTATTGTATACCTGGGTAGTTTATTAAATGGTATTACAATGACTGGCAATTATCACGCTGGACCACTTGTTGGGCTTGGCAGGAAGTTCAACTTTCTTGGCACCACTTTATTATTTCATGATAACAATAACAACCTTTCATATTTGAAATAGTTGAGTGTATACAAGGTCAGATATGTTGTGTGCGTTTGTGTTTATTGACTGTCAAATTGAATAATAATCTTTTAATGGTATCGTTTTCTTGGCGAAACCTTTCAGCTGGTGTATATTGGATGATGGAGGAATGGAGGTGGTGCTGGTGGAGGTGGTGATAGTGGAGGTGGTGCTAGTGGAGGTGGTGCTAGTGGAGGTGGTGCTGGTGGAGGTGTGGCTAGTAGAGGTGGTGCTGGTGGAGTTATTACTGGTGCAGGTGGTGCTAGTGGAGGTGGTGCTAGTGGAGGTGTGGCTAGTGGAAGTGGTGCTGGTGGAGTTATTACTGGTGGAGGTGGTGGAGGTGGTGCTAGTGGAGGTGGTGCTAGTGGAGGTGTGGCTAGTGGAGGTGGTGCTGGTGGAGTTATTACTGGTGGAGGTGGTGCTGGTGGAGGTGGCGCAGCAGCTGGCGTAGTTGGCAATGTCATAATGACCTGCAGTGCAACCACATCTGTTCAACAAACAAGATTGTTTTTTTTATTTATTGCCAAATTCCTTTCTTTTCTTTATTTTTGTAAGTTCTCTGACTATGTGGTTGTATATGTGAGATAGTTTTCTATGTGATCTTGTGTTGGAGTGTCCATCCAAACAAATCCTATCCCTCAGTCATTCCAGTGGTGGCTAGGGCCCGCAATATATGTGCTGAGTTGTGGACATATCCAGTGGAGGAGAGACAAAATTTTGCTGTGTTGATGGGTCATTGTTGTAACATGTTACCACTTTATTGACTAACATCAAAGAGGGATGTCTCTAGGACCACCAGACGAAAGATAAGAATTTGTGATGCAAGTATAGATATCTTTTAGTGCCTACTACCTACTGTAGTTTGACACCTGTCACTGAGAGTAGGTTATGAGTAGAAGAGTAGGATGGTCTCACTGGTAAGGAATTCAAGGCACATTTGAGACGGTTTTTCAATTTTTTTTCTTTCTCTGTCTATTTTCTTTAGCTATGCTTGAGATTAGAAAGCTTGCAGTACTGCGTGCTATGATGTGTGTATGTGTATGCATACATTGGGCAGCCTGCCTAGGGCGGCTATACTGGTATACAGAGAGGATCATTTCCAGTGTCATGCCAAACCTTGGTCAGTCCACTTTTGTTTTTGGTGAATAAATAAGATATGGTATATTAAGGTGCAGAAATATGTTTTATATTGGAATAGTGCATGTTTTAAAATGGCATAAGAAAATTTGTGGTTGTCCCCAGAGCGTGCTAATGTGGTGCTACCATCCTACTAATTAATTAACTTTAAAAGTAATAATAATGAATAAATGAATTAATTATTATTATTTTATTATTTTTTTTATTAATTTTTTTTTAATTTTTAGTGCAGAGCAGATAGTGGTGGAGAATGTGTTTACAGGTGTTGCTTAGTGATGGACCTCAGGCTACATTTCAATAAGGAAGAGGGTTGAGACTAACGGCTGGTTCACAAATCAAAGTCGCATGTCACCGCTCAGCATAATGTCCCACCATATTGTATCATCATGCTGGCACAAAGATTTGTCATGGTTCACACTAAAGCACAAAAAAGTTGTGCCATGAACAATTTCAAATTTTAACCTCAGTGTGCAGAGATGAAAAAGAAGGGGAAAAAGAGGAAACTGCTGCATGACATGACCTTTGCACATACAATGACATCTCTATATCTTTTGGCAGAAACGTGCCACAAACAGGAGAACTTTCTCACAGATTATATTAACTTTTCTTCATCCATTTTATTTATTTATTTATTTATTTTTTTTTTTTGGCGATGATGTTGATTTTGGAAAAAAAATTTTTTTTTTTCCTATTCCAACGTTCTAGCCATTGACCATTGGTTGATCTCATTCCTGGTTTACAGAGCGATAGTGGCGATGGTGCGTCACAATGAACCCTTGCACTGACCAGCACTGAGCTGAGCGTCAGTCTGTGTAGCTGATGGTGATCCTGATGGTAGAGAAAGAAGTGCAGACAAGACATTCTTAAGATAGTGGATGAGGAGAAAACTTTCTTCTTTTTTTTTTGACAAAAATAAAATAACAGCAATGCAAATGTCACTGTAAAAATACGATTGTATTTTAATTTAACACAAAATTATTAATTTCTATAAGGATGTGTTTGGGTTGGCAAAATCACTACTCTACTTTTTTTTTCTTGATACAACTCTGAAAAGCCAAAATTCAAGGTTTATTACGTCAGTAAAAACTAACAAGATATTTTTAGCTGCTTATATGATGAATTTGCTGATTTAAAAAATGGAAGAGGAAAAGGTGTTTCGAGTGCTTCAGGTAGTAAAGAAATGATGCAAAGAACTGTGTGTTAGGGAGAACTTATCAAATTCAGCTTCATAATTTTTTTTTGATCTCTTATTTTCGCTGCACATAACATGCATGAATGGCCAATGGGGAGGTGTGTGTGTGTGTGGCATTTAGGCAGCAAGTGTTTAGATTCCTTCTTCTTCTTCACTTGAGATGTTTCAGCCACTTTAGGAGATTGAAATAGCAGGGGTCACAGTTGAAATAGCAGGGATCACAGTTGAAATAGCAGGGCTTACAGTTGAAACAATTTAATTAAATATTTTCGAATCAATTTAATTAAATATTTTCAAAAATACATATTTATCATTTCAATTGTGTGGCCAGTCTACCACAGTGCAGGTGCCAGGCTTCTGAACTTGATATTCTCACCAAGTATTTAGCTTTCCATTGAGCCATTGTATGAAGCTATTGGCTTTTCTTTTTGTATTATTCTCATGGAAGATTCTAATCAATAGCCAATTTTTAGCCTTTTTTTTCTCTTCTATGGGAAAATTGAATTCCTTTGTTCCCCACCAGGGTGTCACTTTCAGAAAAATAAAATATTGTCCATTATCTCCACAGAGTTTAGCTACACATGTCAGAAAAATTTCATTCAAACAGGTCCAAAGCTGCAGGAGGAGTTAACCAACAGTATGAAAACCTCTATCTGCGTTTAGGGATTATAGTATTGGTATCATAATCTAGAAAGTACCTAGGACAGTGTATTAGGCAACAACAAAAAAGGGGTTTAAATGTCTTGGGAATCTTCAAAATGATGCTTGACTTTAAAGAATCTCATAATCTTCTAGTGTAATACCTTTCCTGGCATTCTCCTCTGCTTCAATATTTCCAACACTATTTGAAGCCTTTGATCACACTGCTTCTCACACAGAATTCTATCATACCATAATGTAGGCCACTTGCTCCTCCTTCCTTCATTATAGGCATCCCCATGTCCATGTTTAACTACTCATCTTTTTCTTCAAGCCTCTACTTGCTTTACTTTTACCTGCATACCATTTCCTATATCTGTCACACAGAAGTCCTAGGCTAGCTTGTTAATTTCACATCCAGATTGACTCTCCATTAGCTTCAGCTGTGTCATGTATTTGTGGGTATATATTAGGCCCTGCTTGTTCAGAAGTTGGAGGGTTGCTGGGTGCTTTAAAGAAACAAAGCTAGTAAATTGGTACATGAATAGCTAAAATTCAAGGAATAACTTTCTGCTGTGTGTACAGAACCTAAAGCCCTGTCCACACTGCACAAAGAACTGGTTTTGCCTGTGTCTGGAAAGGGTTTCAAGAATACACACTACACCAGGTTTCATCCCAAGGGGTTCCACCAGGTTTCACCTGAAACTTTCAGAAGGGTAAGCTTCAAGCAGCTCAGATTTATTGAACATGCCTGTGGCTGTATTGCTGATATTTATCTATCAGGAATTTAGCTACTAACAGCTGTCTCTCCCCTCTCTAACCTCCCTTTGTTCAATAACATTGCATAGGGAAAAGGACAGAACAATGTAGCACACAAAAAAATGATTCTGTATGTGGTAGAGGAAAACCAATTAATCTGCCCAGCCAATTAGTCTGCCCACACAGGTGATGTGGATCGGGTTCTAGTGTGGAAGAAAGAAAACATTTGGAACCAGGTGCTGCTGGAGACCCGTTTGTAATGTGGACAGGGGTTAAATTAATCTGGTAGAGTACCTGTGGTGAACTGCTCCTACCCAGTACTTTGTTACTTGTAAAGAGTACTTTGTTGCTTGTTTTATTAATTTACTTGTGCTGTAAATTCATAATTCACTAATACAATACTAGCGAAATTAAAACCCAACAAATGCAGTCCAACTTTATTACCCAACCCATGTTTGTTGCAGTACCTCTAAGCTCCACCCACTACGTCCCTGTGGAGGAATCAATGGAACCAGTCCCTCTGATTTCCAGAGACCTGAAGGTTTCGGTCAGGGAGGAAAATGTAGCATTTCTCCCTCCAGGGGTCTATAGACCCCCCAGCCTACAGGATGATGAGAACTTCATGAAGCAGAATGTCTTGGATCCTCTTGTATCCAGTAATGCAGGTGTGGTTGATCACCTGATGTCAGTTGATGCAAGCTGTGGTTTCTCAGCCTCTAATGATCAAGGTGTTAATTGTGGAGTGGCATTAGAGGGTGTGTCAGGTGATGCAGTCCCCCACTCTGTGGCACGTGTTGGTGAGGGGCAGAGTGATATAGCTGCTGGAGAGAACACTGTTGTCTCTTCAAGTACAATGTTTTTCCAGGATGACCAACCTTTGATCAGGAATGAACAGAAAGACACACATTGGAACCAAGAACAAGGAACCAGTGGTGAAGGGATAGGAGGTCCTTCCAGACAGCAGATGAATGCAGCTAATGAAGAAATAAGGAAGGAGTTAGTAGAAGATGGTGCAGAAGCTCTGAGTAATTCTGCTGCAGAAACTCCAACTACCACAGCCAAACCTGAACCAGGAGTAAGTAAGGCTGATGCTCCTCTTATCTCTCCATCTTCCCAGACAGAAATGTCCTTTGTCATCAAGTCCCTGCCCCAGCAACCAGCTGCTGTCAGTGTCCTCAAGCACAGGAACTGTGAGACTTACAGCAGTGATGATGACGACGTTTTCCTCCCCAATCCGCCATCAAAAAGTCAAGCTGACAAATGCATCGTTGCTATGATTACCGATGAGGAGGTGTGTCCTCCCTCCATTGCCATTAATGCAGCATCTGCTGGTGATGTTGCTCTTGGCAACAAGGATGTTGTTGCCATGGAGACTCCATGTGAAGAAGAAAGCAGAGAAGACGAAACAAAGGGAATCTTTTTTGAAGCGGATAAGAACCTTGCAGATGAAGGTAGGGTGTGTGTGTTCATAATGAGATATGGTTAGTGGTATAAATGTGTGTGTGCGTGCGTGCGTATGGATGGTGTGGGTGGGTATGTGCAAGTGTGTGTGCATGCATGGTTCAGAATGTGTGTGTGTGTGTGTGTGTGTGACTCTGTGTGTGTGTGTGTGTGTGTGTGTGTGTGTGTGACTCTGTGTGTGTGTGTGTGTGTGACTCTGTGTGTGGGACTCTGTGTGTGTGTGACTCTGTGTGTGTGACTCTGTGTGTGTGATTCTGTGTGTGACTCTGTGTGTGTGATTTTGTGTGTGGCTCTGTGTGTGGCTCTGTGTGTGACTCTGTGTGTGACTCTGTGTGTGACTCTGTGTGTGGTGTTTCAAGTTCCTCAGGACTGAATGAATATCTGATTATATCAATTTTTATTCTGTTTTGTACTTTCTGTTTCAGTTAATGAAGATCAGGAATCCATGACAGCAGAATATCCCGTATCTACACCCACTCCAGTGCAGGACACAACCACTGAATTGGTTGCAGGAGAGACCTCTGCTACAGTTGACTCCAATAAAGACGTTGAGATTGTCATTAAGCGAGGACGAGGGGCAGCCAAAACCCTGAACCTGCACAACCTACAGATGCCTCTTCAACAAGGGTAAACATTTAGTGGGTGTGGTTATTGGTTACTATAATTACATATTGTTTTAAGTATGGAGTAAATAGGGGAACCGCTTCTGTCTAAATTTTTTGAGTGGAGTGGTGTTCGATAATAATTGAAGGTTGCTAATGATATAATCGTGTTTGTCCATCTTGAAAGTTATACATTAATTTTTCTACATTTTTTTGCTTCTCTCTCTCTCCAGTTGGCGGCGTCTAGTTCGTAAGAGGATAGGAGCTGACCAAATCCGTGTAGACATTTGTTACATAACACCGGATGGACGCAGGCTGCGTACCTTCCCTGAAATCCAGCGGCACTTGACCCTGAAGTCTGAAAAGCTCACCATAGACCACTTCACCTTCAGCAAGAAAGTAGATTTGGGAGAGACACTTGACTCCGATAGTGTAAGTGGAAGTTGTGCAGCGAATGATTTCCTCACATCTCATACATGATGCACATGTATGTGCATTTCTATTGTGTGATACAGTATGCTAGGTTTGGTGTCTATTAGGCAATTGAAAATGACTAATTAAGTTCTCTTTTTGGGTGAAAAGGGTAATAATTTGTGGTTTTGGTAACAGCATTGTGCATGTAGTAAGTGCAAAAAGAGCTTAGCAGGATTGCATATTGTAAAAACAATGTGTAAATATGATCCTGTACAAAGATTTCCTTGGTCAGATTTTGGACATTTTGTTGGTCGGCATGGTCACATCACGGAAATGAGCTGTTATTATTGACTCTGGTAGTAGGGTAGAACTTGAACGTGTACTTTGAAGCATCATTGAGAGTGATGGTGTCAGGTACGATCTTGACTGTGTCTCCAAGGGCGCTAGAAATCATTTCCAGACCTTCAGATCTGGTTTCTTACAAAAAAAATGGTTTTGAGGTTGATCTTAAGTAACCTTCCCTTCTCACTATGGCTCACTCTGACTTTGTCTTTTATCTCTTCCCATTTAAGAAAGTGATCTCTTGAGAGATAAACTTGTATTTGAAAGAAATCTAAAAAGAAATATTTTTTGTGACTTTATTTTGTGTTTTTAATTGAGTGTAGATTATATCTTGTTAGCTTTCGTAACATGGCCAAAGTGCATTCTATCTATCCAGATGTGTATGGCACGCTTGTTAGTGTAGCACTGATTAGGTATACTAGTGCAAAACAACAAACAAACAAACACATCTTTCTTCACTCAATAACAAGAGTTGTCCTGCACTAAGACCTGTGGCAAATGATTACTTTAATACTGATTAAAAAATAGTGTTTTAGACCCGAAAAAATAATTATTTAGAACGCTCAAATGAGGTTAATATTGTGGTAAGGTTTACAACTTTTGGGTTTTTATAGAATAAAAAGTGCTTGGTTGTAACCACGGGGTTTCCATATGGTAAAGGTACTTAGTTGTAACAACAAACTTTGGTGTTATCAAATAATAAATAATTAGTTAAAAATCCATTCTTGAGTAAAACTTGTGGATATATCCACCCCCACCATTCCAATTATTCCTAGACCTGTGTGCCACAGGTAAAATAACTTCCTATTTACCTTTCTTATCTGTGCCTATATATAAACATTTACATGTTTTATAGGTCGAGGTCTCCCCTGATGGTTCAAAAGTCATTAAACGAGGGCGTGGTCGTAGACCTAAACTACTTCCTCAACCATCTAATCTGCAACATCTAATGTCCCAGGATGTTTCCCAGCAACAGTCTCCATCTAACTTACCTTTGCCTGCGGGAAGATCTAGAGGGCGTAGTCGTGGGCGTGGCAGCAGAGGGGGAATGGTTCGGGGAGCAAGAAATCCTGTCGGACGGCCTAGGAAGGACCAACATCAGGACATGAGTAAACTGGCTACGCATCGATCCCATGCCTTACCAAGATCTTCACGAGAAGAAGGAATCACCTTGACACCTGACCTTCAACAAACCTCATTTCCAACTGTCCGAGCTGAGGACCGTGAGCATGCTGTGGTGGACCATTCCTCCAGGGCAACGTATGGATATGAAATTAAGCGTACTCAGGTGGGCACTGAAAGCGGTGTTTCTATGACAACAGCAAAAGTGAGTGGTCCTTTAGGTGAACCACACGAAGCCATTACATTTGCAGTTGTAGAACCTGCCGCTACTGGTGGAAGTGATTGCAACTCTTCCAATCATCCACAAGGTGTCGTAGTGGCAGGAAATCCTTTACACTTGGCCGAAGCCAAGGTGGACCAGCTGTGTTCCTCAGGACAACTCCATGAATCCAAAATTATGGGTTCAACTCATGGCGAATTCAAAAACTCTTTTATAAGTTTACCAATGAGTGATTCAATTCCACCACCACCGCCTTTGAAATCCATTCAAAACATGTCTCTGGGTCCTAGCACTTCTAATGATGCCCACTCTGAGTTTACCTCATCCACTGCAAGTGAGACAACCTCTACTGCTCGTACTTTTAGGAAACGAGGTCCAAAGAGGAAACACCCTAATGCAAATGCTGTCACAGGAACAAATGACTCTGAATCATCTGATCTGTCAATTCAACCTCTTTCTGCCATCAAGCGTAGACGCGGTAGGCCAAAGGGAAGTGGAATTCATTTAGAAGGTGTGGTTTCAAGGAGGGGAGGGAGGGGAAGAGGTAGTAGAAGAGGTCGTATTGGTTCTAATGTCCGATTGGCCAATGTTCTGCCTTGTCCTGATCCTATCGACAAAGTCAACACTCCAACAGTGTCACTGAGTGCAGCTGTGCCATCCGTGTTTCCAGGCAGTGGAGTGCAGAGTGCAGGTGAACAGGCAAGAGGAGGTGCGGCTTTGCATAATCAAGCATCATATGCTGGAAATTCATCTCAAGGAACTGCAGCTGATTTGTTCAATAGCAGCAACAGAAAGGTATTTTTTCCTAAGTCATACTTTGTATTTTCTGTGATTACTTACTAATTTATGGTATATTACACGCAAACATTCTATAAAAATACTTCAAGCTTCCATCGAGTTGTTGGACTTAAAAATGAAATGTGGCTTGTTTGATCTGTCTCTCTGTGTATTGTGGCTCTCTGTTGTGTCTGTCTCTCTGTCTATTGTGTCTGGCCCTGTGTCTGTCTGCTTTGTCTGTCTGTCTGGTTTATCTGTCTCTATTTTCCCCTATATATTGTGTCTGTCTCTCTGTATATTATGTCTGTTCCTGTGTCTCTCTGTTCCTGTGTCTCTCTGTGTGTGTAGTCGCAGGAGGAGAAGAGGCGGCAACTCCTCCTCAAGGCACGAGCAGACAAAGCCAAGAAAAAGGAAGTCCGGCATATGCAGCGCAGTATGTTGCTGAGTCAGCGTAAAGTGGCTCAGCGACAGAGGAGGGAGCGGGAAAGACTTTCTCAGATGTTGGCGAGAGAGAAGCAGGAAAAGGTTCTACGGCAGAGGGAAGAAGAGGTAAGAATCATCAAGTTCATGAGTGAGACAGTTACAATTATTTTGTAATTGTGTCTATAGTTGTTGGCCACTGCCTGGTTTACTCTGAGCTTTAGTCTTGACTCCAATGAAGACTGGTACTGTTAGGTTATAATATTTATAGCTAGTAGCCCAGGGTAGTTACTAGCTATAAATGTTACAACCTGTGTAAAAAGAACAATTACACAGTTTGCTATATAGCTAGCTAGCTATGAAATACTTTGCTCCACACCAAAAATGGCAAGCTAGCTAGCAAGTATTACCATAACAAGATACTCATTTTCTGTAGCTATATAGCTAGCTAGCTATGAAATATCTAGCTCCACACCAAGTAGCCAAAGCTAAAAAGTATTTTGCAAATAGCTTTTGATCATGATAAATCAAAAAGTCTTTGATCCTCATTTTCTCTATCTGAATCAGAGATAGGTGAAACTGAAGAGCAATATCAATAGGATCTGAAGGTATGAATAATTATTGTACTCTCCCAAGGGACAGATCTCTTCACTTATTCCTTCAGATTTCCAACTCCAAAACTCTTTCAGTTGCTATTTTGCTATGTCAATGTGCTGCTACCAATCCTGGACTTACCGGTGGAATTGGACCTCCTGACCCCAGGAATTGTTGAAGTTTGTTGAATAGTGCATCACTGCCATTGAGTTCTGGCTGCAACTGTCCACCTTTTGACACCAATGAATAGTTACACCCTCACAGGAAGTAAAGTTTTTAAGCTAAGTTTTCTTCATGAATATTGGACTAAAAATTTCCAAATTTTATTATACCAGGTTTTGTATCAAGGATAACAAAATAAGACAATTAAAAAAAAATTTTTTTTTCCAGTTCGGTTACCCTTTAACAATATCAGAACTAGCAGTTCCTAAAGCCAACTAGGAAAAAAATAATAATGGAGTCCAGAGTATTTTGAATCAAAAATTTATTATAATGCAGTGGATTAATAATAGTGTTTCTTAGATTGAATATTTGTTGTGTGTATCAATGACAGGGCTCTAATTCGTTTTGTGTTTAATAACATTTCCTTTTAAATATTGAATTAATTAATGGACTTCTAGAATCTTCTGTTGGGTATATAGAGGATTGTAGTGTAGATGCTTTGATAATGTTGACTAATAGTGTCAACCAGAATGTGTTGCAGTCAACCACATGAGATTCAGTGTTAATTTCTATAGGACAGGTAATGTTTTCACTAATCTCTCTGATTTAATAATGTGTTGTACCATGGTGTGCCACGTTCGTTCAGCTGTGTAAAATATTCTGTGGAGTCACGTTGTACAATACCTCTGCAATTATTACGGGGGCTGGGGAGTGGTTTTCCTCCATACCAAAATAGCATAGCCTGCTTGTAGTTGAACCACCAACAGAATAGATCCAATTGAAGCTGTCATTAAGATGTGGTTGCTATTGGTACAGTATGTCCAAACCTTTATAATATTTTGCCAGTTTAATCTGTTGTAATGTTCATTTTGATCATGTGACGTTAGTTATTCCTCCTCCCCCCCCCCCCCCCCCCCCCATGCTCCTGTGGAAAGGCTCGTGAGCTTCGTCGGCATCAAATGGCGAGGCAGAAGCAGGTGGACTTCCAGCATCATGCCATGGAGAGGACCATGCGCCTTCTTGGCTATCTCAAGCAGCAGGAAGCTGACAAGCACAAAAAGTAAGGCTTATAATAATATGCATGCAATTAGAGAAAAGGTATAATGAATAATTAAGTAACTTCTTTTTTTAATTTTTAATTTACTTTCACAACTTCACGGAGAGCTATAAGTATTGATATCAGTCATTTAGCCTTTAATGTAATATTTCATAATATTAGGCTAACCTCCTTCACTTTCCTTTTCCCTCCCCCCCCATCCTTTTTTCACTCCTTCCCTCAGTCACACACACGCACACACACCCCCTCCCTCCCTTACTCACTCACTCCTTCACTCACTCTTTACCTCCCTCCTTCCTTCCCTCCCACCCCATTCATCAGAATATACAGGCAGCAACTGGATATGGAAAAGGCCGAACAACTCAAACGACCTACTGAAGACCTTGAAGTCCGGGAAACCTCGTCTCTTCCCTCCCTGGCTGCCCTGGGATGGGTGCGCCTTCCAGCAGACGCTTTCTCCAACCTACTGATGGTGGTGGAGTTCACTCACTCCTTTGAGGAGTTTTTGGAGGTGGATGTCCCGCCTCCTTTGGGTAATGTGTACCTTGCACTGTACAATGGAGGAGGAGGACAAGTGCTGATGGAGCTCTGTTCCCAGCTGCTCAAGGCAGCCATATATGACCCAAGTGAGGAAACGAGTGGACGTGTGTGTACTTGCATGCATGCGTGTGGCAATATGGCGGAGTAGTCATACTCTTGGGCTGACAACCCCAGGGTTGTGAGTTCAAACCCAGCACTGTCAAGAAATTTTCCTGTCCTTCCAACACCTGTGATGGGGACCTGGAATTTCCTGCAGTGCAAATTCACTGGCCATGGCTTGTCCATCAGCTAACATTTCAGGTGGGACTTTGGGTGCCCACACCAATGAGCTGAGAGTCTTGGTCAGTCCTCCTGCGAGTTCCTAGCCCGGCTCCAGGAGTTTTCTTGCACTGGCTCATAGTGCCTGCCTAGTGCACAGGCACCCTGACTATGTCAGGTACATGTGACCGTGTTGATGGCAGCTAGAGAATTTACATCTGCATTTTGTGTGTGTTGGTGTGAGTGTGTGTATGGGTTATGTGTGTGTGAGAGAGAGAGAGAGTGTGTGTGAGAGAGAGAGAGAGAGTGTGTGTGAGTGTGTGTATTGTATGAGTATGCATCTGGGTGTGTGTGTGTTTGTGTTGATGGATGACTGGGTAGAACCTAAGTGTTGACATGTGTATGTATGCACATATTCACCTCAACCTCTCACTCTCAGCCTCTGAAGCGAAGACAGTTGGAGGTCGTCCTATTGGCACTATTGACGTCAACCATTACACTCTCTCTGAGCTTGTCAGACTTTACCTGGAGGACCGGGCTAATGCTGATATGAATCACGTGAGATGTGTGTGGTGTACATGTGATGTAACATGTGACAGACCTCATGGATTTTTTTTTTGATAAAAAAAAAGAAGAAATATATATATATATATATATATATATATATATGTATATTATACTTCTTATTCTTATAATTATTTTTATTTAAAAAAAACAAAAACAACCCATATATATTCTCCAAAATATCCAACTATTACATATTTAGTTTGGCTTTTTGACGGCCTGAAAATCATTATGATATTATTTGAACACAAGCATTTTCAGAATATAAAAAAATTATCATTTTTTAAAATTGGTTGAGAAAGCATCTACAGCTGTTTCCCACCCTCTCCCTCCCTCTGTCATCACCTCCAGCTGTATATTACAACATGGAATGTGGCAAAGGTTGTCAATATAATATATTTGTGCATGATTGATTGAAAAATATTGACTCAGGTTAAAACTACCTGATCATTATTTTTACGCTTCTATTTCTATGGCTGTGTGTTCATGGTAAAAGGTTGACAATATTGTCTTGTAATGTTTTTTATTTATTGATTCAACCCTTTACCTATAGATCATGCAATCTCTGGAAAAACTTCCACTTCAGTGCCTTCGTCCTTCTGACAAAGTTAGAGTTTTAGCATTTCTTGTGGACGAACTGCTCAACTCGGGCACGCTCACAAGGGAGGTGGACATGAGGATGGAGCAGGTGGCCTCACTGAGGAGGGAGAAATGGAAGATCAGTCTCAAACTGAAGAGGTAAGTGGATTGCTTTTGATATATGGGATATGCGGTTACACCAACAAGGTCATAGCCTAGGACATGTTCTCTAAATTCCTCCACAGGTGAATCCACTGTGGTAGGGTATGGTGAGGTGAAGTGTATTATGGACATGGTCCTGTGCTAGATTAGGGAAAGTTCAAATTATGAGAGTAAGCACTGTCGACGAGATTGGCTATGGCTGACTCAAGTTCAGTGTTGCTAATAGATAAACTCTGAATATCCTGTTCTGTGCACTCTCTCTCACTATATATTATATTATGTGGTGGTTTATGTATAGTAATTGGCTGAATATTTTATTTTTCGATATTGTTAAACTTTGTTTGATGTGCTGAAAGGACTACTGTTGATGGAATAGGTGTGAACCTCAAAGACAGCAGCAGTGTGTTTGATGTAACCATTGCCAGGGGAATAGCATCACCACCAGATGCTGCTTGCTAATTTATCAAAAGCTGTGAGCAAACAGCTGATTTTTTTTTGGCACTGAATGATATAATTTTTTTCTGTCTGGTTTTGGGGTGAGGGTTATTGCAATTATCCTGGCATGCAAGTAACTGATTTTCCTTTTTTTCTGTCACCTTTCTCTCTCCCAGGTTTTGTTCTCGCCTTAGTAGCACATTTGGTGTCTCTGACAAGCAACGTTCTGTTGTTTATAGCGGCCGTGGTAGACCCCCTAAAACTGTCGGCATGGCGACGCCCCTTGGAAAAGGTGGTGGAGAAAGTTCGGGTGATGAAGATGACGAACCTGGGCAAACAGAGGCTGCCATGGCAATAGTTGAGTCTGATGTGGAGGACAAGGATAAGGAATATTTTGAGGAAGAAACCGATGAAGAAGTGAGTAGTGTTTGGTGTTCCTTAATTAGAACATGTGAGAAAATAATGTGGCTGTGGTGGTTAGTCTTATTTGTTGTTACTGATTCCATTTACTTTATATAAAAATTAAATTATGAACTAAATGGAGAGCTTAAATGATAGACGTTTCATATTTGTGTATGTAAGGGTACTTCTTGATAGTATCTTCAAGGGTTATGTAATATCAGTCTAGTTAGACTGGAAATATATATATATACACACATACACACACACACTACTATATATATGGAATGGTGTAATGTTATTATATGCTTGTATATGTACAATTAGACTCCAGAAACGAAAGATGATCTCCAAAAGCGCATCAGGAGTCTCAAAAAGAAGATAATCTTTGTCCGTAATCGTATCCATCATGCTTCAAAGCTGATGCGGAAGTTTCCCTTAGGGCAAGATCGTTATGCTCGTCAGTACTGGGTTCTGCCTTCCCTAGGTGGAGTTTTAGTAGAAGGAGTGGAAACTAGCTTAGACGTAAATCTACAGCTCGAATCTCCCAAGGATTTTGAAAATAGAATTGATGATGCATCGAATGGCGGCAGTCATGGATTTGAAGGTTTTGGGCAGCCAATGGTAACAATGCCGTCTAGTTCTCATTCTTCTGGTATGAGATTTGATAATTCACTCTGCAACATTGAGTTATTGTCTGATAATGGAACAGAGGTAAGAGGTGGATTAGAGAAGACTGTTTCAGACACATTCCGGAATCAGGCGGCTGAGGCTTCAGATTCAGTCGGTCGTGGAATTCATGGAAGATGCAGGGGCAAGGAGCAAGGAGAGGGTGGAAAGGTGGGGAGATGTGATTCCAGAGGAGGGAAGGAGAAGTCTCAAGGGACTTTGGCAGGGACTCCGTCCAATGTTGCTGATGGAGTGATATTGGTTAGTGATGATCCTCTCTCATCCAAGTCCATGCCTCACAGAGATGAAGGAAAGGTGTCTGAGACACAGAATGATGTCCTGCCTTCCATGGAAGTTCAAGACAGTGAGAGAAGCAGTAATCTCATGATGGTGGAATCAGCACCTATATCATCCCTAACATCACCAAAAGTCTCTGCTTCTCATTCAGCTTATGAACATGCTCAGTTAGTTTCTGGAGAAGGAGAATACGGACATACTAATCCTGGTATCCAGCATGAAGGTTATTGCACCAATGCAGCAGCTGTTGTGGCACCTGCTGGTCATGTGACAATCGATGGCATGAGTAATAACACATGTGAGTATGCTCCTGATGAAGGACACATGAGTGAGCCTGTGGCTTCTCAAATGAATTGTCAAGAACCGACTATCGTTTCAGAAGCTAACCAAATGGTGCAGTGTTCAGATAGTCACATGACTAGTCAGGTGACATTGAAGGCTAATGACCATCCTGCTACAGTGATGTCATCTGGGCAAGACTTCTGGTTCAGCATTTCGTCGCGACAGCCATGTGAATCCTCCCAAGGGGCTCATCCAACTGACCAGGTTCAGTCAGTGCAGGGCTCAACCTCACTCAACACTACTCAAGGTGCATCCTGTGTATTGTCTTCCTCACCAAGTGCCTCACAATCACCCAATCAACAGCAACAAGTGATTCTTCCTGTTGATGCCACATCAACTCCGCAGTATGTGTACGTAACTGCAGATGGTCAAGTGTTAGGAGCAGCTCAGCCTCAAGTGGATGCAAATGTTGGTTATGCTCTTGTTGGTAACAACTGCGTCGTCCCTTATGCCACGGGAAGTAGCGCTGGTGTTGGAGTTGGTGGCCAACCTCAGTTGGTTGCTGTAAATTCTGATACCTCTACCCAGCAACAGGTGCAGTATGTTATGGCTCAATCTGATCAACAAGGAGGGATCCAATATGTAGCCCTCCAGGGTGGCAATGTTGGTGCAGGGAGTGGCCTGGGGGTGTGGCCAATGCAACAACAACAGCAACAGCCTCAATATGCAATGGTTTCCGATCAAAGTGGAGAGCAGAAGATAGTACAAGTAATGACAAACGATAGTGGTGGACAGGTTCTTGTTCAGTTGCCGTCTAATCAGATCCTGGGCCAAACAGGAGAGCAACAGCTCATGGTGGCGGCAACTCAGCCTCAAGTCAATCAAGTGGTTCTTGGCCAGGGACAGATGGGCCAGTTAGTATTAGCAGCTCCACAGCAGCAAGGAGGTCAGGTCGTGCTTGGGCAGGCAGGACAGGCCGGGATGATGGTTGCAGCCACACCACAGGCTGCAGAAATGAACCAGCAGGTTATGCTCGGATCAGGGTTGGTGGTTCCTGGTCAGTCTATACAGCACCAATTCACCAATCACACAATACTTAACCAAGAAGCGTCCAAGCAAGTAGTAGTGGCACCTTCAGCTGAGCAGCCCCTTGATGTAAAACAACAAACCTTGCAGGCTGACGTTGAAGTTTCTGGGAGTAATGCTACCGCCCAGTCTCAAAATCCTCCTGAGCATGATATTTCATGCATGAGAGGAGGGCAGGTGGTTCAGATTCCACCCCAGAACCAGTTTGGGATTATGTCTAGCGACGGAACCAAAATTATGATGATGGAGAGCAAGGAAGTGGCGATTGCGACGTTGCAAATTGCAGACAGCACTGACGTCTCGACTCGTTTGGTCCAAACTCCACAGCAGCAAGAGTCATCAACTCCAGCTGTTCTCTCATCAACCCCTTCATCTGCTAACACAAGCATGTGTCCAGCATCCTCTTACAATTCCCAACATATCAAAGAGGAGCCCATTTCACCGAACATGAACACAGCAGCAAGCATCATGGCTGCTCCTTCAACCTCAGGTGCTGCGGTTGGCCAGTCTACGACCGATGGTGAGACAACAGATTTGACAAAGCAAGGAGGGCAGGAGGATGGAGTACAGGTGAGGTTTGTGATAGATGTGAGTGGGTGTATAATGTTTGTGGTGAGTCTGGGTGGGTGCATGATAATTTAAAAAATCAAGTGCTCTGATATGAATTCTGGTGTTTTGTATTGCCAGCCGACTAATTACTTTGTGTGCTCTATATTACATAACCATATGTTACATCCTTACATCCTAATTATATCTTATGTCTGGTAGGAGGAGAAGGGGGGATTTTATTTTGGGAGGGGGGAATCCCAGGGTGTCCCCCTTTCCCCATATGAAACTCTGTTAGTAAGATGTAGGAACACATGCACATGTGCTTAATGAAAATTCATCACATGTAACCATAACCTTTGTTGCCTTTTATTATTCTGTCCACCCACCCAACTACTATCATCCCTCCCTATCACATTTCTTCCACATTTATCCTGTCCTTCTCTTCCCTCTATGTCATGTCGTAGTTCATCACAGCAATGCTGCCAGCTGGTCCAGGAGGAGCAGCGGAGTACATCTCTCTCCCCGCAGACTCCCGTATTCTGAGTGGCCAGTGCTCCTATGCTGTGCTACAGCAGGCAGATGGGTCAAGGAAAATCGTGATGATGGAAAATTCTAGTGCTGATAATGCTGGTACGTACGGAGATAGCAGTTGGATGGATATGGGTGTGGTGGTATGGGCGTAGCCACATGGAAGGTGGAGGGAACAGACTGATATGCAGTAATAGTTGCTTGATGTGTACTTATATTTCTCCTTTAACAATGTTATTAAGTCTATTTCAGGGCTAGATTACAGGCTCTGGATTACCATAAGTTCTAATGAATTTTACTCCCTTTCTAAAAATGTGTTGGTGCATGGAATGTCTCATGCCCCCTGGTTTACTATGAACTGGCAGAGTGACCAAGCTCAAGAGTATGTACATCTAGCCTGGATTAATTAACTCGATAGTACGTTTTTGAAGATAATTGATGTGTTGTCTTGATAATCACTCATGCAGCTGGGAACCCCAACACCTCTGCAACAGAAACTACAACTGGTACCTCTCTCCTACAAACAAATACAGGAGACCACACCCACACTACTGGTAGTGGTAATGCATCCACAGTGTTGGCTACCTTCGAGACGCCTCCGCAGACTCTAATGTGCAATGGTGCCGAGGGAGACCCATGGATGGTGGACATTTCCCTGATGTACACGCAAGATGCCAGTACACCTTTCTATCAGTCTTCCAGTGATGCTGTGGGTGTGGAGCAAGGAGGTGTTGTCAGGAGAGATCTTGTGAGGCAGAAGAATGAGAAGAGCTTGAGGGAACTATTGGAGGAGCAGGATGTTGGTGAGTTTGATGTTGTCATGGCAATGATGGTCAACAGCATGAACAAGAATAAGTGTGCATATATCAGTATTATTAAAGCTATGAAGATATGTTTACATGTATCGCATGGACTATTCAAATAATGACGTAGTTATGAAGGTGACCATTCCAGTCATTAGGGACAAGTATGAGAAACAATTTATGAATTTTCGTAAGTTAGTTATTATAATGTTTCTTGTGTGTTGAAGGGGTTGTCTAAATTTGATGAGAGTCCATTTAATTAATTTATCTCTTTATTCTGACTAATATGCAGATTTCTCAATATGCTAAGTATCCACATGTAACTATTTAGTGTATATGCTCATCTTAAGTTATGGTCTTTTCCTTATACAGATCTTACTCATGGCTGGTGGAGTGTGACAGATATCTCCTCCATTGAGAAACTCCTACGATCATTCTGCCTCAGGGGATTCCGGGAAAAGAATCTGTTTAAGGCGCTGCAGAAAAACAAAGACGTGATTAGCCGAGCTTTCGATCCCACGAATCTCCAGGAGTGTAATTCATCATTCAATAGCTTGCTGTCCCAGCTAGACAGCAAGTACAACAGCCCTTCTCAACCTGATGCTGATGTAGAGGATATGGATGCAGAAGAGTCAGTGTGGCACAATGAAGACAGTATTAACATTAATGTAGAAAAGATTGATGTTGGTAAACGTGGTTTTGAGGCAGGAGATGGTGCAGTTCAAGCCAATGGTGGCACAACAGGAATTGAAGATATGAGTGTGTGGTCTGGGGAGAGGTGTGAACTGGAATGCAATTCAAACCGTAGAGGGAGCAGTAGTAGTAGCAGTAGTTCCAGCAGTAGCAGCAGTAGTTCTAGCAGTAGCAATAATGATCAGGCCAGTGGAGACATGTCTGCCAAGGGTGAGTTCCCAGAGGGAAAGTCTGATTCCGATGACAACAGTTCTGATTCCGATACGAGCTCCTCTTCTCTCAGTTCTCCCAACCCTAATTCATCTCAGGGGGAAGATAACATAGACAATCTGGAAGGAGTAAAAACCAACTCCACGAAACCAATTCACACCTCCTCGGCCATCCAACACAGAGAGAGTGTCTCCACATTCCAACATAACACTAAGACGTCCATTTCTCTCTGCCTATCTCAGAACATCCCTGCATCCGGTATTTTTGACCCACTCTTTTCTGAGCTGGCTGATCAATTTGCATTGAGTGTTCTGGAAAATGTGGAAGAAGTATCGGACAGGCTCTTCACTGCCCAACTGCAGCAAGAGGTGAGAAGTGCAGGAATAGTGGTTGGGCAAGTTGTGGGGTTGTTGTGCAGGTGCCTCAGCCTAAATCATTAAATCTAAAGGAATGACAAGTACTGGTATGACAATTTGTGGTTGCAGTAGGGATGTTGTGCATGCACCAATCTCATATTCTCTAGATCCATGGGTAGACATGTCCTCCTTTACCCACTACTTCCTCTCTCTCTCCAGAATTGCTATCAGTTGCCTAAGCTCTCTACGACCTTGAGAACAGGAGGGGAGGTTGGACCACTCCTCCCCATAATCTCCAAGAGACTTATTTCCATGGAACTGTCCATTATTAGGCGATATCTCAAACCACCTCTGCGAGACCGGTAAGTAATTCTCCTTTCTTTCTATTTTAATTCCCTGTCGTCCAAATATACCCACCCTCCTCCTCCACTTTATCATTTGATTCCATTCTATAGCCACTCACTCTCCTTCCTTCCTCACCATCCACTTTACTTCCCCCCAATTGTTTTCCTTTCTTTATTATTACGTACAATTACATTGAGATAATGTTTCAAATTTCTAACAGGAAAATTTTCGAGGAAGAGAACCCGAAAGAAAAGACATCTAAGTCCAAAGGAGGAAGGGACAGGTCTGCGGTGGTGGCTCGTCGTGAGGCCCCAGCCATTGAGCTGCCGTCTGAGGAACTCCTCAAGTGGCGAAGTGCAGTAGAAGTGGCCACATCTGCCAGCCAGTTAGCTGTTTGTCTGAGTGAGCTTGAGAGATGCATCACCTGGGAGAAATCCAGCTCTGTTGTGGTAAGGGGTCTCCACATTGTGTTTACTATCAGATTTAAGATTATCAAGCCTATCGAATACTAAACTACAATAAGAACAATGCATTCTCTGCTATGCTTCCCCACTGTGCACACACACACACACATACACACACACACACACACACACACACACACACACACACACACACACACACACACACACACACACACACACACACACACACACACACACACACACCTGCCATATTTCAAATCTGGTCCCTACATACAGTACCAAAATATCTTAATCCAGTAATCTGTTCCATTCATTTTAGTTAACCCCCCCCCCCCCCCCCCACCTCACACCACCTCTCTCTTTTTCCACACTCACAGTTCTGTCAGGAGTGCCATAAAGGTGACAATGAATCGTTGCTGTTGCTATGTGATGGCTGTGACAGAGGAACACACACTTACTGCTGCAAGGTTTGTTGTGCTTAGTGGAGTCCATCTGTGATGCCAACCCACACACCCATCACCTGTTGCATGTCAGATCTTATTATAAAGCCTACTGCTTTATATGTGCAATGTGCCACCACTCAGTCATGGAAGAATATCTTACAAAATAACTCTTTCAGATCTCTAGCTTTGATTAGATCATAATCTATTTCCTGTTCCTCTCTTTCTGTACATGTCCCTCCCTCATAAAACTATCTCTTCTCCTCCCCTCCCCTCCCCTCCCTTCCCCTCCCCTGCCCTCCCCTGCCCTCCCCTGCCCTCCCCTGCCCTCCCCTGCCCTCCCCTTCCATCCATCCTTTTCCTCCTTCAGCCCGAGTTGAGTGATATTCCTGATGGAGATTGGTATTGTCGTGAGTGTTTGGTGAGTCACTGCACAGTCAAGCCTTGCCACATCTGTGAGAGCACACGTGGTGTCCTGCTCTTCTGTGTTGTCTGTCCTAAAAGTTTCCACAAGCGCTGCCTCAACCCTCCTCTCAACAGGTACAAATCCACTGCATGAACATGTAATTCTCTATTACACCAAATTGTTATCTACATTGGCTGAATCAATCATAAGTTGTTACTATAAATAAGCGTTCAAAAAACGTTGCTCATAATTCTTGTTTGATTTTGTTGCTTGCCTCATTAACAAATACTTCCTCTTGTCATGGACATACAGGATTCCCCTGGGGCCTTGGAAGTGCCCTCATTGCAAGCACAAGGTTAGAGGACAATGCTATTCTAATTTAAACTGCACAACTGAATGTGTAGCAATTTTAAGTACATATTCCATAAGTAATGTACCATTGCTACTGTAATTTACTTTTTACTTTATTTATCCTAAACTATTCCATTTGTCTATTCATTAACATCTCAATACAAAACATCTTCACCTATCCTTGCATGGAATACTATTCTCTTTATTTTAATAATAAATCTGCACCATTATTTTGATGTGTTCTCTGTTCTTTCTTTCCCACTCTCAGAGTATACCAAAATCTAGAAGCAAGATCAGCTCTGTCCAATGTGCTGCAGGAGTGGGTGGGAGAGGAGGTAGGAAGCGTCTGCCGAAAGATGATACAGGAATCTGCAAGTATTTGATGAAACTTGTGGAGGAGCATCAGCACTCGTGGCCATTTCTGGAGCCAGTTGGGAAGAAGGAGTTCCCGGACTATTACAGGGTTATAAAGAGGCCTATGGATTTTGCGACCATGAAGGGCAAGCTGCAGGATGGACGGTGAGAAGTGAGGGAAGAAGATAATAAAGTGGGACATCATTGAGAGGGGGGGTGGAATTGTGTGATGTGTGTGGGGTGGAAAATGAGCACCATTTTTAGAGGTTATTATAAAACAAATGTGCTGCAATCTGCATGAAAGAAAGCCATAGATTATCCATTTAATTTTTAAATGTTGATCGTTATCTTAGAGTGAGCTACTTGTGTTAGTTTTCTAACCATTAATCGACATTTTCGCATGTTGTTACATACTTTGCCATTGTCCCCCCTCCCCCCCCCCCCCCCCCCCCCCCATGTATGTGCACCTCACTAATTACACAGATTCACCCTTGGAC
>OZ017789.1:7380749-7432885 GCA_963969325.1 Lycopodina hypogea | reverse complement strand
CTTTAACCTCATCTTATGTGTTCTAAATGATTATTTTGGTCTAGTATAAAATACTATTTTTTAATTCATAGAGTAATTATTTGCCATAAGTCTTAGTGCATGACCGCTCTTATTATATTGCTGTCAACTTGACATTGTCATTGAATTAAAATTTTTTTAAATGTTTTAAATCTATTATTCAGGTTGGAATAGCAGGCCAGCAAATGAAACTTTTCTTTGACAAGAAGTGGGCGTATCTTAACAAGTAGGATAGAAACCAGCAAGCGTCATCCATGAAGATTTCCATTCGTTTTTCTTTCTTCTTTTGTTGTATCCACTTAGCTACTTGTTCTGTGATCCCTCCCAATCTTTCTCTACTTTTGTGTGCTTTCCTCACCATGTATGTATGTTTTCAGTGCAGATGTACAATTGCCAAATGTTTAATGTACATTTTATCTTCCCAATCCAAATTTCCCGTCTTCGTTCTTCTTATCACAATCACTTCACATGGTTCTCAATTAGGAAATTGTGCCTATTAGAAAATGATGGACAGTGACTATGTTGAATACATACATATATGCTAGGTCACAATCACTTCACATGGTTCTCAATTAGGAAATTGTGCCTATTAGAAAATGATGGACAGTGACTATGTTGAATACATACATATATGCTAGGTTACAGATTGTGTAGTGTATCTTTTTATTGTTGTTGTGTATATCTAGTGTATTCACAGCAGCATTTCTGGTCACCATGGTACTTATTTTGATGTACATGTTATGTTACCTTATCACATTGAAACATCACTGGACTCCATTACATATTATAATGTTTAATTTTATTTGATATCTAATTAAAAGAAAAATAGAAATGCTAATGCAATTAATGGGAATACTAAGGTGCAGTTTCCCAAGCTAAAAAGAAAATGTTCAATCCCAGGTGTGGGTTCCTATTTTCCCTTTATCTATCTTTTTTAGTTTTGCATTTTTCATTCCTTCATTTTTAAAAATTTCTTTTTCCATCTTCCATCTTCTGTTTTTCTTCTAATTTCTGATGAAAGGGCATAGTGGGTCGATGCTGACCACATCTGGTTACACACTTTCTGATTCTTATGTATGTGGTGTGCAGATAAGAATAAAACCAAATGAAACTGGCTCTTTAGAGTACGCACATTCTATGCAAAGGACATTTTTCAGTCCAAAATTAGTTCGACCATCAAGCCACACCTCTTCCTGTGAGTGTGTCAAGATAAAAATGTTAACAGCTGTTACTAAGTTATGCAGACAAATCACTTCTTGGACTACAGACCTGAAAATTACCACAAATACACATCATGGCTGTGGGAGTAATATTGGCTGGGTCTCACCTGGTTTAATTTTTTTCTCTCTGTCGTGTGTGTATATTTGTAAATGTCCAGTTCCTGCCAAACCACCATACCAAATGAAACCCACTTCAGGATGGTAGACACATCCTACAAGACACAAGGTTTTTAACCCCAAAATTTGGGTCATCTGACAAAACCTCTCTCTATGGGATATGACGTCTAAGATGCCAGAAGAGTTTCCTACAGACAACGTAAAACATGATGACTGTGGAAGTGACATAGGCTAGGTTCCACCTGGCTAAATCTCTTCCTTTGTGCATTTTATGTTAAAAATACCAAAAGAAAAGGTAATTATTACAAACCCATGGGTATGGTTTGAGTTATACTTCACCACACCATTATTTTTTTGCCTCTGGTCTCCAAAATGGAAAGACTGTGATTTTATCCCTGCATTTTTTTCTCCCACTTTTTGCCCCTTTTTGTTTGTCCTTTTTTTTCCTCTTTTCTGAAATAAGAGAGAGTAAAGATCCATCTATATAAACCATATCAAATATTAATTGTTATGGTACCAGGAATACTTATGTTCACCACTCTGTCGGGGTGGTCCAGTATTGATCGTGTTGACAATCATGCCTATGCATGATATGGTTACACCTCTTCCAGTGATTGTGTGAGGTCAAAATTTCAAAAAATGTTACTGTGGACAAACCATTGGACTTGGAATCATAAACTTGGCATGCATACTAACTGAGAGTTTGGCAACATCTCACCTGGCTACAACTCTTCCTCAAACAGTGTCAGGCAAAATATGCCTGAAAAGGTACTTAAACAAAACCCTTCAACACTTCCTATAAAAGGGGGGGGGGGGGGGGGGGGGGTTGGAACAAATACTTGTGGGTAGAAATGAATATTTGTTCTCTGGAGGAACAAATATTCAAGTGCACAAGTATTCTTTAATACTATAATCTGTGAGTTTGCTGAGCTTCTGTGCCCTGCTTCAACTCCACAGACTTATTAAGCATGTTGTAGAGCACTACATCATCACTAATGGTCGCCCTCCTCTGTGCTCATACTCGTCATCTCAAAAAGGAGAAACTAGAGGCGTCCAAAGCATAATTAGCTGAGATGGAAAAGATGGGCAATATAACATGCTCCTACTCCCCCTGGGCCTCTCCACTTCACATCGTTCCTGAACCAAGTGGAAGTTGGAGACTATGTGATGACTTCCAATGGCTAACAATCCTCTGTAGATGGAAGGTATTTGTTGTCCCACATACAAGACTTTAAAGGCAGTCTAGTGGGAAAAATTGTCTTCTCCAAGGTGGACCTGGTATCTGTCTGCAACCAGATCCCTGTTCATTAGCAGACATTCCCAAGATGGCAGCCATCTCTTCCTTTGGGCTGTTAGAGTTCCTCCGCATGCTTTCCGGCTTGAAGAATGCTACCCAGGTGTTCCAGAGGCTGATAAATGGCATCCTCTGTGACATCAACTTCATCTTCATCTATCTGAATGATATTCTCATTGCCAGTTACTCATGAAGCATACTACTGTGAAATATTCCACCTATTATCTGACAAATGCGTAATCATTAACCGTAAAGAACTTAGATGGCTGCCGATAAGGCCACTTCCCAATGGTATCACCTCTGATTGTGGCCCTCAACTTACCAGCCACTTGGGGTCCAAACTCAATGGCCTGTTTGGGATCTCAGCCTCTAATGCAATAGTCTGCTGTGTGCGATCTAATGGACCTGTTCAACATTTGTATTGAGTGTTAAAGGGATTCATCAATGCTTGGCTCCAAGGTCCATACAGGATGGACAAACTGCTACTCGTACTACTTGGTATCAGGAGAGTCTGGTGGGATGGCACAGTCTGTTTAGCCTCTGAATTTGTCTAAGACACTTCCCTCCACATTCCTTGTGAATGCCTTTCCCATGAGCAGCTCCAAGACAACATGTGCACAGCCCTCCCACCTTCATGTGAGTTTCAAGGTGGTCATTAAGCCTGTAATCCTGACAATGTGGCATCCATTAGTGTGTATGCTCAGCATGATACTCTTTGCAACCTACTGCAGCACCATTATAATGGCCCATTTAAGATCCTCGAGCTCATGATGAGCATTACATGCTCAACATGAACTGCTACCATGAATCTGTCTCCATCAACCAATTGAAGACAGCATATGGCAACCAAGCCAACTGTCGACCTTCTCTTGCTTCTCCTTAACCTGTCACTTCTTTATCTCAATATCCAATCCTAACAGCTCTGTCTTCACCAACAACACTGTGCCACAGGCCACAGTGTATTCTCTCTTGGGCAGAGAGATCATGACAGTTGTCCACTACTAGAAGATCTTGGTTGTCACAGTGCCGCTCACTGGGGTTCCCATTGTGGCATGCATCCTGAAAAACGTAATTAACATTATTGTGTCTATCAATATGTGTCAAATTTGCCATGTTGTCATTACTTTGTTAAAGTTTAACAAAATGATTATTCAACTCTGTTGAATTACTGGTGACTATCTCACTACAATACTATGGTATACCATGCTTGTTTATTTCTGTAAGATAGTTTCTTGATTCATCTCAAGACAGCTCCAGCTATTATAGGAACTGAGTAGTGGCATTCCTCTATCCAGATATGGTATTGCACACAGCTCCATATGTGCTTAAACAATGTTATTATTTATTTCATTTTAGCCTGCTTGTTATAGTAGAGCCAGCTTACAGGCATAAGATAAGCTGTCACTAGGATGTGCTTGCCTTGGGTAGAGCATATTCTGATTCCTCACCTTTAAAATATTGTAGTAATATTCCATTTCAAATGTATTATACATATAATTTTGATCATGTGATGTGATATGTCATTCCAACTCTTCTACTCACCCCCGTATTCCTGTGTAAAGGTTTGTGAACTTTATCGGTATCACATGGTGAGACCAAAGCAAGTCGACCACCAGAATCATGACATGAAGAATCTCATGCACCCTCTTGGTTATCTTAAGGAAAACAAAATGGACAAGCATGGAGAGTAAGTCTTGTAATAATATGCATGGGATTAAAGAAAAGAAATGACAAAACAATTTTTTAATACTTTTCTAAAAATAAATCCCATCTGTAAATTATTACTCATAAAGAATCACCCCCTTATTCTTCCACTATTTACATGGACATATTTTGGTATTTATATTTTTTATTTCTTTTTTTATTTAATATTTTATTAAATATGGTTAATCTCCATTATTTTCCCTCTTTCTTCCCTCCCTCCTCTCCTCCGCTTACTAACTCACTCACTCCCTTCATCTCCCCTCCCTTCCTCCCACACTTCTTCACCCTGTTCCTCCTTCCCTCCCTCCCACCCCATTCAACAGAATGTACAAGCAGAAAGTAGATATGGATGAGGAAGAACAATTCAAACAACCCACAGAAGACCTTGAAGTACATGAAACCTCATGTCTTCCCTCCCTGGCTGCCCTGGGATGGGTGCGCCTCCCAGCAGATGCTTTCTCTAACCTATTGATGGTGGTCGAGTTCACCCACTCCTTTAAAGAGTTGCTAAATTTGCTAAATTTGGATGTCCTGCCTCCCTTGGACAATGTGTATCTTGCTCTGTACAATTGGGGAAGAGGACAAGTGTTGATGGAACTCTGCTCTCAGCTGTTCAAAGAAGCCACATATGACCCATGTGAGAAAATGTGTGTGTATGTGTTTGTGAGAGATTGTGTGTTCATGAATGTGTGTTCCGTTTATGTGAATGGGTGTGGGTGTAGTGTGAATGTCTGTGTATTGTTGTACTTTTGTGGGTGAGTGGGACCTAATTGTCAATATGTATTCACATAATGACCCTCCACTAACCTCTCACTCTCAGCCTCTAATGCAAAGACAATTGGAGGCTGTTCTATTGAAACTGTTGACCTCAACTATCATACTCTATCAGAGCTCATTCAAATTTACCTGGAGGACCGGGCTAAACCTGATATGAATCATGTTAGATGTGTGTTATGTAGCATGGGACAGAGCTCATAGAGTTAATATTTTCTATATTCTCTAAATTAGTCAGCTTTACATTTTTAAACAGTTATTTAAGATCTGATAATAATTTTTTACACTTTTAACATGGAAATTTGCATAATATAATTGTATCATTATTAAATTAGTTCAGAAATCTTATTTAGAAAGCTTTTTCATCTATATCCACCCTCTAATAATCATTTTTATAATCTTCCAACACAAAATTTTACTGAATAAAATGTATAATCTTTAAACTTGTTAGAAAGCTTGTACAACCATTTCCAACCATCTCCCTCCCTCTAGCAACACTTCCAATTGAATACTTTAACATGGAAAGTGACAAAATTGTCAACAATAGAGGATATTTGTGCATGATTAATAAGAAAATACATTTTTTTATTGCTTCTACATTTACATATTGATCATGCAGTTTTTGGGAAAACTTCCACTTAAGTGCCTTCGACCTTCTGAAAAAGTTCAAGTTTTGGCATCTCTGGTGGATGAATTGCTCGACTCAGATACACTCCCATGGGAGGTTGACATGAGGATGGATCTGGTAAACTCACTGGCAATGGAGAAATTGAATAGTTCCAATGATGAAGATGATGAATCTGGGCAATCAGAGGCTACCATGGTAATGGTTGGGTCTGAAGTGGAGGACAAGGATAAGCAGTATTCTGAAGAACTAACAAACAAAGAAGTGAGTAGTTTTCAGTATTTCATGTTTAGAACATGAGAGACAGAGATGTGTGGCTGTGGTTATTAGGATGATTTATTAATAGAATAGAGAGAAATTAATGTTGTGTTTTCAAGGTGTTTTAAATTATTCATGAGGGTTAAATATGTAAATTTTTGGATGAAAAAGGCAATAATTTGTGGTTGGCTAACACAGTATTTTAATTTAGTAAGTGAAAAACAGCATACATGGTTGCATATTGTAAAAAAAAAGCTTCAACATGATTTTCGCAAGCTTTCTCTGCTCAGATTTTGATGTTTGTTGCTCAGCAGAGTCTTGTACTCACAAAAAAGGAGCTATCAAGGTTGATACATGTGTAGGGTGGAACTTACACTTGAACTTTGAAACATCAGAGGTATTGCAATGTTAGGTAAGATCAAAAGAATGCTTCAAAAGACCCTAGGAATCATTTCCAGACCTTGTATCTGGTTTCTTCTCAAAACAGTATTGAATTTAATCTAAGTAGCATTCCTCCTCATTCTGGATCACTCCTTCTTTGACTTTTGTCTCCTCCATATAGGATAGTGATATTGAGAGAGAGAGAGACAAGCTTGACTCCCCCTGCTGATTCAGCACAATGGGTGGGAATGACTGGTTGAGATCAATGTAGGACGAATCAGCATGGAATGTGAGAATTTCAATAACTCTTAAAGTTTTCAATCAACATGCCTGCTCCAGTTCTAGCTTGTGCAAGAAGTTCTCGGCAGTGTCATAGTTCTTGGAGTGGAATGGTGCTGCCTTTATCTAGGTTATTTACCTGGTAAAAAATGGCTAAGTGGAGGAGGGAATGATGGCCCTCTTTTCTCCAGATGAAGGTACAAGAGGGGGATTTAAAAAAATTATTTTGAACGATAAAATGACACTGTTGACTTTTGGAAACATCTCTGACTTGTTCACAGAAAAAAATTACTGAATATGTTTTTTTCGTATATTTCCTTTATTAGTGTGAAAATTTTTTTTTATTGGATCACATAAAATTATTCTTTCTAGCAAGCTAGTTATGACTGATTCAATATACTATGTATTAAAAAAAGAAGTAGAAACCAAATGGAGAGTTGGAAATGATAGGCACCCATTTATGCCTCATATTTGTATAAGAAAATTTTGAAATACATTTTCAGAGGTTTGTACTATCACTCTAGTTAGACTGGAAAATATATAAACACTACATATCATGTTTAGAATGTTTCTATGTTGTTCTACGTTTGTACATGTGCAAATAGACACCAGGAAATAGAGACGATCTCCAACAGTGCATCAAGACTTTCAAGAAGAAGAGAATCTTCATCAATAAATGTATCCATCATGCTTCAAAGCTGATATGGGAGTCTTCCCTGGGTCAGGAGTGTTACACTCATCAATATTGGGTTCTGCCATCCTTAGGTGGAGTTTTAATACAAGGAGTAGAAACTAGCTTGAACATAAATCTACAGCTCGATTCTCCCAAGGATTTTGAAAACTAAATTATGAAGGATAAAAAGACAGGAGTCATGGATTTAAAGGTTTTGGGCAGCCATTGATAGCAATGCCATCCTGTTCATATTCTGCTGATATAAGCTTTAATAATTCACTCAGTAGCATGGAATTATCGTCCAACACATGAACGGATGTAATAAGTGGAATAGAGAAGACAGGTTCAGACTTATTCTGGAAGAAGGCTTCAAATTCAGTTGGTTATGGAATTCATGGAAGATGTGGGGACGAGGAGCTCAGACTGGGAGGAGAGGAGGGTAAATTTGTGTCCAATAAGGGTGAAGGAGTAATATTGGTTAGTGATGATTCTCTCTCATCCAACACCACACCTCACAATAATGATGGAAAGGTATCCGATATGCATAGTGAGATTGTGCCGTCCATGGAAGTGCAAGAAAGTGAGTGCAGAATTACCCTCACAATGGTGGACTCACTACGTACACCATGCCTATCATCACAGGTACAATCTTACCAACTCCTGGATATAAGTGTAGAGCAATACTTCTTGTTGGGAGCAATTCAGCTGCAAGCCAAGCAAGTGAATCTTGGACGGGGAAATAAAGTGTTAGCAGCTCTACAGCAGCAAGAAGAACAAGTTGTGCATGGGCAGGCAAGACAAGCCCGAATGTTGGTTGCAGCCACACCACAGGATATAGAAATGAACCAGCAGGTTATGCTCAAATTAGGACTATTGGTTCCTTGCCAATCAATGCAGCACAATCTGTGTAATCAAGCAATACTTAACCAAGGAATGTCCAAATGAGTAGTGGCAGCACCATCAGCCGAGCAGTCACTTGATGTAGGCTAACTAAATCTGCAGGCAAACACTGAAGTTTCACAATGTTTTATGACCGGCCAATCTAAAACTCCTCCAAAGCATATTTCATGTATGCGAGGATTCCATATCAGAACCAGTTCGGGATCATATCAAATGATAGAACAAAAGTAATGATAGCAGAGAGCAAGGAAGCAGTGATAGTGATGTTGTAAATTACAGGCAGAACTGACGATTCTTCTGGTTTTGTCAAATCTCCACAGCAGCAAGAATTGTTCACTTCACATGTTATGTCATCATATCCTTCTGGTAAGGTTGGCCTGTTTATGACCAGTGGTGAGACAACAGACTTACTAAAGCAAGGACTGCAAATGGACAGAATACAGGTGAGGTTTAAGATATAATAGCAGCATATACCTGGTATTGCCTGGAAATTGACATGCCCACAGAAAAAGGTGTGGCCTAGTGTTACCCAACCCATTTTCCTACCAAATTCAAGTTTTGTATGCATTCATCTAGATCTTTAGGTCTATCAATTTGACTATCTATAAGTATCATAAATAGATTGCATTATTTTTGCCATTTTTTTCCTGATTTGCCACAGGAAGTGATTTGTACAAGTGACACTTGTTTGAGGGGGGGGGGGGGACTATTAAACTATCCACTTTGTAGGATCTGCCCATCCTGAACAGCAGGTTATAATAGGTATGGTGGTTAGGTAGAGCATTTGTGTATCCCATTTGATCCAACATATGTCCAAGAGTTGTCAAGTTTGACTTGTTAAAAGTTAAGCCTCGCTAAACCAAGAAAGTGTTTTGAATAAAAATAACCACGCTGAGTAGAGAGATTCCAATAAAATGTGATTCAAGTTTCCTCGTATCCAAATGTTTTATTGGAAAACCCATTACTCAAAACCAGTGTTACTTGATGGATTTGGCTCAAAATCACTACTTATATTTCTATATATTTTCAGCTACTAACAAAGTTTATATTTAACATTCAGATCACATATCACAAATTTATATTGAAGCATGTTACAGCTTTTCCTTCAGATCACAGCGTTAATATTAGCCTTAAGCACCACTTACTTTCTGCATTCAAAAACAGGAAGACAGAATATTACCAACACACCCAGGCTGAGCAGTTGAATGGAAAATTCCCCATTCGATCCTTGTATGAGTACATATTCAGCTAAATATTATCTTTGCTACTTTTGTCCCAGGCCAGCTCCTTCACTATGGGGCAGTCAAACTCCAACTCTTGAGTTTCTTGGATGAAATATCGTATGGAAAGGATTGTGAATACGGGTATTCTATCTTTAGGTGTAGCTTGCAGGAACAATGACAATTGGAATGGAACTGTCTTAGTAAGGAGCTCGACTCTTTCTGTAATTCTATGAATACCTTTCTCAAAAAATGTAAAGCATTCCCATCCAGTGTCCTCTTCTTCTGCATAAGCAGCTGGCTATTGTCCAACTTTATATGGAATTTCTGACTCATGTTGTTAAATTCACATGTTTTGAGAGCTTTAACAATTTCCTAACCAAACCTTTTCTCTTTTATTAAGTTTCTAAATGTCACTTGTTGTGGCAATGCTGGTCAAACGACTCCACATTCTCTCAAGATCAGCCAGCCATTTTCTAAAATAAGTTGGCATCCCACCAATTGAGATGACACTATAACATAGTAATGAATATTTCGATAATCAATCATCTAATTATAATTACATGTGTTAATGTATATGCAAGTATGCTTCCTCCTACTGAGACCAGTAATCTACATGTAATGAATGTATTTAATACATTATAAATCAACTCAATAAATAAAAATCAACTGGAGTCATCACTTGCAAACAAAAATTGATTCAGATCCTTAATTACTAAATAACAAAGATATTAAGTGGGTCCTTATCTGAGTTTCCTCTATTCAACCTACCAATTTCCAAATGATCTTTTTTTTAAACATTTGAGCCATAGTAGAATTAGAAATTTAAAGAAATATAAAATGGAAAGAGAGGAGAGGGAGAAAAAAATAAGGTAAGGGAAAGAGGGGGTTGTAGAAGAGAAAAGAAGGAAGGAAGGAAATAGGGGTGAAAAACAGAGAAGGAAAAATTTTTTTAACAAGGTTCAAGTTTGAACCTGTGAATTTTTGCTTGAGAGACTTAAGTCTTAACCACTGAGCCACAATTTGAGGCCTATCTTTAAAGGAATGACTGATTCCTCCTTCCCATACTATGAGTGAAAGTTTCAAAAGAAATGTTTAGTTAAAAACTGTAGTAGGCACCCAAGGATCATGCCTGCTAAGTTTCATCAATATTTATTCAGCCGTTTGGCTGTCAATTGGGCCCACACACACACACACACACACACACACACACCATCATACACACACCATCATACACACACCATCATGCATACACACCATCATACACTCACACACACCTTTTCACATTTATATATACTAGGAACAGACAGACAGACAGACAGACAGACAGACAGACAGACAGACAGACAGACAGACAGACAGACAGACAGACAGACAGACAGACAGACAGACAGACAGACAGACAGACAGACAGACAGACAGACAGACAGACAGACAGACAGACAGACAGACAGACAGACAGACAGACAGACAGACAGACAGACAGACAGACAGAGAGACAGACAGGTGGGGTGGCGGGCAGGCGGGCGGGCAGGTGGGCAGGCAGGCAGGCGGGCGGGCAGGTAGGCCGGCGGGCGGGCAGGCGGGCGGGCAGGCGGGCGGGCAGGCGGTCAGGCAGGCGGTCAGACAGACAGACAGAGAGACAGATGGAGGACGGAGAGACAGATAGACAGACAGGCAGGCAGGCAAGCAGGCAGGCAGGCAGGCAGGCAGGCAGATATACAGAGAGACAGAAGGATGACAGAGAGACAGACAGACGATGGACAGATAGACAGACAGACAGGCAGGCAGATGGCCGGGCAGGCAAGCAAATGCACAGAACTAAACTTTTGTAAATACTGTCAATAAAAACTCACCCTATGGGCGGTTTTTCAACCACCATTTAGTTAGCTAGTGTCATAAAAGTGTTTACTTTGAAGACCTATACCATGGACTTCTAATATTAAAGTGAACAGGTAATTTTTTCATTATTTTTTTTTTAGAAGTAGAATTAAAAAAAAAAAAAATTTTTATTTTTTTAGACGTACACTCAAAGAGGAAAAGGTGTAGCCAGGTGGGACCCACCCAATATTATTCTCCGATTAAAATTGTCTCTAACTGCCAAACTTTTAGGAATCTAGCTCCATTTTTATCTTGCAAAAATACCATTTTTGGTTTTTTATATACCAAAATGGTGTGGCCATATAGAATGCCTATGACATTAAACAGGCTGTACTGATTCTGAATATTTATGAGTTAGTGGGTCTAGCCCCTTTGTTTTTGCTAAAGTACCATTTTTGGCTTGTTAGAATAGAGAAAGGGGTGTGACTATATAGATATATGCAGAAGTTCCCTGGTGATATTGATTCTAAATATATACATGTTCCGGGGTTTAATTTCAAATGTTTATCACGGATGCATAGAGAGACAGAGAGATGGTTTGCACTTGATAGTATAGATAGATGTGAATGGGTATCCAATGGTTGTGGTGAGTACTGCTGCCTATTAACTCATTGAGAGTAAATATACTTATTAGGCTTGAATATATCATTTTTCCATGTTCGGGGTAGGGGGGGGATGTAGGGGAAGTACAGTGACTTAGAAAATTTTCATGAGGACTATCTCTTAGGGTGGTCTGAGGATGTGCCCTCCAGGAAATACTTTAAAAATTAGGCATTCTGATGTGAATTCTGGTGGGAGTAGGGAAGCTTGCTGATTGTAACTACTTTGTGTGCTATATGTTTCATAAGCTGCTCTTACAACCTACATGACATTTACTTTTGGTGGGGAATTGAATTTTATCCAGGGGGGGGGGAGATTTTATTAAGGGGGGGGGAGATTTTATTAAGGGGGGGGGGGGGGAGGGGTAGGGAATCCCAGGGTGCTCCCTCCTCTGTATGCTTCACTGCTAGTATAATGTTGGAACACATGCACATGTGCTTGATGAAAATGCATTGCATGTATTCATAATATATGTGGCCTTTTTGTTTTTCCTTCCCCCCACCCAACCACCACCTCTCCTAATCTATTTCATTCATCTTTATTGTCCCATTCACTTCCATCCATGTCCTGCCTTAGTACATCACAACAATGCTTCCAGATGGTCCTGGAGGAATGACAGAATACTCTATGCCGGGTGACTTGTACATTCTAAGTGGACATTGCTCCTACATTGTACTACAGCAGGCAGACAGATCTAGAAAAGTTTTAATGATGGTTACTTTTACTGCTGATAATGCTGATATGTACAGAAAGAGCAGTTTTGGTGTGTCCGTGGATGTCAGTGTAGTGATGGTATGTTGGTATTGCCACACAGATGGTGAAGGAACAGATAGATATGCAGTAGTAGTAGTTTGTTGATGTTTGCTAGTTTGAGTTATGTTATTAATACTCAAGGATTAGATAACAGGCTTTGCAATCCCATAAAGTTTTAATATTTTTAAGCTTTTGAATTGTGTTTGTGGACAAAAAATGTCATGCCCACAATGTTTATGGCAAAATGCAGAGTGACCAAGGTCAAGCATTACAGCTAACAAGGATTAATTACTTCAATTATATGTTTTTGTATTGGTGTCACCTTAGCTGAGCAGTCACTTGGTGCAGGCAAACAAACTCTTCACACTGATGCTGAACAGCTCAGTCTCAAAATCCTCAGGAGGATGATATTTCATGTATGTGAGGAGGGCAAGTTGTTGAATTTTTGCACCACAACTTGTTTTGGATTCTATCAAGTGATGGAAACAAAGTTATAGTAAAAAAGAGCAAGGAAGAAGCAATGGTGACATTGTAAATTACAAACGGCATTAACATCTCTTCTGGTTTTATTGAAATTCCACAACTGCAAGAATTGCCAACTTCAACTGTTCTCTCATCTCCATCTTCATCTGCTAACACAAGCATGTGTCCAGCATCTCTTTATACTTCCATACACACAAAAAAAGGATCCCATTTCACAGAACATGAATTCTACAGAAAGCATCATGGCCGCTCCTCCAACATCCAGCGGTGTGATTGGCCTTTCTAAGTGCGATGGTGAGACAACAGACTTGCCAAAGCAAGGAGTGCAAGAGAAAGAAGTGCAGGTGAGGTTTGTGATAGATTTGAGTGGGTGTATAATGTTTGTGGTGATTATTGCTGTGTTCTGACTCGTTCAATATAATATACTTTACCATTTCAGATTTAGAATAGAGGATTTTTTTTAAATCTGGGGTGGTAGGGTGGAAGTATTATGCCACAGAGTGCTTCCTTAGAAGGAAAATATCCTAGGGCAGTCTGGGGATGTCCCCTCCCCCACCCCCCCCCCAAAAAAATTTCAAAACAAGGTGCTCTGATTTGAATCATGGTGGGTTTTGGGAGATTTTATTTAAGAAAAATCCCCAGGTGCCTCCTTCTGCATGAAACACTTTTAGTATGATGTTCGAATATATGCACATGTGCTTGATGAAAATGGATATGTATCTGTCTACCCACGCAACAACGTCCCATCCTAACCCGTTTCCACATTTATTCTCCCTTTGTCTTCCCTACATGTCCGCTCATAGTTTGTCACAACCGAACTGCCAGCTGGTTATAGAGGTGCGGAGGAGCATTCTATCCCACCTGGCTCATCATGTACTATGATGAACAGACAGTTCTCCTATGCTGTACTACAGAAGGAAGATTGCTAAAAAAAATGTACATAATGGAATATGCTACTGCTAATAATGCTGGTACATAGAGAGAAAGAATTATAGTGTGTCAATGGGGATGTGGATGTGGCCACACAGACAGTGGAGGGAACAGACTGATATGCTTACTTGCTTGAGTTATAGTGTTATTCAAACTTTTGGGCTATATTACAGGCTCTGCATTCCCATGGGTTCAAATTTATTTTACTCTATTTTTTAATTATTTTGATGGATACAATAGCTCATGCCCCTTAGATTTATGGTGAACTGCAGAGTGACCAAACTCAAACACTACAACCAGCTGAGATTAATTATTTCAAACATGTGTACTGATGGTAATTTATGGGAATTATCATGATTAACAAAAATTCTCACCCTTCCTATTAGTATTTTTTCGGTCATCCCATGGCCTCCTGCAGTATCAAACACACATGATGCAATTGATTAAAATGCCAAATTTCATTGAACTTGATCATTAGTTAGTGTTATCTATGTCACCCAATTATACCCATTGACAAAACCACACCCATAGCCACCCGATTTGAATGAAACTTTTGCTAGGATGTGCAATGGGTGCCTGTGAGCAGCTGCCCTAGCTTCAGCTAATATTATTCTGCAAGCTAGGATAGCTGCCCTGCTCCCTAGCCTATAAACAGTTCTACCACTGTAAATTAACTAAGGCTACCTAACTGTGGATATGAGTAGCCAACAGTAGGTTCACACACTCAGTCTCCATTCAAAATAGACAATATTAAATACTGGTCAGAGACTCTCTGTACCAGCAACAAAACAAAGATTTTTCCAATATTCAATATACAATATGATACTTTCAATTACAACATGGACACTCTATATAGTAACAGTTTTGTTGTGTCTTTTTATTGTCAGGCCATTTCTTCATTAAATGAGTTTATTGTAATACTTCCTTTTCTTTGTTCTTATTTTTTTTTTTGGTTTTTTTGGTTTTTTTTTTTTTTGTTTTTTTTCTCTCTCTCTTTTCAGGTTGGAGTTGGTGGGCATTAAATGGAAAGATTCTTTAATAAGAAATTTGCAGAACTAAACAAGTAGAAAAAGCATTTATAATATATTACTGACAAACAGAATCCATGATATCCCCTAATGTTACTTTTATTATTATTCTTAATCTTGCTTTACATGAATGAATAAATTTAAAAAATTTAATGAAAAACAGAATTATAAATTTAGGTCTGGATATATCTTACTATAATTCTCAATTTGTGTGTTGATTTACTTTTTGTTCTGTTTTTATTCTGTTCCATAACTCCTCCCAGACAGTTGAGTTAAAGACCACATATTTCAGAATTTGATGGAAGTCACCCTGGATGGTTGTAAGAAAGTTTGGTTAATCTAATAAGATTGGAGTAGACCTCTGGCTGTGAGGCTATTTTCCCCCAAAACTTTATGGATTGGGTCACAACTCTATGCATGAGTAAACCACCCCATTGATTACATACTACTATTGTATAACACACACTTGGGTCAATAAACTAAACTACTTTCTTTCTTTTTTCTTTATTTCTTCTTTAAAGCCCTGTAAGCCCAAGCATCTGGGATAAGAAAGCAAGCAACAGATCTAGAATTATATCAAGAGGTCTTTGTTGTCTCTGTCCATAGTATAGGTGCTGTGCAAAAATAATCTTGGATGAGAACCAGCTGCCAAGCTGTATTAACAATAATATAAACTAATTATGTAAACACTGTAAGTGGCGTCAGCAAAACCATGCCCCAATCCCTTCATTTTTCTTTCCATTTTCTTTAGCCCTGTAGGCCAAGTGTCTAGAATGTGACAAGCAAAAGGCAAACCAACAGAAAATCTCAAATTATTGTAAATTTTTTTCTTGATTCCATCCATAGGATGATTGCTTTAATTTTCTTGTCTTTCTATAATTCTCAGTTTGTTCTCTTGTGGTTGTTCTTTGTTGGATATCTCCTCCTAGATAGCAGTGTCTGAACTGCTCCAATTTAAGGTTTGATGGGGTCACCCTGGGTTATAAGCAAATTCGGTGAAGACTGGAGTTAAACCCTGCCCATGGTGCTATTTATTATTATTTCCTGGTTGTGGTCACAATTTGATGCCTGATTAAACCACCCCCATTACTATAATCCACAATTGAATAAACACACATAGGTCTCTAAAACAGCGTCCAAACCACTACCTGCACATTCTCTTTTCTTCATTTTCAACCCTGTAGGCTGAAGCATCTGGGATGGAATTGAAAACAACCAATGTAGGATTATGCAAATTCTTTGTTTCTATCCATAGGGCTGGTGCAATGCTAAATATCCTTAAGGGAGAGAAGGGGAGTGCTAAATATTGTATAAGTTAACAGTTTTTCATGAAAACAAACTTTATTTCTATGAAAAAACATCTATTGATGAAATGAATCAGCTAATCAATCTATATGCAAATCATAATCCATTGTTCTAGAAGGAAAATAATGCAGACAAATAATAAAGTTAGAGTAACATATAACAATAATCAATAGACAATCAACATATATAGAGATAACACATGACAAATTAGTATGATAGAAGTCAGCTGATGCCTACATATGCCATATCACCCCCCCCCCCCCCCCCCCATGCACTTACCACCAAGAGTTAGTCAGTAATGGTCCTCCATACTCAGTTTTGAAGTATATCAGATAATCTAGAACTCTAGGTGACCTTCTTTTGCTGTAGTGTGTCACTTTGTAACTGTGAGTCAGCTCCTCCTACCCTTTCAGTGAATCTCTCAACTTCTAGTGTATAGACATTAGATGGAAGCTAGGCTTGCTGGTGGAAAAAATGGCTGCTACCAGAAGTGATGGTTTCTCAGGTACTTCCAGCTGGAGTGTTCATTTCCAGTGACTATCCTTAGTGGTTATGGTGTTGTTGATGCAAGCCACGTAGCTATGTTCAGTAATTTTGGTGGCATTTGTGTCAGTAATAATCTTTGGTTGGGACCTTCTGCTAGTGATGGAGGTTTAAATTATCATGATGTAGATGGTAATGATGGTCCTGATTTTGGGATATCTAATTAAATTTAATATGGAGGCAAGGCTTGCTGGAAGAAGAGGACAACTTCCAGAAGTGATGATTTTCCAAAGTAGTTGAAGGCAAGATGTCCACTGCCAATTTCTATTGTTAGTGGTGATGGTTCTGCTGATGTGAGACATATACCTGTAATTAGTACTATTGATGGCAGTTGTGAAAATCTTAGCTTGTGATCAGCAGCTAGTTTTGAAGTTTGGACCATCTAGATGTAATGGTGGCCCTGACAGTTCATGTCAAGAAGGTTAAGACATTGTCTTTTTCATAATGCCTAATATTACCACTACTGAAGTTACCACACCTAATCCATGGTGGCCAAAAAATATAAATGATCAACATGCACACTGCATTAAATTGGTTTCCCAATGCAGCAAAATTCAAATCATAAACACATTGCTCCAAAATGGTTTCAAGATGAGAAAACTATGACAGAGCACACTGCTTTAAATTGGTCTCCAAATGCCAGTTAGCAGAAGCCAGAATTTTAAAAAATCATGCAAGAATAAGCAAACCATTGTTGGAAATATTAGTGACTGAGTCCAATATCCATATCCGTGGACACAAGCAATGAACAATGTCCTAAATTAGTGCCTGAGTAAAGTAAAGTTGACTGAACATGGACTCTGGCCTCTATAATGATATTAGAGTATAGCCACAAAATTGTCTGCAGATTAGAACAACTGTAGACTTTATGTATACATAGTGCATGTGTTGGTGAAGGTGGGGTAGTGGGTGTGTGGAGAGGAGTTTTTGGGGGATTTTTGCAAATTAATAGTCTGATCATGGCATGATTTGAATAACTGTTACTTTCAGGCGAAATGGCTATAAAATATTCTTGGTGGGTATATAATAAGGTATTGATTGGATGGTAGGTTTCATATTTTCTGTAGTTTGTTTGTAAAAGATAGAAGTAAGTATGGAATTCTAGTCAATACATCTTTAAAAAAAAAGGGTCAATGTACATAATATAGTAGATAGTTATCCCTCTAATCTGTACCATAATGCAATGGCAGATTCAAGTACTTTTGTCCAATCTGTGGAAAATTCTAAGCACAATGTAGATGTATGTATTAACTCTGCACTGGCTAAAACTATTGAGGAATATTGACACAATTCGTTGTTCTGCCCAGTGTATTTCATTTTCTGGATGGCAATGCCTGGCACTTAGGGGAGATGGTGGACCATGATATAATGGTAACCAGGAAATATCTTAGCATTAATAAAGGTATTTAATTGGCTAAGCATAACTCCATCATAAATGCTCACATTGAAAGACCTAAGCTAAAGAATACCATGTATGCATCACCCTATGTACAAAATGAAATAATTAATATAGGTAAGAACATAATTAAGAAATATTTAGTTGATAAATTAAGAACTGCAAATAATTTTTTGATAATGGTGGATGAAATAACTTTTAATAAAGAAATAGTTGTTTTATATTTGGTTAGTAAACTGTGACATCAGAGAGGGATTTTTTTTTGTAATATACCAAATTAACTAGGTCTACTGGATAGGTTATTGCTATTTGTGTCCTCGATGGGCATGACAAATTTGGTCAGGATGTCAAAAATGTTCGAGGATAAGGATATGGTGGAGCATCCAATATGTCCTGTGAGTGGATTGGATTGTAAAATGACTGACTCTCCACTATTTGTAAGATATGAAGAGCTATCATCATCACAAATTTATTTCTGGCCCAGCAACACCTGGTATATTCATCATGTTTAATGGGGTAGTATTAAAAAAAATTTTTTTTAATTAAAAAAAAAATTTTTTTTTAATCAAACTTAAAGAAACACACCTTGTATCTGTTGCACCAATTATTAAAAATTAACACGGCTTGATTTTGAGTGTTCCATCCTTTTAATTATCTAGTAGTATATATTGTATTGAAACTAAGGAAACAGAATGTTTTATAACTCCACATATATGTTGATATTTTATGAATACTAGCCAAAAAAACACCCTATGGGCAGTTTTACAGCCAGCATAATCACATCATTTTCTGCATGCCGAAGTTTTAGGCCTGTAACTCATTTCTTTTTTCTGGCAGAAGTACAATTTTTGACTTTTTTAATATATAGAAAGGAGTGTGGCCATATAAACATGCTTATAACATCCCCCTGGTGACAGTTATCCTATATATATATATATGGTTTTGTGGTCTAACTTCAACCGTTCAAGCAAGAATCGAGGCTGCACAGAGAGACAGATTATTCTTACTCCATAGTATAGATATTACATTGTAGAGTTTTTGCAGCACATGAATTGTTCACATAGTTATCTTTCTAATTAATAAAAAAAATTATCACTCTGATTACTCAAAGGGTCCAGTCTAATGCTGAGTTGACTTTTCACTGGGATAGAAATAAGAACCCCCCATTCAAAGATCCTGGCTGCGAGCCTGGTGATGGATGTAGAACTGCAGGTAAGGTTGAATCTGGAACTGGAGAAAATTATTTGTGGTACATCAAGGTAGGTTGGCTTGAGTCAGTCAATACTAACAGTGTCCATTCATATGATGAGGTCTAGAGTGAAAAATTTGACATTTTGCTTGAGGATTTTTATATGAACCACTCTATGGGTGTTCTAGAAAGAAACAGTTACAGTCTAGGTGCATGAAGACATGCGTGCACTCCATAAAATTGCAAGAAATGTGAAATGCTCCACTTGAGATGTGATTTTTAGTTGGAGTTGGATACAATCTGGCCATGTCACTCTTGAGACATGAGAAATGCTTGTGGTTTGGAGTGTACTGAGAGGGAACAAATAATTCTCCAGGAAGCCCGAGTATCTGACCATACATCATCTCTGCTGCAGAAAAGCCAATGTGTTCCTTGAGAGCATTTCTTATTTCAAGCAGGACTAGTGGTAAGTTGTTGAACCAGTTGGAAGTGTTCTGCTTGGCTTTGAGAGAGGCCTTCATTTGTCGATGGAACAGTTCGACTATGCCATTAGCTTGAGGATAGTATGCAGTAGTGTGAGCTGCTTTGGTACCAATTATGTCCAAAAATTGTGACCAGAGGCAACAAGAGGAACTCAAAGAGGCCAAACAGGGTTACAACCACTCTTTTGGGAATGTCTGCTTTATTTACGGGAATATGATGGAAACACAAATTAGATCGATTGTGGTGGAGATAATTTTGTCTTCTAACATAGCAGCGAAGTCTTTCATGTTCAGATTTGGATATTGGTCATCCTTAGTTATATTATTCAGGGGTTGGAAATCTCCACAAGGTCTCCAGCCCTTGCTGAGAGGTTTGGGAACAATGTGAAGTGGCAAAGACCAATTAATTTTTAAGGGAGGGATAATGCCAAAAACAAGCATTTCATCAAACCCTTTTTTGACTACTTTTAGTTTAAGGACTGAGGGGCCTAAATCAAGCCAAGACTGGTGGTCAATTTGTGAAAATGTAATTAGCAATTCTGTTTTGAATTTTTCTGCAGTTTAAACAGGGTTCAGTGAGTGAGGGAATGGATTAGAAGAGAAAATGATAAATGGGATGGTTGTACAAGGTAGCAGAGAGCAAGAGTTTGCTCATGAGATGTATGGAGCAAAGTGCTGCTTAATGTCAGTCTGTTAATGAGACATTTAGAGCAATATCTATCAATAGGTCAGAATGGCAAAGGAAATCTCCACATAGGTTAGGCCTACAGACATCTGTGTCAATGAAGGTCCAAGAAAATTTGTGGTGCATTCCAAAGTCAAGGTAAAGGGTCTTGGTTCAGTAGATGGTATATGAGTGCCATTTGCCAACTGAAGATGGGAACCTTTCTTTCTTTCTTGGCGGTCACTCATTGTGGCAGGCAGTACACTGTCCTCTGCACCAGAGTAAACTAAGTAGCACTGGCCCAAGGTGCAGTCATTGAAAAAAAGAAGGTGACAATTACCACCCAATCCAGTGGTCGCCATCACTGCTCGAGGGAAGTGTTTTCAGACATGGAGCAGGGTGGTTTGCACTTCAAGGAATTTTACCAAGTTGGCATGGTACAAACAGAGAGTTGATGATGGCACTGAAGCACTGGCTGACTTCATCATCTTAGGGAGATGACCTTTGAGGTAATCCACCTCTGACCTGAAAGATTTGATGGCTTCAGTTATGGAAGATACGTCAAAAAATGATAGTGAAGACTTGACATCTGGAGTAGCAACAGCGATGAGAGTGTCAGTCAAGGTAGCCATTTCCTGTATTGTCATCTCTGGGTGAGATTTCAAGATTAACTATACTGGTGAAGGAAGATAAGAGAGAAAAATCTCTTGAAATATTATATCACCAGTACAGTTCTTGTTAATGAGCTGCTCAATTTATCTAAGTAGCTTGGATGGTCTGAGATCTCCCAGTTGTCTTAATAAGTGTAGCTTCTGCACTCATAGTGATTGATTGAAGGAAATGCAAGAGATGAGGAAGGCCTTGAGAGTATCTTAGGGGTTATCCTTTGGCCTATTCATTATTATATCACACACCTCTCCAGCAGTTTCAGGTAGTAAGGATGCTACCACATAGTTGTATTGTGGCTACTGTTGGTTGATGTTTCTGGTTGCAAGCTGAGCCTCCACTTGATGAACCCAGAGAGCAGGTTATTCAGGCCAGAAAGTTGGCTGTTCCAAACAAAGCATATGAATAATTGCTGCCAGTACTTCATCCATGTGTTTGGAGAAGGTGAAGTAGGTCAAGAACAGGTGTGAGCTTGATAGTTAGTTTTATCGGGGTCATCAATGTAGAAGTTGACAGCTTTTGATGAAGACAAACTATATTTCATTGAATGAATATCTACTAATGAAATGAGTCATATAGTCTATTTATATACATATCATAATCAGAATGTTCTAGAAGGAAGATCATGCAGACAAAAAATGAAGTAAGACTTACATATGACAATAAGTAATTGACAATCAACATCTATAGAGATAACACAAGACTAATTAATATGATTAAATTCAGCAAATGCCTGCAGATAACACGAAACATACTTGAGAACTAGTCACCTAACTACATTATGACTACTACAAACTACAATTATGTAAAATCACTCTAAACTATGCCCAAATCCATTTCCTTTTCTTTCGATTTTCTTCTGTTTTAGCTGTGTAGGTCCAACCACTGATATGTGACAGCAAGCAAAGAAACCAATAAAATATCCAAAATTAATGTAAGATATATTCTGTTGTCTCAGTCCATAGCCCAGGTACTTCTCTAGTCCTAGTAATGTTAACTAAGAGCTATGATTTATAAGTTGACCTCTTTGCAAATTTGTTAGGCTTATTGAGCAGATAGAATAAGAACAGTCTAGAGAAGAAGAAGCTGCTTGCATGGTTAAGAAATAGCTACTGCTGCAGGCCAATTAAAGGAACAACAAAGAAAAAGGGAGGGATAGAAGGGTATGGTGGGAGAATTATGATAGGAGAAGAGAAAGAAGGGGAAAAAAGGTAAATCAGTAAAAAAAAAATTTTTTTAAACACAGACACACAGACATCCAGGTAGTAGTAGAGCTCAATCCACAAATCCCCCCCCCCCCCCCCCCCCAACCTACAGAGGTCTAATAGCCATTTAATGTTGTTTTTTTTATTTATGACAAAGTCTACAGAAAAGGGTGTTGCCTTGCAGTACTCAGCCAAAATATTTATCTTACTAAGTTCTCTAGATACCAGAGTTTAACCAGGACACACACATTGTCACACATGAAAGCACACACACACACACACACACACCACACATACACACACACATACACACACACACAACACATACACACACACACGCCACACACACACACACACACACACACACACCACATACACACACACCACACCACACACACACACGCACACACACACACACACACACACACACACACACACACACACACACACACACACACACACACACACACACACACACACACACACACACACACACACACACACACACACACACACACACACACACACACACAGATGACAAGCTCCACATGGACAGGAATGAATAATTGGTTAGCAATTTTTGGGTTTACTTTCTGGACCTCCATAAATCAAAAGGAATACAGATAATTAAGATTCCCCCTTCAAATTTTGAAAATTAATGATATGTGTATGAATTAGATTGTCAACTTCCAAAAATTGACAAGAATATACCTCCAAAAGAAGGAATGAAAAAACGAAGGGGGGAGAGAGAAAGGAAGGAGGAAGTGAAAGGGATTTAATGTGGAAAAAAAGAAAAGCCCAGACCTGATCTCTCAGTCTTAGAATAGGATTCTTTTTCTTGATCTCTTGTTTTGATCTGATACCAAAATTGATTGAATCTCACCCAGATAGCAGTCAAAAACAATATCAACTGGAGTGCCTGTTATCTCCAAAATACCATAGTCTCCAAATATCTGACATCATGACGCTTTCTCATAGATTAATGTGAGTATATGACTGTCAATTAGAAAGAATGACTCCATGTCAGATTATGATGGTTCTGAGGCAGTTTCCTTTTTTTTCTTCACCAATTCAAGAAAATCTGGGCAAAAGAAAAATAGGGAAAAAAAATTGAAAAAACCCACCTTCATGGGGTTTGAATGAACTGTGGAAGACTACTTTTGCTGAATAGCTTAGACTGATCTTGCGATTCTACCTTCTGCTTATAGTAGATGCCACCAGAGTAAGCCTTTATGACTATTCCCTAATTACGATCTACCAGAGAAATTTAGGTATTTGAATCTTAGCTCATGGAGGATGTAATGAAAGAGTCAAACAATAATGGCAAGGAGGACCATATATATATATATATATATATATATATATCCTCTCAGACACAAAGTATGACATCACGTATCTATAATACACACACTTTAGTCCAAATATACAGATACGAGATAGACCTGCATATGAATATATAAATTATAATGATTCTATCAATCAACATATAATTAACCTGATAGGATGAACCAATTAACTAATTATTTTTCTGAAAAAGTTAGAAATTTTACAAAGATGAATTCAATAAGGGCTAGTTGTATTTTAATGAAATTTTAACAATAAATTAGCACATGATCACATGATGTCACTTCATTTGATCAAATCAATTTTCTCAAATTTTGTCAATTGTCAGTTGGGTAGGTATTTTTGATTGCTCATTCAACATCCATGCAACCAAATATTGTGTGTAATCATTTCATTCTCTGAATACTTACAGTTGAACTAACTAGAAATCACATCATCAGTTACATAGTTTGGTAGGGTGGGGGTGGAATTTGAATTTTTTTTTTCCACAACAAAGTGATACTTTGGGAAGAAAAAACATTTCTTTGAGTATTATCTTCCAATAGTTTAGCCACACACCCTTATGCTAAAAATGGTCTCTGGTGTGATAACCTCCAAATGTTGGGAATAGATGCTCTTTATGATCAGTATAATCAAGATGCATGACTAGGTTAGCTGCTTGACTAACTGTTTTGAACCAGCAACTACTTCCCAAAGATATTTTTTAATCAAAAATATGACTAAATCATTACTTCTGTCAAATCCTTTAATCTGATAGGTCAGCTTTAGTTTGCTTGAAATAGAAACTGATCCAATTAGAAGTGGGCATGCACCACCAAGTTCTTCCCTAAAAATAATCCCAAACTGTTTGCCTCTTCAATACCCATCTTTTGTTCTTCAGCATGGCTATACTTGATGACTTTGAAATTTGAAATTTGACATTTCTGAGTCACAAAATGTTATTGAATTGATTTGACCCATATGGTCTTTTCTTTCGGTGGCATCCACCCTTATCTGGTTTAGCAAGGGTGCTTGCTCTTAACATTCCATGCAGATAAAAGGTGGAAGGACAACTATCTCTTCTGTGTTATCATTCTTGTGTGAGCCAGGCTACCTACTATTTTATAACATAAATACTTGTGTTAATACCATGATCTGGTAGAGTTTCAATTTTGGGGAGGTTGACCAAAAAATGGTTGTTAACACACAGAAGAATCTCCCTCCTGGAGTCCAAATGACAATACTATTCAACATCAAATGGCTTGTAGATCTCCAGAATGCAACTATAATAACTGCACAAAATTAGAAAAGGAGTTGTTTGTGGCTATATGGACACATTCTTACCTTTTAATTTTTTAAGTGAAAGTGAGCAAGAATTGACATGAGAATTTTATAGCATGACATTACTGAAGTTGAGCAACCGAACAACAAAATGACTTCTGTTTCTGCTTGCAAGTGATTCATCTCTTCCTCATTCCCCACACCCCCATGAGTCTGGAGACCTGTATCTGCAACACCTCCTTGATAATAGAGCAGGCACTATATAGTGATGTAATTACTGAGTGAGTGATAAGTTGGCATTCAAATAACCATAGTGATACCAGATCTCATACAAAAGGCAAGAACAAAAACTTGATATATTTTCAAACTTCTTCAACTTAGATAACAGGTAAGGGTTACAGTAAACCAATGTAAGGAATATGACAATGAAAATGTTCTCATCAACAATTATATACACCAAATAGCTCTATGAGGACACACACTGACCAACATCACACTGGGTTGAGGCAGGTCGAAGTAGGTTGAAGTAATCTATGGGGACACACAATGGATCAATATCATACTGGTTTAAAACATCATAATGGCTCTATTGTGACACACACAGGACCAACAACACACGAGGCAGTTTGAAGTAGGTTAACAATGGCTCTATGGGGCCACACACTGGACCAACGTCACACTGGTTTAATGCAGGTTGAAGCAGGTTCACAATGACTCCGTGCAGAAATAGCTTCTTTCAGGGAAAATGAAAAATTGCCACATTTCTTCAGCGCTATATCGAATTACTGGCTATAAAATTCACAAATGAGATTATATATTTACATGATATACATTATATGGGGCCACTCCAATAAGTTTCATTGGTTCTCATCACACTGGAGATAAAATAGGAAAGAGTGGAATTTAACACTATAAAACCACAAACCACAATCATTACTATTATATATGTTTCATTATAATTATTATTAGTAAATAAATAATTAATTAATTAATTAATCAATATGTTTATTTGTTTGTTTATTTGTCCATTCGTTCGTTCGTTCGTTCGTTCGTTTGTTCGTTCGTTCGTTCGTTCGTTCGTTCGTTCGTTCGTTCGTTCGTTCGTTCGTTCGTTCGTTCGTTCGTTCGTTCGTTCGTTCGTTCGTTCGTTCGTTCGTTCGTTCGTTCGTTCGTTCGTTCGTTCGTTCGTTCGTTCGTTCGTTCGTTCGTTCGTTCGTTCGTTCGTTCGTTCGTTCGTTCGTTCGTTCGTTCGTTCGTTCGTTCGTTCGTTCGTTCGTTCGTTCGTTCGTTCGTTCGTTCGTTCGTTCGTTCGTTCGTTCGTTCGTTCGTTCGTTCGTTCGTTCGTTCGTTCCTTCCTTCCTTCCTTCCTTCCTTCCTTCCTTCCTTCCTTCCTTCCTTCCTTCCTTCCTTCCTTCCTTCCTTCCTTCCTTCCTTCCTTCCTTCCTTCCTTCCTTCCTTCCTTCCTTCCTTCCTTCCTTCCTTCCTTCCTTCCTTCCTTCCTTCCTTCCTTCCTTCCTTCCTTCCTTCCTTCCTTCCTTCCTTCCTTCCTTCCTTCCTTCCTTCCTTCCTTCCTTCCTTCCTTCCTTCCTTCCTTCCTTCCTTCCTTCCTTCCTTCCTTCCTTCCTTCCTTCCTTCCTTCCTTCGTTCGTTCGTTCGTTCGTTCGTTCGTTCGTTCGTTCGTTCGTTCGTTCGTTCGTTCGTTCGTTCGTTCGTTCGTTCGTTCGTTCGTTCGTTCGTTCGTTCGTTCGTTCGTTCGTTCGTTCGTTCGTTCATTCGTTCGTTCATTCGTTCGTTCGGCCACATTCATATCATTAACTTCCTCTATCTCTCTAGCTGAATTATTATTATTAACTCTCGCAAGGGTTGTTGCAGCCATTTCCCTAATTGTAGGCAAGGAAGGCTGGGAAAGCAGGGAAAGCCGAGTCACTATGGTTTGTGGATTATCTTCTTCAGTGGCTCTAACACCTCCCCAACCTTAGAAGCTGACTTGGGCACTTGAAAAAGACAGTTAGTGTTTGCATTAGCTCAGCCACTTCAGTGCTCGATCCTGAACTGGTAGTGTTGGAGAGATAGTGCCCAGCGAGTCAACCTCATGGGACTTAAGTTCAAATTTGAATGGATTCTCTTCAAGATTAATTCAAAGTATTTAATGCCTTTTGCAATAGCCAGGGCTTCTCGCTTAGAGTCAGAATAGCCTTTCCCTTTCAGTAATAACTTTTTTAGGGCAAAGGCTATAGGGGGTTCTTCTATTTTATTAATATATACTCCAGCCCATAGCCTGAAGCATCCCTCTCTAGTATGAAAGGCTTATTCCAGTTTAGAGTGATTAATACTGGGATTCCATTAGATATTCTTTAAACTGGTAAAGGTCAGTTCAATCTTGTTATTCAACTCCAACTCGTTGGACATGTTATTTCCTGGGTGGGGCTGAACATAATTGTGGTGCTGTTCCTCTTATGCCTGCCATGCCATGGAGGGCATCAATCCAACATTGCTATTGTTTTTTTGGCATGTTGACATTCCTGTTGATGTTGTAGCTTGTCTTGCTCTCCTTTTTCTTGTCTTTGCTGTCTGTCTTGCTGTCATATGTGTTATTCATATCCCACTCTCATTTTATTCTGCTCAGCCTGTGAATATTCTATTTCATGAAGAACAATAAAGGCCAACATTGTTGTTTGAGCAGGAGTGGAGAATGGTTGTTGTGAATCCAATTCTCCATGGTAGAAAAGCTCAGGGGTGCTCCCTGGCTTCTATTGTGGCAATCTGTTCCTGTATTACTAAAATGGGACATAAATCTTCATGCCACTCACTGCTACTAATGTGAGAACTGTCCTAGTTACAGTGCATTGTTATTCCATCAACTTAAACATCTACACCACTCCCTGACACCGTAGCTGCGATTTCTCTATCACAACTCCTTTATGCCAAGTCTATCAACTACTCATTTCTATAGTTGATCTACCAAGCTCCCTATAATAGGAACATATATTGGTTACAAAGTGTTTTTATACTTCTCAGGCAGCCACATCAACTGGGGCTGGTCTCAGGAGCCTGTGCCATCACAAGTGCTGTCCGGTCGATTGAATTTTTATCATGTGACTTCTTAAAATAACTATTTCCATTTACAATTCTCTCCTTAAATTAACTTTTTCCCACATTCATTCACAATAAACCCTGAAGCATCAACATGATTACTCATTACAAGTTTTCTATTTTCGTTGATGATTAAATCACCAACCTTACTTACATCATTAACTTCCTCTCTCTATAGAAATATTATTATTATTAATAACTGTTACATGGATTGTTGCAGCCATCTCCCTTTTTGAAGGCAGGGAAGACAGAGTCACTGAGATTTTGGATGGTCTTTATGCAGTGGCTATGACCAGAATGGACCTTTTACCAACCACAGCCCTGGATTCAATGATGCTCCGCACCTACTGAATTCTCTGGTGCAATACAAAAATACTTCCAAACTAATGTATTAACAAATAGATGTGCAGCTCATCCATTCACTATGTTGGTGAAGTTGCATGCAAGGCTTATATAAAAATGGTGCTTCATACCCCAAGCTTGCTGAAAGATGGGGAACACACTATTGAAACCTGGTTCCATAATGCAAACAATTGAGGTAACAGAAGGACATCAACCAACACAGGAAACCACTGAAATTTCTGGTAATTTGTGTCTGATGAATCATATGCTACACTGAAACCACCAAATTTTTTTGTAATTCAAGTCTTGTGAGAGGTGAAATGATGGAATCATTTGTTCCCCTAATTCTCTAGTAATAATATCCATATGTTTTTGAGTACTTATGGGGTGGTTGGGGGGGGGGGTTGAAACATGACCATTTACCTTTTCCTCAAGAGATCATTTTAGCCACACCACAAAACACTTGTTTCTACTCCACATTGTCCACCTATCAGATTCACTTACACATGTTGACTTCCATCCATGGAGAATTTACACTTAGCTATGTTGGTAATTACATTGATGCCTAACTGTTAGGCTAAAAGATGATGGTTTCAATGGTAGTTGCTGACCTGCCAAGTTGGAGAACAATCCACCCTATGAGCTAGTTCATTTTAAAAAATGAATATAAGTCAGTGGAAATTGTGTGTTTGGTCTGTCAGTGATCTTAGTGAGTGATATAAGAACAATTCAACTCTGCAGATTTTTGAACAGCAACAAACCCATTTTCCAGCTTGCAGTATTTGAGAAGAGATCTGTGCTTAATGGGCACCATATACATACAAGAATTATACAGAGGTCCATCCAGACACCCCTGTATAGGAAGGTTACCCTTTGGACATATCACCATCTAAATGACAGATATCGTATTTGTAGTATAAATTTACCTCTATTGGAAGACTGCCTCTTTTACAAGACCAATTTCATCCTATTCAATGGTGGTCTCTCAAAACAAGGACAACTGTAGTACCCAATTGATTATATTTTGTTAAAACTACCATTCTACTCTGCACATGCATGTTACAAGCAGATGAATACAACTCAAACAAATGCACTGATCAAACACTCACACACCACACAAAAACACACACCACTCAAACACACACCACTCAAACTTACACACTGCTGTACTTGCAAAACCTATACATGCATGCTTGCAACTCAGCATGTGCAAGAAAATACAAATGGCCCAAACAAATCAGAATTTAACCTAAAAACATCAGTCCTCTTGAATGCTTCACTCATTTAATTAATCTTTTTTTTTCACATCAGATTGTGCTTTAAGTATAGTTAAGTATCACAAATAACTACAAAGATGAAACTAGTTATTCATTATGCACCATAGCAACAAAAGTAAATAATACATATACATGTATGAGAGCTTGCAAAGACAGATATAAACTGTTTCTTTATTGTATCTTAAGTGAGTTCATATGTGCAAGCAGGATAAAGAAAGTTAATTCAAGTGGAAGTTAGTCTACAAACTTCACTCTACTCTCGTAATACTTGATGACCATTGTAGGGATAGCCCTGTTTGCTTCCATGGAATAGACTAGCTCTGGATCAGGAAGTTCCTTCCTTTGGAGTAAAATGCAACAAACATAAATAACTAGCAGTGATGAGATTCATGACATCATATATAAAACAAAGAAAGATGTTGGACACACTTATAGATTAATTCAATAGTGTGGACATTATTCTATCAAGTGAGTAGCCATAAGCAAACATGGAATAATACTGCTGCACTTCTAACAGTATTTTGAAGTATTGATTTCTCACATTGACTGGGTGCATACACTAGCTAATTTTTTTTTCCATTATTCCCCAAATTATAATCTTGAGCTCCTAGAATTGTTGTTTCAAGCAGTGTTAGGTAAACTGATAGGTTCAGATAACTTAATTCTAATAACAGACTTCCTACTATATATATATATATATCTATATATATATATATATATATGAATACCAACTCTGTAATCTACAATAAAGCATCCTACTAAACCACATAAGCCTCATGTTATAAATCAACTTTTTCAACACAACACACTCTCTACCAACAGATCAACAACATCTCTAAATTTACCATTGAAGTCAACACCAGTTTACATATAAATCACTAAAATATCAGATACACTAACTCCAAAAATATCATATCACATTGAGATATATATAGATAACTCACCACTTGATAAGAAGTAGGATCTCATTGTTCACCTTCGTAGCACCTAATATCTTCTCAGCTTTGTAACCTTTACTGAAACCACTAGGACTTCCTGGATCTGGAATATTTACCATAGCCGGTCCATTTTCATCAAGGGAGGCAGCAGATACCTCTATCCTGAAAGAGTCCTCATTTTTTCTCTTTTGATTTTTCGACATCTTTCTCACTATGAAATAGTCCAAAACACATACATAATCATTAGAGGATAGTAACTAAGAGAATAGTGTTAATGGGTGTTTCAATATTAATTAATTTTACTCATTAAACATCATTTGCCATATAGGGAACAGCAACTTAAGTGGTAAACAAATAGAATCATTTGGTGATCATTAATTAGAAATCCCTGGGACTCTCCACAATATAGCACATTTCACAACAGACGTCAACTTGCATTGTTTGTTTGAGCTTTTCATTAGTAAATTGAGTGAATCAACCAGAATGTATCTACAACATTTACTTTAGAAACTATCCTTCAGAAATTAAATTTGTTCCTCAATCTGTATCAAAATGGAGCTATTCTGTTAGTTTGTTTGTTTATATGTTCATATGCTGGTTTGTTTGTATCTTTGCTTTTTTGTTTGGCCTTAAACTCCTCACCCAATCTTCAACCAATCCAGACCAAATCTTCCGGAATATACTGGATTGAAACCAAAGGTAGTTAGAATTGTAACTAAGACATGGGCTAGGATATAGAGGTCCATTGAATAAACTTTCCAATTTATGATTAACCATAAGTAATGTGTAGTTGTAATATTACCCTATTCCAAATGACTTTTCTAGACAAAGTTATTTTATTAAGCACAGAATAATTACTAGAGATACTTCATAATATTCTTTTTAGAAAAGGGGCAATGCCTCATAAACCCCCTCCCTATGTATAACATCAAAAAATTATAACCCAGTTGAGTTCTGATAGAGGTGGGGCATAATATTAACTTTACAAATGCCCCACCCCCAGTATAAATCTTTAAGCAAACATAAGTAGTTAGTAACAACTGGACACCGGAGGCCAACCAAGAAAAAATGCATGTGGCAATGGTATTTTTATGTAGAAAAAAAAAAGGGGGGGGGGGGGGGGAAAGGACAAAAAGGGGACCTGTATCACTGCTGCTGCTCTTGGTTTTCACAAGTCCAGTGTATTACTTCATTTGGCAAAAATGGAACATGCATGTATTGGGTATAATATAATAGTTGCTTAACCCACCACCACACCCTCCCCCCCCCCCCCCCCCCCCCCTTGGTAATATTTGGAAAGGATGGTGCTATGCCAGGCTACCCTTAAGGTACAACAGCAGGTTATAGACATATTAGAAGCTTACTGACCCAAGCAATCATGTATAGTACATGATTGATCATTAATATTTTTCATATTTAGTCAACAAAATGTTGATGATTTTAGGAGTGTAAGCAGATGGACCAATATTGTTCAGGAATACCATATATTCAGGCATTAGGCACTGTCACATGCACACCATACTGTAAACCTGATTCTTCTTTTTTCTTTTACACCTTGGAATTAATTTGTCTGTCCTATTTTTCTGTTAATAGACATAATTCAAAGAAGTTTGGTTCCATCCCTTTGACCAGACAAGAATACAGAAACAATAAGCACTCCTATACAATGCACTGTGATGGCAATGCAATTCAATTGCGGGCATTCAGAAAATGGTCAACTACATAGAGAAACACTTACAGAACCATGAAACCTTTCAGAATTAGTTTCCTCTCTCTCTTTCTCCTGGACTAAACAGTGACACTCCTTAGATGTGAACGGAGTAAAATTTTACAGCTCAAAACGGATAAATGGAGCAAAATTAATAACTGGAGCAGGCGCAAGCCAGGAGAGTGGCGCCAAAAGTTTGGATTGGAGGCCCTCACTACGCATTCGTATCTCTATTCTATGTAAAGATCGCTATATCAAGAATATTGATCCCAGTGCAATTTAGCGTAGGAATTTTTTCATAATGCTAGCCTAAATCACGATCGATTTTTTTGGGTTTTTTGGTTTTTGTTTTTGATACTGGTTATCTCTGGAGACAGGCAATCTCTGGAAACTGGCAATCTAAGAAGCAACGCTGAACAAGTTATATGCCTCAAGACATCCATATATTTGAAGTTAGTGATGGTACTTCTGAGCCTGTAAATATATTAAAAATTTGAACTGTTCATAAGTTTCTTCAATACACAGACATGTATATTTATAACAGAAAGAAAATCATCTAAGAAGTTCATCATATCCCATAGATTATAAGTATTATATGTGATTTGTAATTACCAATACAGCCAAAAGTGAAAAAGGTAATACTAAATGAACAACCATTGAAGAGAAGAAAATTTTTGAGTAGGATCCATTTCAACAGAAATCGAAACATACTCTCATGAGATATGTAAATGTAAGTGTATCTGGTTACTGACATTTGTGCCCCTTCTCCTCCATATTAAGTTTGCTTCATTAATCTCTAGAAATATGACCATTCACCTTTAACTCTACAGATCATATTAGAACAACAATAAAAATCCAGTTTGTACCCCATATTATCCAGATCTCAGATTGAATTTATATGTTGATTTCCTTCCATTGACATGGCAATATAACACGATAATAAAATATGATAATTCTATAATAAATCCTCTAATTAATATTACATGTGTGTATGTATATATGTGTATGTATATATGTATGTAAGTATGCTTCCTCCAACTAAGATCAGTTATGTACATATGATTAAATCCATGGAAAACAATTGAACTCAATAGGAAAAATTGAAATCAATGAATAACAATTTAACTTGCATCATCATCTCATATAAAGATATAAGGATCTAATCAGGTCCCTAATCCACAGATAATAAAGAGATTGTGTGTCTGAGTGTTAACTACTTAACCTTTTTTAATTCCTATTTTTAAACATTTTATTTATATTAGAGTTAGAAAATGAACTGAGGTGGTGGGGAAAGAAAAGAAGGAAGGAAATAAGGGAGAAAAGGTGTGGGGTGGGGTGAAGAAAAAGGAATGAAAGAAGGAGGAAGAAAAAACGTGGGAAATGGAAAGGTAAATATCTCTATACACTTCTTCCAAATAAAAGCTGATGTAAAAATTAATAGATGAACATAATAGTAATGAACAGTGTCAGAATTTAAAAATGAACCCGGGGATTGGGGGAGGGGGCTTTAGAAAGAAAAAATGGAAGGAAGTAACAGAGAAAAGGGACATGGGGGAGGGATAGAAGGAATGAAGGAAGGAAGAAAAGACAGAAGGGGTGAATCAGTGGGAAAGGGGAAAAATTCTATAAATTTCTTCCACAATAAGAGTTATTGGGAAAGTGAATAGATCAACATGAGAAAAATGGATATGGCCAAGTCATCATATTGTGAAGCATCATATAGTTCATGGCCCATCTGGGTTAGACTCAGTAGTTGCAATCAACAGATAACAAAAATTGTGTGCGCATGTCTGATTTTTTCTAATTTACCCTACCAATTTTCAAAAGCATATTTATAACATTTGATCTGTCAGAATTAGGAAATGAACTAGGGGGGTTGGTTGGGGAAAATGAAGGAAGGTAATAAAGGAGAAAGGGAGGAGAGGGTTGATTTAGCAGGAATAAAGAGGAACAAGAGAAAAAGGGGGGGGGGGTGATGAAGAAGGGAATAATAGTATAAATTTCTTCCAGGATTAGAGCTATTGGGAAAATGAATAGAGCAACATGAGATAAATAGGCATGGACTAGTCACTTCGATTTGCTCTCTGGTGTACAGAGTAGGAGCACTTGTCCAGCAAATTATCATATTGTAAAGTATCATATATTTCATGGACCATCTGGATGGAGTCATGAATTCAATTAACTGGTAACAAAGAAATTATGTGTGCATGTCTGAGTATTCTTTATCTAACCTACTCATTTAAAAAAGCTTATTTTTTACATTTTACTTGTCTGGAATTAGAAAATGAACTGGAGGGGTGTTGAGTGAGAAAAGAAGGAAGGAAATAAGATAGAAAATCATTTTAGAGAGCTTATTTTTTAACATTTAATCACTCAGAATTTGAAAAGGAACTAGGGGGCAGGGTGAGGGGGGTGAGTGGTTGAGAAAAAAACAAAGGAAGGAAGCAGGAATAAATGGAGGGTGGGGTCCGGGTTGAAGGAATAAAGCAAAGGAAGAAGAAAAAAGAAGGGAAGGTGGGGTGGTGGTATAAAGGGGGAAAATATATGTATGCTTCTTCTAGAATAAAAGTTAATATAAAAGTGAATAGAATATATGAAAATAATGAAAAGTGTCAGAATTGGAAAATTAACTGGGGGAGGTGGTTGGGCAGTAATAAAAGGAAAGAAGGAAATAAGGGAGAAGGAGGGACTCGATACAGTAAAGAAGGAAGAAAAATTGGAGAAGGGGTTGTCAGGATTAAAGGAATAAAAGAAAAAAGAAGAGAAAAAAGCTTGGAAAATGGAAAGGAAAAAAATAATCTAGTTATATTTTTCCTGAAAAAAAGTTGATGTGAAAGTGAATAGTTCAACATGAAAGTAGTGTACATTATCAGAATCTGAAATTGATATGGGAAGAGAGTTTAGGAAAGAAAAGATGGAAAGAAATAGGGTAGAAATGGGGGGGTGGGGGGATTTGGGGGGGTAGGTCTGGGAAAAAGGAATGGGGGAAAAGGAATGAACAAAGGCAAAGAGAAAAGAGGGGGAAGTAGAAAGGGGAAAAAAATCTATATATATTTCTTCCAGATAAAAACTTAATGTGAAAATGAATAGATCAACATGAGGGAAATGAACTGTAGATATGGCCAATTCATTTTAATATCTATAACATCTACTTTAGAAAATTATCTTTCATAAATTAAATTTGTTCCTCAATCTGTATTATAATGGAGCTATTCTGTTAGTTTGTTTGTTTATTTGTTCATGTGTGGGTTTGTTTGTATGTTTGCTTATTTGTTTGGCCTTAAACTACTCACACAATCTTCAACCATTTTACATTTTGGAATTAATGAGTCGGACCTATTTTTCTGAGAATAAACATAGTTCAGAGAAATTTGGGTGCATGCCTTTGACTGACAAGAATACAGAAACATTAGGCACTCCTATTACAGTGCACTGTGATGGCAATGCAAATTCAATTGTGGCGTTTTAGAATATAGTTAACTACAGAGAGAAACACTTACCCCAGTGATGAAACTTTCAGAAATGTTAAACATGTTTTTTTGGCTCCTGGGACTAAACACTGACACTTCCGAAATGTGAAATGTGAAATGTGGACGGAGTGAAATTTGGCAGCTCTAAATGAATAAATGGAATGTAATTGATAATTGGAGCAGGCGCAGGCTCGGAAATGGCGCCAAAAGTTTGGATTGGTGTCCATTGCATGGGCAGCAGAGCAGTCAGAATGGTTTATACCCAGGAAGTTCATTTCCCTATTCCATGTGAAGAACACTTCATCAGGAATATTATATCTTAGTGCAATTTATTATAGGAATGTTTTCATAATGCTAGCTAAAATTATGATCTTTTTTTATACTGTTATCTCTTGAGACTGGCAATCTCTGGAGACAGGCAATCTCAGGAAACAGGCAATCTCAGGAGACAACTAATCTCAGGAGATAATTCTGACCAAGTTATGTGCCTCAACACTTCCATATATTTGAATTTAATGATGGGATATCTGAGCCTCTAAACATATAAAAAAAATCTGAGCTGTTCATGTAGTTTATTCAATATGCAGACTTGTACATTTATAACTATAATTATTTATTTACTCAAGAGGTCTTATAAGAACCACCATAAAAATGCTTGTTTCTACCCCACATTCTCCAGCTACCAGATTGACTTTAATATGTTGACTTCCCTCTATGGAGTTGGCAATAGAACACAATAATTTCAAAAAGATACTTCTATGTCAATCCCCTAATTAATATTACATGTGTGTATCTATGTGTGTATATGTATGTAAGTATGCTTCATCCAACTAAGATCAGTTTTGTACATGTAATCAACTCCATTGAAAACAATTAACCTCAATAGATAAAAATTGGAATCAATGAATAACAATTCAACTTGCATCATCATATCATATAATTGATCTACTCAGATCCCTAATCCACAGGTAATGAAGAAATTGTGTGTGTATGTGTGTTCTCTACTTAACCTATTGTTTTCAAAATTCCTATTTTTTAAAATTTAATTTACATCAGAATTAGAAAATGAATTGGAGTGGTGGGGAAAGAAATGGAGGAAGGAAATAAGGAATAAAGGGGTGGGGTTGGAGAAGAAGGGATGAAAGAAGGAGGAAGAGAAAAATGGGGGGAAATTGAAAGGGAAAAAATTTGATAAACTTCTTCCAGAATAAAACTTATGGTGAAAGTGAATAGATCCACATGAGAAAAAAGAATATGGCCAAGTCATCATATTGTGGAGCATCATATAGTTCATGGCCCATCTGAACCAGACTCTGGAGTTGCAATCAACAGGTAACAAATAAATTGTGTGTCTGAGTTTTCTTTATTTACCCTACCAAAATTTTATCTGTCAGAATTTGAAAATGAGCTAAAAGGGTGTGGGGATTGTTGGGGGGGAAAGAAAGAAGTTAATAAGGGAGAAAGGAACGAGGGGTCAGGGTAGCAGGAATAAAAGAGGAAAAAGAGAAAAAAGGAGGGAAATTCTGCAAAACTGTTCCAGAATTAAAGTTAATGGTAAGGTGAATAGATCAACATGAGATAAATAGGAATAGCCAAGTCACTTCAATTTGCTCTCTGGTGTATGGAGTAGGAGCACTTGTCCAGTAAATTATCATATGTAAAGCACCATATATTTCATGGCCCATCTGGACCAGAGTCAGAATTTTCAATTAATAGGTAACAAAGAAATTTTGTGTGCATGTCTGAATATTCTTTATCTAATCCATCAATTTAAAAAGTATATTTTTTAATATTTTTTCAGTCTGGAATTAGAAAATGAATTGGAGGGGGGGTTAGAAGGAATGAAAGAATGAAAAGGAAAAAAGGGGTAAAATGAAAGGGGTAGAAATGAAAGGGGTAGAAATTCTTCCTGAATAAAAATTAATGTGAAAGTGAATAGATCAAGATAAGTGTAGTGTATGCATTGTTAACATTATTGTTGTTGATTAGTAATTTCATTTTTTAATACTGAGTGAGGAATTTGATAGAAAGGAAGAGGAGTGATCCAGGATGTTGAGCAACTGGATCATTTCTTTGTAGCCTACAATACAAACTCATACAGAATATTGACTAGCTTGCTATTGCAAGAGAAACCAAGAGAAAAAAGCTATCATCAATTGGTGGAGCTTTTGAAGAGGCAGTATGATCCAAGACCGTCAGTGATCATCAAAGGTTTAAATTCTATAGCCTGAGTGAGGAAAGCAGATGAGTATGTGTCTAGCTACGTAGCTGATCTACGCTCGCTTGCTGTTTTTTGCAATTTTGATGCAACATTGGAAGTTATGCTCCTTACCATTTGGTTTGTGGGATATACAATGAAGTATTCAAAAGAAGCTATTGGCAGAGACTAATTTAACCTATGGGAAAGCGTTGGATGTTGCAAGAAGTCTGGAAGTTGCTGCACAAAATTTGCAAGACTTCAGATCAACCGGCAGGACACCAGGATATTGTGTAAGTAACATGACATAAATAAGGTGAATGCAGGGAATACATTCAAAAAGTGCACTGGTAAAGGCAGTGTATCAAGTTAGTGTTACAGGTATAGAAAACCTTGGCATTTAGCTAGAACTTGTAGATTCAAGGAGTCTAAATATTACTTAAGTGGGAAAATTGGACACTTGAAACAGTGCAAAAGTCATCAGAAGGGGGGGGTAAGAAGGGCATACCTCAGAAATCAGTCTGTCATCTTGAAGAATAGGAGGAAGTAGAAAATCTTTACAATATTAACTCTTTGAAGGGTTATATTGATCCATTAAAAATTGAAGTCAAACTTGATGGTTGATCAATATGCACAGAGATTGATACTGGTGCAACCATGTCAGTAATGTCAGAAACCACATTTAATCTGTTGTGGCCTGGTAGATATCTATCTGCCACAGATGTAACATTGTGTACTTATACAAAGGAACCCATCTCTGTATTGGGTTGCATGGAAGTAAAGATTTCATATCACAACCAGACAGCTAACTTACCATTGTTGGTTGTGGAGGGTACAGGTCCATCCCTTTTTGGCATATGGAATAGGTGCAGTTCTGGCTCATAAAATGCCAGATGGGACAGAAAAGCCTGTACATTATGCTTCCCATACTCTAACAAAAGCAGAGAAAAATTACTCACACTAAGAGAAGGAGGGACTTCCTTGCATTTTTGGAAACAAATGATTTCACTTATATCTGTTTGGTCAAGCATTCACCTTGGTGACTGATCACAAACCCTTGTTGGGGCTACTGGGTGAGAGTAGGGCAATTTCATCTCAGGGATCAGCTCAAATACATCACTGAGCAATGTTTTTAGCAATGTATGAGTACACTCTCAAGTTTTGTAATACAACAGCACATGAGAATGCAGACACACTTAGTCAATTACCACTGCCGGTAATTCCAGCCAATGTGGAAAAACCTTCTGAGTTGGTATGCTGACTGAATATCTACAGGATACACCTGTAACTACGGATCACATTTGTTCTTGGACACAGAAAGACCCAATCTTATCAAAGGTGATACAATTTTTCCAGCAAGGGTGGCCTAATCATGGTGAATCTTTCATAACTCCCCTTTTTTTCAAAAAGGGAAGAGCCATTGTGTATGAAGATTATATTCTGTGGGGATCATGAGTGGTTGTTCCAGAACCAGGAAGGAAGGCAATGTTGATGTTACTGCATGAAGGACATAAGGGGATGTGTCATACGAAAGCACTGGCAAGAATGTACATCTGGTGGCCAGGAATCAGTGCAGAAATTGAAGAATCAGTAGGTGGATGTTATGAACGTCAACAAAATCAGTCTACACCACCTGCAGCCCCTTTGAATCCATGGAGTTCGCCTACACATCCATAGGCATGATTACACTTAGACTGTGCTGGTCTATTCTTAGGACGGATGTTTCTCATACTGATAGATGCACATTCTAAGTGGATTGAAGCATATGAAACAGCTTTAGCAACATCTACAGTTGTTATGCAGGAATTGAGGACCACATTTGCAAGATTTGGTTTGCCCAAGACCATTGTCACTGATAATGGTACATGTTTTGTCAATTCAGAGTTCGAAGAATTTTTGCAAATAAATGGCATTCAACATATCACTTCAGCACTGTATCATCCAGCTTCTAATGGGCTTCTGGAACAGGCTGTGAAGATTGTTAAAAAAAGACTCAAGAAGGTTACTAAGGATAGCATTTCTGATAGACTTGCTAATGTGTTGCTATCCTACAGGATCACGCCATGAGGAACTACAGGAAAAACTCCTTTGGAAATGTTGTTGGGAAGGAGGCCAAGAACAAGATTGGACCTAGTGAAGACTCACACAGCTGAGCGTGTGGAGAAAAAGCAAAGATAGCAGAAGTCTAAGCATGATGCAACTGCAAGAATACAAACATTTCAGATGGGTGATCATGTGTGGTTCAAGAATTTCGGAAGTGGTAAACAGTGGATACCTGGTAGTATTACAGGAAAGGTTGGTAATGTTACTTTTTCAGTACAGTTAAATGATGGGAGGATATGGAGAAATCATCAAGACAACTTATGATGTCAACAGAAACCAGATGTACCAAAAGTCTCTATCGGTCAAAACCAGACTGAGGCATCTCCATCAGTATTACCAGGAGTGGAAAAACAGCCTGAAGAAGTTGTAGACTCCACTACAAGGGACTTGAACTTACCGGAGGAGGTTTAAGTTCGCCTAACTACTCATGTTCCACCAGAGTCAGGAGAAACATTGGTCTCCAGAAACAACTGATGAAGCACATCCTTCAACAGAAATTTCCCCTGCTGCAACACCATCAGCAAAAAAGAAATATCCCTCAAGAATTAGGTAACCACCCAATAGGTTTGAACCTGAATCAAACTGAATTGAATGCATTTATCCTTTTCTAAGGGGAAAGGAATGTAGTGTATGCATTGTTAACATTACTGTTGTTGATTAGTAATTTCATTTTTAAATACTGAGCATGCTCACTCAGAATTGTAAGTCACATGTTTTGTTGATCTTGTGCTTGTGTGCAACTTGTTCATCATAAAGTTATCCATCTTAATCCTTAAAAAGAATACAAATAAAGATACGACAATACAATAAATAGTATTCCAAATCCCTTCAATATTCTCTCTGGTGTATGGGGTAGGAGTACTTGCTTAACAAATCATCATATTATGAAGCGTCATAGAGTTCATAGCCCACCTGGACCAGACTCAGGAATTTCAATCAACAGGTAACAAAGAACTATATGTGTGGGCATGCCTGAGTGTTCTTTATTTAACCAACCAATTTTAAAAGGCTTATTTATAACATTTGATCTGTCAGAATTAGGAAATGATCTGTGGGGGAGGAGAGTTGGGAAAGAAAAGAAGGAAAAAATATGAGAGAAAAGGAATCAGGGGTCGGGTAGCAAGAATAAGGGAAGGAAAAAAAGGAAAAAGGGGGAAATGGAAGGAGAAAAAATTTTATAAACTTGTTCCAGAATTAAAGTTAATGTGAAAGTGAATGGATCAACATAAGATAAATAGACATGGCCAAGTCACTTCAATTTGCTTTGTGGTGTATGGAGTAGGAGCACTTGTTCAAAAAATTATCATATTGTAAAGCATCTAATATTTCATTGCCCGTCTGGACCAGACTCAGGAGTTTCAATCAACAGGTAACAAAGAAATTGTGTGTGCATATCTGAGTTTCCTTTATTAAACCTACCAATTTCAAAGAGCCTATATTTTTAACCTTTGATTTGTGAATTATTAGAAAATTAACTGGGTGGAGGTTTGGATTAGAAAAGAAGGAAGGAAATAAGATTAAAAAAGCGGGGTGAGGGGGTGGTAGAAGGAATCAAAGAATGAAAAGAGAGGGAAAAAAAGGGGGGGGGGGAATAGAGAGGGGAAAATTTTCTATAAACTTCTTCCAGAATAAAAGTTAATTTAAAAGTGAATACATCAAGATAAGGCAATTAGATATGGTGAAGTAACTTCAATTTGCTTTTTGGTGTATGGAGTAGGAATATTTGTCAAGCAAGTCATTATAGTGTAAAGCGTCATATAGTTTATGGCCCATCCAGACCAGACTCAAGAGTATCAATCAACAAGTAACAAAGAAATTGTGCCTCTATGTTTGAGTTCTTTACTTAACCTACCTATTTTAAAGAGCTTATTTTTTTACATTTGGTCTGTCAGAATTTGAGAATTAACTGGGGAGCGGGTTAGGGGTGGTGGTTGAGAAAGAAAAGAAGAAAGGAAGCAGGTATAAATGGACTGTGGGGTCCTGAAGCAGGGTGAGGGGGGGGGGGGGAGAAGGGGAAAATGTCCATATATGTTTCTTCCAGAAAAAAAGTTAATGTGAAAGTGAATAGATGAATACGAGATAATGAAAATTGTCAAAATTAGAAAATTAACTAGGGAAAGCAGTTGAGGGAGTGGAGGTGCAGTAATGAAAGGAAGGGGGGAATAAGGAGAAGGGGGGTTTGAGAAAAAAAAATATAAGAAAAAGGGAGAAGGGGTTGTCAGGTAAAAGGAATGAAAGAAAAAAAAAGAGAAAAAAATGATGAAAATGGAAAGAAAAAATCTATATATACTTCTTGCAGAATAAAAGTTAACGTAAAACTAGATAGATCAACATAAAAGTAATGAAGATTGTCAGAATCAGAAAATTATATAGGAAGAGAGGTTGCAAAAGAAAAGATGGAAGGAAATAGGGGAGAAAGGGGAGGGAAGGTCTGGGTAGATGGAATTGAGTAGAAGGAATGGAGCAGTAAGAATGAATGAAGGAAAAGAGAAAGAGGAGAGAATGGAAAGGGGGGAAAATCTATATATATATATATATATATATTTCTTCTAGATAAAAGTTAATGTAAAAATGAATAGATTAACATGAGTGGAATGAACTACAGACATGGCCAAATTACTTTAATTTGTTCTCTGTTACATGGAGTAGGGGTACTTGTCAACAAATTATCATATAGCATAGCATCATATAGCTCAAGGCCCATCCGGACCAGACTCAGATGATTCAATCCACTATTAAAATGGAGTACGAATCTCTAAAAAAAATTTGTGTAGTTTAATAGCTCTTATATCACTCCATAAGATGAGAGACCCAACACACTTTCCTCTGACTTGTGTATCTACTTTTTTTTTAATGAACTAGCTCTTCGAGTGGATTGTTCCACAACTTGGCAGATTAGCAACCACCATCGAGACCATCATCCTTTAGCAAAGGCACTCCATTACTTGGCAGATTAGCAACCACCATCGAGACCATCATCCTTTAGCAAAGGCACTCCATTGTGTTACAGTGAGGCATCCCTGTAATTGCCAACAGAGCTATGAGTAAATTTTTACTATTTCTCTATGTTGACCACTGAAGATGTTGAGATGGTTAGCTGGAACACAAAATGCACTCAAGAGATCAAATGGTACTGACATTTAATAATCCTATTTCACTGCGTGCTGAGTGGCTTTCTCTGATGGCCAACTACTTACATGGAGGAATATCACTATTTATGAGTGGGACTATTTTTAATAGCAGTTTGCGACTAATGAGAGATTTCTTAAAAAGGGAAAACATTTTACATGACAGTATCTACCTTCTAGAGTAGAATTGTGTTGAACATGGCAGATAGCAACCATTAGTGAGGCCACACCCCCAAATATAGGCTCTCTATAGTCTTATATTTAGGCAACTCTGAAGTTTTCAGGATAGCCAAATTGAAAATTCATACTATTTTCGGTAACTCATCGGCTGTAGAAGACAGATTCTACTTTTCACAAGTGGAGCAAGTTGGAACATAAAATGGCATTAATATTGGCAGTACTGTCTTAACAAAATAGCTATGCATTGTCTAGTACCAAAACTTACACTATGTTCAATCTTGAATAAAAAATTTAAAAAATATATATATTTTAGGACAAAATTTATTAAAAAAATTGTGGCAACTGAACCCTTTGCTGAAGTGGTACCTTTTATATTAGCAATGGAATACCTTTGTTGAACTGAAACCAACCCATTTCCCAGCTGGCAATATTTGACAAGAGATCAGTGCTTACTCCATACCATAAACATAAAATAATAATATACAAGTCCATCCAGACACCCCTCCATAAAAAGACAACCACCGTTTCATTGAAAGATGAATTTGTAGTATAAATTAGTCTCTATTGGAAGACCACCTCCTTTACAAGACCAGTTTTGTCCGATTTAAGGGTGGTCTCCCAAAAGGACAACCGTAGTATCCAATTAATTACATTTGGTTAAAACTGATAATACATGGCAATCACTACATGCACATGTCACTCAGTGCACAGACCTGCACCATTACGCTCTGCACATGCATGTTACAAGCAGGTGAATACCATTCAATCACACACACATACACACCACTCAAACATACACACTGCTGCACTTGCAAAAACTACACATGCATGCTTGCAACTCAGCATGTACAGTAACATACAAATGGCCCAAACAAATCAGAATCCTACCTAAAATCATCAGTTTCCTTGCACGATTCACTCTTTTAATCAATCATGTTTTTTCACACCAGATTGTGCATTAAGTGTAGTTAAGTATCATGAGGAAATAACAAAGACGAAACCAGTTATTTATCATGTACCTTAGAAGCAAAGGTAAATAATATATATATATTTATGTATGTTTGAGAGCTTAAATTCTCTGCAAAGTGAAAAGTGAAGTGTTTCTTCATTGTATTTTAAGTGAGTACATACATGCATGTAGGATAAGGAAAGTTAATTCAAGCAGAAGTTAGTCTTCACTGGGGATATATACTGGATGATCAAACTTCAATTTACTCTCGTAAAACTCAATGACCATTATAGGTATAACATCGTTTGCTTCCATGGAAAAGATCAGCTCAGGATCAGGATTTTCCTTCCTAAGGGGTAAAATACAACAAACGTGAATGACTAGCACTGGTGAGATACATGACATCATGTAATAAAATGAAGGAAGACCTTGGACACACTCATACATTAATTCAATTGTATCCATATTATTCTATCAAGTGAGCAGCCATAAGTATACAAGAAATCGTTAATAATTACGGCTGCACTATATATATATATATATATATATATACACACACACACACACAATAGGATGTCATTTATCCAAACCTCCTGGGAATAGAGCAATTTGAATAACAGATATGTTTGGATAGCTGAAATTGCTCCATGTTGTTCAAGTAAACACAGTTTTATGGTATGTTGGATATTGAAAATGTTTTTTTTTTAATCAATTATATGTATTATAGGACTACAGCATCTCTAAACTCCTAATACTATTGTGGGCTATTGATTTCTCAGGCTGACTGGGTAGATACATTAGCAAAAGTTCTTCCATTACTCACCAAATTAAAATCTTGAGCTCCTAGAACTCCTAGGAGAAAAAAGCTAGAGTGGACCTAGGATGGTTAATTGGTTATGCTTGGTCCAATTTAATAATTACTGCCCTTTTTTTCATGTATGTTTTTGTTTTTTTTGGTTTTTGGGAGGAGGTGCTCTTTGGTCCCAACCAGGTTGCATTGTTCTGGGTGTGGTTTCAAGTGGCCTTCATCTGTTCATATATATATATATATATATACTAGCAGCATATACCTGGCATTGCCTGGCCAATTTCAACATTAAACATTATATAATTCACTCAAATTTCAGCATGGTTGGCCCTTTAATTAGCTTAAGGCAGCCATAACTATATCCTGTGAGTGTGGCTAAACCAAACACATTGCCACACCTAATAATAGTTAATAATGCTCACCGGGACACTTGGACTCCATATGCCAAATTTTAGCCTGATTAGTCCATAAATGAGTCTGTAGATGTGGCTACAATAAACTACACCCATTACCATCCCCACATGTGTTTAATAATGCTTATCCAGGTTCTTGGAGAGTATATGCCATATTTCAGCCTTTTTAGTGCCAGTGTTTAGTCGTGATGCCTACACACATACTCACGAACAAATTATATATTAAAGTGTGTTCATAGGATCTAACTCCTTCAGTCCAAGCATTATTCAGAATATCTTTTTTTGACACTTTTTCGCTTTACCCACCAAGGAAAGGGGTGTAGCCAGGAGGGATTCTGCCTGTATCACTCCAAATGTCAAGTGGTTTATGTACACCATATATTAAGTCTTCTTCCTCCAAGGGTTTGTCTGGTCAAACTACCATTTTTGGCTTCTTTTTAGCCTGATATTGAAGCAGTAAAGGGTGTGGTCTTATACATGTACTTAAAACATTCCACAAATTAATTGATTCCAAATATATATGAGTTCATAGTCTAATTCCCTAGGGTTTTTTGGTGTGCTGAAATACCATTTTTGGCTTTTTTTACCTTAGACAGGGAAAAGAAGAGGTGTGGCCAAGTGGGACCCAGCCCAAGTTAATCCGTAGTCCTAGAGTTTTTCTGGCAAAAATACCTTTTTTGGGCTTTTCTCATTACCATGGTAACCATTTTCCAAAATTTTTTGCCCATGTTTTAAGTTAGGTCAAAGCCTATCATCATGCTAAGTTTCAGAGAAACCCATCCACAGTTTTGACCAGAGTGATGATACAGACAGACAGACAGACAGACAGAGAGACAGAGAGACAGACAGACAGACAGACAGACAGACAGACAGACAGACAGACAGACAGACAGACAGACAGACGGACAGACGGACAGACAGACAGACAGACAGACAGACAGACAGACAGACAGACAGACAGACAGACAGACAGACAGACAGACAGACAGACAGACAGACAGACAGACAGACAGACAGACAGACAGACAGACAGACAGACAGACAGAATAGGCAATGTATGTTTATTCATTTTTTTCAGACTGCATTATTCTTGTAAGCTCAATCAATCCATCATGAATTTACTAGAATGATTCATGGAATACCAACTCCGTAATCTACAGCAAAGCATCCTACAAAACCACCTAAACCTCATGTTATAACTCAATCCTTTTAACACAACACACCCTCTATCAATGGATCAACACTCTCTCTAAATTCACCATTGAAGATCACACCAGTTTACATATAAATTACTAAAATATCAAATGAACTATCTCCAAAAGAAATCATAGCCCATTGAGATACTTATATATAACTCACCACTTGATCAGAAACAGGATCTTATTGTTCATCTTCGTAACCCCTAAAATCTTCTCAGCTTCATAACCCTTACTAAAACCACTGGGACTTTTTGCATCAGGAATATTTACCATACTCCATTCATTTTTATCAGGGGAGGTGGCAGTCATTGATGTAATTTCTACATTTTCCACATCATGTGATTCAAACCTCAATTTCTTAGATTCTGCCGACATCTCTTCCCTGGAAGCATCCTCATATTTTCTCTTCTCAGTTTTCGACATCTTTCTCACTCTGACATAGTCAAAAATACATATATGATGATTAGAGGCAAGTGAGTAAGAGAATAAGGGTAAAGAGTGTTTTTATTAATTAGTTTTACTTGGAACGTTGCTTAGCCATTTAGGGAACCAGCAAGTTAAGTGGTAAACAAATAGAATCAAATTGTGATCAATGATGGAAAAACCCTGGGACCCTCCACAATATAGCACATTCCACAATAGACTTCAACTTGCATTGGTCGTTTGAGCTTTTCATTGATAAATTGAGTGGATCAACCAGAATGTATCTATAACATCTATCCTTTAGAAATTAAATTTGTTCCTCAATCTATCATAATGGAGCTATTCTGTTAGTTAGTTTGTTTATTTATTCGTATGTTGGTTTGTGTATATTTTTGTTTATTTGTTTGGCCTTAAACTACAATTTTCAACCAATCCAGACCAAATGATCTGGAATATACTGGATTGAATATGTAAGGGAGTTGAAATCATAACTAGGCAAGAACTAGGATATAGAAGTTCAGTAGATAAACTTTCCAATTTACAATTAACCACGAGTAATGTGAAGTTGTAATAAGATCCTATTTGTTTTTATAAACCACAAATAATTACTAGAGGTACTTAATAATATTTCTTTAGAAATGGGGTGATGTCTTATAAACCCCCTCCCTATGTATAACAGAAAAAAATTATAACTTAGTTGAGTTCATAAAGACACCAATTGATTGAGCTGCGATATAAGATTTACTTCAGAAATGCCCCTCAAATTCTAGTATAAATTTTCAAGGGAACATAACAAGTTTGTAACAACTGGACATCAGAGGCCAACCTGAAAAAAACGCAAGTGGCAATGGTTCTTAGAGTAAAAAAATTTAAAAAAAGGAGCAAAAAAAAGAGGAGCAAAAAAAAAATGATTGTAAAAAAAAGGAGACAAAAAGGGGACCTCTATTAATGCTGCTGCTCTTGGTTTTCCCAAGTCTAGGGTATTACTTGAAGTGGTAAAAATGGAACATTTATCAATTGGGTAGAATATAATAGTTGCTTAACCCACTACCCCACCATCCTCCCCCCTCCCCCCTCCCACCCAAAAGGTCAGATTTGGTAAAGGATGATGCTATGCCAGACTACCCTTAGGTACTAGTGCAGGTTATAGCCATATTTGAAGCTTAATGGCCCTAGAAATTATGTATAGCACTTGATTGATCATTTCTCTTTCATATTTACAGTCAACTAAATGTTGATGATTTTAAGATTTCATGCAAATGAACCACTACTCTTCAGGAATATCATTTATTCAGGAATTAGGCAATGTCACATCCACCCATACTGTAAACTATCTTTTTTTTATCTTTTATACCTTGGAATTAATGAGTCTGTCCCATTTTTCTGCCAATAGACATAGTTCAGAGAAGTTTGGTGCCATGCCTTTGACCAACATGAATACAGAAACAATAGGCACTCCCGTTACAACGCACTGTGATGGAATGCCAATTCATTTGTGGCGTTTTAAAATATAGTTAACTACATAGAGAAGCACTTACCAGAACGATGAAACCTTTCAGAACTGTTACCTATGCCAGTTTCCCCTGGAACTAAACACACACACTCCCGAAATGTGAGCGGAATGTGAGTGGAATGTGAGCGGAATGTGAGTGGAATGTGAGCGGAATGTGAGCGGAATGTGAGTGGAGTGAAATTTTGCAGCTCAAAGTGGATAAATGGAGCAGCTCAAAATGGATAAATGAGCATAATTGATAGATGGAGCAGGCGCAGGCCCGAAGGGGCACCAAAAGTTTGGATTGGTGGCCTTTGCATGTGCACCAGGTCTGTCAGAACGGTGAACCCTGGGAAGTTCATTTCCCTATTACATGTGAAGAACGCTGCATCAGGAATATTAAATCCTAGCTGCAATATAGCATAGAAATATTTTCATAATGCTAGATAAAATTATGATAGAATTTTTTCTTTCTTTTTTTTAATACTGGTTATCTCTGGAGACTTGCAATATCTGGAGACAGGTGATCTCAAGAGACGACTCTGATCAAATTATGTGCCTCAACATTTCTATAAATTGAACGTTGAGTTAATGGTGGTATTTCTGAGCCTATAAATACATTTAAAATCTGAGCTGTATATTTTTTTCTTAAATATACGGACTTGTATATTTATAACATAAAGAAAATCATCTAAGAAGTCCATGTATCCTATATATTATCATTATTATACATGCAAGATTTGTAATTAGCTACACAGCCTAAAGTGAAGAAAATAATACTAAAGAGTAGGAAGTCACCATCCCTTCACCATCCCTTTTAATTCCCCTTGGGCAGTAAATAAAGAGAGCATTCAACCAGTACTCAGTGACTTGGATGCTACAGGAGTTAAGTTACTACAGACACTTGCAGGTTTCAACTGACCAGAAAACTAACCTGGTGTCTCATTATGAGGTGGAAAGATTTTGATTATTTTCTCATAAACAATATTCAGAGCCAGACAAGAACTGGAGTGTCCTCTCAATCGCCAGCACTTGCTCCTCACTAGCACCACAAACATTGTTAATTAATTTGAAAATAGCTAATATCACCATGATGTTGTTTTAGTTTTGTTGTTCTGCTTTTCTGTTTTTTCAAGGCCCTGTAGGACTACATGGTAGACATAGATACCTTGTTAACCTAGGACTTCTCCGTTATTGTTGTGCTTTAAAGTAAACATTGGTTTTTCTCTCCAATTGAATAATTAATTACTGAGAAGAAGAATGCATAGACATCTCCTTATGCTTCTATTATCACTCCTTACCTCGCTGCACATGAATGAATGAATTCATTAATTTCATTACAGACACAATCATCAATTTAAATCCCATAGTTACCTGGCCATAATTCTCAAAAAAAAAAATTTTTTTTAAGTTTTTAGTTAGTTTGTTTGTTTGTTTTTTCATTTATTTTTTTGTTTGTTTATATGTTCATTTGTTCGTTTGTTTTCTTAATAACTCCTCCCAGACGGTTGGGTCTAAAGAGCTCATATTTCAGGATTTGATGGCTGTCTGTTTGGAATGATTATAAGGAAGCTTCGTAAAGACGAGTGAACCAATGGGGCAATTATTTTTTCAAAATTTTCTGGCTGTGGTCAGAACCCTATGCCTGAGTAAATCACCCCATTCACTACAAACCACAATTGTGCAAACACACATGAGGTCAGCAATGCAACAACTTCCTGTTTCTCTTCTTTTTCAATCCTGTAGGCTCAAGTATCTGGGTTGAGATAGCATACAATAGATCTAAAATCTTACTATAATCTTTTCTTTATTTGCTTGTTTGTTTGTTTGCTTGGTTGATTGGTTGTTTATTTGGTAACTATTCCCAGATGATTGGGCCTAAAGGGCTAAAATTTTCACAATTTCATAAGGGTTACCCTGAAGGCGGAGGGGGGGGGGGGGGGTGGGTCAATATCATGTTTGAGAACCAACCACCAAGCTACACTATGAATACTACAAACTATAATTATGTAGACACTTCAGTGAGATCAGAAAAAACATGCTCTAATCCCTTTCCTTTTCTTTCCACTTTCTTTTTTTAACCCTGTACGCCCAAGTGGCTGGTATGTGACAGGTACCAAAGCAATCAACAAAAATATCAATTTATAGCAAGATATTTTGTTGTCTTGATCGGTCTATGACCAGTAATTTTCTAGTCCTCATATGTTAATCAAAAATTATGCTTTATATGTTTATACTTGGCATATTTGTGAGGCTTTTGAGGAGATGTACAATCAAGAGTAAGTGCAAATTTATGAGGAGCTGAGAAATTTCAAATTTAGCTGGAAATTGCACCCTTTGTGGTAAAGTAAGAAGAGAGAGCAAAGGGTTGGGGAAAAATAAGAGGAAAAACTGGGAAAGCACCTACAAGATCTGCTGTCCCCATTCTCACTCATCCAAGTACTGAGAAGGCCAACATTGCTTAACCTCAGTAAGTAATTCTAATTGAAATCAATTTGAACAAAAAAGAGAGTTCTGCCCCAAAATTGTCAGCAGATTTGAACCACTGTAAGGTGGTCACCCATCCAGAGTATTGAACAGGCATAACAGTGCTAACTTCAGTAAGTCATTTTAATAGAACTCAATTTGAATAAAAAGGAAGTTTAACCAACAAATTGTCTGTGATTTTGAGCAACTATGGATTCTAAATGCATTTTTTGGAGGATTTTTGAAAATTGATAGTCAAATCCCACATGATTAAATGAATAAATTTGAATAGTAGAAGCTGCATGCATAGTTAAGAAATAGATGCTGAATATAGACAAGAAAGGAAGGAGCATGGTGGGAAAAGAAAAAAGGGGTCTTCTTCTTTTGTATGAGATAATAGCAGTCACATTATTCCATCCAGGCACTGCAGCCATTGAACTGTGTTTTCAACAAGCGCCCTGTGATCGATATCTCTGTTTTGAGGATGATAGATGGGACAGTGATAGATGACATGTTGTGCGGTCTGGGGGTCCAGTCCACATTCACAGGATGATGAATCAGCAAGCCCCATCAGAACATATTGCTGTGGAAACACCCTACCCCTGTGCAGAGGCAGTTTAGCTTCACCCAGTCTTTCCAGGGCATCTTTGATTCTGGTGGGGCCCTGGTGTTTGGCGAAACTGTAAACTGGTCTGATCTTGAAATTTCTTCCCAAGTGCTGCTCCAGACTCCTAGAAAATTTAAGTTGGAGTCACTGA
>OZ017789.1:7314663-7380549 GCA_963969325.1 Lycopodina hypogea | reverse complement strand
ATGCAGGAAGAGATGCCACTCTGACCGATAGACTGAAGATGGCTACAGGAGACACTGCAGGGATAATTGCGGATAATGTGGATAACCCCTATGTTTCTGTAAGTGCATGTAGGCATTTCTTATATTTCTACAGCGTAGATAGGTAACCCTTTGATGCTTCAGTCAACACCAACACAAAGCATAACCATTTGTTTTATTATATTTGGTTGGTGTTTGAAAGACTTCGTACTATTATGGGAATTTTATGTGGTTTTAATTTGCCCAGCAACCCTTCCTATGCACATGGTAGTTAAGTACCTGTCAATGTCTTTCATCATGCAGGACTGCCCTGCATTTCACACTTTTGTATTTCTTTTCCACATTACATTTTAAATGTCCATTTTGTGGGTTTGAGTTTGCTATTGCTTCACCGTTTAAAAAATGGGTGGAGCTGAGCCTGTGTGCCTCGCATTAGTTGCAGTATATAATTATTTTACTCAAATTTTTAAAATTCAGTCCTCTACTGCCAATATGTCAGAAATCAGTCTTGATTGCAACTAATATTTCCTTATATGAACTCTTTCTTAAATACTGGTTGGTAGACTGTTGTTAGGTTGGGGGGGGGGGGGGGAAGGGAATGCGGTGGAATTCAATTGAACAGTACAATTTGTCCACATGTTTATTTGTTATAGTGAAAGAATGTGGGTAGGTGTGCAGCTACTGCACCATATATATATGTGAAGGCATAGTTCACAATGTAGATCTCCCTGACATAGCCAAGAGACCATTCTGTCAAATGCTGTCTTTAGGCAGGTACACGCTACAAAAGGGTTTGTACCTCTCTCCAGCAACACCAGGTTTCACCCGTTTCTGCGTCCACACTGACATAATGCTAAATCCACTCCAAATTACCTGCATGCACTGAATAATTGGCTGGGCTGGCAATGATTTGCATGTACCTGGCATAGAAATGGGAAATTTTATTTACTCATGTGTTACTTTATTTCATTTTTTTTCCTCAAAAATTTCATCACAGAAACAGAGGAGAGAGAGTAAGAAAGCTGTGTTAGTAGCTAACCTCTTAATAGCACACAAACAATGGAGCCACAGGAATGCAAAATAGATCTGAAACAAGGTGAAGCCTACCTTAGAGGAGGATTCACAGGGAACCTGTCGGGATAAAACCTGTTCTAGTGCGGACGTGTGGAACCCATTCCAGGCATGAGTTGAACAGGTTTTAATGTGTAATGTGGACAGGCTTTTAGTGTTTAATTGGAAAACTAGTTGCATTGTAATACAAGATATAGCCACTCCCCTTTCCCTTCCTCTCCCATAGACAACAGCGGCAGTGGTACAACAGCAAGCAGAAGCTGAGGAAGATGCTACTATACTGCAGCGTGTGGGCATGGCGGCAGAGACAGCAGTGGGGGGTGTGGTCGAGATCCTGCATGAGGATGAAATTGAAGGAGGTGAGTTAGTAGGTATAACATAACAACATCAATTAATAGTCACTTAGTTATAATACTCCAATTGAAATATATTAGTGTCAACACTCAAATAGTAATCAACTCAAATAGTAACCCTCGTCTAAGTACTTCGCCTATTTTTCATCAAATCCTACACTACTTCTGGCTAGTAATAGTATTGTTTTGAAAATTTCATCTTTGTTCTAATTTGTAACTCATAATGGTAACTTCAAAATATTTATTCTTTAATTTGAGTAATTGCTGCCTCCTAAGTTTATAGCTACCTTTAATACTAGGTACTCTTCCACAGATAGAAATGTCTCTCCAATAATGAAATGGAAAATGCAGACAGTTATATCCTGCCAAAAAGAAAGCAAAATCTTAGCACAGTCATGTGTTGATATTCTGTTACAGCAGTAGATCAACATGGCACACAATCTGAGGGGGTTTCTCTGTTCATATGCAGTTGTATACTTCACCAAAGCATTGATGCACTGGGAACTTAGTCCTGTGAATATTAATTGCTTTATTTAGACAGAGTGTGCCAAATTTGCCTAGACTTTCTATCTAAAGGTCTGGAACACTGATATGTTACCTCTGGATGATATTTACCAATCATTAAAGAGCTATTTATATTTGGTCTTAAAATTGATTTGGATCTGATCTGTGAATGCATTGTGTGTGTGTAGATATTTTGTATGTATGAAAATTATAATTATATCTGCATAGTTATAGCCATGATCCAAGACACAACGTTGAAACTATAATCCTTTATTTTAAGGTTAATATATATTTCCTTTATATCCTTTATTTGTTGCTAATTGTGAATTGGGCAATCACCATGGTGGTGTGAAGAGGTCCATCTGACAGTAGAGGGTGTGGCATAACAATGGCAGCAGGAAGACCGGCTTGGAGGACAATAGTGACCATAATAGATACAAATACAGTCTAGTGTTCATGTTATCCACTTGATAATCCATTCAACAATTATGTTATCTAACATGATAGTCACTGAATATTTCCCTTTATATTTGCTGTTAGCATTTTGTCTTGTTACTCGACATATTTAATTTTTCTTAATATTCTAATCCACAAAGTTTGAATCAAATGAAGTATAATTTATTCATGAGGCGACTAAACATTGATATATGGAATCAATGTTGTCATATGCACACATATAACTGTTACCTTAGTTGTTTCCCAGTATATGAACTAGGTAAAGGATATCTGTATGACTAACTTCACCTGACTACTCTACTAATTATTTAAAAATTTTTTTTCAAATGATACTATTGTTGATATATACGATTTGGAGTGTTGTGTGAGTGGGTGGACAAGTGTTATCAGCAGAAATTCATGCAGATATGTGAAAATCTTGATGTAAGGTTGGAATTAATGAATGACATGTCAGATTGAGTGGTCTAATACGTTGTCATTTGACAGGGAGAGATTTAAATATGTTCCCAATGGAACACCACATGAATTATGATAACCGGCATACATTCTAGATATATAGAATTATAAGCTCTATTTTTTTTTTTTTTTTTTTTTTTTTTTTTTTTTGGGGGGGGGGGGGGGGGGGGGAAGAGAGGTTCAAATATAATGAATCACATAAATATTGGTTGTTAGGGATATCTCTAAGAATTTTTTTAAAATAATTTTTTAAAAATATTATACTTGTTTAGGGTTTTGTCTATAGTTAAATAAAAAAAAATAAAAAAAATTATATATTTTCAGCTACAGTATTAGCACACATTTTCATACCAAAGTATCAGATATGCATACCTGGAATAATACTACAGAATGCAGTGATTAAGCTAGTAAACACTGTGTAGATATTTCCAGTTACTACAACTATTCCTGAGAGGTTATTATATAACCAGATATCTGGCTCCAGCAACAGTCCACTAGATAGATTCATTCTGTGAACTTTCGATATAATTAAAACCCCCCCCACCCCCTCCTTCCCCCAAGAAAGGTATAAAATGCTGACATGCCATCTATTGTCTATAATATAGAGCTACCAAGGGGACAGGGGATCAAATGTAAGTTATAAAACATGATTACCTATAATTATAATGTTTTTTTTTTTAATGTAAAAACTAGTAAGGATAAACCACTGAAGATCATACCAAAATATAGAAAAAACAACAACAAAAAACAAGCAAAGAAAAAACACAACACAAAACACAAATGTAGCTATAATAAGGAGTGTGTGTATATATATATATATTGTTTTATTTAAAAAAATTTCATTATAATCCGAGGTTGCAGATTTTCTTGTTGTTTTTCTTAGCACCTCTTTTGATGGCTTATAGGAATGTGCTGACTCAATGTTTGCCTGTTTGAATATTAGTATGCTAAACAGTGTTACTTTAGGGTAAAAACATCAACAAACAACTCTAGTCTCTAATCAATTAGATAGGATATTTAAACAGGAAGAAAAGTTGGGAGAAGAATTGGTAAGAAAAGAAAAGGAGTGATGTTTGGTAGAAAAAGAAATCATAGATATGGAAACAGATACATGTAGTTAGAAGAGAAGAAAAGAAAGAACTTGAAAATACCCACCCCCTAACCCCCCCAAAAAACCTAACAAAAAAAAAAAAAAAAAAAAATCACCCCAAAAAAACAATCAAAAAAAACAAAAACAAAACAATAATGAAAACCCCCCCCAAAAAACTAACAGGAAAAATAGATGTTTAGTCAGCATTCCAACAACAGACCTTCTGCTTGGAAACCTATTGTGCCATAGTTTTCAAGGATTTTTGTATGGAAAGTTTGAACCCCTTTTCCCCATCAGGTGGGCATTTCGCTAAATCCAAAAAAAAAAGAAAAAAAAAAAAAAAAAGAAAAAAAAAGAGAATAAGTTTGTAACAGCCTGGGATACAACTTTATGTCTGCAATGTTTTATCAAAATCCCTTTACCAATTGCAGAGTCACAGATGAAAATAAACACAGGACTACTACCACTTCTCTTTATCTATACTATAGAGATCAAATACTGTAGTTTGTTTGTCTGTCTGTTAAAGATTCACGCTTGGATGGTCAAGTTAGATTCAAGAACTCATATACATAGGATCAGTGTCGCCAGGGGAATGTTTTAAGTATGTCAATGAGGCTGAACCTATTCCTGTGTTCAAGTGAGCCAAAAATGGTACTTTTGCTAGATAAATCTTGGAGCTACAGACCTCAAACATTGTATGCATAAAGAATTTGACTCTGGGAGTTAGGTTGCCTTGATTACACCTGGCCACAATTTTTTTGATCTTAGTGTGTTTGGCTAAAAATGTCAAAAATTATACTTTAGGAGTACACTTGGACCTAGGGAGTGAAACCCACGAACCCATATATATATATTTGGGATAAATTTCACTAAGAAAGTATTTGCATATGGCTACACTGATTCCTGTGTTTATGTCAGGTTTAAAAAAGGCCAAAAATGATATTTAGGCCAGACAAGCTCTCAAGCTACAAATCTAAAACCTGGTATGCAAAAATGTGGGCTGGGTTCCCAGTGGCACATGCCCCCACCCCTTTCTCCCCCAGAAAGTATAAACAAACTAGCAAATCTCAGAAAGCACAAATTTGGCCAAAATTTCAAAACTACAAAAATTTGTGTAATTACTACAAAGAAGAGAATGCCAACTAAAGCAGCCGAAGGGTCAGTAATCACTGGTGAGGTAAAATATAGTATTTTCATGGGATGGAAACCTCAGAAATCATTCCAAATTTGAAAGAGAGTAGTTCATGCTAGCATGACCCTTTTTTAAAATACTGTGATCCATTGTATCATTTGGTAAAGAGTCTGGCTATACTGGAATTGTTTAGCAGTGGAAGATTTGAAAGGGAAAAAAAAAAAATATTGTGCTAATCTTTTAAAAACTTATTCAGCAGAATATATGCAGCTAGCTATGCTCCCTTCCCCCCCCCCTCCACCCCCAATGTAGTGCCCCTCCTGCAATTTACTGCATCCACCACTGGTTTCACCTGGAAACACATCTTCGTGGCTTGTAAGGCTAAACATGCCAAAAATGGTACTTAAAAATTTTTTTAGACTTTGGAGCCTATACTTAGCATTCAAACAGCACAATTTTGGGAAAGATATGAACTAGGTTCCACTTGGGTACCCCTTTTTTTTTTTTTTTTTTTTTTTTTTTTGTGGGTCAGGCTAAAATAGTTTATACATATCTATGCTTGTTTATGTGTATCCACTTTATTATCAAAGTATCGTACCAAATAAAACTCACTGTTCAGGGTTGACACATCCTAGACCAATGATTGTTCTTAGCAAAAATGAAATCTCTAAAAGTTAGATCCCAGGATACAAAAAGGGGCTGAACAGGATTCTGTTCATAGTACTGTTAATTACCCTACTATAGTATCATAAGTCCTTTTATTTTAGCGAGTTTGGGACATTATACCAACCACAGCACTAAAGTATTACATATGCAAAATAATGTTCTTTTTTAAATAAATTGTCTCAATAGCCAAAAAAATCCCTGGCTTGACTGACTATGATGAAATTCATAAGTGCACTAATGTTCATTTCAAAATTTCTTAAGTACTTCTTATGTGATTGCCAAGCTGAAAAGATTGATTGGTAAATTTTCTAATTTGTGAAAGAAACCATGTCTGCTGATGAATGATGGGCAATGCTGGTTAGGTTGTCATTTTTATTTCAAACCAGCCAACTTGAACCTGACCTTACAAACCCATATTACAAGACAAAATCAATAAACCAAAAAAAAAAAAAAAAAAAAATCATTACAAAAAAAAAAAAAAAAAAAAAAAAAAAAAAAAAAACCAAAAAAAGAGATACACAACAAAAAATAATGTGAATTGTTGGTGTGCCTTACTTTACAATTGTGTCAATTGGCTGAGTGTCAACTGTCTTCTTCTATTTAAGTTTAGTACTGAAGGTCATAGAAGTGTGGTAAGAAAGGTGTCTTCCTGGTACAAAAGAAAGTGCATAAACTCTTCCAACCCTCCATGGAGGAAAAGTCCAAGAACTGAGTATTCTTGAAGTTGTTTCAACCCTAATTAGACAAAGACTGAAGTTATGTTGTCAACCTCCATGTGGTGAATCCTGGAAACCTGTGTCTAGCAGGGCGAATGACAGCACTTTGAGGTAGCAACCTAAAGTGCTTCTGGGGGTGGTAAAAGGATAAACCCTCTGCCCCAGAGCACAGAGAGTAGAACAAGCGAGAGGAACTCTGCAGTCCGACCCCATGCATGCACCCTTTTCGGGGAAGGCAGCTTCTGCTGTCATACAGCCAGTGTAACACTGCTGCAGCTAAATGTGGAAGGCTTTACGAAACCAAATGTGCCATCATGGAATGTCTCACATGGGAGCATTAGGCAACAGCTATCTTCCTGCAGGAAACCCATTGAAATTGAGGGCACTGCTGTAGTGAATGTGTATAAACTACCAAAAACAATGCTGCATGGCAATTAAATTCCTGCCTTTGTTCCTCCGTGCATGTATGTTGGAGACTTCAATTCTCCTAGCACCACCTAGAGCTACCGATCTACTAGTCCAGATGGTATAGCCCTTGAAATTTGAGCTTCAGTTACTGCTGTCCATCTGCTCTTTGATCTTAAACTACAGGACAGTTTCAATTCAGGCAGATGGAAAAGAATTAATTAAGACTTGGCATTAACCTTTGCCAGTGCAGACCATCCTTGATCCCTTTCCCAAGTCACAGCACAGACCATTGCTCATTACCCCCCAATCCAATCAGGCAAGTAAAATACAAATGCAAGGCTAGGTGGGATAGGTTCACACACCTCTTGGACTCCAAAATCAGTTACCTGCCAAATCCAGCCTCAGCAACCCTGGAGAAGTGTTACAAATCCGTCAGTGACATTTTTCTCAGGGCAGCAAAAAAATATTCCTCATGGTTTCTGTTGTCACTTCATCCCAACCTGGGATGAGGAATGTGCCCAATGCTATGAAGCTTTCTTGATTGCCATAACTAGTGAAGAAGCCTCCACCAAAGCCGCTGACCTCATGGAATGCCTTGACATAAAATGTAGGCCACATTGAGAAAACACAGTCAAAGGTATAAACTTAATTCACTCCAGCTGAGTAATATGGAAGACTCTCAGTCATCTTACAGGCTGCAGCTCCTATCCTAAGTCTTGCCCTGTTACACCCAACTCCATTGCCCACCTGCTTCTAGCCGATGGCAATTTTAAAGAGGCAGATAAGAAACACAACTTTTCAGTGAAGCAGGAGAGCAGTAACCTCTGGAGTGCCCATGGTTCAAATGGCCTCTTGTCAACTCCCTTTTCCATCAAAGAATTCTCCTTGGTTATTAACCAAGTCCAAAGTTGTAAAGCATAAGGTCCCGATAGCATCCTACCAGAATTCTTGAAACACTGTGGCCCCAAATGCCTGGCTCGGCTTAAGAAATTCTACTCCACTTGCCTGAACCACCAGTCCATACTAAAGATCTGGTAGAAAGCCATTGTAGTTGCCATGGCCAAACCAAACAAGCCCACTTATGATCCTAGATACTACCTCCAGAATATTACTACTGTGTGTCTCATACAAGATCTTGAAATGGCTCATTTTGGCTAGGCTTTATCCAGTAGTTGACCCCCAATTTCCTGAAGAACAAGCTGGATTTCAACACAACCATTGTACCACCCATCAAGTAGAAAAACTGACCAATGACATTAAGGATAGCTTTGGGAATGGTAATAAGGCAGGAGTGACTTTGGTTGATCTTACCCCTGCCTACGACACTGTGTGGCACCAATGACTAGTGCTTGCCCTACTCCACTCTAACAAAAGCTGGTATATGATGGAAGAAGCATTCACAACTGACATGGCCCTATTTTCCTAATATCTAAGATTGTTGAGGCTCAGACTGAGCCTGTCCAAGACCATGGTCACACCCTTTCACCTGAACAACAGGGAATCCAGACAGCAACTATCTCTATACCTCAATTGTACCCTACTCCTGCACAACCCATTCCCCACATACTTAGGAGTGAAGTTCAACTAACAGCTAACGTATAAACATCGTACAGAAGCTCTCCATGCCAAACTCTCAGCACAGAATTACCTGTTAAGATTTCTGGATGGATCATCCTGAAGTGCTAGCACTTTCATACTCCACACAAATGCCCTTGTACTTGTACTTGTCTATAGCACCACGGAATATTCCTCCCCAGTTTGAGGCCACGGTACACATGCCACCAAGGTTGATGTAACCCTTAATGACACCATGAAGATAATAACCGGATGTTTGTGCCCCACTTTCACTGACCTCCTACTGGTACTGTCATGTATCTTCCCAGCTAGCCTGCTTAAAAACCAAATTGCATAATACCTAATTCAGCAAGCTGCACTAGATAAAGACCATCCTCGAAACTAGTTGCTCCTTGAGGCACCACTCTTGGGGTTCCAGCATCTAAAATCCCACCAGGCCTCTAATACTCCAACTTCAATTTCCTAGGAGTTTGGAGTAGCATTTGGGAAGAAATTTGAAGACCATGCCAGTTCACAATCTCCCCAGACACCGGGGCCCCACCAGGATCAGAAAGACTGGGTGAAGCTCAACTGCCTCTATACTGGGTATGGCTTTTCAGTAGCAATATATTCAGATGGGGCCTTGCTGATTCACCATCCTGTGAATGTGGACCAGACCCCCTGACCACACAACATGTCATCCATCACTTTCCTATCTATTGTCCTCAAGATGGAGATTTGGATCTCACAGCGCTTGATGAAAACACAGTCCAATGGCTGCAGTGCCTGGATGGAATAATGTGACCGCCACCATCTATTATGCTAGAAGAAGAAGACCAAAAAAATTAATTCATCATCCATCTCTCTGGTAGTACAGTTAAAGCTTACCATAAATATGTGACAAATAATTGATGGTTAGTTATCAAGCTTACATGGATAAAAAAACTGCACATTAATAGGCAGATGTACTTCATAAAGGCCAAAGATTTTAAATCTAGTTCAAAGATAACTCACTGTTTGGTTAATGGTAAAAATACATTGATTAAGGAAACTGCAATGGTTGGGGTTAAGATTACATTTTGTTTGTGGTACACAATCTTTATAACTTCTGCTGATCATTCCCGACCACTTTCAGTCCATATTCCATGATAATAAAATTGCACAGCACTAAAGCTCAGGTGTAGGAAGATGATTTGTGCTAAGGTACCCCCAGTATTGCCCAGCCTAACTCAGATATTCCAACCTCTGGAGACAAAAATTAGGGAGACTTTTTGGTAAAGAGAAGTTTTGAATAACCAAAAAATTAATACCTAGGGGGGAGGGGGTTATTTCCTACTCCACACTGAAATATTTTGAAAATGATGATTATTGAGAAATGGTGCTATTAAATTCAGTCTCCTTGTAGCAACATTTATTAGAATCACATCAGACTAGTCACTATACTTCCTCTTAAGCATAAGTTGATTGTAATTCAGAAAACTTGGAACGATTTCTAATTAACTATTTTTAATAGATAAAAAAAAATCTAATAATTCCATCAAGTGCAAATTGTCTGTCTGTCTGTCTGTCTGTCTGTCTGTCTGTCTGTCTGTCTGTCTGTCTGTCTGTCTGTCTGTCTGTCTGTCTGTCTGTCTGTCTGTCTGTCTGTCTGTCTGTCTGTCTGTCTGTCTGTCTGTCTGTCTGTCTGTCTGTCTGTCTGTCTGTCTGTCTGTCTGTCTGTCTGTCTGTCTGTCTGTCTGTCTGTCTGTCTGTCTGTCTGTCTGTCTGTCTGTCTGTCTGTCTGTCTGTCTGTCTGTCTGTCTGTCTGTCTGTCTGTCTGTCTGTGATTCATGCTTGAACAGTTGAAGATATACCCATAAACCCATATGTATATATATTTATAATCAGTGGCACCAAGGGACGTCATGAGCATGTCTATATGGTTATACCTCTTTCTGTATTCCCCCCAAAAAGCAAAACTGGTACTTTTGCCACAAAAATGAATGGAGCTACAGACACAACTTGACTCTGGGAATAATATGGAGTTGATCCCATCTGGCCATTCCTCTTTCTCTTAGTGTTAAAGGCTAAAATGGTCTAATAGGTACTTCTAAAATTTTTTTGACCTAATCAAATGTTTACTTTAGTTTTAAAAATATACAATATACATCTTCTCAAGCAGACAATTTTGTTACTGCAGCTCACCAAAGGTTGGCTGAAAATCCTCCCGTAGGCTGGGTTTTCGCTAGTATATATAAAGTTGTCTATGTAGTCACTAGCTCTTCCTTTTGGGCATTCTGTTCTTGAGTTAAACCATAAAACGCCAAAAATGATATATTCACCAGAGAAATCTTTGGACCCACAGAGCGTAAATGTTTCAGACATAATCCTTGGGTGTCTTACTAACTTTTTTTACAAAATATTTTTCCTGAAGGTGTTAACCCTAGTGGGGAAAAGTGAATTTATATTCACCATTAAAAGAGCCTAAAAAAATCATGGTTCAATGGTAAAGGCACAGGTCTCTCAAGCTGAAACTCAGTGGTTCAAACCTGGGCTACGTTGATTTTCCCCATTTACTTTCCTGCCTTCTTTTCTTCATTTCCCTCCCCTCACCTTCCCCCTCCCATACTTCATTTTATAATATTTTTACATTCTCTCAGATTATCCTGACTGAATATGCAATGACAAAATCTGTTCACCTTCCTTAGAAGGGTAATTCATTGAGTTGGTCATTTCCTTTTGAGCTCCATAATGCCTAATGGTAAAATCATGAACCCAAGAATTTTTTACAAGGTGTGATCATTGTTTATTTTTGGCATCAAGAACATTTTCTCCATCAGCATCAGATATTTATTATCACAATTTATTTTGAATTGAAAATCTAAATTTTAATTGAGGGATCAAGGTCTGTCACAACTCTGTACCATCTGATAATGAGCCAACCAGATTAGAATTTTTTCAGTGAAATCAGGTAGCAATGTAATTAGTGCAATAGAGTGGGATTTATCATTTCACACAGTGAAGCATCATTATAAATATCAATCAATGGATTGCACATTTGTTATGTTGACTAATTGATTTACTTGCATTCAATCATTCATACCTATTTTATATGGTTTTAATGTGATTAGGTGGAGGGTTAGAGATGGAGCTGTGATTTTTTCCCACAAATGTTTTTGAGGAATTCAAATGTTATTTTATTGCCAATATGCTTCTTCTCAGGAAACTTCCTCAGGAACACCAGTGCTTAGGTCTCCAGTTAAATCCCTGTTATTCCTTTTTTAAAAACATTTTTTTTTTAATTTCACTTCCCCCCCCCCCACCCCCCTCCTTTTCTTTTTTTTTTCCTCCAAGGAAATTCAGTGAATTTCTAAGTCAATATTTCAAGTCATTATTAAGTCAAAATATTGAATCATAGGTGACAAGGTTTTTGGCAGGAAATTCCCATTCTTGTTGTTTAAAGTTCCACAGTCCAAAACACAAGTTTGCATCCACTCTGAAACTAAAGATTAGATTTGTTAATGATTTGTAGAGCAAGCTGGGAAGTAATATTTCTAACATAAAAAATACAACGAACTTTTCATTACTTAATTGCATGTAGTATTGGTCTGTTCAAATCCTGCAAATTTGAACTTGTACTCTTGTTATATAAAATGGTTAGATGGTTGGTTAGGTGATTGGGGAAAGCATTTGCAAACACAAACACTTTCCTGTGGACACCCATTCCTAGTTTAAAATATGTGGTTAAATAAAGAATACATAGACAAGCATGTACTGCATTTCTTTGATTAGAGACCTGAGTAGATTGTTATTTGTAGATTATGATTAATATTGTTATTGATTGAGTTGATTTGTAATTTACCTAGTTGATTTGTTACATGTAGATTATTAGCCAGAGTAGGAGAGAGTATACTTGCATACACATACACGAATGTAGTATACTTAGCGATTTATCATGGAACTAGTTATAACTGTTATATTTTCATTTTGATGGGTTGGATGCCAACCGATTCAAAGGAGGCTGATCTTTGGAGAATGGGAGTTGCCCTAAGTAGTGTGGCCCCAACAAGTGAAATTTGAAAAAAAATTTGGAGGGGAAAATATCTGATTGGGATAGTGCCAAAACTTTTAAAAGACATAGTCAAACTTCAGTAGGAGTCAGGGACTCCAGACAAAGTCAACCATAGCCAGCTGTCCATGCAGAATAAAATGAGACTGGATATGAATACCTTCAAGTTTCATGAGGTAGGTATTCATAAGGCTGCAGAGAGAATCGAGATCCTTACAAAGACAATTCCATTCCAATTGCCATTGTTCTGGCAAGCTACACCTGGAGAGAAAATTTCTGTGTCCACAACCCTTTCCATAGAATGTTTCATCTCAGGGAAAACTGGAATATAACTGCCCCATGATGAAACTGAGGGCCTGGGACACAAGCAGCATAGAAAATTTCTATGGAAAAGCTGTAATATGTTCCAATATAAATTTGTAATGTGTGGTTTGATTGTAAAATATAATCTGTGTTAGTGTTTTGTAGTGATTTTTTCAAGAACTAAAGAGAAATGTTGATAAAAAGTATCAAATTTGAGCTGAAACAATCTGGCAACACTGGTCTTGGTCACTTTTAAAAAAAAGTAATACTTCTCTGAATCAAGAGGCTTGAATTATATTAGATTGGATGTTCTTTACTCTGTGTAGTTATTCCCATTAAAACCTCTCTCTGTAGGTTTGTGAGACAGAAAATGCCAAAAATAGTGCATGGACACTCATGGACATATGCTGGGTCAAACTTCAGAGGAGTAGACAGGAATTTTTTCTGATGGGTGCTGAATGTATGTGATTGCTGTTGGATCAAAATGAGACATATGAACTTGAACAGCCATATTAAGGTTAAAGGATTATAATTAAGATAGAAGTCTGCTGTGATTATTATGTTTAAATAATATCATGAAAGTGTCCATGACAATTTGAAGAGACAATACTAAATATAGTGTAAGAATCCAAATGGTACACTTTGCAGTCTTTTCTAAATCAGTTGAACTGTTAAGATGGCTTCAAATGAAAATATTTTTTAAATCACCTAAAATACTATGTCAAAAAAGGAGTAGAATTTCTACTAATTAATCTGAAACAGCTTGGTCCAAATGTTGATAAATGTTGTACTGTTGACCTTTCATGACCTGGAGAAACTCCTCTGCCCTTACCACTACTATTATTTTGTACTCTTTAGCCATTTGTTTTACAGTAACTCCAATGCTTTATAAAAATCTCTCAGTGGATGTTTTATGAGCTTACCTGAGTCTGAGAAATGATACCCTAATAAAAAAAAAAATAAAAAAAATGAATAGAAGATATATCCTACCATTTTTTTGGCTAACTGTATACAAGCCAAAGATATTGCTGCAACTTCATGATTTAGAAATAAATGTCCTTTTGAACTTTAATGAATTTGAATTCAGCTATAATAGTGGCTGCAATTGTGGCTACCATGGTGGATGCAATGGTGGTTGTATGGTGGCTAGATGGCAGCTAATAGCTGCAAAGATTGCTTGGGTGGTGGGTGGGATAATTGATGGGGTGATGGGATGAGTATGGATTTGGTTACAGTAGCTGGACCTTCTATTATAGAAATTTTGAGCTAGCTAAGCAGGTGCACAAAATGGGCCCTTTTCACTGCCATTTATGATGAAATGCTCATAATTTTAATCAGTTGCATGTTTTACTCTCAAACAGACCACTGCCAAATTATGATTTCTATATATGCAATTCCTGTCTTTTTATGCTGATGATGTTGTCCTCTGCTTGGTACAAATTTGAATTATTCACCCTTGCTCTTGGCAATACCACCCTCCTACAAATCAATCCAGCATAAAATTATAACCCAAATTTTAGGGTTGGCACTTGCTAAAGTGTGGGTGGTTTTTAACCACAAAAATGGGAGTACCTGACCATATCTCTTCTTATGGTCATGCCAGGTCAAAAATGCCAAAAATGATGCAATCTATTTATGGTTTTTATTGATTCATTGACCTAGATATGTAAAAGCATGCAAACAGCTTGAAGGTAGTAGGGAAATGGGTTGGATAAGACAAGGCCACACTTTTTCCTGTAGGTATGTCACCATATTCAAGTCAAAGCCTGTATATGCTGCTAGCATATATATATATATATATATATATATATATACACACACACACACACACACATATATATATATACACACACACACACATATATAAGCAGCGTATACCTGTCGTAGCTGAAGTTTTAGTCTGGTTGGTACTTTAATTAGCCTTTTGACAGCCAAAACCACTTTCTGTGCTTGTGGCACATAAAAATCCACACCCACTGTCACAACCTCATCTACTGAATAATGTTCACCCACAAATATTGCCACAACAGGACTCCATATTCCAAACTTCAGCTTGATTGGTCCATAAATGACTGTTTGAGAGGCATGGAAGTCCTATAGGTGTGGCAATTACCAGATATTACCCATTGACACACACACATGTAGTCATTGATGCTTAGTCAGTTGCTTATAAACCACATTCCAAATTTTGGCCTAACTTGCAGCTTGATTAGCATTTTATAGCCCAAACAACTTCCAGTGTGTGTGGCTATGTTGAAATCACACCCATATGTAGTAAATAATAGTTTCCAGGATACTTGGAGAGTACACTCCAAAAAATTTCCTGATTGGTGTCTGATTAACTTTCTTCAGACAAAATATCTTCCTGAAGGTGTCGCTATGGCAAAAGCACACCCATTAGAATGCCTACATGAGTTAAAAAACACTCACCCAGGTTCTTGAATAAGACATGCCCAATTTTGGCCTTGTTTTGGTCCGAGTGATTTTATGTGATGCCTAGACATACATACGTACATATACACATACATACATACTAACCAAGATAAAATTTAAAATGGGTTAATGGATCAAACTCCTTAAGTCTGAGCGTTATTTAGAAGTTCTTTTTTTTTGGCACTATTTTGCTTTACACACAAATGGGAAAGGTGTAGCCTGGAGGGATCCAGCCCATGCTACTCCCAATGTCAATTTGTGTATGCATTCCATGTTTTAAGTTGGTTTCTCCATGGTTTTGTCTGGCAAAAGTAATATTTTTTGTTTCTTTTAAGCCTGACATAAACACAAAAATTAGTATGGTCATATACATGTACTCCCAATGTCAATTTGTGTATGCAATACATGTACTTCAAATATCCCCAGATTATATCGTTTCCTAATACATATGGGTTCACTGGTCTAACTCCATAGGTCTAAGTGTTTATGCTGAAATATAATTTTTGAAATTTCAGACTTACACAGGGAAAGTAATGGGTGTGGCCAGGTGGGACCCAGTTCATGTATCTCTCAGAATTAAGTCACATATGCATTCCAAGTTTTAGATCTGCAGCTCCAAGGGTTTTTCTGGCAAAAAGAGCATTTTTGGTCTTTTCTTGTTACAATTGCAACCATTTTCTGGATTTTTGAGCCTATCTTCTAAATTAGGTCAAAACCAATAATCATGCCAAGTTTCAGTGAACTATCCTCATGTTTGGTCAGAATGATAGTACAAATATATTTATATAGACAGACAGACAGACAGACAGACGGAGAGACAGACAGACAGACAGACAGACAGACAGAGAGAGAGACAGACAGACAGACAGACAGAGAGACAGAGAGACAGACAGACAGACAGACAGACAGACAGACAGACAGACAGACAGACAGACAGACAGACAGACAGACAGACAGACAGACAGACAGACAGACAGACAGACAGACAGACGGACAGACAGACAGACAGAGAGACAGCATAATTAGGAAAGGCAGAGCAAGTACTCTATATTTGTATTAAGCCTGGTTCACTCTATAAATTTGTAGCTAGACGTTGGAGTGTGTATATCAATTATGTTGCTGGTGGTGTAGATTTGAGGAGTGACTATTACAGATTGTATTAAAAAGTGGAAGAATTTGAGTGACCATTTTGTGAGGGAAATTAGGAAATGGAGAAAAGGTCCACCTTTTGAGGCCATGGCATTAATTTGTGACTCCGTTCAGCACAGGGGGTTAGTGAACGGAATTAAAATGTTGTGAACCCCTTATCTACTGATATGTGTCTTAATAACACAATATATTCAAATATTGGTGAGGGCAGTACCAGCCAAGCCACTAATATCACACAGGATGGGGATGATATTATGCTGTTCTTTTCCCCCTGTAGCATACTAGATGAACTGGACCTATCCAGGTCTGTCTCTCCTTATTGTTCAATGAGTAGAGCAAGTAGATCCACTTCTCTCCAAATGGCCAAGAGAGCATGCAAGCAAAAGCGTGCCTCTAAAGAGGATGAAACCAATGCTGCACTTTTGCATACCCTCTATGCACTTGCTGCAATGCCAAATAAGGAAAAGGAGGTCAATCTCCAAACTCACTTATGCATGGATATTGCTCCCTGCCTGAGGAGGTTGCCACCCAGGCAAAATGCATAGCTAAAATTAGGCTCCAACAAGTCGTTTTTGATCTGGAATATCTGTCCACAGAATAAATGCCCACACCAGTAGCTCCTATAAACACCATTGATAAGAGTTATTATGAATACCAATAAGCAGTTTGAATTACTATTTTATTAAACATTCATTTTAATATACAAAATCAGAAATGAATGTCATTATATATAATATATTATCATTGAAAAGTTAAGTTATTGTGTCCTGTGTATGTATGAATACTGCCATTGAACTTCTCCAGTTTAGCTCAAGAAATGATCTTTGAAAAGGTCCTGGGTATCTGCAGCACACCTTGAGTACCTATACAGAACAATGGGCATGATACACAGTGTGAACCATGTTGCAGCATGGGATTAATACTTGCCTACTGCTGCCAGTTTGGGAAAGTGTTTGCATACTTGTGCAAGCTTCATCATCCCTCCTCCATTATCCCTGCAACACATGTCCAGTTACATCCCCTCCATCCACGAACCCAGGTGGATGATATATGCTGGACTCTGTTGTCTGCAGGTGGTTACGAAGGCCTATCACCACCTTTGCAAACACAATGACATGATCAGGTGTAGCAAAATAGGCCTCTTTAAGAGCCTCCATCTAGAATGAAGGAAAGAGTTGTCATATAAATACAGACAATTTTTCGAGAGTATTGATACCTAGTGCCAATACACCAAAGCTATTTTCTATTATCTGTCTTGCCCTACTTAGATGATAATTAAAATTTGCTTTACCTTCTGCAAAAATAAAAGCAAGATATGAGAATATGGATGTTGCATTATAACATCATGTATATCACACAGTAACTAATTCATACTAGGCAAGTTCTGTCCAGGATATGGTCTCAACAGATAGTTGCAAAGAGGAAAAGCAGCATCTCCAACTATTACATGGGGAAATAGTGGTGCAGTGGTTTTAGGTAATGGGGTAGGGACAGGTGACTCCATTGAACCATCTTTGAGTGCCTTTCTGAATGCACTGTTTGAGAAAACTCTCCTATCACTGTGGTACCCATCCTCTCCAAGATCAATTAAATTGAATATTTAAAAATTGGGTGATAAAGGAATAGAAATATGTACATTTATTTGCTTACCGGTAATGCATCACACACAGCCAACAAAACAATTGAAATGGTCCCCTTATAATTGAAATAAAGAGATCCACTAATCCTGGGAGCTTGCACAACAATGTACTTGCCATCAATAGCTCCTGTGGTTAGCTAAGCATTTGACTGTATATATATATATATATATATATATATTGATACAATATATCTTTACAGAACATATCAATGCAGTGAAAAAAATTCCATCTTGTCCAAAATTCCTTACTGATACCCTCCCATTGAGTCACAGATGATGGTGCATGCACATGGTCACTGAGCACATCCCAGAGGACATGTCTAGTCTCCAAAAGAATACCACAGATAGTGGATCTGCCCATCTGGAAACTAAAAGGTAACGAGACCTAACAGATATAGGGATAATATATGGATAACATAAGGTACACATTAATTGTACTTGAGAGTTTCCAGTGGCTAAATATCAAAGGGTGAAGGCAGGCCATTCTGCAGGTGTAGAAGATTGTGATAGTTTCCCTGTTAGTACTACTTCTGCAGGATAGGTCTGACCAATTCTTGTCTGCCAAACCTTCTCCTCCTATTCCTTCTTCTTATTATAATCCCTAATACTAACAAAGTCACCAAAACCAATTCATCACTGGAACTCACCATCCCTCTCTCTGCTAGCCAAATGCACTATTTCAGAGTGTTGTAGAAGAACAAGGATCTTTTGAGGTGTAGCATATGGGGTCACAGTGTCGCTAGCTAAGTGACATATTGTGAACCAACCTAAATTCTGCTACATAAAATTAGTAGCTTATTCTAGGTTAAAAATGGTGCAACTTTCACTCCCTCAAACACCTCACCACTGGGTGGGATATTTTTTTTTCTTGGTGAAACTAGGCTTAGGGAAGTTCAAAAATGTGTTTTTTTCCCTGCTAATCAAAGTTAGTTGGTAAAATTTTGGCCTCTTTATACTACTGAGGACTAAGTTCAGATGAATTTTATCTGGGGATCCCCTTACCTCAAGCTGGTTAAATAAGCAAAGATCCCCTCAGCTGGTGGGGCCCTGGGTAAGTGGTCATCATGCCCATTTGGAATGACACCCTTGACTGGTTATGTAATGGTTTTAGATACAGAGAGGAATGCAACCCTCCTGCCCAAGCCACACTAGCAGGTTGTTCTGAAACTTCTTGGAATGGTTAAAAAAGAGTATGAAAAAAAAATAGAATACTAGTGTAAAAACCTATACATCAAACATAACCGGTCATCCTGAAATTCAGGATACTTACCATGGAATGCAAGAAAGCATCCAGGATTAGGGAATAGGGAGTTAATATTTTGCAACTAAATCTGTAAGTCTGGCTGCACACAAATAATGTTTTAGTTCCTCAGGTCAGAGAGTATGGATTTTTTGTACCAATTCCAAATTTTTACCCCTTGTGGAGTCTAAATGCTACTTTGTCAGGAATCTTACCCTTGTTGTTATTGTGAAACTTCTCTTGACCATGGTGCTGAACTCTTGAGTTCAACTCTTAGTGTGGTTGAGTTTTCTCCCCTTTTTTTAATTTTTTTTTTCAACTGAGCTGAATTGTTGCAAAAAATTTCCAGTATTATTTACCAGGTGGAAGGGGTAAATACCTGTTTCTAAAATAGCATTTGTAGTATATTATATAGGAATACCCCCCCCCCCCCTTCCCCATCCCAAATAAAAAACATCCCAGATCAAAACCCCAAAACAGGTAATAAAAGAAGTAAAAATGCCACCAAACCAATAATTTTTATAAATATGCCTGAGAATTGAAAGGTTTATTTTTCCTAGCCTTACCTATTCCACAATCATCAAAGCAATTTTCTAAACCTGACTCACTTTCACCATAAAAACTTTTAGCAGAAGATGGCCTCCAAAAACTTGGGAACTTCACATAATAAAGATCACCATGATTTTTGGAACTTCTCCTAAAACTAAAGAAACAAGGGCTCTGATAGGCCATGAAAATCATATGGCTGGATTTTAGAATGGTTTTTTTAATACATATATATATATATATATATATATCCTTGTATAGAAATGAAATTCTATGAAAAAACTAGCTTTTTGAGTGTTCTTGGCCACTGGTGGGGTATCAACTCCCTCACAATCAGGGGGGTAGAAACTTCTGCCAATCACAAGCAATAATTTCCTCCAAGAAGAATCTTGCTTCTTATTAAAGGAAGATAGAGACTGCTTTAAAATGGATATTAGATGGCTACAACTCAAAAGAGAAATTCACAGCTGGAAATTCAAACAGGTGGCATGTCAACAGCTAAGGAATTGGGATGACAATACAAACCCCATTGCAGAATAGGTGCTGGATTTGTGTGTGCAAGAAGAAGCAAGATTGAACATTTTCTCAAGTGTAACCAGAAATCATGTTGAAGATTGTGTGCTCACCTATAAGTTATTGTAACCATGTCCTTTTTGTGAACTCATCCCAAGCTATTTTAATGGAAGCTCTGCTCTGCTGTTTCTATTCTATGCTGTGAATCTATTTGAAACTGTACCAAAATACTTAAATAGTTCTGGTTAGGTTTAATTTGACTGGCAACTATAATAATCTTTCATGGATATCAACATGCTTGTTAATTCAATAGATCAATATTAAAAAAAAAACAACTTATTTTTCAAAACATATCAGCATATATATGTCATTTTATCCCTACTTAATTTAATTTTTTTAGGAATATCGTTACCTTCCACTGTAGAGATCAAGAACCAATTTAAGGGTGGAATGCTTTATAATGTTGTAGTTTAAGAGGGTATGGTTATCTTCAAGATGTTTCCCAGCGCAAACAAGTTGCTGCTTCCCCCATGGGATGCCTTCTTTCACTTGAATCTTTTTCTTGACCATTCCAATTGAGTCAGAAGCCTCCACTTCAAGGATGATGGTCTTCCCTGTCATTGTCTTTACAAAGATTTCAATCTTTCTATGAATAGATTGATTCGAGTGAAGGTTTTCTGTCATAAATTGAATCGATTGAGAATTGTTAACCTCAGAGGATGTTACCTCCTCTGTCAAAGTTCTAACCAAGAATTGTGGATCTGTACGTCGCATGAGAACCATGTAGAGTGTGCATTCCTTGTGAATGTTATAATCAGAAAGGATGCAATTATCTTCAAGCAGTTCTCCACCAAAAAAGAGTTTCTGCCTGGCTGTGGCGAAACCAACACTGTCTTGTACTTTGTTCTTTACTTCTTCAATCGAGTTGGAAGACTGCACTTGAATGGTGATGGTCATCTGTGTTATAATCTTGATGAAGATTTTCATTGGATCATGCAAAGGGAGAACTAAATGGAGAGAGGAAGCTGCTATGATATTGTAGTTGGACAAAGTTTGATGATCTAACAGCACCTTATCCTTATAGAGGAGTTTGAGCTGGTCTGCAGGGATTCCTATTTTTTCTTCAATCATAGTCTTCACCCTTACAATTAAGTCAGAAGATTTTACTTTAAGGGTAATGTTTGCCCCTGTACCTGTTCCAATAAATATTTCCATCAGTGTATGTTTAAGGAGGAACAAGTAGAGGATGGATTCATTGTGGATGTAGTAGTGGCACAAAGTGTATCCATCAATCAGTACTTTGCCCTTAAAGATGAGCTCCTGTCGATCTGTGGGTATACCAACATTTTCACATATTTTAGTTTTCAACTCCACAACTGAATCAGTGGTCTTCACCTGATAGGCAATGGTTTTTCCTGTCATTATCCTGACAAAGATTTGCATGTTCCCCACCGTTGGAAAGCGAAGTGAACGTAGGATTCCTTTTGAAGTGTAGTCAGAGAGAGCGTGGCCATCCACCGGCACCTATTCTGCCGCACCTATTCTGCCAGGTGAATTTTTTCAGATTGGCGCCCACCACCTCAAATTTGCGCACCCCACCTCAAATTTGCGCACCCGTTCCTATTGAGCAATTCTTCAAATTTGCGCCCACCACGCACATGAGCGTGGCCCAGAAAAAAATAACTAGGAACTGGGAGAGCCACGAGCAGTAAGTGTCATTCCTACATTTCCACCACATTTTTAATAAGCTTTTAGAGACTTAGTTCTAGTGCATGTGTACAATGGGTGTGTTCCTTAAAAAGAAATTATCTTCGAGAATGCCAGGGTACTATAAATTTTTTTATATCAGCCTTTTTCATTGGCAATACCAGATATAATTATATATTACCAAATGTGGCAAAACTTTAAGGGTAGGATTTTGTTTGTTCTACTAATGAAATTGTAATAAAAAGTGTGAACACTTTTAAAATGAGCAGTTCCTCAATTTTTATGAGAAACCATATATATATATATATATATATATATATATATATGTATATATACACACACACACACACACACACACACACACACACACACACACACAGACACATATATGGCATCAATTTCATGCTAGCTATTGAAGAGTAGCTGACTTATTTTAAGTTAGCATAATGTTTTGGGAGAACTGAATGGATTATAATAAAAATTTTCTAGTGAGATCACTAAGTACTTGGTTAACTCTCATGTAGGGATGGGATGGTCAAGTTCATTTGGTCAATCCAAATTAAAACTTCATATATATATATATATATCTCACTGCAGGCTTTCAGAAATGCTATCCTATGGAAAACAAGTTTAAAAAATCCTACAGGCTGCAGCATTAGACTCAAGAACAGTAAAAGTCCATGAAAATATGACTTCGAAAAATGAATTTAGTTTTTCATCCTATTTTCTTGAATAAGCATGCACCTACATATTTTGGCAATAGTAATGATCCCCATATTATCCTATATAGCACTATCTTGGCTGTAATCTTCTCTATGATTTCTGCTCTAGTTGGACATACAAAGGAAGAGTCATGTGGTTAACCTTACTAATCTCCCCAGTATACACCATCTTTAGTTAGCTGTGGTTTGAGGGATGTGGCTGGTTGTACACAACATCAGTGAATTCCAGTGTGCCACCATAGATATTCTAATATATATAAGAAGTATATCTAAGATGCATACTCAGTATTAAAGTAAAGGTAGATAAAGGCTCTATGGGAAATTAAAATAGTTATAATTTTGCTCTCTGATCAGATTTTACAATTTAAAAAAATAATTTCAGTCAGTGCTGTTTTTACAGTGTTAAGTACCCAGGGTAAAGCAGTGCACTGGGGTCTTACATACACAAGCAATCAAGGGTATATATATATATATATATATATATATATATATATATATATATATATATATATATATAATTTTGATTCCAGAAGACTCCGTTTTTTGGCATCAAATGAAATATTAGTCAAAATAAACAAAAAGATTGATAAATAAAATTGTACTTCTTTGGTATAAGTACATCCATGTGAGTTTCAATATATTGGTGATCAGTGAGTGCCAGCATCAAAATGTGTTAGAATGGTATTATTTGTATCAGCCAATTTTTCTTACTGTGTTAATGAAGTAATACAATACCCTATTGAATGAAACATGACAAGATAAACTAATTTTGGGAAGGCAGTAAAAGTAATGACACCTCATTGTGTCATTCAGGTATACCATGCTGATGTACTAAAATATGAGCCAAACAGATGAATAAATGAAATCTAAATTCTATAGTCCATTTTTCCTATTTTTACTGGTCAATATTAATGTTTATATACAGTAAACAGTAATGAAATAAATAATAATAAAAATGAAATTGATTCCTATCTTCCCTTCCTTCTCCTGGGTCACCTCCACAATTAATCTGCATGAATGGATAGGAAGGTAATAGTCAATAATCACCCAAAAAATGGGAACAAGTGGCAAAAATTTGTTTCTTAGAAATGAAAAGGTAATGCAAGGATGTATCCATAAAAAATTAATTAAAATGGAATGATCATATAGGCAGGTGCCTATATATAGCAGCACTTTCTGTCACATCATACAGTGCTGATAAGACAATACTGATAACTTCCTGCATGTACATATTATTGAACTATACTCATACTTGGCATTAGAGTGCAAGCCAAATTTATTGGGCATGCTCTGGAAAGATATTCAAAGGTTCCTCCAATTCAAATCATTGACAGGCTACAAGGACCAGATTGGGCACCCATGGGTTATGTAATCTTTCCAGCAGCAACTTGTGTTGTATTCCTTCTGCAGGCTTTTCATGCCAAGAGTAGAATGATCCTTACTCAATGGTAACTGATCTAAGTCAATAAATTCTATGGCGTGGACATGAAGGGAGTTATCAGCATTATTTGATGAGCACCATATCATGTTACAGTCATGTGATCCACTTGTTATGCACATGCTTACATGATATTTTGATTTTGAAAATTTTTTTGTGTCACTTGAATATGTATATATATACATACATATATACATATATATATATATATATATATAGATTCAGGTTAAAAATAACTTATCATTACTATTACAGTATATTTCGACCTCCATCTGATTATTCTGCTTCAAATAAAAAGAATCAGTCTACGACTAATTGGGGAGCCTCCATATACCTTGAATAAGCTATCCGAAGAAAACACTGCAACTGGCAAGCTTTTTAAAAAAGTAATCTCAATAATTAAATTTTTTATATTCCAGATGACTTCCTTATGAACAGAGCACAAGATCAACCAAAGATTTTACACTACATTAAAGATTCAGAGCCAGTACTATCACAAAATTGGAGGATTATTTCTATTTGCAGAAGAGGAACCAATGTTTGTTCAAGTGTAAATTATGGGAAATACAGATGAGAAGATCAAGTGTTAGGGAACGAGCTGAGAAGTTTCAAGAACTGACAAGACAAGAAAGGGAAGAATATATTATTAATGTCATTACATGAACTGTGTTTAGTTTACTATCAAAACAGATATGTGGCTTGTGGTGGTCAAAAAATGGATTTGTGGTTTAATGGTGTTTAATGATGTATGTTTGTGTGCTGAAAGGCTGTAAGAAGTTGATTTACTGAACAGAACATGTCCACACATAGAGTACCAGGTTTTGGTGATTGTCAACTGTGATTTTGTGTAGTGTTCTTGAAAAGCTAAGATTAGTTGTTGCTATTGAGGGTGCTGTGGGTTGATGGAGTGTGAGAGAAAAGATTTTCTCTCCTGCTATTGCTTTATTATTAGTATAGTTGGTGTAGTTGTTTATTGTTACCCAAGTCTGGTTCGTTTCACTTGTGGTCTCTAGTTTGGTGGTGAAAACCATCTTAGATAGGTTTGTGACACCAAACTATGCAACAGGCATGTTGGTGGAGAGCTGCAAGTGAACATATCGCTGAGGAATTGAAAGAAATGCTCCATAAAAATCAAGCCACTGCCAGCATATTTAATCATAATTTGGAGAATATCTACCTGCATGACCACAACAATTCAAGTGAACATTAACCCAACCAGAGAATATGAACTTCACTACTAAGCGAAATCTGTGAATGAGGTTACCATCATCCTCACCAACCAGCAGCATGGAAAATACAATCTTTGATGACTTGAAAACTTTCAATATAGAAATGTACCCACCTAGTGCAACTCCTGCGGACTCAATGGCTTACTAATAGATGATAACCATTGGCTGAAAATGATGGAGGAAGCCTCTGCCACTTGCATGCACATACAATTATGAGATCATTTTGCCATCATGTTAGTAACATGCCACATGAGGTATATACAAACTATTTGGGAAGCACAAAAACTACAAAATTAGTCCAACACCATCACATTCACCATGCCTCTTCCAAACAATAAAAAAAAAGCAACTATAATATATACCATTCAATTGATTAATCAATAGAGCAAACGAAAAATATATTGATAATAACCACAATGAAGTACATTAACAAAAGAAATTGTATATAATTAGATAATGGAAATTATACTTGTAATTATAATGGAAACAAGACTTAAAATTTCCAAGATCTTGATAAATTGGTGAAAGTGAGGAATGGTTTAAAGGTAAGTCCCTCAAAGCTCTTTCAGCTGCTCACCCAATTCCTCCAACACACACCCTCCCTTTACCCACAGTAAACTGTATATCTCCTTGCTTGTGTTTTGACAAGCAGTTGCCTTTATCCGAAAGCATCCTTAGAAAGTAATCCATTGTGTTCCAAGTTCCTATCAGGAATGCAGTAGCTCTGAAAAAAGGAGATAAATTTTGTCAATTTAACATGTTTTTTGACCAGTAGAGGCTGAAAACTGACTCCACATATAATTTTTGTACCTAATTGCAAATGAGTAACAGGCTCTGTAATTTGATTATTTATGTTATAACATTTTCCTTCTATTCTGGTGCATGGTGCTGCTACACAGCTTCGATAGTGATTCCAGGAGCTTGCCAAAAAAGTGAAAAAATTCTTCAAATTAAGAAAGAATCAGTTTTTATTTCACTATTTTGATCACTGAAAGCTACAAACTACTCCTAAATTGTTTATACTTTATTGTAAATGAGTACATGCTCTACAAAGCTGATCTACATACTCATTAATTATTCCACAGAGTTCCCACACAGCTGCCACTAGGTCGACCATAGAACATTCCACACAGATTCCTTATGGATGCCACTTTTTCAATGCAGTTGCTTCAATACACCTGAATCAACATCTTTGGTGTTTGATGCTATATGCCCTTATGAAATTTCATCACAATTACTTTGGGAATGACTTTAAAAATAGGGGGAAAAAATTCAAAAGGGGGAAAGAAAGAGTGAAAATAAAAGAAAGAACTAATAGGAATCAAACCTCAATATATACTCCAGCTTATTTCTTTTTTCATGCAAGATAAACAAAGTTAGTTATCAAAGCTTTGAGGTGATCATCTTCAAATAACGCAGTTCTTGGAATCAACCAATCAGCTGCATTGAATATAAAAAACAACAACACTATATTTAGCTGCTGAGAATAACAACCCAGACTTATTATAATTTTAAGATCATTTTATATAACTAACTAGATTCCCCATAGGATCTTTCAGCTTGGAAGACCCAAGCATTAACCACTCACCATTTTCTTTCAGGCATTTTTTGCTATGAAACATTTGATTTTTCTCTATCACGTGTTTAAAAATAAGTTAATGTGTCTGATGTATTATTATAGAAGTTGGTAAAAGTTATTTTTTGGAATCCAAACCAAATGCACGTATTCTACCTGACATCTACCTTTCAATAATCCAAATAGTAGATATCTGACTAAGTGATTTTCAGTACTACATCAAACTGTCATCTGCCTACTAAACCATTAATAACACCATCCTTGTAAAAATAAGCTAGGGAAGAGAGATTTAGGTGCTATGGCATCACCAGATTCATACTGCTCTGATCATATTAGAGCTAAATGCAGATCTGCTTACTTTCGTCTGAATCATAATAGAAGAGATTTTCAAGAATTTTGATCAATAGTCAGAATAAAGAAGCAACTATAATATATAAATTCTGCTAAGATCCCTACAATCATATTGCTTCTAATTATGGAGACCATGACCTGTATTGACATCCTTAGGTTGGAAACAGAGCAACACTGTGTAGGGGAATTATTCTAGGTGGAATGGATTTACCAAAAAAAAAAGGATAATTGGACTGTATTGCTTGCCACTTATATAGTGGCAAATTGCAAGACTGCTCATTTTTCATTGATTGCTTGAAATATCCATGAATACATGATGATATGAAGTCTCCATTAGTAATAGTGTGACAAGATCAATGCTAAATAGAAATTACCCATTGAAGCAGTCTTGTACTAACAAATAGTCATTTATCTTTCATCAAGATTGACCATCTACTCCCTTCCCACAAAAAGTTTAGTATTAGTTTATTCCACTTTGATGCCAGCAATGTGTATATATTCCACTTTATTTGTGCTTGTGCATCATATCATGCCCCCTAATATCTACCTTCTCTATATATTCTTATTATTTAATTACTCTGTATTAATACAGAACCACCAAATTTTGGTGGGTGTCTTTCAATAAAGCAACCTTTTGTAATTTTTATATCATTTAACATTAATTTTTTTAAATAGTTTTTAAGTTCCAATAATACTCTTATTATACTGGAGCTGTGTCTCTGTGTGTGTGTTTGTGTGTGTGTGTGTGTGTGTGTGTGTGTGTGTGTGTGTGTGTGTGTGTGTGTGTGTGTGTGTGTGTGTGTGTGTGTGTGTGTGTGTGTGTGTGTGTGTGTGTGTGTGTGTGTGTGTGTGTGTGTGTGTGTGTGTGTGTGTGTGTGTGTGTGTGGTGTGTGTGTGAGTGTGTGTGTGTGTGTGTGTGTGAGTGTGTGTGTGTCTGTGCATGTGTGTGTGACAGATATTAGCTTTGGATAGGTCGTGGTTTCCAGGAACAAAAAATATTGATAGACACCTTACCTGATTTTAAAAGGAACAGCATTTTTTTAACCTGTCAAGCATCCAATTTTTTAATTAGTTAATTTAAAAAAAAGTTTTGATATACATGAGATAGGATAATAATGTAGATTCTAAGAATACTTGTGCAAAACCATGATTCAGATAGACATTTGAGCAGCCTATGCCTTCTTACAGTAACAAAATTGCTCAGTTTGCATATGTATTAGCCACATAAGCCATGTTTGTTTATGACACATTGTTGACTCATTCCCTGGATTGAATACTAACTACATATTGTGTTTTGTGTGCTAATTCATATTACAATGTTTATGAACTAAGACTGAAGAAATATGTTCATTGGGAATGACTTTAGCTTAGTAAGCATCTGTAGCCAGATGACACTATTGCCTACTAGCATTATGAATAATATTAAAATCAAAGAAGGAAGGCTTTAGCCTACAAAGATATTCTTCCCCGATCCCTTCCTTAGATCTATCCCTAGTAATATCACTGTGTGCAGGGAAAATTAAAAAAAAATTCATAAGATACCAAGAATTGATCTTCATACAATCAGTTCATGCCTAATCAGAGCAGTATAGGCATGACAGATGTAGGATGCATTCATTTTATACAATGCAGCATCAGTTGCACTAATAAGCTTCCGGTGTTACAATTTGTTGCACTTGTTGCACTGCATCATACTGTGATTGCACAAACTATGGAAAACACAGTGAATCACCACCATCTCAAAGCACTACATATGATAATCAAAACTATTCTTTCAGATCAGAAAGGGAATCAGTGTGCTATTCCCAAAACTAACTGATATATGCTGCCTCATTGTTCTTTGTCTGAAATATGAAGCTATTAATTCCAGGCTGTGGCAGAGTGCAGTCACTATAGCTATGGCAAATAGTCCACAGTCATTAGCACCTTCTTGATGATGTTGTTCATTCATTATATTCATAATCATATTATCATTCAAGATAATTAAAAATATCAGATGGACTGTTGTTTTACGAGTGCCTTGGACAATGAGCTGTACACACTGTCATATATTTGAATGGTCTCACCACTATTCAGGTGGCATACTGCTACCCAGTGTTTTTTTTATTATTGAAATAAAAAACCTCTATACCAACTCCCTCTCAGCTGAGCCCTGTTTTGTCAATTCAGTGGCTCCAACTTTCACAAAACACACTCTAAAAAGTCTTTGGATGTGGAAACTGCACAGTTAACATTTTCTGTACTTTATCAATAATATTATTATCGAGCCAACTAACATCTTTCAAAGTTCTCTTACTGCACTTGGACAGGTAAACTGATCTACGAAGATGGTTGATTAATTGGAGAGCATGTGATGGTTGTACTGACCTGACCCTCTGACACTGATTTTTGGTAGTTCAACTGACACAGAATGGGTAGAGAAAGAAAGTATTCCTGGAAACTTCAGCAATATACGTTATTGCAAAGGTATTAAAAGTGTATCTAAAATTGTGCTGAGTACTACTGAACATTTCATGGGATGTGTGGTTGAAAGCCCCTCAGTTGATGTAATTAAAAATCGCACAGTGGTTAGCATTTCTGGCTACTTCATGACTGTAGGTTTTGGCAAAGCACCAAAGTTGAAACTAAAATGTGTGGGTGCTGCTAATGGTTTCATGAAATGTCTGGTTGCAGGTCCCTGAGTTGATGCTGTTGAAGGCCACACAGTCTCTAGTGTTCTTGACAACTTCAGCACTGTATGTTATGGCAAAAGCACTGATGGTGTAGCTGAAATATTTTGGACAATGCTGAAATTTCATAATATGCATGGTTAAAACCCCCACAGTTAATGTTGTTGAAAGCCCCAAAATTGAAGCTGTTGAAGGTCTCACAGTTAATAGCATTCCTGGCAAATTCAGCACTTTAGTTTATGGCAAAAGCACTAATGGAGTAACTGAAAGAGTGCCAGGTACCGCCAAATCTTAATGATATATATATTTGTAGTTTTCATACTTGAGGCTTTTGAAAGCTCCAAGAATGGTGCTTGTTGTGTTGCAGGCCACAGTGTTAAACACTCAGTACCAGCATGTGGTGGTTTATTTAAGAAGGGTTTTATTTGCTTAAGGCTGATTTAATTTATTATCTTCATTGTAGCCACATTTCGAAGAATAGAATGATCCCTATTGAGCTTAGTAACTTTGTAATCTGAAAGACTATCAGGAGCTATTCCATTCCCTTTGTGGCCAATAAGTTTCTTGGAATTGGTTTTCATAACCCCTTGACCTACATAGAAATGAAATACCTTGAATCCCTTCACTTTCTTAGATTACAATTTCTTTTCAGTTTCCTCTCTGCTCCTTCAATATTGACATTCACCTGTATAAACATATATAGATAGCAAATCTAATTATGGATGAAGTATTTTGTAATATCATAATTTTTATCCAGTTTCAGTTGTATAATTCTGTCATGTGTAAAGTATATAGTGAAACTCTGACAAATCATTGTTTCATATTAGGTGATTAACTTGTACTGAATTTATACATAACTTCCCTTCAAAGTCATTGAGTTCCTGATGTTTATCAGACACGTAGTTGGCCACCTTATTGGATGTTGGGGCATAATAATTTGATGATATTAGTTCCTTTCAAAAGATACCTCAGAAGAGAAATGGGGTTTCCCTATATGCATCACCTCATTTGGTGTATACTTGGTTGACTCATTGTAGAGGATCGCAGACCTCAACATGCCTGATCAATGAAAGATACCCGTCATCCTGCTGCTCATTGATTACCTTAAAATTTTGATGTTTAATATATTGATGCACCTCAAGGGGTGCATATATTTTAATATCTTGTCACATTTTCCTACCAAGTGGACATACAAGCTAGATATCTGATTGTAAAATAAAATTATTGCAGTCTGAATTTAACATTTAGAATCATTCTTCTCTATGCTAAAGATGGTGGCATGCTTAGATGATAAATCTCAAAAAATTCTGGAAAGCAGTGTTGAAGGATATGTGTAAAGGCATCTCTACACTTTAGAAAGAAAATACCTCTTATCCAGATTAGATCATCCCAATCCTGTCTACACTGCATCCCACCTTTCCTAGGTAAGATTCCATTTTAATTTAACTAAACCTGCAGAGTTGGTAGTTCAAATCCATATTTTTTGGCTAGACTTTCTTTAAGTTTGATATCACAAAGTTAATTGCAGACTTGAAGATGTTAGCTGGATGGAGCAATGAGGATGGCGCAAGCTGTAACAGAAATGTGCACCAGAAGGTTGCACCTGCCCTGGCTAGCTAAGGGGTGTACTATACTTGGCAGCAGTGCAAATAAGGATAAAGAACTTTACACAAAGTTATAAAAAAGTAAAGTGGTAATAGATATTTTTACCGGGCTCTCAAGCCTGAATGTTCCAGATTATACTTAAACCTATTAATTTAGGCTAAGGATTCAAATTAAGTGTCTGGAGAGAGCAGGATTTATAATGACATGATTGATTCCATCTTGTGGACTCAGGCTGTACTTCTCACTCAGAGCATATGATGAGTAAAATTCTATCAGATGCAAGTCAGTTTTCATTGCTGGTTGTGGAAAAGCATAATTAGCATTTCATCATCATATATATTATATATATATATAAATATGATATATCATATATAAATATATGATTTATATCTTCCTATTTTCTAAGTAGCTTGTTATTTGCAATAATTCACTGATAATTTCAGCTAGTATATATTTGCCTCTGGCTGTTTCATTTACAGCAAGCTACCTGGGCTGAAGTTGAGGTTGCTTGGCTTTATTTTAGCAAGTCTCCTGCTATGCCTTCTCCAACACATCTTTCTCAATAGCACTATCTCCAACCTATTCCTCCAATGCCTTAATGCCACTAACAAGAAGGAAAAGAAGATTATCACACAATGCAGAGGTACCTTCAGTATTATTTGTTTGAGTTATTTTGGGGCGCATGTTCACTTCCAAGTGTATTTTTGATCAAATGTTAAGGTTTGTTAAGAGGGTAGAGCATTGCTTATTTTTGCAACTGCGGACAAGATCTGCCTGGATTGAATCCTGATTCCAATAAACAAATTCCAATTTGGCTTCAGTAGAAGCAAGTACAGACAGGCCTTAAGATGCCAGCTGTTTACTATAAAAATGTCTCACAAGATATAAATTGGTTCTTCATACATTATTACCTTTAACAAATGATGATTACATGCCATTGGTCCTCCAAGTTATCCGTTTGTTTGGGAATGATAGGTATGTGCAACTAGATGACTGATGGAGAACTTCTGAAAAATGGATTTATTCAATTTGTCAAAACAATGGCAAGATAATCAATTTTGGACATGAAAAAAGGCAATTGACAACAAAATGAATAGATAAGATTGAAAATCAGCATCGGTTGTATAAAATTGAATGGTTTGGTACAGTATCGATACGAGCATACTTTGTTGTTGAATTCATTGCCCTGATTGTTGGAAATCTTTAGTGGAGCTCCTCATCGGGTATCCCCTTCATTAGACCCTGGAAGACACAGGTGCAGATTTATCTGCATTCTTTCTGCCTCCACCACCTTGGAGAATAAGAAAATTCCATAAAACTTATGGCAATCATTATAAAGGGACAAATTAGGTTGATTCCACTCAATTCCCAAGACTTTTTGACTTAACAGCAGAAATGAATTCATGTGTAAAATTAAATTTTTACTTAACATTCCTTTCCTAACTATGTATTCTTATGTAACATTTTTCAAAATTGCTCATTAATTTGAATAAAAAAATATTAAAATGCATTAAATCAGATCAATTGGGTGGAGCAACAGCTGGTGACAAAAAAGGATGCTAAACCTATGACACTACATTGGATTGTGTATTATGGATAAATAAATATATTACATTGTCACACAATAAAAGAGAGAATAAGGTATGTGCTCATGACAGATAGAAGATATCAGGGGAGTTATGCTCCTTACTTGATTAAATATTGCAGATAGTGGATAATTTGCACAAGCATAATCTCAAATCCAACACCCAAGATAAAAGGAGAATTCACCATATTGTGGTTTATCAGAGCCACAAAGCATCAAATAGGGCCATGTAGCCCTGATAGGTTAACATTCAGGTGAGTTATTTCCTGTTTAGCAATCATAGAGTGCTATAGCTAGTGTGGTTAATGCCACAAGTCTGAGTGCTTGACTTAGTCCTTAACTACTCTCTCAAGACACTTTCCTACCCAAACTAGTGTACATGATTCCCAAAATGAGGGATTAAGTGTGGTTAGTTAAAGCAATATGGAATTGATCATTGTAAGGAATTCAATTAAGGTTTTATCACAGGCATTAGATGATTGATGCAGAAGTAACAGCAGGATCTGGGAGGTTTGAAAAAATTATGAATAACTGGTTAGAGAATTAAGGCAAGCATATGCATCAGTTTTAGCTCAGTAACCATTGCCTTGATCTTTTGAACTTTCTGGCACTCTGGGCAAGTTGCAATCAGCAAAGAAAGGAAAAAATGGACTACAGTTTATTCCTCCCAACAGAATAGCTTTGTAAAATTTACGTTTAAAATGAACCACCACAGAAAAAAGAAATATACATAGGATAGCGATTGTGTTGGATGCAAGCCTTCATTTTGACTCTGTAATCACAGTTATATTTGTTATTCATTTGATTACTTATTGCATAATCTTAGTTTAACTAGAATAGCTTGTGAAATCACTTTGCTCTTCACATCAGAGCCTTGGCCAGCTGAATAGAGTAGAAAGACAAAATTGTAGGTATGTAATAATCTATGTAAAAAATGTACTGCCAAATGCTTGGACTTACACACCTAAAATTTTTGAACTTATTCAAGTGTTATAGAGTGACTGATAAATGATACATATATTCCTTTTTATATAGAAGCTGATCTTCATTGTACTTTTCTGTTACCAATAGACAAAAGGTTTCCTATGTTATCTATAATAATGTAATATAACTATTAAAAAATATTTTTTGACATTATTAGTGATAGATAACCAGTAGAATCATAATGAGATTTTTTTTTGTGTTTTTCTTTACCCATGTTAGTTCCATTTGTGCTCTTCCCATGGATGTTAGCAAGTGCTCAGTCAATTACCAGAATGTAAGAAACTAAATAAAGTACTAATGCAGCATATTTATGTGTATTATACTCAAATTCAATGCTGAACAGGAAAATAATAATGTAGATTTCAAAAAGGCTAGTCCTAGAAATAGTCATTACATATTTCACATGGTATATGGAGACAACATAGGATTAATACATACTGCCTTCCTAGAAAAGAGCACCTCAATGTTTGTGGGAGGAAGACCTGTAAAAGGAGGTGTCAGTTGAGTAAAGAAAGAAAAAGAGTCCAAAAATTGTTAATTTAGTGCATAAATACATGCCAAATGGAAAGCATGAGATACCCAAGTATATTAAATAGCACTAAAATTGATAAGCATAATTTTTATACTAACCCTTATAGGCAAACTCAGGAGATATCTGTGACAGACTGTGCAGATGGCTCCTCAGTTGAACTTGGTCCAGACAAGAGAAACTGTAAGGGGGCCTTTTTCTGAATATCAATAAGTGCATAACATCCTCAGTAACCTTGTAAGACCCTCACTGGTTGACTTGATGGATGCTTGAAGTAGATGTACTGCATCAAAAAATTATTTAACAATAAAATAATAAAGAAAAAAATTCCTAGTGTATGAATAATTCCTTTAACGTGTGCTAGTCTTTCCTTTAGAATGTAATAACTCACATAACTTGCTTGTCCGCTGATACTTCTAGGTAGAGGCAAATAGTTCAAAGATCATGGTGTGCAACAACTTTCTTTCTTTTTCTTATCAGGGCATATATCAACACCTACCCCATCACCTGTACTTCCCATATTAGCAATGTTTAAAGCTTAACTTGATGTGGTAGTAACAGAAATACCAGGTAAAGGGAAAAACCTACAAATATATTTAAGCCCAGTTAAAACTCAAGAGAAATTAGTATCCCTAGCCTGTCCTACCAAAAGTATAAGGTCAAACCAAACCCAAAAATGAAGCTGTCCTGCACTACTTTTGAATTTATTAAAACTTACACAGTACAGTCTGGCTGCAGTTCATGATACTACAGAGAATGAAAGGTGTTTAAAGTTACAAAACCATGTATACAATAAGAAATTACAAGTTAAGGTAATGATCTGAGGTAAGTGACCAATAGTCTGTGGGCTGACTTGCAATATATGGAAAAATTACCAAAATTTAACTAAAGGTGATAAAAAGCCAAACGATATGTACAAAATCCCTGGTTTTCCATATTCTTTCAATAACTTGGATATAAAGCATGATATAGTACACATTTACTTCATATCCAATCATTTCTCCCAAACTTTAATCTGCTTTATATTAGGACTATTAAGTATGTTGTAAGTAAATATATATGTGTGTCTCAGTGTATGTGTGCATGCATGTGTGTTTTTGAGTGTGTATATGGTTATATGGTGTGAGTGTGTGTAAATTGCATGTATGTGTGCTTGCATAGTGTGTGCATGTGCGTGTTTCACATAAACAACTCTGATGAGTGTAATTTCCCATTTGTCTCTCTTGGGGTATATTGTGTTGCTCTCACTAATAGTGAATGGAAGAAAACAATGTACTTCAACTTAATATTGATATATTGTCCCTACTTGAAATAACCTTTCTAATCGAGTGAAGCAAAATTGATTTTTGTCAGAATTCAGGTTTTCTATATATCATGAAACTCCTCTTAAACTCTTACTTCTCCATTATCACATCATGTGATTCGCATCAACCTATCAATGGCATCTGTCTTCCTAAACATTTGCTTGACATATTGTATACTGCTTTACCATTCACTGGGGGAATACCATGTTGCTCTAATTTTTTTTGTGTATAGACAACAACAAGCACTAGTACATAATTCAGAATATTTTTATCTATTTTTTATTTTATCAAATACATGATCACCATCAGCATTCAACCAGTATTGCCCGACAAATACTAGTAATCAATGTTCCTTTTAACAAATTTCATATTAATATATGCAACTTTGTACAAAATACACATTTTGGTTAGTTATGCTCACTTGAAATTGCTATATATGTGTATGAAAACAATTTTGGTGATGTGTTAAAAAAAAAAAAAAAAATTAATATCAATCCAGAATTTATACTTCACATAGTTGTGTGATTTTGAGTGAAAATTTTGATAAAACAATACAAGGGAAGTGGATGGGGAACTGGAAATTTTTCTGCTGTTAACAAAGTAGATAAGAAGGATAAATCCCAAAATGTACTGTATAGCTCCCTCCCTCTTTTCTCTTTGCCCTAATAAAATTATGTTCTCTACTTGCTGTTATTCAATTGCCACAAACATAACTAGGCCCTAAATTGCATCTACTGTTGAACCAAACTATTTACTTTCCATGCTGCTTAATTATTAGAGGACATTTTGAGGATTAAGCTATGAAGTAATGCGTACTGTGGAGCACTTTTGTGTACATCCGAAGAATTCGAAAATTTTGTGGGAATGAGTTGGAGATGGATACTGAGCTGTAATCACTACCACTTTTCATCAATATGGAAGTTTTCACTGCTGGTGAATCAATCACAACTTTAACATTCTTTGTATTCGTTTGTTTCTTCCTTTACAGTCAGGTTGAAGAGTGCCAGTGTCTTAGCTTGTAGTTCATAATCAGGTGCACACACACTGGAATGATCATACATTCAAAGGCTATACACATGGTCACACATATACAAACATACATGAATGCACATATACACACTTTATGAATTGATATTAATCTGTGATTTTTACATTCTGACCTGATTTCAATTAAGGCACATCCTGACACACCACATGATATTTTTTCTATCATTGCAGGGGAAACCAAACATATTTATATGGATATATACATACATGCATATATATACATATGTATACATACATGCATATATATATACATATATAAAATGAGATGTCTGTATGTCTAAGTGTCTGTTCATCTGTCTGTGTATGTCTGCATGTTAGTACCACCATTCTGGCAAATCCTGTGGTAGATTTTACTTAAACCTGGCATGATAGCAGATTTTGACCCAACTTAAAACTTGGTAAAAAAATTATAGAAAATTGTTGACATGGCATTGAAAAATAGCTTAATATGGTATTTTACCAGAAAAACCTTTGGAGCTACAAATCTAAAACTTTGTCCATACTTTAGGAGTAACATGGGCTGAGTCCCACATGGCTACACCTCTTTTTGTCTCTGTGTAAGGCTAAAAATAAAAAAAAAATGTTATTTCACCAAAAATAGTTAAACCTAGGGAATTAGACACATGAAACCGATACACTTGGAATCAATATAATCTGGGAAATGTTTTAAGTACACATATATGACCACCACCATTTCTATTTTCATGCTAAGCCCTAAAAAAGGCATAAAAATGATACATTGATCAGATAAACCTTTGGAGCAACGGATTTTAAACATGGTATGCACACACACCTTGACCTTTGAAGTGACATGGGAGGGCTTCCTCCTGGCTACACCTCTTCCCATGTGTGTGTAAAGCAAAAAAGTTTCAAATATAAGAACTTCTGATTAACTATTGGACCAAAGGAGTTAGATCTAGAAACACACATTAATATATATTCTGCTTTATAAGATGTGTTATGGCATTACGGCTAAACGCTAGGACTGAAGAGTCCGAAATTTAACATATACACTTGAAAAACCAGTGTGAGCATAATTAAACACATGTGGGCATGGTTTATCATAGCCACACACAGGAAGTAATTTAATTTTTGCTGAAAAAATTAGTAGATGACCAATCAGGCAAACATTTTGTGTGTGTTGTCCAATTACCAGGGAAAGCCTTACTAACCAGATATGGGGGTGGTCTGGTCTTAGCCACACCAACTGGAAATTGTTTTGGATATTAAAAGCCAATGAAATAACAAACCAGATTGATATTTGGAATGAGCTTCCAAGCAACTAGGTGGGCTTTACTAATCACATGTTTGTGTGTCAATGGGTGTGATTTGGTCATTGATACACCCATATGACATCATTATGCCTGGCAAAAAACATTTATGGACAAATCAGGTTGATATATATAGAGACACACACACACACATATACATATATATGTATATAGCAGCATTATATATCCTGCCTTTCTTGGGAAATGATAATATACCCACAGAAAAAGGCGTGGCCTAGTGATAATGCACTCATTTCCCTACAAGGCTCCATCTGTTTACGTACTTCTGGGTTTCTAAATCCCTAAATTTAACTAACCATTACTATGTTGCCCCATTTTTTTAATTTTGGATCCGACATATCAATTGCAAGAGATTTAATTAGGTTACCATCCTTTTTATGGCTAAAAGCAATCCAATAAGAAGAATGTGCCTACCATGAAATACAGGTTATAATTTTATGGTGGATTAGTAGGTGAGTGGTGTGGCCAAGAGTGACTCAATCTGTGTCCGAGAGTGATCCAATATCATTTCCAGCATATTCTGCCTCACAAACATTCAGAGAATGGTTAGAACAAAAAGAATAACTGCCCTGAGTAGCGAGCTTCCAATCCAATATAATTCAAACCCTGCATTTGCAAAAGTATAATGGAAAAAGTCATAATTCAAGACCAGTGTCACCCGATGGTTTCTGCTCAAACTCACCATTTTTATGATTACTTCTTTTCAGTTTTCGAGAGAAATCACTATAAAAGCACTAACATAGATTATATTCAGCATTTTAATCATACATATCAAATTTATGTCAGAATATATTACAACTTTTCCTTCTGAACAGAGCTTACATATCTGCCTTATGTGTCACTTATCTGAATTCAAAATTTAGAGACAGAAATTCAAAGTACACACAGGCTGAGCAGTTGGAATGGAAAGTTACCAATAGGATTTTTGTCGAAATTCACATCCAGCCAGATTTTCTTTGTGCTGCTAGGGTCCCAAGCCAATTGCATGTTACGGAGCAGTTTGAATCCAATTCGTTTACAGATGAAACATCCTATGGAAAGGATTGTGGACACAAATATTCTTCCTCCAAGTATAGTTTGCAAGTGGTAAGGATCTTGATTCTTTCTGTAGCTTTATGAATATCTTGCACAAAAACTGAAGGCCCTCTCTTCCAATTTCATATTTTTCTGTATGGGCAGTTGGCTATGGTAAAACTTTGCCTCGAATCCTGAAAGGGAAAATATTAATAAAGGAAGGAATATGGGTGAAAAAGGGTGCAGGTAGGTAGGGAAATGAAGAAAGAAATAAGTGAAGGAAGTGAGAGAAAAAGGGGAAAAATTAACCTCGTCCAAGTTTGAACCACAGAGATGCAGTTTGCTAAATTTTGTGCCTTACCACCCTGCCGTGGTACTTTAGTGTTTTTTTTTAAATTTATTAAATGGAATTTAAATTCTTGTTTCCTTTAACAGGGGTGACACTTTTGGAATTTTCTGAAAACAAAAACTCTTGGTAAACGCCACTGGATTATACCTGCTGAGTTTTTGCTCTGTAGGTTCGAGAGTTTGTCTGGCCAAAGTACAATTTTTGGCATTTTTTGGCCTGACATGTATATATCAAGTAGTATTGGCCATACATAGGTACTTAAACACACCTAGAAATGAAATATAGGAGTACCAAAAAATAGGAGTAAATAAGTTGAACGTGCCAACCGAATGTGATATAGGAAGATGTACGACCAACAGTCTATGACTTTTAATATATATAAAAAAACCCCTGCCCTACGGGTGGTTTTTGGCCCATCTTTGGTGGGCTCTATTGCAAAAATATCTGCTTTGATGATATATTTTGCATATCTATAAGAGGAACAACACATGTGATTAGGTCAAAGTATTTTTAGGAAGTACCATTTTGGACACTTTTAACCTTATACACAAGGAAAAAAGGCATGGCGAGATAGGACATGCCCTATGTAATTTACATGGCCAAGTTGTGCCTTTATACCAAGTTTTTATTCTTTAGCTTCATTCCTTTTTTTTTGGCAAAAGTAAAATTTTAAGCTTTTTTATAATAAAGAAATGGGTGGGGCCATGTAGATATGCTTATGATGTTCTCCTGGTGAAACAGACTCTGACTATATATTGGTTTGTGGGTGTAGCTGCATTCTTTTTCTGGAAAATATATCATTTTTGGACTTCATTTTAAAAATGGAAATGGTGTTTCCATATCGATATGCTCATGATGTTCACTTGGTGATACTTATTGAACCCATCTCATGTTATTATCAGAGTCTAGTTGTGTTTGCATATTAATGTTTTAGGCCTATACCTCCAATTTTTGTTGTTAATAATGTATTAATTTTGTCGCTTTTGAATACAAATGGGGTGAGGCTATATAGATGTGCCTATGTTGTTCCTCTTGTGACACTTATTCTAAATGCATGAGTTTGTGGTTCTAGCATAATTCTTTTTGCTGGTAAATATACCATTTAAAAATTAAAAAAAAATTGATGGGGATGTGGCCATATAGGCATACTGATGATGTTGCATTGGTGAGACTGATTCTTAATATATTGGTTCGAGGGTCTAATTTCAATCATTCAAGTGTGAATTGAGGACACAGAGAACAGACAGATAGACGAACAAACAGATTATTTATAATTTATATATATGTACACAGACAGTAGGAAATCAGTTATCCAAACCAGTGTGGACTGTGAGGGTTTGGATAATTGAAATATTTGGATAACTGAAGTTGCCCCTTTGATGTTCCAATTAACACTATGATATGATGTATTTCAGGCAAATACTTCCCCTATCAATTAAATCAATTAAATGTATTCCTGAGAGACTGTAGCTAATCTTCATTTTTAATATTGTAGACCCTTAAATTTCTCAGGTTGTGCTACTGGGTAGCTACACTAGCTAAAGTTCTTAAAAAAATGTCATTCTACCTAAATCTTTAAGGGGATATTTCCCAAGAAAAAAAAGGCCAAATGAATCACAGAATAGCATTCTTTCAAGCCTTCCTGGCATAATAACAGATTGTTGGTTTAATAGTTTAATCGGAAAGCTTAAAATGACATTATATTTTCTCAAATGTGTGCTCTAAATGTACTAAATTAGAAAAGTAGAATGTACCTTTTCAATGATTCTTTAGACTACCCTGAATGATGTCCTGACAATGGAAATTAGGTGATCTCCAAAATTTATCCAAGGTAATAAATATGATAATATCTGTCTCACATAAATAAATTTAGAATTACAGCACTTCTAAAGCTTCAACATGATCTTCAAATTATTCAAATCAACAAATATGATATTACCTATCTACATTATCTATCTTTCAACAATGAATATTGCATTATGACATTTCAAATGCTTGAATCGTCAACCAATATTTTTGGGCTGGGTTTATGGGTTACTTTTGGTCAAAACAACTAGGGGGAATGTCAGTTTCAGTCCAGTGGTTTAGGTTCTCGTAGCCATAGAGTTGGCACATATTGTGGAGAACTGTGCGGCTGCAACAACATTAACTGAATTGCCCAATTTAAATTCCAGCCAGTTAAGGAGACAATGCCATTTTCCCTTTAATTTTCCAAATGAATGTTCTACAACCATTCTTGACCTGACCTGGCGAGTCATAAATTAATTTTTTATCCTGTGGTAGTTTGCTCATTATCTGAACTTGATTTCATAAGCCATGGCATGGCAGAATAGGGTGGATCTCTGAGGATAACAAAAGGGATGCATGAGTTTAGTGATAAAGAAATTACTGGTCCAATTTTTTCACCATCATAATATAACAGTATATACATAAACAGATAAGAAATCCAGAGATGCTCTTTTTCTCACTATTAAAATGGAGTGCCATCCATACCTTCATGGTAAAGGGAGAGGTTAACAAGACCTTGGCATTATATACTTTTCCAGGCCCCCCTATGTTCACATCCATGAACAAAGCATGGAAATCAACCATGGCTTGAGTGATAATATAGAAGTACTCTTTTTTAGGGAAATAATTGGCTGCACTTTCATCAGGACAAAATATTAATATATGGAAACAGTCAATAACCCCTGCAACCTTTGGAAAGCCCCAGCATGCTCAAGCCCCAGCATGCTTAAAACTAATTAACAATCCAGTTCAACTTCATTCCTTGGGGAATTACAACATGCTGGGTCAGCAAGTCAGTATGAATTGTACGGCAAGTTTCAGAGACTTTTTTTTTTATTATCATAAGTAATTTAAAAAGTAAATTATTTCGGGTTTCACTTCAAGGCTTTTTAAAGTGAATAGGTGGTTATGAGTTGGCAGCATAGCCTATCAAATATGTTGTTTGAAAAATACAAATAGGCAACTGTAATACCTGAGTTTGGCTTTTTAGAGCAAATTATCTAAAGGGCTAATCTCATTACTTTTCTTGACACACATTTTAATATTAATTGTTTAAATTAGCTCAGTTTTCTTCAAATATATGTTGTAGCTATATTAAAATGCTGGGAAAACACCGTACTGCCATGTTTTGTTTCAGGTGCTCATGCCTACAGAAGGTCTAAAATAACCAATTTTACTCCCTGGGTAAAGTTTCTTATGCACCCGTGTTTCCCAATCCATCTATGGTAATATGAAACATGATTGAAATCATTCAAAATACAGTTTCTGATCATGCAGTTTCATTCAAAAAACAACAGCTTATATATTGATGTGAGAACCAGCATTACTCCTCCATTTTCAAACCATGTCTTCCAAGAGAGAGTTTACATGGAGCCACATTTGTCATTGATTGAGGAGTACTATGATAGGAGAGTAGGAAACTCTGCAGTCTATGAGTTAGAGTAAGACTTTCATATTTACTGGCCTTGATGAACGTTTGAATGTGTGTACCAAACATTTTGCCCGCCATTTGAACTTGATATTATCGTGCACTTTTGATATGCTTCATTCCTTATTTTTTTGAAGATGCTGCAAAGTTTTCTGACACACACTGTGCTTCATTATCAGTCACCCCTTGTTGTGATGACCCATAGGCTGCAAATAGCTGACATAACCTCAATCGTCCTGACCACTATTGTGCTGCTAATTTTATAAAGTTTATCACACTTGAAATGGGAGTCGATGGCAAGGAAAATGGTGATGCCAGGAATGGATTGGCCAAATTCAAATTCACATGCTACCAGGGCTTGCTGGGTCATAACCACAGCTGCAAAGATGCTTTATGCAGGGTTAGCTGTGCCTTATGGCTGCACTGACATGACTTAGCTATTTTATCAATCTCACATTCCGTTTCAGGCAACCAAAATTGCCCATAGGGAAGAGCTTTCTCTTTTATGTGCCCAAATGATCAAAATGTAAGTCAGCGAGAAGGATTCTAGAGAGTCAACTGAATTATTACTTTAATTTCCCACAATAAACACTGATTTTTAATATGGATTTCTTGTCTTCTTGAGAAGTGGAGCAAAAATTCTGATGAGTGTGTAACAGGTTATCCCTCTCAAGAGTACTGTAAAACTTGACAAAGTACCCTATGGAATTGAACAGCCTTTTTTTTCATGATAAGATGTGATCAAAAAGACTCTAAATGGTGATTCTAATATACTTCAGCATTCACACCTTTTCTTTAAATATTTTCTATAATACCAATAAGGACAGACTATATTTATTTTCATGTTTGATTTTTGGACAGAATTATATAACATAGCTGCATGCAGACAATTGGATATTCCAGAGTTGTAATCATGTTGCTGCCAGGGCAGCAACACCTTTCTTATTTCCCAGGATGGTGATTAAAGGTTTATGGTCAATAAATAGAGTGTACTCACTAATATACTAATACTAATGGAATTTCTGAAGTACAAATGCCATTGCAAAGGCCTATTTTTCAGTCTGTGCACAGTTGCATTCAGCTACCAATAAGGTCTGTGAGATATAGGTGACATCTTTTCTTCCCTATTTGAGCACACATAAGAAAGGACTGTACAAATTCCATGTTATGAAGCATCAGCTGCTATTGGTATTGGCAAGTTATGAGCACTAGCGAGACTGTGAGAAGCTCCTTGGTGGTTTTATAAGCTTTGATACATAGTTCATCCTAATGCAATTGGGTTTTAAACTGAAGCAGGTTAGATAATTTTTTAAATATTTTTTATAATTAGAACCATATTGGGAATCAATGTGCACTGATAGTTCATAATGCTCACCTATTTTTCTTAAATTCTGCAAATTAATGATTAGGTAGCTTCACTATTTTAATATATTCATTAGAAGCATGCAGTCCCTCAGTATTCACAACCAGCCCTAAATAGTATGCCCATGCTTTCAAAAATTTTCACCTTAACCTTTTTAAATATAGGCCATGATTTTGAAGTCTCTGCAAGACTTGCTCCAAATTATAGACGTGCTTTTCCCATGTAGCTCTAATAATTATAATATCATCAAAGTAACAAATTAGCAATGGAATCCCCTCTAGAATGGTCTCCATTGTATTCCAGAACATGGCATGTGCACTGGCTACATGAAAAGAAAACTTCTCAAATTTATACGACCCTCGGTTAGTGTCAATTACTACTAGATTTTGTGATCTTCCATCCAACCTGAGTTGAAGATAGGCTTGAGACCATTCTAAATTTAAAGGCACAGAGTCCAACTACCTTGCCTTACCACCACTTTGTTGGTTCCTCCTTTCCAAATATGTCTATCATGGTGATATAGTAAAGGATCTATAATGAATTTTATAGGCTTCTTGATCAACTGAGGATTCATTGCACTTTGTGTACCAAGCCGCTAAGATGGACATGACAGATATGAGAGTAAAGATGCCTCAGAATATGGTGCAGGTAATTCAGTGCTATAAACTAGCACTATTTTGCATGCACATTCTTACTTTTTTTTTTTCAGGACATGAGGCAAAGGTTTTCGAACCTTGATGTGCTTCCTATAAATATATATATTATATATATAATATATAATTATTAAACAGTAATATACACATATTTTTTATGCATTTTAAATAGGTTATGGAATAAGAGGATGGCAGTAATAAGTTGGGCAACAATAAGAAGAATAAATTATAACATCACTATGCACTGGTCATCATATGTAATGAAAAGTTAAAATATTTGATTGTTTATGAATGAAACCAACTTAAAGGTTGTGGTGCTCACTGTCAGATGTGGTATCAAAAGACCTTATCATTTCACATAGAAAATTAGATAATAAAATTGTTGGGGTTAGCCTCAAACATTTTTTGTCTAACAGGGGGGAATAATGTGTGTGTAGATAAAAGAAAGCAAGGTGGAAAATTTGTGTGTATGTAACAGAAAACAGTATTGATCATTGGGTTTAATTTTCAGTTTATTGCAATTGTGTTGTCTTATGAGGCCTGGCTGAGCCTTTAAAAGCTCTGCCAGAGCTATTTTAAGAGATGTTCAGTTATGTTGTGCTCTATCTATGCTATACTGAAGAAAATTTAAAACTAGTGCCAAAAACCTAATTTGCTATGGTTAGTCTAGTTTATCTCAGGCGATCCCAACATATGTTGGTAGCTGTTATAGCTAAAGCTGAAGACACCCTAGCCAGTTAGTACTACAATTACTATCTATTTTTATTTTGAAATATTGAGAATTTCAAGTAAATTGGGAGAAATGAGCTAAATTCAACACCATTATGATACAATGGCTGCACAACATGAGGAAAACTCAGCAATGCCAGTTCATAATCCTTTGGCTGAAGAATTTTCATCCACAAACAGCGAGTATTCCAACTACATCATTCTAGCAGAGTTAAGGGAAATATTGAAAGCAGAGGTGTTACAATCAGAGGCATAATACATGTCTCAAGCAGAGGGAAGGATGAGAGAGAAAAGAAGGAAAAGGGAAGGAAAAATAAAGGAAAGAGAGAGGACCCTTGGAATTTGAGGAAAGGAAAGAGGGTGAATGCCTGGAATTCAAGGTTAGATTGCTACAGAATGAGGATGACAACACAGACCCAATTGCACATCTTGATAATTTTGAACCTGTAATGGGGGAAGCTAAGATTTCCCAGGGGAAAGTAAGGAAGCAGCTAATGGATGAAGGGCTCTAACAATTTTAAGAAGAGGCTGTAAAATGGGACACCCTATACCACATGTTTGAATCCACAAAGCTGGAACAGTTGGATGCCCAGTTGACAAAGCACAAAGGACAGTCAGATTGGCGAAGCTCTCTATGGAGGAATATCCAGAAATTCTACTCAGAAATATCCTGCGATCACTTACAATGCTGAAGGAGAAGCTAGCTACACCAAAAGCAGCATTAAAAAATAGTTCAGAGATCCCTCCACCAGTATATTGCAGAAGAGACCTCAATGTTATTGGATAGTAACGAGCAGAGATGCAACATCAACAATTTATGATCATGAAGCAACTCTTGGATGGTAGGAACTTCCATGCACAATGAAGGATGTGGAGGCATGATGAAAAGCTAAAACAGTAAGTCATCTGGAAGAAAGATGAGGGAGGATAGCAGGAGTACAACTGGATATCTGGAAGAAACAAAGACCACATAGCTTAACCACTCAGGTAGGGTGAGTCACTAAGTAATAGAGCTGGGGACAGTGGCAGATCTTCTATCTGGAGATGTGACTGCCAAAGATGTAACCAGTTGGGTAAGCATACATAGAAAGAGTTATCAAACTATATAAAAATAGTGTGACATTATTAACTTTCAGAAGTTGGTCAAATACAGGAGTGAGTGTCCTAAGTCCAGGGTCAGGATTAAGAGAATTTACTTTACTGATTCTGCTTTAGCAGAGGGTAAAACTGTGAGTAAAGTAAATGAGGTTTATTTTCCTACTATACTTGATACTGGAGCTACCAGGTCAGCTATACCTGGGAAGCTGGTGAAGAAGAACCAACTTAAGGGTAGCCAAGTGAAAGTACCCCTTGGTTATTTTTCAGTTACTTACCTAGAGGAAGCTGATGTAAAGATTGACTGCGAAGGGAGAGTGACCAAAGGAAAAGCCATGATTTTGAGGAATAATGCTCCTGAAATTCTACAACACACAGACCACCCTTCAACTAGGTCTCTCCTTGTATGAAGAAAACCTTGAGTTCGTAACCTCCTACAATGTGAGGTCATGGCCATTTCTAGGGTTCAGAGCAAGACCTAGGAGAGGGAACAGGTTTATATCATGGAATTAGTTACTAGGGATGGAACAGTGTTAAATCAAGTAAAATTGGCACCATCCACTAGCATACATCCAGCAGGGCAGCATAAGGATAAAAAAACCCAAGCAGAGTTTACCACTTTTAGTGGCAGGCCAATTAAAAGTCGCCATCCCAGATTTAACCCAAAATACCTTCCCTCAGATAGAGGAAGGGGCATGAGTAGTGGGGATTGATGTCTGACAAGTTAATCAGATAAAACTGATGAGGCAAAAACTGATGAAGCAGAAACTGAAGATGCAGAAACTGATGATGCAGAAACTAATGTGGCAAAATTGATGAAGCAGATGTGGAAGAGGGTAACTCATTGGTATAAAATGCAGAAGAAGATAACCTTATGGGATTAGAGAGGGAGGATGTTGAGACTAGTGACAAACCACTCCCTACTTTAGCAAAATGAAAGGTGGCTCATGTGCTGGCCAGTCTGCAGTAGGGAAATGACAGTTTGGCTCAGATGAGAAAAATGTGTGATAAGCAGGTAGGTGGTTTTATAGTGTAAGAGAATGGGGTATTGGTTCAGGTTAAGCTAATGGCTCCAGGAAAGGGGGTAAAATGGTTGGTGATTCCCACTATCAGAAGAAAGGATATTATTGATGTTACACAAAGGGGATTAGTAGGTGGCCACTATTCAATTAACAAAACCTCTGCTAATGTATTATAGCACTTTATATGGCCAGGCCTTTGTTGGGATATAAAAAGGTTTGTAAAGCCTGCCAGTTTGCCAGAGACCAGGTACAGTTCTAAATGCCTGAGTGCCCCTGGTGAGGACAATCATTATATCCATCCCATACTACAGACTGCCAGTAGACTGGTAGGTTTCTAACATAGAACCAAATCTGGGTTCCATTAGATTTTAATGGTCATGGGTGTGGAAAAATGATTCCCATATGCTATTCCCTTCAAAAAGATTGATACTGAGTCAGTGGCAGAGGGAGTTTTAGAAATAATATCTCACACAGGAATTCCTCAGGAGCTATCGAGTGACCAGGGTAGCGTATTTGTAGGTACCTTGGCAAGACAAGTGTGTGACCTGCTTAGCATTAAAAAGCTAAGAACATTGGCCTATCACCCACAGGGTAATGGTATTATAAAGAGATGGTATTCCTTCCTTACAGGAATAGTAAGAAATTAGGCAGTGAAGTGGAGTGCCTGTTATGTTACTAAGGCACACCTCATACAGCAACAGGGTTTTCCCCATTTGAATTAGTTTATGGCTACCCTATGAAGGGACCACTGGAAGCTAATAACAATGGATGGATCAAAGGAAAACTGAATTTGACCAATTCTGTCAAATGGGTAGAAGATTTGAAGAAGACCCTTTCCATTCTGTATGAGCAGGCAAGTATTGGAAGGGAAAGTAAAAGACCACAGCCAAACAATAATATTATTAAAAAAAAGTGAAGAATAGCTCATTTAAACTGGGAGATATGACCTTACTCCATGGCCCTATTCCACTGGGAAATCGAAGTCAATCTGAGAAAACCAGTATAAGGTATGAGATGCACTGTCTAATACTCTCTATAAAATTTCATTGACTAAGAAGAGAGGTCAGGTACAAAATGCCTATGCCAACTGACTTAAACCCTGGTACACACCAATCACCAACCTTTTCTAGGTGGTAGTAGGCCAAGACAGCAAGGGTAGTGATGAGCTACCACGGAAGGTATGAGTGTAAAAGACAATAAGATAGAAGCTCAGCAAGGGGAATTGAACAAGAAACTCATTTTTTTTGATGAGGTACTTACAAAAATGTTAGGTAAAAGTATTGCTGCATGTCATGTTACTAATACAGGCTAATTATCCCAAGTTCAATCATATACTTATAGGATAGCTCCCACATGGAAAGAGGAGCTTCACAGAGAAATTAAGCAGTTACCTGACCAGAGAATTTTTGAATCATATTACAGTCCTTGGTCTGCTTCCATGGCACCAATCAGGAGGACTAATGGCTCTTTTCGGTTGTGCATTAACTAGCACAAGCTGAACCAGGTCAGAGAAAAAAATTCTTAAAAGATGCCTAGCGTTAATGACCTGCTAGACAATGTTACTTGGGCCACATGGTTGTCAAAGGTAGATTTACAAAAAGGTTTTCATCAGGTGCCTATACAGAAGGAGAGCCAACTTAAAACATTTTTCTGCACCTCCTGGGGTAAATACGCTTTCACAGGTACACACTTTGGGCTGAAAAATGCCTCGGCCACCTTCCAGTGATGCATGGACAAGGTTCTAGATATGTAGGCTTGTTCCTTGATAACTTACATAGATGATGTGTTCATTTTTCTAAAACATGGGAAGAGCATGTTGAACGCACAATGGGTATATTAGGTGCTTTAGGACAAGCAGGCAGGACAGCAAACTCAAAAAAATGTTAGTGGGGTGCTAATGCACCCACATACACGGGGTATGAGTAGGTCTAGGCTAGATTGAGATATCTGAAGCAAGGGTCAATGCTATTAAAGACTAAAAAAGGCCTTACACCAAGAGGTGTTATATGCATTTCTTGCTACCACTGGCTATTTCTGGAGGTTTGTTCCAGACTATGCCAGGAAAGCTGGGCCAATATGTGATGCCCTGAGAAAAGTAGCTACCTATATCCTGGTGTGGGAAAAGGATATGGTTGATAATTTCAATATCTATTTGACACATTCTTCTCTTGTTCTATGGCTACCCCAGGGGGGGGGGGGGGGATATAGCCTAGTTGTCCACATAGATATGTTCGACAAGGGCCTTAGAGCAGTATAATCAGCTAAGAGGGATGGAATCCAAAGAGCCCTGAGATTCTCTGCAAAGAAACTTTTGCCAGTGGAAAGAAACTATGCAGCCATAAATCTGGAATACCTGGTTGTATAGAAGCGAATTGACCACTTTGCCATATATCAGGTTGTCATAGACCACCATGCTCTAATATGCCTGCTAACTTCAGCAGAGCTGAATAGAAGGCTGATGAGATTGGCCTTGGCTCTACAAGTTTATGATTTTTCAATCTTTCACCACTCAGGAGCAAGCCACCATATTGCTGACAGGCTATCAAGGAAAGATTGGGACTTAACTAATATAGACAACCCATTTGGAGACCCCTCCATTGTGAAGTAAGGGAAGATATTGGGGTCATCCTCCAACCTTTTTAGTCTAATGAGGCGGAATTGTGTGTGTAGGTAGCAGAAAGCAAGGTGGAAAAAGTGTGTGTACCTGACAGAAAACAATGTTGAACATTGTGTTTAATAATTTGTTTATTGTAATTTTGTTGTTTTGCGAGGCCTGACTGAGCATTTAAATGCTCAGCCAGAGATATTTTGAGAGATGTTCTGTTTTGTGATGCTATGTTCTATCTATGTTATGCTGAAGAAATCAAAAGTGGCACCAAAAGCATAAATTGCTCTGGTTAGTCTGGTTTGTATCAGGTGGTCCCCTACAACAATTAATAATGCAACTATATTTGTTAGTTGCTAAGAACATACAGAATTGGTTACACCAATGACTGGAGCTGTGAGTCATCAGGTAAAGCTTCACCAGTTGCAAAGTAGCCAAGAATGTTTGTATATGCAGTAAAAAGAATCTAAACACTACATACATAAAAAAGGGATAATAAAGGAGCATATTAGAAACAGAACTTACCAAAACCATTGATGACAGTTGGTAACATTACTTTGGTACCCTCAAGCTCCCTTGTCTGGGATGTGGCCTTCTTTCTAATCACACCAATATCAATAAATTGTTGGTGTAACTGTATTGTCAAGGCAGGATGCCAACCCATGTAAATGAATAACTAAGTCTACGGACATCACCTCACCACATCAACACACATTTTTCATAATAATACAGTTTCAGAATAATTTATGTATGTTATGCTAAAATTATTTCAGGTCCACAAGATAGTACCCACTCCGTATCTGTGAATTTGCCCACCAATGGTTTTCTGTGAATTTGCCCACCAATGGTTTTCTCAACATTTCTTGCTTGCACACATAAATTCCACCCAAAGTATATATCCCATCTACATTAGATTACTCTTTAATAATCCTTATGAATATTGTAAAAGTAAAAAAAAACATTTCTAATTATCCTAAATGCAAAAAAATAATCTTAACTCATCCATGCATGCAAGCACCCATACACATCCACCTACTCATTCATGTACCCACATATATTCCATACTAGGATATCATTACATACCTTACAGCTAAACTTACAATTAATAAAACACCAGGAAAAAAAACACTTGCTTCACAACACAGAAAAATGTAAGCAAATCTGACAATTACTTACAAACAATTAGCTACCAATGAATAAGAACAATTACACCATGTGAATGCTCACCAGGACTTATAGCTGGGACACAAAAATAGAGAGAAGCATACCAGTAAAAGCAACCCAATATAATTCTTTGGCTTGATTTTCATACCAGGACGTGTAGCTCATTCAACAACCTTATGCTGAGCAGTAAGTGCATTATCAGACTCCTTCTCAATTTGGCTTTCATGCAGCGCTTCCAAGCCTCCGCATCCACTCTATAGCTGCTTCATTTGCTGATAGACCAAGTGTTCCCATCCCCTTTTTGTGGGCACCCACGTTTCACCAGGTTCCACCAGGTGCGCAGGCGCAAGTTGTGACCCCTCACCAACCTGGTAAGTTATATTTCCTGGTATTAACCCCACCTAACCTGCGGGTAACTAGACAACCGTTGGACAACAATTCGCAAGACCAACACCGTATTTTTCTCTCGCCCCTTCCAAAAGGTTAGAACACCAGCGCATTGTAAATCTCAGCTGCAAAGGAGAAAAATGAACATGTCCGAGGATGAGTTGCCTGAGCAGTCTTTAGAAGCCAAACTTTGCGAACCGGTAGGCTTGATTGACCTCCCTGGATCCGGCCATTTCAACAACCTGCCAACCGAGTTGCTTTTCTACATCACTTCAATGCTGGACTTCAATTCCACTCTAAACTTAGGGAGTACCTGCGCTCAATTTTATGCTATCACTCATGATCCATTATCATGGTCTCGCTTGACATGGAAGAGCTCCTGGAAGTCTGATAATATGGTAAATGTTATTCAGTACATAAAGTCATACAAAAGCCATTTGAAATACATATCACTTACCAGTAATGCCATGCCATTACTTTTATCAGGAATTCTGCCTCAACTTTTTGCTTGTAAATGCCTTCAAAGTATATCATTGACTAACTTCTCATGTACTTTACTTCAGGTAACAAAATTATTGCAACTCCCTGCTTTATCTGAACTGCATTTGCTTGCTATTGAGTTTCAGCATTATCCATTTAAAGCAGTGGCTTCTTCAAAGTGTAAACTGAAAGTTCTTAGTATTCCCACTAATTGCTTTGACTTTGCAGTATGGGCTAGATATGGCTTTGCTCCTACAGATTTGAGAGTGTTGTTGTCAAAAGTGCGTACTCTTAAAGAATTCAATACAGCATATGAGGTGGGCATGCATAGCATCGTGAATTATGTTTCACCTTCTCCTTTTCCAAAAAAGGCTCGCCTAAGCTTCTTTGAACCTACAGCAGATTTTTTTTCATTGTCTTCTGTTCCTTTTATTCAGTTTTGTTTTACTCCTCCAAACGTAAAACCAATACTATATACTTTTCCAAGTGGCAGCGATTTATTTCCACTCACTCTAATTGAAGATGTCATTGGATCACAAAGGTTCTCTAGTGCTGTAACCTTACATCCCAATTTTGACACATTGCATTTTGATGCATCTTGTGGACTAATAACTTCTTTGAAAATGTTTTGTGAATACCGTTATATTGATGCTCACCTACAAACTGTAGCTGCACGTTGTCCCAACTTGGTTCGACTCGACCTGCAGCATAGTCAGGGGATTCTTATTGACCTGAATGGACTCAATGCCATTGCGTTGTCATGCACCAAACTTTCAAATCTCAACATAGCCACCGATGATAGTTTCTACTCAATAGATTCAGATAGACTGTGGCAAGAGATTGGTAGAATGAGTAATCTTAAATCTCTGAAAATTCCTTGCTCTTTCATCCCTTCTGAATCAGATCACGTTGCCTTTCCAACATTGGAGGCCATATCTATTGTATATCAATCGAGTCGTCAGATGAGAACTTCAACCAGTTTTACTGACAAACACTTTGACACTCTTACTTCAATGCCATCGTTGTCCTATTTTCGTTTTGAATCTATTCCTTCCATAACGGTATTTTCTGGTCTTACTAACATTATGCATTCCTACTCCAATTTGACACGCCTTTTTATTATGAAGTACCCGGGAAATAAGCTCATATTTCCTCTAGACTATAGCTGCTATAAAAATCTGGAGAAAATGTATATTGACTGTGATGATTTCATATTTTCTGACGAATTGGCCAACACCATATCAAAATGTAAACATATGAAGGTCCTGGCATTGAAGATTTCCTCTATCACAGTAACTGCTATCACAACAATGTTTGACTCTTTCACATCACTTATGGTCTTCATTGTTCAAACGACATCTCATACAGCATTTCGATCTGTGAAAATGGCAGAAGCATTTTCACGGTGTTTAATTGAGAAATCAAAATCACAAGGAAGGATCACTGATGTGCAGATAATAAGCAGATGTGACAAGCCTTTAATGCACAAAATTCAACTTCACCTACACTTCGATTTGTGATTATGTTTACCCACTTCTTTTTATGGAACATCATACTATCATTAATTTATTTTGAACAGAAGGATTATCAATTATATTTACTCACTTATTTTATAGAAAATCATATTATCTGTAATTATTGTAATCTGAAAGATGAGTGTTGCTTTTAAAAATGTTATCCAACACAACAATTTGATTGACATTTAAAAAAAATGAGAAGGTATAGTAAGCCATTGCAGTCAGCAAGTCAAAATATACTTTACCAAATTATATTGATTTAGTACTTTTATGCAGAAGCCCTGGAATACACAATGTAGAACTAAATGTGTAATTCTTGTTGCTTTATTTTGTTGTCTTTGGTAGAGAAAATCATCAATTATTAAGTTACTTATGGGAGGAATGTAACCACAAATCATTTTCTTTCTCTTTCCCCAATGAAGGGTATAAAGTTACTTTTAATGCTTAGTATTATATTTTATACATTGTATATATTTGCTCTTAGGAGATATGTTAGAGATTGCATTGATGACTACTCTTTTTTTTTTTTAATACACTTCAGGCTCTGCATAGACTAAACAGATTTACACAATATATATATTTTTTGTTAATAGACAAAGTGGTGACCAAAGGTTTACAGTATAACATTGTCTAGGCATTCCTTCTCTTATTACATTTTTCCTGGGTTTTTTTCCCCTTTTTTCCGAATTTTTATTCTGTAGTAGTCAATTTTTTTTTCTTCTTTCCTCCCCCCCCTCCACCATTTGGTTTTATGGAGTGTTTTAATGGAAAATTTGAAATCTCTCTCTCCCAACCAAGGGTCATATTTTCAGCCAGTTGGCTGTCCATTGAGCCCATGCATATGCCTTTTCACGTTTATAGATACTAGTAAAAAAAAACACCTGGTACAGGCAGTTTTTCAGTACACTTTTGGTGGACTGTAGTCACCAAAAAATCTACTTTGAAGATACACATTGTAGACTTTTGAACTAAACTAAATTTGTGATATTTATAACCTTACACACAAAGCAAAAAGTGGTGTGGCCAGATAGGACTCTACCTATGTTATTCACGGGATCAAATTCATCTGCATGCCAAATTTTATATTGTAGCTGCACAATTATTTTTGGAAAAATACCATTTTTGGCTCTTTTTAATATGGAAAGGGGTGAGGCAATATAAACATAATTATGTTTCCCTGGTTACACCGATTCTAAATACATATTGGTTTGTGTGTCAACTTCAACATTTGAAGTGTGAATTGTGGAAACACAGACAGACAGAGAGACAAATAGACTATTCATAATTCATAGCATTGATACTATAAGCATATACTCAGTGTTGGTCGGGATATAATGACATATCCTCATGAAAAGGTGTGGCCTAGTGTGACCCAACCAATTTCCCCCCCAGATTCAAGTTGTGTTTTCATGCTTCTAGGTCTCTAGGTCAACGAATTTGACTGTCTACAAGTACCATAAATACATTGCATCATTTTTGGCACTTCAGTCGTTACTTGCCTCCAGGAAGAAATATCCACAAGCGACACATTTTTTTTAATAGCTAAAATCCATCCACTGCATAGGATGTACCTACTCTGAAGAGTGAGTCATAATTAATATGGTGGTCAGGTAGAATAATGGTGTGGTCAAATGCCACCGACTTTAGTTCTTACTTGCCCCAAGGAAGAAATATCCACAAACGACTCATATTTTTATAGCTAAAATCCATCCACTGCATAGGATGTACCTACTCTACCACTTTTACCTTCACAAACCCGCAGGATAAGGATGGAATTAGAATAATCACACTGAGTAGAGAGCATCCAATAAAATATAATTCAAGCCTCTTCATTCCCTGAGGTTATATTGTGAAACTCATGACTCAAAACCAGTGCTATCAGGTGGATTGTACTCAAAATCACTATTTTTTTTTTACTCCATATTTTCAGCTACCGAATAATTCACTACAAAAATACTAACAAACATTATATTTAGCATTCAGACCACATATTACAAATTTATACTGAAACATATTACAGCTTTTCCTTCAGATCACAGCTTAAATAATTGCTTTATGTACAACTTATTATCACCATTTACTACCTGCACTCAAAATATGAAGACAGTATACTTTCAGCACACCCAGGTTGAACAGTTTAAACGTAAAATTCCCCACTTGTTCCTTGTATAAATGCACATCCAACTAGAAATTTTCTGTGCTGCTGCTGCTCCAGTCAAGCTCCTTGATCATGGGGCACTTAGACTTCAGCTCTCTCTGGGATGAAACATTATGGAAAGGATTGTGGACACAGTTATTTTCTCTTCAAGTGAAGCTTACAAAAACAAAGGCAATTGGAATGGAGCTATCTTGGTAAGGAGTTTGACTCTTTCTGTATCCTTAGGAATACCTTTCTCAGAAACTTGCAGGTATTCTTTTTCAATCTCCTTTTCTTCTGTATGGACAGCTGGCTATGGTCCAACTTTATAAGCAATCCCTGATTCATCCTGTTAAATTCACTACCTTGTGAGAGCTTTAGAAATTTCCTTATCAGACCTTCTCTCTCCAATTTTTTTCCTCAAAATGCCACTACTTGTGGCAACACTGCTCCAGACTACCCTACATTCTCTAAACATTAGCTGGCAGCTTCCTTTAGTCAGTGATCTACATGTAACAAGTTTACTTAATAAATAAAAAATCAACTCAATGAATAACTAATCAACTTGAGTTATCATTTACTAATAATAATCTATTGAAGTCCCTAATCCAATGAGTAACAAAGAAATTATGTTTGTGCACTTCTATGTCTTCTCTATTTAACCTACCATTTTTCAAATTATTTAATTAAAAAAAAGCAGACATTTGAGATGTATCAGAATTTGAAGAAAGATTAAAAAAACAAACAAGTAAAGAGAAGACAAAAAGGTTGGAAATAGGGGAGAAACAGGAAAGGGATGTGGAAGTAGAAAAAGGAAAAAAAGAAAAGGGGGGGGGGGGGGGGGGGCAGGGAAGGGAAAGGAAAAACAATCAACCTAATATGTTCTTTTAGTTCAGGTTTAAACCACTGACTTCAGATTGAGAGACCTACCTCTTCTCTCTCCTACCAAGTATGACTTATTCAATAAAAAATTTTGGGGTTAAACATTGTAGTTAGCACCCAAGGACTCTGCCTGCATTTTGGCTACCAAAGCAACTCACTATGAGAACACCGCTCCAACTATCATATCCAAATTTGTTTAATAATTCTCACCTGGTTACTTGGAGACCAGGTTAACTTTCAGCCCTGCCTTTAATTAGCTTTAGGCAGTCAAAATGAATTCATGTGGGCATGGCTACAACAAAACAACACCCATTGCAACACCTATGTGTGGTTAATAATGCTCACTCAGTTACTCGTAAACCACATACCAAATTTTAACCTGATTGGTTCTTCGATTAACTTTGGGTACCCAAACTAACCTCCTATGGATCAGGGTGTGGTTATGGCCAAATCACACTTATATGCAGCTAATAATGCCTACTGGAGTACTTAGAAACTACAGACCTATTTTGGCCTGATTAGTTTTTCCATTAGCTTTTGGCAGACAAAACAACTTCCTGTGGGTGTGGCTATGACAAAACTACTTCCATTACCACACTCACATGCCAAATATCAGCCTTTCGCCTAAGTGTTTGGCTGTGATGCTTACACACACATACATACATGCATGCAGATAGAGAATCAGACAGACGGATAGAGAGACAGACAGAAAATCAGACAGACCAACCAACCGACTGATGGACTGACCGACCGACAGACCAACCAACTGACTGACCAACTGACCGACTGACCATTTGAATGACCAACTGATCGACCGACCGACCGACCGACCGACCGACCGACCGACCGACCGACCGACCGACCGACCGACCGACCGACCGACCGACCGACCGACCGACCGACCGATCGACCGACCGACCGACCGACCGACCGACCGACCGACCGACCGACCGACCGACCGACCAACAGACAAGCATAAAACAAAAAATTTGAGAATTATGTAAGATGAATGAATGAATGAATGAATGAATGATTAAATAAGTAAATTAATGTAATTTTTTAAAATGAAATATATTGTAGAAGTAAGAAGGTTAAGGATGTGCATCTACATCACTCATAATCGTACATAAATTGGGTCAAGATGCAATTAAGACTACCCAAAACAAATCTCATTTCGATTTCAACACCAGTCATGTAACTATTCAAAGAAAATTTCATCAAAATAACAGTTTCTATGACGGGAGACATTGGAATAAAAACAAAAAGAAAACAACAAAACAAAACAAAAAACAAAGACACATTAATAATTGAAATAAAGAACAACAGCTGTTGGCACTAAGACCAGTGGCAAATGATTTCTATAATATTTATTACAGCACTAACAGCACATACTAGGCATTGTCTAGCCAATGTCATAATGTCATAATTAGAAGCCTTTCAAATTCAGCCGGATCTTCTAATTAGCTTTTGGCAGCCAAAGCAACTTCCTATGGGTGTGGCTAATACAAAGCCACACCTGCTCATACACCAGCATGTGGTTAATAAAACTCACCCGATTTCTTGGAGATCACATGCTAAATTTTGGCAGACTCGACCTTCGATTAGATTTTGATAGCAAATCTACTACTTGTGGGTGCAGCTACTGCCAAACAACACCCATATGTGGCTAATAATGCTTACATGTGTACTTGAGACCACACCCCAAATTTCAGCCTCATTAGTCCTCTGATTGGCCTTAGGCAGCCAAAACTATTTCCTGGTGGTGTGGTTATGATAAAATGACTCCTATTGTCACACCCGCATGTCATTAGTAATGATCACCCAGTTACTTGGATACCAGCTGTCAAATTTCAGACTGATAAGTGTTTAAATTAGCTCTAGGCAGCCAAAATTACTTCCTATGGGTGTGGCCATGATGAAACGACACACATTGCCTCATCCACATGTTTCATAACGCTCATCAAGTTCCTTGTAAACCACATGACAAATATCAGCCTGGTTTGTGCGCTTTAATTAGCTTTTAATAGCAAAAAAAACTTCCTGTTGCTGTGGCTCTGGCCAAACCACATGCACATGTTACTAATGCTTACCCAGGTACATGGAGACCACACATCAAATTTCGACCTTAGTTAACTTTTAATTTACTTTTGGCAGCCAAAACAATTACTATGGGTGCAGCTTGACAAAACCACACCCAGTTCCACACCCATATGCAGTTATTAACACTCACTCGATTACTCGGAAAGCACATGCCAAATTTTTGCCTTATTGGTCAAAGTGTTTGGCCGTGATGCCTTGACACACAATATATACACATGATATACATACGTATGTACATGCGTACGTACACATATGTACGTGCATATGTGCATGCATGCATACATATGTACACACACATACGCATGCACGCACACACACGTGCATGTACACACATGCACACACGCACATGCACACACACACACAAACCTAAATATATAATAGATAGTATTTCAAGCAGGGAAATTAATTGTTTAGAAAACTTAAGATGATGTTAGAGATGTGGTAAGCTTCACAAATTTTAGGTCTTATACAGTAAGAAGGCCGTTGTTGTAACCACAGGTTTTTCATGCAGTAAAAGAACTACTTGTAATCACTTTGTGGAAACAAACATGTTTGTTTCTAAAAGTAAAGAATTAATTAAAAGTCTACCCTTGAGCAAGACTGTAGATGCATGTTGCTTTCCCACCCATCAGTTCATGTGTTTCTAGACCTGTGTGCTACAGGTAAAAAAAAGAGACATTTTACATTGGTGAGGAAGTTATTTATGATATTCAAGGAATGAAATCACAGCATAGCAGAAAAATGAACTTGAAACTCCTCCTATGCCTTAATGTTTACTGTACTTGGGAAAGGGTCTCTACTTGGTTGAGTGGACCAGTCTTCTTTGTGTTGCGTTGGTGTCATGTCTTCCCGAATGTGGACTTTGTTTAGGCAATATTCAACGGTCCTAACCATCCAAGTCCGAATTAAACATGTTCTTAAGGGGAAGAGAAGTCTATCCACTCTGCAGCTAATCAGCGGTAAGTGTAACCCTGCTCCACTTTATTAGCGAGTATTAATTTTTCTAGCTACACTCAGCCATCAACCAGTTGGATGCAGGAAGTTGTATGTATAACATATGCTTAGTAACTATGGACTCTTGAACGTGCCACACATACTAGGAGAGTATCTGGTTAAGTTTCTAGAAAGTTTAGTCCTCAGTCCACATGATTTGCATAGCTATCATTGCACTAATATAATACCCATTTAATTAGTCACATGATCTAGTCTTGGAATTGGTACAATAATTACTGTCCCAGGGAGAAAACTCTGGAAATTGACCAGACTCTCCTACAATGTTTGGCACAACTTTGATTGTCTGGCCACCTGGCCAGGAGACTAAGATGTGCTGAACTTGTGCTCAAGCATGAATAGTGGTTATGGAGTCATCAACACTGCAGCACTGGAAGTGAGCAGTTGTAGCTTTTGCTTATCTCCCACTCCCACTTTAAATAATAAGGGTGGAGAATTCTGGTCAATTAAAACAAATGGAAGTATTTTAATAATTAAAAAAATTTTTTATATAAATTATTCTGTGCATCTATTAGCTATTTTCAAAATATTTGAGGATTGGGTGTTCAATCATAAAGCAGAATTTATTTTATTTTTTAAGGTATTTAATTAACCATTTCTAATTACTTCTGATGTATAGTTTTATTATGTAATGTCTTATTAAATATTACCAAGCTCAACCTCAGCAGGATAGCTGCTTCTCAGCTAGCTAGTCCTCTTACAGAGACATGTGTAATGATACAGGGGGGAGGGGGTGTTTTTGATTTATAAAACATTAAAATTAATTCAACACTATTTTTTATTAACATGTGGGAGAAAAAAGGGAACTAAATCTGTACACAAGTAGACCATAAGTTTGATAACCCTTTACCAATTGATATAGTTCGGAAGAAGATTGTTAGTCAATTACTCAGTAATCCATTCGGCTATCATTAATTCTTTTGACAAATTGCAAGTCCCTATCAGTCTTAAGTTGCAATTTGTAGAGTTGCAGACCTACACTGACAAATTTTCATCTCTGATACCTCTAACTTTATAATAGGAATGTAACTATATACAGCTTTTTCCATTAAATATTAAATAGAATATTCTATGATCTATCAACTAATGTATTTCCAAAATTTTAGTGGTATTTGATGTTTCATTGTATAGTTTTAATTAATTTAATCCAAAAATTTAATTAACTTTGCTAATTACAAGAAATACATTCTAACTTAATTTAGTTCTTTTTTTTTAATGATTAAATGTAAAATAATCTACTACAATTCATTTCGAACACTTGATATTGTCCAAAAATTTAATTAATTTTTTCTAACTACAAGAAATAATTTACTTAAAGTCTGTTTGCGCTGAGTTGAGGCCCAGGGAGATGTTAATAACTTGGCCAATACTCAACAGATTTCCAGATTTGAAGGACCAACAGACTTATGACGCTCCAGACATTCTTTTGGCACTATTCCTGAAGAAGTTAACCATCCTAGGCAAAGTTAGCTCTATGTCCCATAAGCAAGTACACAACATTCCACCCATGTTAATTGACCATAGGGAATGCAAGTGCAAAAATATCCCAGGGAGGCTAACATCCACCGCAGAACTCTTAAAGTTCTTCGAGTGGAATACATAAAGAGAAGCACAGAATTAATTCTTCCTTGATTCAGCTGGACTCTAACTCCAGGTAAGCTTATACCTCGTAATAACTTCTCCCTCCAAGCTCTCCCTCAAGGCTGAAGTGGCTGAAAGTAAAGGTCTGTTGTTCATGTCATGTCAATCATTTCAAGTGCAGTGATGAAGTGTCCAACTTCAAGAAGTTGGTCAAGGAGAGCAAGGAAGGCTACATCCATGCTTTTTGCAATTTGTTTTAGGGACATACCGTGCCTGTTAAAGATAGCCAAGTTTGTCACATACAAATCTCTTATCTTTAAGTAATTTATACTACTTCTGTACTTATTTCTGTATACTCACTACTTTTTTTGTGTGTTCTTTATCATTTCAATGAATGAATAAACTTGTGTATGACAAATGAAGAATATAATTAAAAAAATATTCAGAGGAAAAAATACAAGCTTTTTCTTCTTTTTTAATTTTTGTTGAATACATGGGAAATGAAATCAATAGCAAAAATCGATTGTGAGATACATGAATTAGTGGACAAATGATGATGAGGTATAAGTAGATAAATTTAAGATACATAAATTAATGGATAAATGACGATGATGTGTAAATAGCTAAATATAGGATGCATGAAAACTGTGTACAGTCCGTCGTATAGCTTCTTTGTCAAATGAATCAATTAATTGTAATTCTTGATTTAATGTATTGTTTAGTTGGAGTAAGTATTTCTTTGTCTTCATTCATCGTCTGGTAATTTATTTAATTGTAGCCTTGGAAGTTGCTGTTGCTGTTCTGTCCAGTGGTCTGTCTATTCTTCATGAGTGACTTCCCAGTCTGCTTTTCTTCTTCAAAATAGCTCCTAACAGAGGTAAGGATATGTTTGGACTGGGAAGTCAAACCTACGCCTTTTCCTGGTTTCTTCCTCGCATTCCACAATGGACCTCCAGAGGAAGAGGGTCCTTGCCCACTCATTACTGTATTGCATATATTATTTAATGAACATTTTAACACCATTAAATTCATATACTGTTTTGTCTTATCAAAAAAATAAAGCAACAACAACTAGCCACAGCAAACAACAACAACCAGCCACAGCAACTAATAACAACCAGCCACAGCAACTAACAACCAACCACAGCAAACAATAACCAGCCACAGCAACAAGCAATAACAACAAAAATGTAAGCTTGGCATTAGCTAACAGAGTTTTGCATGATTAAAGACTACATTAACACAAGCTTACTTATCAGTTAAGAAGTTTGGAAGTTCCGAGAGAAGCCTTAAGAGCCTTAAAAGCCTGGGATGTCCTACAATTACAAATTTGTAAACCTGGGAAAAACTATAGCCTCCACGGGCACAACTGCAATGGGTTTGTGTGGGTGTGTTTTTGTTGTTTTTTTTTGCACAAGCATACCTTAAACCTCTTTTGGCGAAGTTAATAGGCTGAAGAATGCACTACGTCACTTCAGTAATTAACCGCTGACTTCCGGGGCTCAAGTCAGCGCGAACAGACATTAGCTTTCCCTTTTTTTTCAATTTTTTTTTTAGTAATTTCTGGTAAAATAGTCTTACCAACCTTCATTCAAAACACTTTTTAAAGTCATTTGAACAGCTTCCTTGGCTCACCTAAAATGAGTGAAGCAGACATGATTTTTCCACCAGTGGTATGCAGTTGTGGTGGTTTTAAGTGGGGGTTCTTGAGTTTCCTAAGTTTGGTTAGTTTTAAGTGCCATAAACACAAAACACTTCAGCACTTGCCAATTCTGTCTACACCCATTGTGTGACTAAGTGCTCTAGGAAGCAGCAAACCAATTATAATCTCTTGCTGACAATGCACTTAGGTTCTTGATCTCCTACAATAGTGGATGTGGTTCAGAGGGACTGGTTCTGTCTTCTAATAAAATCTTACAACGGTTCTTACAAGATATTCTCTAAAAGCTCGGGGGAACAAGCAGTAATCAGTTATCACAATGACTTACACAGAGAAAATAGGGAACAAATTGCAGCTATTTTAAATATTTTCAACTTGACCAGAACACTCCCTTAATTAGAGATAAACAATGCCCAAAGTTTCTGAACCAAGTGCCTTTCTCTGAGAGTATCGGGGTTGACACACAACATGTGACCTAGGAGCATACAAATTAGCATGCATACACAAAATAAAACTATTAAACCAAAAAATAAGGGAAGAAAAAATATAAATTTTTTCATTACTTTTTTTTTTCATTAGTTTGATCAAGTTTGTATCCACACACATTTCCCCCTTTGTTTTGTAACTATGAATTGCTGCAATGTTTTAATAAAATTAGCAAATATAAATACATCATATATATACATATATATGTATGTATGTATATACATATATACATATATATTATGCTCAATGACATATTTGATTACTAAAGAGCACAATAAGAACTTGCTGATGGTATAGAATGGAACATTGTGTGTTACGTAGTTGGATGTGTATATACTTGTTTATGTGTGGGAATGTATCCAGAGGTGTCCAATGTAAAGCCAAAGGTAGCAGCGAGTGATTCCATCCACAGCGTAAAGAAGTCTCAGACTGCTGCAGATCAGCCAGATAATGTGGCCAGGGTGTTGAGGGGGCAGCTCAGCCAGATAATGTAGCCAGATAATGTGGCCAGAGTGTTGAGGGGCAGCTCAGCCAGATAATGTAGCCAGATAATGTGGCCAGAGTGTTGAGGGGGCAGCTCAGCCAGATAATGTGGCCAGAGTGTTGAGGGGGCAGCTCAGCCAGATAATGTGGCCAGGGTGTTGAGGGGCAGCTCAGCCAGATAATGTGGCCAGAGTGTTGAGGGGGCAGCTCAGCCTGATAAGGTGGCCAGAGTGTTGAGGGGGCAGCTCAGCCAGATAATGTGGCCAGGGTGTTGAGGGGGCAGCTCAGCCAGATAATGTGGCCAGGGTGTTGAGGGGGCAGCTCAGCCAGATAAGGTGGCCAGGGTGTTGAGGGGGCAGCTCAGCCAGATAATGTGGCCAGGGTGTTGAGGGGGCAGCTCAACCAGATAATGTGGCCAGAGTGTTCAGGGGGCAGATCAGCAAGCTGTTGAGAGGAATTGTGGATGATGGTATTTTGTTGCCCCACATGTAGATCATCGAGTTTCAAAGGCATTAGTTAGCCAAGCTTGTCCATATTATTTTGATTTAGTAATTTTTGTTTAATATTCTACAAGTTTCACTTGTTAAAAGATTACATGTTAGTAACGATTTTTAAGAAAGATTGAGAATAAAATTACATAATACATATTATTTCTTGTCAGATTTTTAGCTAGAAAATTAGCTTATGCACCAATCCATTGCCATGGCACACAAGACGCCCCATTATTTGTGAATTCGACACCAATTGTATGTGTGAGTTTTAAATCAAATATTTTCCTTTCGCATGTGCAGTAGATCACAGTATTGTGTTTTAGTGCCCTGAACTATAATGAGAGCTAAGGTATTTTAACTCGAGGTGAGGCTCTTACTCAGTTCTGATAGAGATTGTAAAAATATCTATTCCCCTCCCCCCCTCCACACACATATACACATACACACGATGTTTCATGTACCTGAAGCATTTCATGTTACCTGCCTACATGCTATTACAGATGGACTGACTGAAGATCAACAGCGTCTTCAAGAAGGAGCTCTGAAGTTTTCCAGCAAGGAGTTTGCCCCCAACATGAGGCGGTGGGACAGGGAGGTATGTTGTGACACTGTGATGACCCCTCCCTCCCTCCCTCCCCCCCTCCCTCCTTACATGCACATGTAGGCCCATTAATGTTCACAGCACACACATTACCAACATGTTGAAGTCATGCAGGTGTTAGTCAGTGTTGAGGGCATATGTACCAGTAGGCTAATGCTAAACATGCACAGATAAGAAATTACCCTTGCATCTGGACCAGTAAGTGTTGACCAGTGTTAAAAAATATATTAGCCAATTTTTTAAGCAAAGGTGTATATCATATTGATAGTTTTATAGTTGAAGTATATATGTGTGTAGGTAGTGTGTG
>OZ017789.1:7252163-7309663 GCA_963969325.1 Lycopodina hypogea | reverse complement strand
CAAAATATCATCTCTGGACAAGTTGCTTGACAAGGAGTGACATCTCACCATCTGATGAATGTGGCCAGAGCCAGAGTGTGTTGTGTTGTGCACTGCAGCAGGAAGGATTATTCTCATGGGCTGTGATTAGGTTATAGCTACAACAAATTGAATTAATAAGAAGGTGGTTTATATGATATGACATGGACATTTAGATAACATGATTTATGCTGCAGATTTCAAAGCTAAATAAAAAGGTGACGCCAAACTCCTTTTATGTTTTGCATTTATTTAATTTTCTTTTTCTTTTTTTTTTTTCTTTTTTTTTTTTTTTTTTTTTTTTTACTGAAAAAAGGGGTAGTTCTGTTTTATAAATTTATTTACTTAATTTATGGCAATTAAAAAAATTTTTTTTTGTTTTATTGAGTGTAAAATGGAAGCAGAACATCAAATTTATTGTGCTCACTCTTTTAATTCCCCCCCCCCCCCCTCCCTTTCCCCCCCACAGGTGGGCTGGAACTCACAACCCACTCGTATGGTCATCCTGGACAACTGTGTGGTTCCCACAGAGAACCTCCTCGGAGAGGAAGGCCAAGTGAGTGAGTGAGTGAGTGAGTGAGTGAGTGAGTGAGTGAGTGAGTGAGTGAGTGAGTGAGTGAGTGAGTGAGGGAGGGAGGGAGGGAGGGAGGGAGGGAGGGAGGGAGGGAGGGAGGGAGGGAGGGAGTGAGTGAGTGAGTGAGTGGGAGGTCTGCTATGATGCACACCAGCCACCACTACCCACTACCCTAGGGTGTGTGGTGGCTCACAGTTCAGAGTGCAAATCCTGTATTCAGGCTTCTTTACTATCCTTAATATTTCAAGCAATCTATCCATCAGAAGTGTGTGTGTGTGTGTGTGTGTGTGTGTGTGTGTGTGTGTGTGTGTGTGTGTGTGTGTGTGTGTGTGTGTGTGTGTGTGTGTGTGTGTGTGTGTGTGTGTGTGTGTGTGTGTGTGTGTGTGTGTGTGTGTGTGTGTGAGTAGGTGTGTGTATGAGTGAGTGGGTGTGGGTTGGTCGGTGTGGAAGGCTTGTGTGTGTATATCAGTGGTGCTATTACAAGTGTGTAAGTTAAGTCGGGATACAGTGTGTGTTAGTAATAAGTGTGTGTTAGTAATAAGTGTGTGAGTTATTTAAGTAAACTTAGGATTTCTAGGCTTAAAGTTTTTAAAAATATATTTCTCCTAAAACTCTAATTTGAACCCAAAAACACTAAAATGGCATTAAAAAAAATTCCACAAAAAGATGTTTTAAAAAACAGTATGCCTAAAATGACAAAGTGAAGAATAAGCAGGGCAGTTTGGAGCAGAAACCCTGATATTGAGGAGCTCTGAAATGAGTATAGGATTTTGAGTGGTGAAAGCATTTATATCCCCCATAAAGATCATGTCTGCAGACTTTGCCTGTTTAAAGTTATGTTGGACTGCTCGCACAGACACTGAACAGTCATTTTCAATCTGCAAGAACATCTTGTCAGAACACTGCCACTTGTCTACAGAGGAAGATTTGTGACACTGTTTCCATCTGCTTTCTGAACCAGCTAATTTAGTTAACTTAATGTGATATAATGGTAAGCAATTGCAAGCAGTTGCTTTTTTTTTTTTTTTTTTTTTTTTTTGAACTGAAAAATAACCCATTTTCTATTTTTCACCTAAAATGAACCTTAATTGGCAATAGAATAAAAAATAGAATTTAAAAAAAATAAAAAAATAATAAAAGCTAAGAAAATTTACCTTTAAATATTGTAAGTGTAATATAAGTTCTGTGGCAATGTTTATGGATGTGTTTGCAGGAGTTGATGTCTGGAGTGTGTGATGTGTTGATCAATTGTGTTGATGTTGTTAAGGGAATGTATGTTGATGTTGTAATGTTAATAATCTAAAATAAATGTGTTGGTGATGTTAACGAGTGTTGCTCAGTGAAGTTGTCAGGAGTGCATTTTGTAATTGCATTACTTAGGGAGTGTGTATGTGGAGAGATAATGTTATGGTCATAGCTGTGTCTGTGTAGGGTTTCCACATTGCCATGCGTGGATTAAATGGAGGTCGGGTCAACATTGCATCCTGCAGTCTTGGTGGTGCAACAGAAGCTCTGGTCAACACTGTGCAACATCTCAATGACAGAAAAGCTTTCCAGAGCAACTTGGCTGACTTCCAGGTATGCAGATACTACCAGTTTGTTCAACAAACTAGAGTTGACAAAGAAACTTCCTGATATATATCTCAGTGTTTATTTAGGATTTTTGGAAAGGGTGGATGGGTGATTACTGGCATATTTTCTCAAATAAACTCATGTGTTATGTGTTAGCATAAATTTTAGAGGGAATGCATATATGTTAATGCTATTTTTGTTAATTTTGAGACTTTTCACGCTTGTATATTGTTGCATTACTCTTTTTCTAAGTCTTGAAAGTAGTCTTGATCCACACTTGATGCACATAATGTAACTTAGATAATTTAACCCACTTCTCACATACAGAGCAAAACATATCATGAAACATACCTCAGACACCAGGCTTCTCGTCATTCTTTGCCCATCACTAAGTGTTCTTATATTCTGGCCTGTTAGGCAACTACTTTTTGTAGGAACTGAAATTATTTCTTTTTTTGTTTATATGGAAGTAGATTACTACTTGCCAATACCAATGGTATGCATACTGAGGAACTATCACTATGTCATTTCTAGGACGCTTGTCTGTGCTGTCACATTTGGTTGAATCCTTGTTAACGAGTTTCCTAAACATCTTTCTCAGATCCATAATGAATTACTAACCAACCAGTGATATGTACTCACCATGCAGAGTATAGCACATTCACATTCCTAAGTCCATTAAGGTTGGCTTGCAATCTACTTATATTAAGAACTCATAATCTGTGTGTGTGTGTGTGTGTCTGTCTGCCTGTCAGCTTTGGTTGATATTTGGTTATTTAGTTAGTGAAGTGCTTGTTATCCTGGTTTCCTAGAGTGAATAGGTGGTTATGTATTGGTGGCACAATCACAATTATTATTCTTTGAGGATAAATGGTTTACAGAATATAAATTAATAAAAGAACAAGGCAAGGAATTTATGAATAAAAATGAAATGTACTGAGGAGGGGGGGGGGGAGTGGGAAGTGCAAGCTACCACTCCAATGGCGGTGAAACATACTAGTAGGTAATCACAGTTGGAAGCCACGGTTGCGTTCCAGGAAATGCTTGCTAGGCCCACCTTACACACTACATACTAGTAAATATATAGTCATGTGTCTTGTTTCTTCAATTTTTGTTGAGAGACTGTGCAACAAATTGTAGCAGACAAATGAAATACAGTGGGTATTTAATTTCAACAGTGGTTCATGAATGTGCCTGAGTTAACTTAGATATGTGATCAAGTGCCATGATTTTTAAGTTTTTTTTTTTTTTTTTTTTTTTTTTTTTTTTTTTTTTTTTTTTTTTTTTTTTTACGCTCCACTAAGCCTGCAGTTCTACAAGTGGTGATTTTAACCGTTTACCATTTGGTCCTGGAGTCTTGTCCTGTGTATAGCCATAAGACCATGGGCTATATAGTTATGGAAGCCTCTGAGGCCATTTGTGACCTCGGTTTGTCCTAAAATGGTTACTAGTGGGCGTTACATCAGTAAAATTGGGCATTTTGGCTTCTAGACCCCCAAAACCATTCAAGATAAGGTTTTTGGAGTTGATGAGTCCATTCTTAGGTGAGCAGTTTGTCAGAAAATGGCCACCAGGGAGATTATAGCAGGAAAATTGGCCATTTTGGCCTCCAGAGGCCCCCAGACAGCCCTATATATGAATTGTGGTGTCAGCCATTTTTAGTGAAGTATGTTTGGGACACCCTGTAGTTTGCAGTAGGTTCCATTGGGACATTTTTTCTTTTGTTGTCCTTTAGTGAGGCATTCTTTAGCAGATGGTTAATGAACAATCTAAAATGTAGTTGCAAGTCCAGCAAAGAAATAGCTGTTGCTGCAGGGTAACTAAGCAACAGGATGAAAAAGGAAGGGAAAGGTGGGGGAGAATAAATGAAGGGAAGAAGAATAGGAGGGGAAAATGGAAAGACAAAAAAGGGAGAGAAAAAAAAAAACAAAAGAAGGGGGAATAAAACAAATAATAACCCTGGATGGTTTTGAACTCAGGACTTAACTCCTAGTTTGAAATCTCTATTTTTGGCTTCGTGCCTGTGACGCCCACAGACAGTCTGTGCTACAAATGAATAAACAAATACAATAAGGTAGGTATTTAATTTCAATTAAGTAAATGAATGCAATGGTCCATGGAAGTGCCAGAATTATCTTTGTAATGTAATTAGTGCCAATATTTTTAAGTTTCCCTTTTTACTTATTTATGAGACATACTATAGCAGATAAATTGAAAAACATCTGAAATGTAGCTTGCAAGTCCAGCTAGGAAATAGCTGCTGCAGCATGGTAACTAAGAATCAAAGAGGAAAAAGGAAAGCTGTGTGTGGGGGGAGGGGGTTGATAAATGATGGGGGAATGGAATGAAATCCAATTCTCACCTTACCTTAGTGGTTAGTCCTTGAACCAAAAAAAAAACAAAAAAAAACGAAAAAAAAATTTTTCGCTTGACAATGCTATGAATTTGCTTCCCTAACATCACTTCATGATTAGTTAAAGTATTGATAGTTGAGTTAGACCTTTTAGAAATCTACCTTCCCTCTTGCAACACCTTTTCATACCACTGTCATTATACCTCAATCTCTCCCACTCACCCCTCCCTCCCTCCCTCCCTCCCTCCCCTCCAGTATTTTGTTATTTGAAGCACATGGAGAGATCCACCTTTTGAGCACAGATCCACTATTATGGGGAGTATGGTACAGAGTTTATCGGTGTTAGAAGTTGAAGCTCAAAATTTGACCCTGAGATCCTACTTAATTCTCTAGGGGGGTGGGGGGTGGAAAGTCCAAGTGAGTGCCCCCCCCCCCCCCCTCCCTGTCCCCACCTACAAAATTAAAAAAATTCCTACGAAGAATTGGAGGGTTTTTATTCTGGTTGCATCAAGAGTTGGTACCCCTTCTCATGTCCACAAAAGGACAGGAAATATTATGCACCTTGAAATTCATAACTATTGATTAATTTATTATAGAGTTGTGGGAAATAGAGAATCAACAACAATATAGATAGGTGTTCCATCCTTGCAGGCAAACTACAAATGTTTGTCCAGTGTACACAAACTATTATAATTCAAGTTTTCTGGGCCACATGCACAGTGTCATACAGAGGTACATAGTATCGCCCTGAGATTCCTTCCCCCCCCCCCCCCCCCCCCAGAATTGCTTTAAAAAAATGTTGATATTGTATGGCTTTATGAATGAGTGATGATTATAGTTGGCTGATTTTCTTCTCAAAAAATGTGAAATTCACTGATTTAAGATCGGGTCCTTCAACTTCGAATCTCATTAGTTTAGCCAGGCTATATCCCTGGGCCTGTTACTGTTGCAGTTCCAACTAGATAAGCAAGGGAAATATTGAGAAGTATGATGCTGCTGAGTGTGGCAAGTTACCAACTTAATGCAAACCACCAAAAGGCACAAGTTGTTTGATATATCTTTTTATTTTTGTGGTAGCAGTGAAATAACATCTATTATATATTTTGGTTTCTTAAGCACGTTTGTTTTGTTTGTATGTATGTGTGTCTAGGTATAATGGCCAAGCCCTTGGACTGAAAATTTTGGGATTTTTTTAAGCCTAAAAGATTTGGATGCCACCATTCTCCGGTGGGGGAAAAAGGAATTCATTTTTAACGTAGAAGATTCTAACTAATGATCAATTTTTAACTAAAATTCTTCATTCGCTATAGTCTATAGTTTTCAAGGGAAATTATACCAAATGAAGAAGAAAAAAGCCTACAAGACGCTTAGTCCAGCAATGGTTAAGCTATAGGTCTACTAAGTGGGGAAATCCTGGTTAAAATCCAGGACTGTACTTTTTTCCCCTTCCTTTATGTATTTTTTCTTCCCCCCCCCCCCCCCCCCCTTTGCTTCGTTTCCTTTTATCCTACAATCCTTTCTTCCTTCTATTCTTTCTTCATGCCCTCCTCCTTCCCCCCTATAATTTCTTTATGCCAACTGTTCATTGTTAGTACGCAAACTAATTACGCAAAAAATAACCCAAGTGAGTTCAAACTTATGAATCTGATTGTTTGCAATCTACCTTTCAGCACTACATCATGCCTCCAAAAAATACTGACCTTTCTGAAAAATCAGGGAGGAATACTGGTTGCATATGAGCTGCTTTCATTTGAATGAAGTAGAAGGTTTAAAAATGGTGTTCTGAGTGGCTTCTATCATGTTTCATGCTGTCATTGGCACGAGTATTTGGCCGGGTATATGCTGCTAGTTAACCATAATAAATGGCATGTTTAATTGTGTGTGTGATCCTGTCTAAATATCTTTCTCACCCACCCCCCCCCCCCCCCCAATGAAATTTCCTGTATAGCACTCTGACATGATCTCACTTACCCTGCTGACTGACTGTTTAACATGTGTTACCCTGTAATATTTAAAAAAAAATAGATTATATTAAAATTAACAGACACTAGATACTCGAGTATATTACATCATTCATTGATTATTTTCAATACTGCATATCCGAAGAGGAAATCAGCACTGAAAGGTTGGGGACTCTTCCCCCCCCCCCCCCCCCCCCCACCCCACCCTCTTTCCCTCCTCGCTTTGTGATGAAGCCTTGTATAATCTTGTTGCAGTACTTGCGGTTCAAAGTAGCAGACATGCTTACAGGGCTGACTGCCTCTCGACTGATGGTGCGCAAGGCTGCTGTCGCTTTGGATGAGGCAGCTGACAATGCAGTGGAACTGTGTGCCATGGCCAAGCTGTTCGCTACAGATCATTGTTTCTCCATCTGCAATGACAGCCTCCAACTTCATGGGGGCTACGGTTACTTGAAGGATTCTTCAGTGCAACAGTTCATGAGAGATACCAGAGTGCATCAAATACTGGAAGGTATGGTGTACATGCTTAATATGGAATGATGTTAACCCTTTCTTCCTTTTAAGCCTCATGGTTTGAGTGTTCTTGCTGTCACTCAGTGAGAACTTCGTTTAGGATATTAGTAAATCAGCAGCTAAATTATTACCAATAGTGCTTATTTCTGGGTACAAAAATTTATTTTCATTCCACTCTATTTCAATGAATGTATTTGTGTGTGTTTGTGTGTGTTTGTGTGTGTGTTTGTGTGTGTGTTTGTGTGTGTGTTTGTGTGTGTGTTTGTGTGTGTGTTTGTGTGTGTGTTTGTGTGTGTGTTTGTGCAGGTACCAATGAGATTATGAGAATGGTCATAGCGAAAACTGCATTCAGCTAGAGAACAATATTTGATGTGGTCATACACATGTTCTTAATGAGATATCTTTGTCAAATATGGACGTCATTTCATTATTACTATGAGAAAAATAATTCCTGATGATAGATTTTGACTCAACTTAAAACATGGGCTAAAAAATCTGGGAAATGATTACCATGGTAACAAGGAAAATCCAAATATTATACTTTGGCCCAAAAAATCCTTGGAGCAACAAACCTAAAATTTAGTATGTATACATAACTTGATTCTAGGAATTACATGGGCTGGGTCCCACCTGTCCATACCTCTTCCTTTGGGCTTGTCAGGCTTAAATGCCAAAAATAATACTTCGGGATAATTCTTGGATGTAGGGAGTTAGACTCTTGAACCCATATATATTCGGAATCAGTTTCATCTGGGGAACATTTTATGTACATTTATATGACCACACCCTTTCCTGTGTTCATGTCTGACAAAAAAAAATGGCCCAGGACATTACTTTTGCCATACGAACCCTTGGATGTACAGACCTCAAACTAGGTGTGCATACCTAACTTAACTTTGGGAGTAATTTGGGTTGGTTTATACCTGGCCACACCTCTTCCTTTTGGTGTGCATGGTTAAAAATGCAAAAAAAAAGGAGGAATTTCTGAATAATACATGGACCGAAGGAGTTAAACCGACAAACTCAGATATATTTGGAATATTTGTTGCCTGTGCAACATTTAAATCAACCATGGTCAAGTGGTTAAGGCACATGTCTAACAATCTGAGACTTTCAGGTTCCACTTCTTCCTAGTTCATACATATGTGGATATGTATGTATTTATTTATATTGCATGTTTATCCACATTACCACCAAAGCACCAATGAAGCTAACGCTTCAGGATAGACACATCTTACATTAACTATGTTTTTTTTAAGCCAAAATGGTTTGTGAGTTTATATTGCCAAAAGGGTGGTCCCATGAGAAGTGTAACCAAGCATTAAAATTAAAAAACAAACAAACAGCTGTTTTATTCCAATAAGTTTGGTATCATTGAGAAGCTAAGACCTTCTAGTTTCTGAATATTTAATTTATCTTGTAATAACTTTAGTTTACAGAAAATTATTACCTTTTTTTGTTGAGGGCCATAACCAATTAAAAAAAAAAAAAAGGATTGTTTTTGCTTGTAGCATTTCATAAGCAATATCTATAGAAAATAAATACCCTTTTTCAGCATAATAGGTTGACTAAATCAGTTCTAGGCTTCTTTAGATGAAGTTAGCCTAAAATGAGTTTGTCAATAAAATTCTCACTTATTGTACATTCTTTCGGGTTTTCTTCAGTATGTGCGTCCATTACAAAATAAAACCTTTATTTTTAACAGCATAAATTTATTTTATTTTTATTATTTTCTGTTTAAGGTTATAATAAGCTTCTCAATAGACACTTATTCTGCTATTTATTTTTAGATTTCTACTTTTGATATAGCCAGAAAGTATGTGTTGGACGTACAATTTGTGTACGTCCATCACATACGTCCATCACAAGCATATATGATGTATTGTATGATTAAATCCCTGAAGGTATAGTTTAAGAAGCTTTGGTTTAGACAACACTGGACTGGTGGTAAACCATTTACAAGAAAAAAACTGTAGTACATATAAATATTACAGCACCTACTTTGCTAAATCTGTCATGTGATCTGTGGTACAAGTCACATCCAGAACATCGCACTTGCCAAAATCCCATGTGTTTGAAAGAAAGAGATATAATAGTTACTATGCTAAGCTGGAAAGAAAGGCAGGCCAAGAGGAGGGTAAACATCAAGGACAAGGATGAGTCAGAAGGGTATCCTATCTGTGCAGTGTCTCTGTGTGTTGGCCAATGGGTGGAAGTGGACGACTATGATGGAGAGGATGGGCCAGGAGAGATGACATGCAATGGTGATGATCAGTGTGAGGTCAGTGTGATGCACAAGAGTGGCAACCACTGGAAATGGCCAAAAGTCGTTGACAAGATTCTCTATGCAAGAGAGGATATAATGGTGTCCTTCAAGAGCAGCAGAGCACCGTGAACAATTCCTTTCTGACTAGCAATGCATATAGTTAGGATTAATTATACTTTAAAGCTGTGCTGTTGCATATATGAATTAGTGATGCAATCCCTTACAAATTGCAGCTTCAAAAAGTATATTAACAGTTAAGTAATAAATAAAACAATTAACAAAACGAGAGAAAAAACAACTTCAAAGTCAATCTTGTAGCTCGTATACCGGCAAATTCATTTTTCAAGTTACTTCCAGCATTGATACGCACTAAGATTAATGCTATTCCTAAAAGTGATACTAGCTGGAAATGGTCTGAACATGTTGACTACACTGGTGATGATTTAATGTGGTGATAGTATCTACAAGTGTGAAATGTAACTATCCTCCCCCCCCCTCTAACCAACTAAAGCGTGCAGCAATGGACAGTTCATCATTAATTAAAATGTCTTACTATCCCTATTTCTTTTACCATTTAACTGGGAAATGTGGGGATTGCCTTCACTGCATTTGGACTCCTATTCCATCACACAAGTTGTGTACGTCCGTCACAATATATAAAATTTATTTTCAGAATAAAAATTTTTTTCCCCTTCTTTTAAGCTTATGACATATCTACCCAGGTGTGTTAAGGTTAGTTTGATACCAAAAAAATAAAAATTTATACCTTCCACAATTCAAAGGATTTTTAAGCTGAACAACATAGATATAAAAAATGAAAGTTTTCTGCATACGTCCATCACACCCCAATAATGGTTTCTCCTGCCCAATTGCTAACTAATATCCCAAGTCTTTTATATGGGTAAATACCTTCAATAGGCCTTAAAAAGACTGAAATATAAAATAAATCTTATGGATCACCTGTATGGAAGTTATTAGGAATTTAACTGTCTGAATTGTGCGTCCATCACTATGGAAATGCCCAAAATGTTAATTAATAGAAATTCATGGATTGGCTACACATAATCCTCTGGAAGTGTCCAGCTAAAATTACAAAAAAGCCCAAAGGGAAGTTGCATACTCTTAGCAGTTCAGTGCACTCTCAGCTCATTATATGATGACAAAAATTAACTATAGAATTCCCTGATAACAAAATTAATTATAAAATTCCCTGATAAACAGCAACCCTCTATGGATAGGTGGTTGAGTTTTGGTGGCATAACCATAATAACCAATGAACCATGATTTGGAATAGAGCCTCACTTCGCAAGATTAATTGGGGGGTTATTGTAAACAGAATAGGGGAAGAGAGAAGGAAGATGAACAATTATGTTGTTGACTCAAAGATTGATTACATGCACTGGCCAGAAGACAAGAAGTGCTTTGCACATTGAATTTTTTTTTTTTTTTTTTTAATTGATAGAGTAATGATCAATTCTTCACTGAATTGAGGATCAAATATATTTCAGATAAATATTCCAAATTTGCAAGCAAAGCTGAAAATGGATGTCCAGTTTTTCAAATATGCACAATTAGGATATAACACAATATTTATGTAGTATTAACTCATGATAGATCAATATAATTCTTCTTAATAATTTTAGTAAATGGTTAAACTCTATTATACATATCTCACCTAGATGATAATTAGACCACATCTTACTGTAGGCTCATAAAAAATATTAAAACACTGAGAACCTGTCTTGAAAGATATATAATTTCAGTGACTGGAATTGTCTGAGGAACCAAGCTATGCACAAACAAAAGGAGCCAGTATGTTAATAGATAGAATCATTTTTTATTGGCAGTATTTAAAAGACAGAGAGTCTTAAACTTTATGCTAGTAATATTTATCAGGTCTTGTTACGCTATACAAATCATAATGGAGGTATTGGTAGACAACCAAAGGCAATTATTTTTTGCAGAGCTTAGTTTAAAGAAGACAATGATTCTCTAGTTAGCCATAGGAGTTACGAATTATGGGTACACTATTTGATACAGCTAAATTGAGAGGCCATACTTATCACAGAAAAAGTAAAAATATATTAGTGAAGAAAAACCTGGATACTCCCAAAAGAAAATTAAGTCTAAATTATGTGGACTCAGAGCAAGCCAGCACAAAAAGATCATGCTAAGAAAGAGTTTATACTGTAATCTGCATATTTTGTGCAAGGTCAGCAATATAAAAATGTTCCAGATCATGTGAAAAGCTTAAACAAACTATACAACTAAAAGCAGATCTAATACTGATCTGCAATCAGAAAAGGAGGTAACAAAATCTAAGGTATGACAGGTTCACAAGACAAAGTTAATTGACACCTACTTTTGCATCTGCCCATGCTGCCAAGGGAGGATATCTACCAGTTGCAATCTGCTCAGTAAACACAAATGTTTTCATACTTGACATTTCATGATAAAATTGGTGTATCACTGTTACATAAATGTGGCACAAAAACCTGTGCAGGGCTCATTAATTTGAGAAAGTAGCAGCCCCACTTGATGTAGATGCATACAGGGTGCTCATTGTCATGCAATAGTGAGTGGGTGCAACATTGTCAGTACTTTCACAGACAAAGGTAAGGTGAAAACCCTGAAGCTATTGAACACTAACAAGGAAATACAAGACTTCTCCTTTGAAGTTAGGACAAGAATAGAACCTTTCTGCACAATTTGTGAAAAAGATAGAATTATAACATGCAAACTTTATTCTCCAAAATCGTCTTTATTACTGATGCAGTCAATACGCTGAATGAAAATTATAATTTCCTGCTATAGAACATGTATGTGAAAGGTGGATGGGGGACCACCTATACTTCAGATTTCCTTTGTACTGGATAGTTGAAATTTCATGCAAACTATCAGGTAGAGGATAGGGCGGGGTCCTGGATACCTAAAATTTCAATGACATTTGACATTTCCTTTAGTGCTGGGTTGTTGACATTTCAGGCTAACTATCAGGTAGAGGATAGGGCAGGGTCCCGGGTACCTAAAATTGCAATGATATTTGACATGTCCTACAACAGGATTTTATTATCTTTCATGCATCCAAAATTCCGATGACATTTGACATTTCCTTTAGTACTGGATTGTTCAAATTTCATGTAAACTATCAGGTAGAAGATAGAGTAATGTCCCGGGTACCTAAAATGTCAATGACATTTGACATATTCTACAACAGGATTCATGTTTTATACCTCTGAATGTTCTATGACATTTGACATTTATGGTATATTTTGCAGATGAAAATTTACCTATCCACAGAGATTCCGGATATGTCCTACATATTGGAGATGTTGACTTTTATGTTATTGTTATACATAGGAAATGTTACTTGCTGTGTACCCAGCATGCACTGATGCAGTTAAACTATCACTGTGGAAAGAAAGAGATTTTAAAGCCAGTAAAAGTGTCTTTTAATATAATTATAACAATAACATTCACTAGTATAACATGGAGAATAAAAAAATGATTGATCAAATATTTGATATAAGCAATAATGACAGCAATGGGGTTCATCTTACAGTTTGTTATGTGTAATTGTTGCACACTTCTTCAGAATCAGATGAATCAATATTCAATGTTGGTTTGATCACTTGATCATCATGATTGCACATCCATGTCAGAATGCCATTAAGTCAAAGTGTCACAGTAGAGTTCTTGGCTTGAAAGCAGAGTTTTCTTTCATGATTTTCAATGATTCTATTCAAGGTAGAAAGAAGATCTCCAACTCGGGCAGTGCAGAACCAACTCATCCCTTTTCGCTACTTCCTCTGACATCATCGTAGGTGTAGCTTGTTTTAAATACACAGTTCCTTCACCTTGACCTCTATACGTATTTTACACAGCTGCATATCACAAATAATGATAAAATAATGCCTTATACAAACATCTCTTCAACTGATATTACATGGACAAGTTCAAATCTCACATTATCATGCAGTATTTAAAAAGTAACTAAATGGGAGGGGGTGGGATTATTATCTTAACTTGTGTCTTTGATGCATTACCTGGTAAAAAAAAATTTTTGTGGAAAGTTTTGTTTCAATATTCATGAAGAAAATTTAGTTTTCAAAATTTATTTTCTGTAGGGATGTAATTCTTCAAGATGTCACAAAGGGAACAACAGCTCTAGCTACTCACTGAATCATATATGCTACTTAATCAAACTTCAAAAATTCCTCAAGTCAGGAGGCAAGATTGTGATGGTAAATGCAGGAGTCTAACAATTTATTAGCATGTAGTGAGATAGCAAGTGGAGTAGAGCTAGGGAGTAGCAAATCTGAAGGAATAAGTGAAGAAGCTCTTTTGGAGAGTGAAATACTTTCTTATAATTTTGAGCTAAGTGACACCAATTCCTCCCTCTTCAACTTTATCCAACTCTGATTCTGGTGCAGAAAATGAGGATTAAAGACTCTCTCATTTGTCATGGTATAATCTAGCTATTTGTAAAATATTTACTAACTTGCTTCAGCCACTTTTGGTGAGAGCTAGATATTTAATAGCTAGCTAGCTGTGTAACTGTGTGTTCTATATACATTTCATTATTACTTTTATAACCTCTACATTATTAGGGGAATTTAGCTATAAATATTATAAAAAATTGTAACAAAGAATAAGTATACCTTTTGTTATATAGTTATTAAATATCTAGCTCACCCCAAAAGTGGCCAAAGCTGGTGAGCAAGTATTTTTTGAATAGCTAGACTTACCATGATGAATAAAAATTCTTTTCATTCTCGATTTCTGAGCCTGAATCAGAGTTGGACATGAATGACTTAACCACTCATACATTCCTAAGCACCTAGTGTACTGGGGGTGTCAAAACAAACCTTTCATGACAGTTCACCAGTCCCTTACATTGTGCATCAACTCTGTCCATCAACTCTGTCAAGGGTCTGGATCCCCACCCCTCCTTTAGGAAATTTGAAGGGAAAAATAACAGCTGAAATTAGGGACAATAAATAAGAAAAAAAAAGAGAAAAGACTGAAAACTATTACTTTCAAATAACCTGTGAGCAAGGTGGACATTCTACATGGAAATATGGGAGGGGGGGGGGGGGGGAAAGAAAAAAAAAAAAAAAAAAAGAACAAAAAAAGAACAACCAAAAAAAAAAAAAAACCCCCTGCAAACCACCAACTTATCGGTTTCATGATTATCTAGTGTCCTCCAGGTGATAATGGTCAATAACAACAAGGTGGATCCAATATAGATCCAATTCTGAAGTGTAAAAATAGTCCTTGAAGGATAAATCAAAATAAAATAAATGTAACAACATTTGATAAAATTAAAGTGGGTAAAAAAATACAAAAGAATAGGACAAATACTACAAAGATTAAAAAAAACAATAAATAAACCAAGAGATATTAATTCAAATTTTAAAAAATTAATTAGTATAGAAAGTAATAAAAATATGGAGGGAAATGCAAAAAAGAGGACAAATCATTTTGAAGATATATCTGCTTGCTATCACACGCTTCTAGTGGGCTATGGCCTGCTAGGCCTATATTTAGAGCCATAGTACTTCAAATATAGCCCATGCCAAAAGCCCTACTACCCAAGGGTGAGTGGGTCTAATAGTAAAATTTTAGAAGTGATTTGTCTTCCATTTGTATGTTATCACCTAAATTTTGTTATATTTCATCTCATTTCCTTCGATTTTCTTCACCACCATTTAATGTTTTTTTTAATTTTTAATATCTTCAAGTGATCAGTCTTAATTTAGTAGATTACCAATTAATTTGTAAAATTAATTCATTCATTTAAATTTAAACTGTTTTTCAAGGATTATCCATTTTCGGGGTTTTTCTTTTTATTCCCAGTTTCTAATTATCTATTGCCATGACTTTTTCCAACTTGAGAGGCTTATTTTATACCTGACCATCTTTCCAAACCTCTCTTCTTTTGTAAACCAGCCACTTTTTGATTATTTTTTTTTTCTCTCTTGGGGAATTCGGTGACATTGCTTGAGACATGTAGGAACAAACGAAACAGTAATTTTCATTGAAGTAATGATTTTGGACACCCAGATTTTGGACAAGCCTTAAAAGAAAGAGAGATATCAGGTGCAGTTCAAGATAACACTAAGTTATATTCTGTGATATTAAGCTATTCCGTTTCAGTTTGAGTAGATAAAATTGATAAATTTGAAGCACATGTAAAATTATGGTTCATGCATTCCTTATTTTATAAACACTTGACCAATAGGAATACCTGTGCTACCTCAACTAGTGCAGGCAAATCCAGACAAGCCAAAATAGTAGTCATTACCTTCTCTCTAAAAGTTGCAGTGGTTTCCTGTGTTGGCATGGTGTCTTGATGTCACTTGAAATATGTGCACTATGGGGTATGCAGCTTTATTTCCTGCAACCACCATGGAGATTTGTTTCACTGTTGTTTGTTGTTGGGAAAGCTTGGGGTGTGCAGCTCTACTTTCCAGCAAGTCTTGTTGATAACTGACCAAATTAGTGAATAAATAAGCTGCCAATCTATTTCTTAATTAGGTACTTATCTCCGCTTTAGCTTGATTGGGCATGAACGTCATTCTCCTGCTGCCATTGGCATACGTTTCATTTTCCAGGCAAAGGACGCTCCGGTTGAGAGGGGAGGGGAGGGGGGGTTTGTGGTAGTTTTATCTGGAGTGGTGCTCAAATCAACCAGGTGGGTGCAGGCCAGGAGAATACTGTTTGGATATTTTAACATTATTAGGGAGGTAAATCTATTTGGGTTAGGATATACTGGCATCTTGGTTTTATCTTGGTTTTATCACTGTTTTATCCCTGTAGTAGGATCAAGCAAATTACCGCTAGTTGAAAGGTTAGTAGGACTAGGTGGTGAAATTCCATCATGAAATTTGAATTGCCTTTGGGTGGCAGCAAAGCCCAGGTCCTCATCCCCCTGATGGGTGAGGCTTTTGTAAGATTATCTGCACAAGCGCAGTTACGCAAACATTGGCATCACGTGAAACCTGGTAGCCATTTTGGAAATTCGCTTTGGATTTACTCACTGTCAGTTTAGTCTTTAACAGTGGTCGGCAGAGGACCGCTGGATGTTGCTATGATTTTTATCCTGAACTGACCCATGCCTGAAGCGTTTTATCTATCAGTTGGCTGAGGATCTGAAGGCGAAGATTTTGGTTGTGTCTTGATGTTATAGAATTGGGAGAGAGAACAACGTGAAATCTAGCAAGGGAGACTGTTTACTTTTGAGGTAAGACTGCTTATGAGATAAAAGTATTACCATAGCTTGTTGTAAAATGAGTGTGTATGGTGAAGTATGTGTGTGTGAAGTATTTTCTAATCTTTACTATTGTAGTAAAGCTGGAAGTGAGATTTGTTTTGAAGGCTATGTTGTTTTTATGGTGTATTAATATCTAATATATCAAATATTTTGGACCACTCTATCTAATATTTAAAAAAATCAGGTAACCAGATTTATTCACTTATAGCACTCTGTCTTACTTCAGATCATCAAACATTCATTTTCACCCCTGAAGGAAGAGAGAAAATTGATTGACTGTGTGGAGAAAAAGAAACAATTCTGAAAGATTATTACTGATTATCTCTTAGAACTCAAATCCTGTGGTTCATAAAGTCCTTGAAGGCAGTAGGAACAGAAGGAAAGAGACCCACAAATTTCTAATTGCTTTTTGATAAATTCCTTCTTTACTATTCGTGGTGGTGTGCATCTGTCTATTAGAAACCATCTTTTGTTTTGAGTGAGATCTTGTGGAGTGTGTCGAAATTCTTCTCTTTCATTTGCGAGATCTCAACAGTGATCAGTGTCCGTGGATACAACGAAGTTTCAATTATTTCTTAACAAATCCAAAAATATATCTTGAGAATAAAGAAACAAAACATGAACAGACACCATATAGAAAGATTGTCTAGCCAAGAGCATGAAATCATATCCAAGCAGGAGAAGATAATGCGACGGTTGATTCACCGGTGTCCTAGTCCACCGATACCTAAAACTAGGCACAGGGAAGTTAGAGCATCCAGCAACAGTGAGGTCATCCCTAAACTTAGCCACTCAACCAACTCCTCACAGATGTCCCAGGAATACAGCATGCACTTCTATCCTTCCAATGATTTGAGAGATGAACACCTTGGGAGATTGAAGGATAGAGAATATGGAGCATGGAAACATGATGAGATGGAGAATCATGTTAGTGGGAGAAGGAAGGGGAGTTTGGCAGATTTGGGTATAGGTGGTATTCCATCATCAGCTCCTGCACATTATAAAAGGTTGAAGTACGAATTGCATGTTTCCAATATCCCTCAGAGATTGACCAATGGAGAAAGTGAGATAAATCTATTTTGTGTCTTCAAAAAATATGGTTATATCGATATTAAAATGAAAGGCAATGGGAAAGATCGACATGCCTTTATCACCTTTTATCGTATGGAGCAAGCTAGGGAGGCATTAAATCGAATGCATCATTCTTTGTTCTTTGGACAAAATTTGGATGTGACCTGGTCGAGGAAAACAGTGAATCATCACCCTGAAGTTATGGATGGGGCACACTCTGGTGACCGACGCCCAGTTTCAAAACCCAAAATCTGTCCTAGTAGCGGAGGAGGAGAGGTAGGATTGCCAAAAATGGGTTTTTATGTCCAGGAAGGTGGGAGTAATAACTACCCTCATGATTCTGCACCTCCATACTCTTCTTCCCATGACATCAACTGCTTTAATGTTTCCCCAGAGCCTCCACCCCAGCGTTTGTCCAGAAGCCAATTTTTACATGGCTTAAAGGACCTACCAGGCAAAGATGGTTCTGCTCATATTACAGACCCTACTGCTACTAGAAATCTGTTTGTGGGTAATTTGGGGTGCGATATTACAGAACGTAGATTGTGTGATCTTTTTAACCCCTATGGTCGCATCGAATGCATTTCTATCAAAAATCGAAAGGCAGCCAACACTTATGCATTTGTGAAGTTTTTTAAGATTACTGATGCTATGAACGCAAAGGAAGACATGCATGGGAGAGAGTTTGGAAATGGGAAGTTGAAAATTGGGTATGGCAAAGGAAATCCTTCGGCTCCAGCTAAGGTTTGGATTGGGAATCTGAATGGACATGCGGATCTGTCTGAGATTGGTTCCGAATTGGGTCATTTTGGTTTAATCCGAAGTATTGACTACACCACTGGAGACAATTATGCTTTTGTTCATTTTGAAAGAATGGATATTGCTCAAACTGCTGTGAATTGCCTTACCCAATACCGTTTTAAAAACTCCAATCTTCCTCTCAAAATTGATATCATCGAACCAATCTATTTTTGCCCAGATTCTCAGCCCAAATCTTTTGAAGATCTTGATTACGATGCTCAATGTGTTACATCCATTGGAAGAGCCAATAAAAGACTTATCAATTCACAAATGTCTCCAGATTTTGATCGACATATTCCGAAAGCTCACAAAGGAAAAGACAGAATGGGGATGTCTGGATCACGAGACAAATCCAGGCATAGTTCTGATACTGATTCCACCATGGATTTAGTGGTGTCCTCTTCCGAAGGACCTTATCATTCGAAGCGAGATCCACGAGTTGTGACTGGAGTGCATGATTCTCCATCTCACATGAGACTAACAGCCGATCATGACTCAAGTTATTCTCATAGAAATCCTGTGAATTTCCGTAAGAGAGGACGTTCTCCAGGCTTTGGCGATGACTTTGACAAGATGAATGATTTTGGGGAAGAAGAATTTGGAGGGAGGCGTTGTTCTTACCGATGTTCAAATGGCAAAGGAAGCCAGAGGTTTAGCAGTACGAGCAGCAATGGAGACACTGAGTTTCAAACAAAAAGACCAAGGAACTGCTCTGATGCTTGTCAATATCACAAACAGCACAGAAACTGCTCCAGAGTTGAAAAAGTTTCTTATCTTTCCTTACCTCATGGAGTGCATGAGAGAAGCACGGGTCATTCTTCCCATCGAGATAGAGACTATGAAAGTGAACCGCAAGGGAATAGGAGTGGTGAGCACAGCAGTGGCTCTGGTGGAGGTCATCAGAGACGAGAAGATGAGAACAAACGAGATAATGATCACACACAGAAGACTTTTGCAGATTCCAACTCAGCTGAATTGAAGGATAGAGTGGGTGATGTTTCCCTGCCTTCTCCACCACCATCACATCCCTCTCCTTCACTGACTGACATGATGCCTTACGAAGCAGCACACTCTACCCTGAAGCTAAGAGATTCCGCAGCACCTACCTCGTTTTCTGATGGTCTTGGTCAGACTGAATCAAAACCTGATTTAGAACTGCAAACTTTGACTGATCTCTCTCAAGCTTATCCAGTGATTTGGCATGGGAATTTGGTCCTGGAGAATACAGGTTTTCCCACACGAATGCATCTCATTGGTGGAGATCCTGCTGTGGCTGAGCTTCTGGTGAAAGCTAAAGAGCCTGGAGAAGAGATGAATGCCCTCCGAATCACTCAGAAAGTGCATCTTGAGCCACCCTGCCTGGAGGAAGTCAAAAAATGCATGGCGAATGCAGGGCACTGCATCCTCCTGGCTTTGCCAGGAGCCATTCCAAGTTTATTTAGTGATGGAGAAGCATCCAACTCATCAACTCAGTTACGACCACTGAAGAGTCTTATGAGCTATCTGCAACAGAAGAAAGCTGCTGGAATTGTTTCACTGAACACTGTGGAAGATGTGGGGACAGCAGAAGGTGGAAGTGGCTTGCAACAGAAGGTGCCCACGATTGGAGTCCTGCACATCTTTCCCCCATGTGAATTTTCACAGGAGCATCTGCGTAAGTTTGCTCCTAGTCTGGGGATGGAGCCTGCCAAAGACATTTATTTGTTCTTCGTGCTGGTGAAAGGAACAGTATGAATTACACATCCCAATTTAATTTGACTTGTTCATCTAATTCCTATTTTGTTATGCTGTTCGGTATTTTTCTTTGTTCTCTATGTGCAAAAGCATATCATAATGACAGCACCCTTTGATATGGCTTCAAGACATGTATTGATGAATTGTTAATTGTTTCTGCTAAAATTGAATGTGATGTTGGTAGTTTAGATACAATATAATGTATTTATGAACTTGAGCTCAAAATTCTTCTTATTGACCGAAGGTATGGGGAATTTTAACCATGTTTTTTGTATGGCTATTACTTTCATTCAAACTTTTGGTTCCATTCTGTTCTTAAATAATTTTTCCTGTATGATTAAATCTTTAATCTTTACACTACCGAAAAAAAGAAGAAAAAAATAATCTAATCAGCTGGTTAACTTTGGAATTGTATTAATTTCACACAGTTGGAGAAGGTACTGATCATCACATAATTTCTTGCCTCTATTTGTCTGAAAATGCAACTATTTCATTTCTACAAGCTTGTTACAAATTTATGAGAAACTATGTGAGGTCATCCCTGATGTTTTTCAGTAAATTTTGTACCATCAATCTAAAAGTTTTAACTATAAATGTGGGTATTCCAGCAGGAGTTATGCCTTGTTAATGGCCAGTGAAAAATATTATAAACTGAATAAATGCATTTTTTCAAATTTCTATCAAAAGTGTTTGGTTGTCTTTGTACTATGTTGATGAAGTATGGGACACACTCTATGATTTCATGGTGTACAATGCCCCACTTCCAAATTTCAAACACATGCACTGCTTAAGGGTTTAAAATTATCCCGAGAATCTTTTTCTATACTTTAATTTATATTAACTTTAAGCACAATCCATTAGACAGCAACAATTACCAATTCATATATGCAAATCTTGGATCTCCACATATCTTAATGTGTGGAAGATGATCAATGATCCACATCAACTCCCTAAAAACAATGTTACTATATTATTACTATTTTTATGAACAAGAAGAAAAAAAACTAGAATAGAAATGTCCAGCCATAAACCTGCTTACCCGTGATCTCCATTGTCACTCATTATTCTATCATATTTCAAAAATCAGAAATATTGGAAAATAAGAAATGAAACTCGATGAAATTCTACTGTGAATAAAAGAACACTCCATAGATGGTGTAATATATGGGTTTTATGACATAAATATGTTCCTGAGGAAGTTTACTCAGAAGCATAGGAAGATGAGCAACAAAGTAACATTGACGCACACCTACCTGCACTGTCTTTTCAGTTAGTCTATGCTCTTCATTGAGTAAACTTGTTTTTTCTTCTTAATATAATATGTGCAACTTATACAGATATTTTTCTTTAATGGTGTTAGAAAATTTTCTAAATAACTTTAAATATCGTGTGGATTTATTATATCATACATCATGCAATATTTTATATTATATTGTTACAATAATTAGATGAGATTGTGATAATACTTTTTGATGTGGAAAAACTAAAAAGAATTTTAAAAATGGAGGGGGAAATGAAGAAAATGATGGGGACTAAAGCCTAGTCGATGATAAAAAGTTCCCACTTTACTCTTGTTAGACATGTGTCTTAATAGGATGGTCTTGGTTTCTTAAGCTCTTTGTGCATGTTAACATTTGAATTTTTTAATATTTTTACTTTATAGATTAGAGAGGCTGAGGATAAAAAAAGGGTGGTGGGGTGGAAAAGCAGAGAATATTGATCTAATTACATTCAAATAGGTTAGGAATATTGTTGGATGAGTTATGGATGTCAGTTTCTCTAAGGAATTCTGATCTTTGCATTGATTATTTTTTTTTACAAGTAGGCAGATATTTTGGTTTATTGCTCAATAATTACACAAGTCCTGGTTTGAAAGACACATCCCTCCAAGTTGCATTGGAAACCTCAACTACAGGTCATGCTGATCTGTAAAATTCATTGCTGCTTGAGCTCATGTTCATGCCTGTATATGTGTTTAATATGCAGAATTTCTAAATAGCTGTAACTAGTTACTGAAATTATAGCTGTTAACTAAGGTGGTGTTTCCTAATTATTATTTCAATGATAACATGGTTGCAGCAACTACTGTGAATGTGCATAGATGCAGCTACTACAAATAATGGTATTGTTGGGACAGTTATTGAAGAATAGGTATGAACATTCTCCTGAATTAGTGTGTATTAAAGAATGACTACCCATGAAGGTTAACACATCATTGAACAAGATCATTATCATATTTGTCAACTTAGCGAGAAATCAACACTCTAGTCACTTAGTGGTAGCAAATTCAACTGGATCCAATGGACAAATATCAAATAATATTAGGTAGTTTGAGGTAATCTAGTTAACTGGTCACTTCATTCACTGCACTCTATGTATTAATAGCATGCGAATATAGCAGTCTGATGTCTTGGTTGTTCAATTCGTGTCTGCCATTTAATGTAGTTTAAATAAATATTCATGAAATATATTGTTTTTGAGCATGAATACAAAGTGGAAGCAAGTATATTATACCAATGTGCCAGTATGGCTTCTAAAGTTCAATCTTGGGATGAGGCTGGTTTAAGCAAGTTTAAAAAAGCTCTATAGGGAGACCACTGGATCAACATCACATTGGATTTAGGCTGGTTGAAGTGTGATGCAGATTGCTGTAGGTGGACACACACTGGACCAACACCACACTTGTTTGAGGTAGGTTGAAGTAGATTGACAGTAGGTCTATGGGAACACAGAAAAAACCAATGCCGCACTGGGTTGATACAGGTTAAAGTAGGTTGAAAATAGCTCTATGAAAGTAATACCTGGACCAAATCCATACTTCACTGATGGAGGTTGAAATATGTTGACAATAGCACTATAGGATGACATGACACGCTGGACCTTCATCACATGGGTTTGAGGCAGGTTAAAGTTGGTTGATAATATCGCAATGGGGACATATACACCATCTATCTACAGTGACACTTATCCATCATTTTACAGATACAGAGTATATACTACATTTTATCACACATCTGGCACACTAACTATCTACAATATTATGGGTACACAGAGCATACTCTATTACATCACACCTCTGGCTCATCAATGATTAACCATGTTTCAGTGGCTCAGAACATACCATACTTCATCACATGTCTTGGAAACTAGCTATTCACAATGTTATTGGTATACTGAACACAATATTTTCATGGCATCTCTGGCACACCAACTGTTAATCATATTATGATGATTAAAACATACCATATTTAATCACACATTTGGTTCACCACCTATCCACAAATTTAAGGATGCACACAACATGCTATATTCCATTATTTATCTGGCACACAAACTATTCAGCATGTTGTGTTCATACAGAACATTCAATAATTCATCACATGTCTGGCTTGCACACTATCCATGCACCATGTCACTTTTACACAGAACATACAATATTACGTTGATGTTATGGAATGCACGTGACATATGAAATATAATGTACGGAAATGTGTGCGAAATATGGTTCGATGTCCATGCACATTTCATTTCCTTTTTTTTTGCAGGATATAATGCTTTTGCCTAAGTGCATAGGCTAGTGGTTCACCATACACTTGTGGTCCAACAAAGACTGGTGGTTCACCGAAGGTTGGAGGTTCACCATGACTGGTGGTTAACCATAGACCGATGGCTGTACATAGTTTGATGGTTAAAATATTTTATTTGTTCGCTATACACTGGCAGTTTAGCATGAACTGGTGGATCAAAATAGACAGTAGGTTCACCGTAGACTGCTGGTTTACCAGGGCTAATTTTTCACAATGGACTTGTTGTTCACAATAGACTGGTGTTTCAGTACAGACTAGTAATTCACCATAGTTTGTGGTTCACCATAGACAGGTTCTTTACCATAGACTGGTGTTCACAATAGAGTGGCGATTCACCACAGAATCATGGTTTCCAATAGCCTGGTGGGTAATGGAGGGAGGGAGGAAAACAACTATAATTTTTCTTTATTCCCACACAGACATGAATATTCACAGAAAAAATGATGATTTATTGTGTTATCTGTGTAATTGCCTGCCTGTCTGCCTGCTTTCCTGCTAGCCTGCCAACCTGAAAATCAGAAATATTGGAAAGAATGAAATGAAACTCAATGAAATTCTACTGTGAATAAAAGAACAGTCCAGAGATGGTGTAATATATGGGTTATATGACATAAATCATAAATATGTTTCTAAGGAAGTTTACTAAGAAGCATAGGAAGATCAGCAACAAAGTAACATTTACACTCAATGACACACTAATTGACATTGCAGATAAAAACCTACCTGCACTGTCTTTTCAGTTAGTTTCTGCTCTCCATTGAGTAATTTTTTTTTCTGCTTAATTTAATACGTGCAACTAATACAGATATTTTTCTTCAATGGTGTTAGAAAATTGTCTAAATAACATTTTATATTATGTGTTGATTTATTATATCATACATCATGCAACATTTTATATTTCATACGTTATAAAAATTGGATGAGATTGTATTAATATTTATTGATGTGGTAAGAATAAAAGGAATATTTTTAATGGAGAGTGAAGTGGGGAAAAAGATGGGGATTAAACCCCAGTTGATGATACAAACCTCCTACTTTACACACAGTGCTACATTAAATTGACTGTAAAATTGTGAGGTGATTTGAACTTCCTCTTAGGAGTAGTATTACTTATGAACAAACACTTGAAATCTATGCATGTGGAAGTTGTTGCTAAGGCCAGTCAAAATTGATTACATGTTTCTTGGACAATCCACTCCAAATTTTAATCAGGATACCATGAATACATAGTATAAAGTATTAATATCACAACCTTCTCTACTTTGAAGTATTTTACAGCCACATGTAAGCATTAACCTTGACCAAGCAGAAAAACCATAATCACAAGAAAAATTCTCAACGTTTATTTAGGAAATTTGGAAATGATGAATGCTCATTTATTGTGTTAGAGACAGTGATGGTGATGGTGATGGAAGGGGTGGGGTGTTGCGTTAATTCTGTGGTAAACAATGCCAAAATGAAAAGCTGTTCTAATAAGATCAGTGCTTCTGTGGGAATTTCCATTCTACTTCTTATATTAATTTCAGAACATGTGACTAGACTTGTATAAATTTCCTTTGGAATGAAGTGTAATAATGTAATACTTCCTGAAAGAAACAAAAAAGAAAATAAAAAAGGGAAAAAAAGGTAAAAGGAAGTTAATATAGATAGTAGGTTAAGTTTATGATATACCTTGAACAAAATCTACTATAACCTTAAAAAAAAGCATCATTTCTCTAATATTTTGGACAGTTGTAATAACAAAAAATTTTGTGATCATATGGATCTCAATAAAACATTAGATAAGGCCACTGTTTGGCTATCCAACGATATATTTTAAAGTAAATGACTTAGCCATAAAAATATGAAACAGATTTAAGTATTATATATATGTGTGTGTCTGTGTGTGTCTGTGTGCGTCTGTGTGCGTCTGTGTGCGTCTGTGTGCATCTGTGTGCGTCTGTGTGCATCTGTGTGCGTGTCTGTGTGCGTGTCTGTGTGCGTGTCTGTGTGCGTGTCTGTGTGTGTGTCTGTGTGTGTGTCTGTGTGTGTGTCTGTGTGTGTGTCTGTGTGTGTGTGTGTGTGTGTGTGTGTGTCTGTGTGTGTCTGTGTGTGTGTCTGTGTGTGTGTCTGTGTGTGTGTCTGTGTGTGTGTCTGTGTGTGTGTCTGTGTGTGTGTCTGTGTGTGTGTGTCTGTCTGTCTATCTGTATGCATACATATATACATATATATATATAAAACCAACTTCAATATGTTTATATATATATATATATATATATATATATATATATAATTTTTTAATCCAACTATTAAAAAATAAATGTACCAAATTTCTTTCAGAATAAAGTGACTTGGTAACCATTTTGTAGGTTAGTGAGGCTTAAGATAGAAAAGGGAGGTGGGGCAGGAAAGAGGGGATTATTGACCTAATTATATTCAAATAGGTTACGAGTATGGATGAATGAGTTATGGATATCCATGTCTTTAAGGAATTTTGATCTTTGAATTTTTTTTTTTTTTTAACAAGGAAGCAGGTATTTAGGTTTATCCCTCACTTATTACCCAATTGCTGGTTTCAGAGATAAGGTTTGGTTAACCGTGTGCACATCCCTCCAAATTGTATTAGAAACCTCAACCACAGGTTATGCTGAGGTGTAAAATTCATTGATGCTTGAGATCACATTCAGGCCTGTGCATGTGTTTGATATGTGGAATTTCTAAATTGCTCTAACTTACTACTGAAATATAGCTGCTAAGTAAGGAGAAGTCTTCCTATTCTTATTTCAATGTTAACATAGTTGCAGCAACTGCTGTGAATGTGCATAGATGCAGTTACTAGAGATAGTGGTATTGTTAGTATAGTTATTGAAGAAATGGCGTGAATGTTCTTCTTAGCTAGTGTGTATTAAAGTATGACTACCCTGTGAAGGTTAACACTTCTTTGAACAAGATCATTATCATAATTGTCAACTTGGGAGAACAGACACTATAGATACTAAGTGGTAGCAAATTCAATTGGACCCAATGGACAAATATCAAATGTTATAAAGATGGTTTGAAGTAATCTAGTTAACAGACCACTTCCCCTTGCTACACTAGATGTATTACATCACTAGCATGTGAATAAAGCATTCTAATAATTTGGTTATTCAATTAGTGTCTCCTATTTAATGTAGTTAAAAAAATATTATTGAGTTGTTTTTTTCAGCATAAATATATAGTGGAAGTAAATATATTATATCAATGTGCTGGTATGGCTTCTAAAGTTCAATCTTGGGATGAGGCTGGTTTAAGTAAGTTGAAAATAGCTCTATAAGGAGACCACTGGATCAACATCACATTGGATTTAGTCAGGTTGAAGTGTGATGCTGATTGCTGTAGGTGGACACACACTGGACCAACACCACACTTGTTTGAGGTAGGTTGAAATAGATTGACAATAGGTCTATGGGAACACAGAGAGAACCAATGCCGCACTGGGTTGATACAGGTTAAAGTAGGTTGAAAATAGCTCTATGAAAGTAATACCAAATCCATACTACACTGATGGAGGTTGAAATACATTGACAATAGCACTATAGGATGACACACTGGACCATCATCACATGGGATTGAGGCAGGTTTAATTATGTTATATAATATCACAATGGGGACACATACATCATCTATCTGCAAATATACCTATCCATCATTTTACAAGTACTGAGTACATACCATATTTCCTCACACGTCTGGCACACTAACTATCCACAATATACTATATTTCATCACACATCTAGCTCATCAATGATCAACCACATTTTAGTGGCCCAGAACATACCATATTTCATCACATGTATCGAAAACTAACTATCCACAGAAAATATTGTATTTCATTACATATCTGACACACAAACTCTTCAACATGCTGTGTTCATACAGATCATTCAATAATTCATCACATGTCTAGCTTGCACACCATCTATGCACCATGTCACGTTTGCACAGAACATGCAATATTTCATTGATGTTATGGAATGCATGTGACATATGAAATATCATGTACGGACACGTAAGTGAAATATGGTTCGATGTCCCATGCACATTTTGTTCCCTTTTTGGTTGCAGTATATAAGGCTTTTGCCTGATTGCTTAGATTAGTGGTTCACCATGCACTTGTGATTCAACAAAGACTGGTGATTCACCAAAAGTTGGAGGTTTACTATGACTGGTGGCTCACCATAGACTGGTGGTTGCACATAAATTGGTGGTTAAAAATATTTTAATTGTTCACTGTACACTGGCGGTTCAGCATGGACTGGTGATTCAAAATAGAGTGTAGGTTCAGCATAGACTGGAGGTTCAACAAAGACTTATGGTTCACCACTGACTTGTGGTATATCACTGACCAATCATTCATCACAGACTTTTGGTTCTACTAAATCTGGTGGTTCACCATAACTGGTGGTTCATCATACTCTTTTGGTTCACCATAGAGTGATGGTTCTTAATTCTTTGGTGGCTAACCACAGATTGGTGGTTCACCACAGACTGATGGATCATCTTAGACTTGTGATTTTTCATGGAGCTGTGGTACACAAGAGAATGATGTTTCTCAACATTGAGAGTTTAATCATCTCAGACTGATATTTCACCATGAACTGGTGATTCAATACAGAGTAATGGTTCATCACAGACTTATGATTCATCATAGAGTGGTGATTGGTTCACCATGGATTGTAAGTTCACCATGCACTGATGCTTCATCAGAGACTTTCATTTGACCATTGGTTGTTTATTCACCATGGACAGTTGGTTCACCACAGACTGATGGTAAACTACAGACTGATGGATTACCATGGCTGGTGGTTCACCATGGGCAGTTAGTTCAAAACAGATTGGCTGGTCATTTACCAGGGTTAACTTTTCACAATGGACTTGTTGTTCACCAAAAAAACTGGTGATTCAGTACACACTAGTGATTTACCATAGATTTGTGGTTCACCATAGACAGGTTCTTTTTCACAATAGAGTGGCGATTCACCACATAATGGTGGTTTCCCATAGACTGGTGGGGAATGATGGGAGGAAGGAAAATGACTATGATTTTTCTTTATTCACAGAAACAATGATAATTTATTGTATTATTTGTGTAATTGCCTGCCTGCCTGCCTGCCTGCCTGCCTGCTTTCGTGCTAGCCTGCACAACCTAAATGTTTTTTTGGTATGTTATAGGTTTCTTGAATTGAAGGAAGTAGTGACCAATTATATTATTATTATTATTTATTAGTATTTGATGGTGTTGTAGGTGGATGTAATAATAGTGGTGGTGGGGAGGAGGGGTGGGAAGAGAGTGTGTTGGTGTTCTTCTCTACATAGAAAGTTTAAATTGAAACTTGGTATTTATTAGTGTACAAAGAGTTTATGTCTATATAGTGGGGACATTCAATGTAATTTATCTTGCAGCTAAGGTGATGACTGAAAAAGAACCTTACAATGACACAGATGAGAGAAATGAATGGGTGTGACATGCTATGGGAGTATGTGTGACTTTCAGGTGAACGTGTGTGTTAAACTATAAGACTTTATGTTGCTGAATATTGAGTCACTGCATGGCTAAACTTATCTCCTTCTCTTCCCACCTCTGATGAAACATTAACCTGTTCTCTCCACCAAATTGAGAGCCAACATTAACCTCTTCTCTCTTCCCATCTCTTACCCTACATTAAGCCCTTCTCTCATCCCATGTCTGATTCCATGTTATACCTTCTTTCCTCTCATATCTGACCATTCAATAACCCAATTTCTCTCCCAGGAGTGATAATAAAGAAAATATTGCAGCATTGGATGGACACATAGGATAGGCTGCCTATGTAGCCTACAAAGGAGCCACAGTGTGGGACCTGATGATGATCAGCAAACAGATGTTCACCATAGCACCATGGCTAATTGAATGCCCCTAGTATCCTTTTTACCAGAGGCAGTGAAAACAGAGCTGGGAAGCACAGTGCATTTTCCCCCTTGTCTCACTTGCCTGGATGATTATGCCAACTTAGTGATCATTATCCTGAGGAACCTATTGATGAATGGAGAGGTGATGCAGCAAGACAGAGCCCTGTAATAACAACCATGATCTTCCCAAGCACATTAAAAAAAGACAGCACTTTCAAGTGCCTATTATTAAAAACCATAAACAATAACTAAACATTGTGTTTGTGGGCTTACATAATCAAGATGTCTCTGTTTGAAAGCTCCTATGACAAACTGTATACTGACCAGCTTGTTGTGCACTCTCATTGTCATGAGTCTGGTGTCATAATGTAAGTGAGGCACAGCCATCATGATGTGGCATCTGGTCACCATTATCAGGGCTCCATTTTCCTCTGCCTGGAGGTATCACCAGCAGTTTCATTCAGTGATAGCATCAAGTTACCAATGCATAGTTCATTACTGACTGACCTATTTCCTGATAGATTGTGAGGAAAATCTCTATGGTACAGCCCCAGTAAGACCCGGCCATCTTCTTGACAATATTGTTCTGCTAGCCTAGCTTTTTGCACGAGTTGGTGATATACTGTGAGTAGGTGAGTAAGGGATCCAGAGTGCCACGCAGTACTAGTGTGGTCCTGTTACTGGAAAGTTGGTGATGGTCGACTATATTGTAGAGTTGAGTCCCGACCACTTTTGTTCATTTGGTGAAGAGGGTCTTTGTGGACTTTTCCCCAGAAAGGTGCAAGTTGCGCTCCTTCATACAATGGTATAGCTAGTCAAGGTAGGCAGAGATGGGCCCACTGAGTGTTTGCATGCTTTAAGCGCAATGCTATGATGGTGATATCATCAGCATAGCTCACCAACTCATGAGAGGCTTCAAGGTGGAAGCTTTTACGCATTGAAGCAATCCCCACCAGCATATAGGTAAAATCGATTATATCCATGGTTTTGGCTGATTGATCCCTGTCTTCATGTGTTCAGTGGTGGAGTGTTGCTGCTAAATACATCAGAGGATGGATTGTGATTTTCCACTGGCTAACTTGGCAGTGGTGGCTGCAGTAGCACTCATTGCAACAACGGGAGCAGCATTTGCTCGCCTCACTCCTACACGCTACATATTTTTGGGGACCCTGATTCAAACTACTCCAGCATGTCAAGGTAGGAGTGATCCATCAACTTATAGTCACGCCTTGAAACTTACATAAGATGGGCTCTAATAGGAGCTTGTGATGTACGTTTGCCATGGTCTTCCATTGCTGGGAGTTAGTGTTGTGCAGTCTGTCAAAGATGATTGGCACCTGATGGTGGGAGGGAGGGGGATATAATGAGGGTGACAAATAAGAGAACAAACTTACTATGTGTATACTTTTACATATAACAATCACAACAACCACAAAAAAATTGACACCAACTAACTCAGTAAAAAAATAGAAAATTTACTTAAGGCAACTCCAAAAAATACATAAACAAGAACCGTATACCTTTGAATGCAGGCGTGTGGTACACTGATTTATTAACGACCAACTTCAATATCTTAAACACTCCTTAATTATCATGCCAAAAAACCATTAAAGTTTCTAGACAATCTAGTTGGTGTGCATGTGTGACTGTGTTTGCAGCATGTGTATGGGATGGGTGATAAGGGTAAAGGAAAAAAAAGATAAATAATGTGTGTGAATTTGTGCACGCAAGATAACTCTAAAGACTAGAGTTCTCTTTTCACTTTAGTAGAACTGCTATAGTTGATACTCTTTTTATGGGAACAATTTCAGTATGTACAAGTTGTGTACCACACTTATTCCTACCAAATTCAAATAATCTTCACTGCTGATCCTTTACCTGTTGAATGATGAGTTCTGTCTTGGCATTGGGGGGATCCACAAGTGCCGGGTGGATTCAGGTTCCCATGCATCTCTGGGGGAATAAGCAAGCAGTTTGGCTATAGTTAGTTAGGTATTTATGAAACATTGAACCAACACCACACTGAGTTAAGGAAGGTTGAATTGGGTTTGAATTGTTCTATGGGGACATATACTGGAGAAAGACTACACTGGGTTTAGGCAGGTTAGAGAGGTTAATAACAGCTTTACTTATGTGGTGCCATTGCATATAAAGAAGACCTAAGCATCTGGAGTGGCAGATGCTTCATGCTGTGAGTTAGGTAATGTTTGTACTGCCAATCCTCAGAGATGGCAAAGGTTGAGCAATACATGGCCTGCCATCTAGATCAGCTTTTTTCTGTCAATCTGGTTACACAAATGACTGGTCTCTTTGCTTCTTAATGCACGTATAAACACTCTCTAACCACAGCGTCATGGTAACAGCTCCCATTGATATACAATATCATATTAGATGCTAAAATAAAAAGGAATTTTTTTTTTGAAAAATAAGCCTTTTTGGTGAAGAGATAGATACTATGAACCCTGTAGACTTTGTTATTTAATTGCAGGCCATGTTTACAGATTATGAAAGACCATGGTTTGCATGTAACTGATAGTACCATACGATGTATCATTCACATGATCAGTTGTATTTTTCACATAAGTTAAATATATCACAATCAGTGGTAATTTTCACATGATTAGTAATATTAGTCACATGATATTTGGTATGTGACTTTCATTCCTCCTTGTTCCTCTCCCACAGCTTGACTAGCACTTGACCTAGTATACTCGGTATGCCTGCAACACACATACCATATATGGCAAGAACTCCTTGTATACTATGGCAATCACTGATTGGTATGCACATACAGATATAGCAACACATATTAACACAGGACCACATGTCTTCTATCTTTATGCAGTTTGGCTTGTAAATACCTTCACTATCATTTTGATGGACAGGGGAAACTATAGTGGACAAAGGATTAAGATAAGGAGGTGAAAAGGAAAAAGTAGAAGAGAAATCAATCCATCTTGGCTAGAGTTCAGCAGAGTTCGTAAGAATGCAGTGTTCCAAATGAACATCGAAGGAACAACTATCAGAAAAATTGTGGTCGAGCACCTGGTCCATAAGACAAAGGCCTTTGTCATCCTCCTCAAGAAAACCCATTGCTCTTGTGTTGATAAGCTAGTAATCCCAAACTTTGCACAAGCAAGATCATTCCCAAATGGGAAGTACACTCTAGTCATATTTATCCATGAGAAATCAAATGGTTGTGTGTGCAGTTTGCAGTCCTATAGATCATCAGCATCTTCAAATCTCTATCCATGCGACTTATATCTACGTTCTTTCTGGTTCTCATCCACATGTGTTTATAGAAGGTGCAGTGCAAATACAGATCCTATACAAACAACACAGTGTTTGGCTGGCTGAAATCATTGCAGCCTCTTTACCAACAAAGCCATAGATAGCTTAACATCTTCAAGCACTACAAATGTTGAGGAAGCTCATAAGGACTTCTGCAGTGCCATTACTCAAGCAGCCAAAAAGTTCATCCCATGAGGTCACAGAACTGACTACACACCATATTGGTATAAGAAGTGTGAGAGACTCTATTAATCCTTCCTGGACACCCCCAATGGGAAAAAAAAAAAGCATTGATGCCACAGCACTGTTGTCCCATCTTGAGTAGTGGAAGGTGTGAATAGTGGAATGAAACAATTGATCCATTGACTTCTCACACTCCAGCCGCTTAGCATAGAGGACAGGTCAAGACAAACCTCTCACAAATCTCCAGTTCCATCAAATTCTATAGCATCACAAGTTGTAAGAAACGAGATTTTCCTTATGAGAGAGTGTCTGCTGGACTGGTGGCCTCAAAGGTGTCAGAATTCTACAGTTGCTTTACATCATACAGTCAGAATCTCTGGTGATTTCACAGTAGAAAAGCACATGTCTGCCCTCCAAACACCTGAAGCCTGGGAAAGCCTCTGGGCCAGATTCCATCTGCCCAGAATAAATACTCCATGCTGGCTAAGAAATAAAGTTCTGGTTGTGTGAATTTCTTTTATCCTGCTAGTGCAACCTCAAGATCCCCATAATCTGAAGAAGAGCATTAGTTATCGCAATCCTTAAGCCAAATAGGTCCCCAGGAGATTCGATGAACTATAGACTCATCTATTTGATGTGTATCACCCTTAAGATCATATGGTGTGTTATTTGTGCCTGTGTTATGCCCACCACGACCAACTTTTCCCAATGATGCAAGCTGTTCTCCGAAGTGGTAGAATAATTGTAGATCAAGTCATATCGTTGATTCAGGACATCAAGAAGAGCTTTTTACCAAAAATAAGGGTAGGCTTGTGCTGTTGCCTATATCACAGCAGCCTATGATACTGCATGGCACTGCAGCCTCACCTGAGAACTTCTTTGATATCTGCCAGACAGGCACATGGTTAAAATGATCATGAAGCTTTTAAAAAATGCAGCTTTACTCTTAGAGGCAGGCAGACATGCAGACAGGATCGCAGGCAGGCAGGCAGACAGACAGAGAAAGTCGGATATGCTTCCTGTAGCTACAACATAATGACATTGATCATGTATGTGGAACATCATTATCAGGATATCTTGTGGGAACATCCTAAATCTTCTCACATAATACTGGCAACCAGCACCCTTTGCCCAGATTATCAGTTCCTGTATCCACCGATCCACAGGCAGCAATGTATGCAATTTGAATAGTCACATTCCTATCGCTTTGAATGCAGGCCATAAAAGCAAATAGTCAGATCCACAAAAATAATGAATATCATAATGTAGTATGACTTCATGTTAAAGCACTGCATGACATTGTAATTCTTTCTATACTTGTTTTTATTATTTGTTTTTAGGTCCATCGGCTAAAGGAAAAGGCAATTCCAAAGAATTAAATTAATGTTTTTAATAATACTGTATTCATTTTTATTGCAATAATATATTTTTTTTGTTATTTAAAAATTATTATATAGATTATTTCCAGGGAGCAAGGGAAGTGTCAAATAGATGAAAAATATATAAAAAATATAGTTAATTTTAAAAATGCCCCAGATTGCACCATAGAAGGATGGGCAGATCTTGCAATTATTTAAAGTGGGGGTTGTGGCCACAAGTTTAACCACTCCTACAAATTAGGTCCACAGCCACACATAGTAGACAATGCACCTGCACCCAAACTTTTGATCATCATCATATCATTATTGAAATAACCAACATTACAACACTTCAACATAGAATCATGCCTGAAGTGGTGTTCCTTCCTATGTTATTTTAGAAGCTCCTCAATGAAGGAAATCCCCACAGTGCATGGCAATGATAGATAGATCTAAAAAACACTATTCACTCATAGTGGACCTCAAATAGGTCTTATTCTTCTCAGAAGAGAAAATCATCTTTCTGCTTCAGCACTTGAAAAGCATATTATGTAAGCAAATACTAGGATAAAGTGAATGTTAGGGAATGAATCTTTATTGCAAGCACCATGAGCTAAGAGTGGTTTATCTGGTAGCTAAGAGTGGTTTATCTGGTAGCTAAGTTTCCATATCAGAAGAATAAATTCATATTTCTTGCCAAACCAGAGATTATTCAAGCTTCTCAACTTATTTGTCAGTGACATTGGAAATAGGAAGTAAACTATTAAACACACACTAGTCAACAGATTCTGTCACGGAAGTACTTCAATTTGGTGAACACTGTAGAGGATGTTTTCTTTGGTAGTTGCTTTTCCACTGATTGAGAATCAGTGAAAGTATTGGATCATGAAGTTATATTACATAATACTGGCAGCATATACCCAGGTGTTGCCACTCAAAACACCATTTTTAGACTTAGGTCAGATTGTTTAGGAGGCATGCATGGTGTAATGATGAAAGGTAGAGTGCCAACTATTTGGAACTCACTTGGATTATTACTTTCTGTGTAATTAGTTGCATATTAAGAATGAGCAAATATAGATGAACAAATTGTAAAATATAGGGAGAAGAAGGGGATAAAATAGCAATAAAAACAGGAGAGGAGGAAAAGAAAGCACTCAAGAAAGAAGGTATTGAAGAATAAAAAGAAAGAGAAAAAAAAAAGAAAGAAAAAATAGCCAAACCTGTCCTGGATTTGAATCCAGAATTTCCAGCTTTGTGAGAGAGTATAAATTACATCTCTGTTGTTGATTATAATTGTTTGTAACTACAAACAGAGCAGTATGGAATAAAAAATATTTGGGGGGGTGGGCACCAGCACTTGGGTAGGATATCCCAGGGCAATACCTGTCTATGATACACCAGACATATTTCTCTCTTTAAAGAAGTATTGAAAATGAACAAAATAACCTACTTCAACTTGGTGTCTCTCTGGAATCAGAAAACTGGTAAAAGTGAAAGATATTGATATGTATTTGATGAAGATATTGTGGCTCTCCTCCATAAATTAATTATGGCTCTGAAGATACTGGAAGTGAAGAGTTATGAGCTGAGGAAAATAATATTTTATTATAATATAAACTATATATAATAATAATATATAACTTAGGAAATTTTCTCTTTTTTTTTGAAGGTGTCAAACTGGAATTGGTGTTTTTTTTTTTAAATGGCTGCCGATCCTATCAAAAATCACCCAATTGTTATTCAAGAAGGTAAGTTACCTTTATACTAACCAATACTTCTTTGTGTCTCTTTTTAATGATGTATTAATAAAAATTAGTTATTAAATTCTGTCTCTAATTTGTATATTTTCCCATGCAATGACTAACATATTTTTTACTTTTAAAATAGAATTTCAAATCTAGAAATTGTCACAAATTTCTTGGGGCAAACTCCATGCAAATTATGGAAAAAGCATTCATTCACAAACACAAGTACAGCTATAAAACTACATTGTGAACTTATCCCCAAATTGTGTATGGTGAGATTCTTTAGTGTCCAAGCCCATGGATTTATCCTTGTTGCTAAACACCATGAGTACTGACATGGAGAAGCTTAATAATTGCTGGAAGTGCTTGACCAGGTTTCCTCCTCAGCAGAAAGTCCATTTCCTTGCTAAAGTGAACAATCTAACCCTAGAGCCATCGGTAACAATCTTCAACCTGCTTTAATCCAGGTCGGTATGGATCCAGTGCCTATTCCAATGGAATATTGTCAACCTACTTCTACTCAACTCAACTAAGTGGGGTGTTTGTCCAATGTGTGTGCCCATAGAGTTATTATCAACCTACTTCCACCTGCCTCAACCCAGCATGATTTTGATCCAGTGTGAGCTCTGGTGGGATCAGAGATCATACTGGATCAACATTCCACTGGGTTGAGGCTAGCAGAAGTAGGTTGATAACTGCTCTATGGGCATGCACCATGGATCAAAGTTGCCTTTTGACTGAGATCAGGAATATCCCTTATCTGATAATTACTTTCTAGGGAAGCACACAATCTGATCATTTTATAAACATCAGACTGTAATTATTATTGAAGGGTGCAAAACTGTCAAGTGTGTATCCTATTCCATTCCGTTGGGTGTTGGTTACCATAGACATCCTTGGAACTGCAAGACCATCATAATTCAAGACCCTTCATCTGGACAACCAGTTATTTATATATGTGATAACTGAAGCTGCCTGCCTTCATAAGGGGTCATGTACGGGCAAGAGGTGAGCTGGTGAGACCATTAGCCTGCCACGGTGCAGTGACCAAGGGACTTGACTTGGATACTGACTCATGTCAGTTTAAGTTGTGTGTCCTGAGACTCACTGCAGCAGCCAAGAAGAACTCACACCACCTCCTCTTCCATCGCAGGACTCCACTATGATAAAACTTTGAAATGATACGGATGATTTTTGTCCACAGGAACAATGATAATGGTATGTTTTCCAGAAAATCTAAACAGCTACACCAAAGAGCAGTTTTTATACTTCAATGACTATGACACTGTGTTAAATTTCTATAGTAAAGAGCAACTTTGGGACCTGCAACATATGTTTACCTTGCAAGAGATAATTAGTATTGCAGTTGCAATTTTATTTTAATTCTCCTTAAAATGTTTACATTATATAACTAATTACCTCCTGAGAAGCAGAAATGTCAAAGCATATTGGGGAACTCTCAGGAGCAACTTATATCTTCTCTATTTTGTTGGATGGAGTAGCCCATAAAATGTGTGTATCCAAATGGAAAAGACATCAAGGCATAAGAAGTCAGAAAGATGGAACCCTGTGGCACAAGCGAGATTGAACAAGACTATCTTGTACCACCATATCATTGAAGTAATTCAAAGTGGAATGATTGATTTGCAGCATCATCCCACTAATTAAATAAGAACTGATCTGCTAATGAAGCCTCTGCAAATAGGACAGATTGTGACACTACGTCTGGTCCTTGGAGTGGAGACATTCCCTACCAATCAGTGTACCAATGAAGTGGGAGGGTTGGGAGACGATATGTAATTGGAAGATTGGCTCCCTCTAACCTTGACCACATACTATAATTACTATCCTGTGTCAGACTATTTTTATTATGTATTGCTGATTTATGTGTTTGATTTGTGCTTGTGATTCATGCAATAGTTCGGAACTACCACCAGTAGTTCTCAGCAAAATAAAAAACACATACGGATAAATGATTGCAATTATGATAACTATTAAGGAACTTTTCGAATAATTCCTCTAGCAATTACTTTTATGAATACGATCACCACTACCATTCTTGTAGGATCTTCTCTTTTCCATAATATATGTGGTACAAATTTCTGCTCCCATTGGTTATGTAATGATATTTATTATCCAAATTTATTGATAACTTAGGAAAAATTTTTTCTTTTTTTTTCGAAAGTTTTAATCGCGAATGTCAACTCTGCAAGGCTTTATAAGGAAAGCTTCTCCAGTGTGAGGTCAAGAGGGAGAAGAGATTCAAAGACCACTGAGAAAGTAAGGGAATCTTACAGCCAATTTGGAATCTACAAAATATCTTGCCCTCATTGAAGAATTACTTACTCAGCATATTTTCAAATATTTATTTTAAATTTTAATCTATAAAATCATCTCTAGATCAGAAAGAGTGTACTATCATTGCATTATCATTAAATTCTATATTAACAGATTGGGATGACCTCTGTATACCTTTTGCTTGCCAAGTTCACTTGAATTCAGTGCAGGAAAGTAGGAATACATACTTTTATAACCAACAAAATATCCATTTCTGTGATTATGCAAGAAAAATTCCACTGAACAAGACCATGCAGACAGCATGGTCTTGTTCAAGGACTATGGACTATGGTTTAAGGACTATGACACCCCATAATTAACTAGATATTTAATTATTGGAGATTATTAGCAGAAACTTAAACTCATTCTCCATATCGTCGACATAACATCCTCGTCTTATCCATGATTCAGTAATAAAACTTTGGTAGAAGTTAAAAACAACAAAAACTTTAGGAGGTGGCACTATTGCACTTTTAAATGCTTGGCCTAAAGTTTAAGAATGTTGTTCCTTGAGATTTAAATATGCAAAACTATTCATAAGTATATCATGTGATTTCATGCTCTGGCCTGTTCCTCCACCTGAAGAAACTATAAAAGCTTGAGACAGTTTGCAGAGGACCTCATGACAGGAAGAGCACTGCAGAGGCAACCTTTTGACCAGCAAATGTATCAGTAGTGACACTGCATATATGTACTCTAATCAATAACAGAAATTCTACATCGATGACAATGTTTGAGGAAAACTATATTGAGGAACTCTTTAATATTGAATGCATTCCAAAAACATCGGAAGTCAGTAACCATTTATAAAAAAAGATGGGATTAATCAAGAACCATTTATAAAGATATGCACTATGTTTACATTATGACTTTATGTTTACATTGCATCCACAACAACTTAGCTCCATTGTTATATTGGATCTCCAGAAGTGCTTGTAAAAGTGAGCAGACAAATCAAAATTGACTAGTAATTTATAATAACTATGTAGTAGAGAGAGGTGGAAACAGCTAATGGAAGATCCTGATGTTAGTTGAAGCAGCCAGGCAGGTACCAGTTTAAATTTACAACTCAGACTTCCTGTGTTCAAATAAGGATCCAACTGTGGAGAGTATAGTCAACCATATAACATATCCAGAGGCAATCCCTGCTTATAATTTACTAGTTCAATCTTAGCGTTAATTGCTATTTAAATATAAGAAAAATAAGAGAACCACAACCACGAAAGAGTTAATTTCTTTTAAAGTAGCAGATACCATAGCCAGCACACACAAGACTATCCTTATTCATTGCCACTATGAACTACTAGGGAAAGGAGAGAGGCCTCACTGGCAGCTCAAGAAGCAGTGGTACAAACCACCATCCCTGACTAGGCTAGGTGCTCAGTATATAATGAGGACACGTGTCCAATAACTCTCAGAACCAACACAAATTTTGTAATATATTATTCAATTTCAAATGCAGAAGCACTTCATCAAACCAGGAAATAGAAAATCATCAACAAGGCAATCCTTGAGAATAACTTCTATGAGAGACACATTTTTTGTGAATTATAGTAAAATAATAAATTAAAACATTATTTGGTTCCAGACTAAGCCAAGTGAGCAGCAACAAAGTAAACATTAAAACATTGAATAAATCACTGCTGCATGATGGTAGCAACATTTGATAATTTATGCTCTAATATAAATTTCGGAGCATCAATATTGGGGAGAGAGGAGAGGAGGAGCTTGGGCTAGGGCTAGGGCTAAGGCTAATGCTGCTTTGTTTAAAACACAAGAGAAAATATTTGCTCAGGAAATCATGAAGACATCTCAATAGGTAAAATATTTAAAAACACATGTTTAATTTTACTTTATTAAAAAAAAATTATAAATAAATATATACATTTATGGCAATTTTGTCTCAAAAGAAATGAAGGAAAAAATTAGAAAAGTATTAGCTATAGATAAAGCAATTTCTCTCGTTCGAAGGACTAGGACATAGTAAAGCAGAAGACCAGAGTAATTTCTCTCAATCCAAGGACTGCGACACAGTAATGTATACTCTGTGTAAAGAGTTCCACCTTGGGACCTGCTGGATAATGGAGATAATAATGCAGTAAAATAAGCAATTGAAGCTACTTTTTTATATGCTAAACAATAAAATCACTTCCACATAAGCTCCTCAGGATGCAATCACTTGTAAATACTTGCCATGTCCACCATTAAGATATAATTATGCAAAACTATTCATAAAGTACATCATGTGATTTCCTGCTCTGTGGCTCCACCTGAAGAAACTATAAAAGCTTGAGATAGTTTGCAGAGGACCTCATGACAGGAGGAGCACTACAGAGGCAGCCTCTTGACCAGCAAGAAAACAGGCTGACTGTAAGTTTGCAGATGACAGAGGCAGGGAGAGCTACAGATTGAGAAGGGGACATGTTGATAAGTAAAGGAACCAACAGCAAATGAAAGAAGGGAAATATTTAGAAGCATGACATGGTTGATACTTGTCTGGAATACAATTTTAGCAGAAGGAATTCAACTGTGGAAATACACCAGCAAGGATGATCGCAATGTATTTGGATATTGGGAAATGTTGTTACCAGAAAAATGGTCAAAGAGGACAATTTATTAGCAGTGGGAGATGGGCTCTAAAAAGATGGCTCAAATCTAATGAGAGCATGATTTAAGAAATCACACATCTAGCAGTTATTAATATATTTATTAACTGAAGCTGCCTGCCTTCATAAGGGGTAATGTGCAGGCAAGAGGTCAGCTGGTGAGACCATTAGCCTGCCACGGTGCAGTGACCAGGGGACTTGACTTGGATACTGACTCATGCCCATTTGAGTTGTGTGTCCTGAGTGATAGTACAAATATATAGACAGACCAACAGACAGACTGCGGCTAACTTTGATCTTATTGATCCATCAGTTGCTGTGTTAGACATTGTAGACTAATGAATGACAACATGGCATTCTGTAGAACTAACTTATGATATGTGCTCCTGTGCACACACAGGAAAGTATTTATCTGAAGAGTGAAAGAAATTCAAATCTTTCAATAGCAAAAGTATACTAACAGAGTAAGTTAAATTGAATATTAGTTAATATATGTGATTCAAAATCCCTGCATGAATGAAAAATATATCCACATGCTTTATAGCTGGCTAAAGACCTCACTGAAAGGTCCATAAATTGAAATAAACCCTTCATGAACCCTTCTAATAGAATCAGTGCCTGATGCTAGTTAAGCTTCTGTGACTAGTTTAGAGAACAGACTGTGCTGGATATTTATGGAAGAAATGAACTATTTTCACTGTCCATCCTTCAGGTAGTGCAGCCATCTGAAGTGGAATTCAATCTCTCCCTCACTTGCCCTTGCTGATGAAGGAGGTCCCAAAACATTAAAAACATTTTGAAGAATATTTCCGACTCCATATAATTATTCAATCTTAATGGTAAAAAACCTAGCCATGATCACATGAATATGGAGGACACAAGCCCTAGTAACACACACAGAATTAGAGATTATAATATTCGATTCTAGGGATTCTTTCTACCACATCTGTGCTCAATGTTGCCAGCATTATACCAGCAAGCCTGAACTAAACCCTGACCTCAAAACAGGTGTAGTGGAGGTCATAACCTTAGGACAACTGGTGGGACTAACAGTAGTGCCACTGCTGGGGCATTCCTATTTTGACTCCTTCAACTGCTAGCTATGCTGCCATCAGTATGGAATGTACAGATGAGCATGGTTGAATCCATTAATGAAGCTGTCCTGTCTAACCTGTCCTACAAATTCAATTTTTGGGAGAAATTCATATATAACCTAAATGGGCTTATTATATTGTGTATCTATGAGAACAATAATAATGTTTATTACACTAATCTTTAGTTACCTTGTACCACAGCAACACAAAGCAATTACACTAAGTCAGTCGGTATATGGACAAGATTGCCATTAATTTTTTTAAACGATCTTTCAGAATTAAATCCTTCAAGCTATTGCTTTTATGAATATGATTACCACTACCATTCTTGTAGGAAGATCTTCTCTTTTCCATAATATCAATGGCACAGACTTCCACTCCAACTGGCTAAACCCTATTGTTACTCCAGAAGGTGAGTTCCCTCTATACTAACCAACACTTCCTGGTGTCTAAAAGAAACATTTTCCCTCTGCAATCACAAATCTCTTGACCTCTACAATAATGGACTATGTACACACATTAATGGTAGGAATAGTAACACTAAAAACTATTACACTCCTATCAAAAATGGAGAATCAACAAATTTCTTGAGGCAAACTCTATGCTAATTATGGAAAAGAGCATTTTTTAATTGCCACAAATGAGTATAGCTATTAAACTATATGCTAACTTATTACCAAACCAAGAGATTCTTCAGTGGTAAATCTAAACAAGGAACTCTGGTGACATCCATCCCAAATGAGGAAATGTTAGTGATAAGTAGAGAGAGTTCATCATGTTTCTGCCAGAAATATGTTTGGTATAGATGTACACTATCTCAATTATTGAGGGGAATCTCTCAGTACAGGCACTACAGGACCTGCAGGCTGAGATGACCTCAATAGGAAGGAATCACTCCAATAAACGTCCTCATCTCCCAGGTCAGGGAAGTCAGTGATGCACTTTTTGTATAATTATCGGATCTTATATGTGGGCAGTTTGAATGCACTTTAAATTGATGAAATTTTCCTTTTGAAACAAGTTGTGCAGCAGACAAACAAACCACCACATATGGAATCAATGTGTATGTGGTATCACGAGCGCATTTCAGTGAAGGCACTAAAAATATGCACTCTTCTGTGACAATGTTAGCCTCTGAGGAAAACTCTCAAGAAAGTCCTTAATATTAAATGCACTCTGTAGCAAGGAATTTATCTGCAGTCTATTTGGTTGGGATCTGCAGGATAATTTGCCTCCAAAGATATGGGATCAATAATACTGTGCATTACAATTCCCCTCTTTTTTCAATACAGCATCAAGCAACATCTGATGATGACGACTGGCCAAAAGGTTTTACATTGTTGTAAATAAATTAATTACCATAGTAACCATCTATAACATTTATAAAATGTATTATGCATTATGACTTTGTTATATTGCATCATATAGAGTAATGAATGACAATATGGCCTTCTCCACCATTGTGTTGAAGATGACAATTGACCAGATTGTCCTGGAGTAGTTTAAAATAATTATGTAGTGGGCAGAGGCAGTAAAAGCTAATGGAAGTTCCTGATTCAACAACTCCCTACATGGATATAGTTACCTCCTGTGCACACATATCTTAGTATTTATCTGAATAATGAGTTGCCAGTTTTGAAGAAAATGTCACAGAGTGAAACCTTAATCAAATACAGATGTAGTGCAGGATCAACTATGGAACATCTCATGCGGAACATCTCATGTGGAACATCTCATGTGGAACATCTCATGCGGAACATCTCATGCGGATCATCTCATGCGGATCATCTCATGCGGTTGTCTCTATATATTATTGGTACAGTAGTAAGTTAAAGCAAGTGAGGAGCAACACAATTAAACAGCATCAATTAATAACTGCATGATTGGGAAAGGAGCAAGTCAGATTTTCACCAATTTTCTGAGGCAGACTACATACCAGGTATGGAAAAAAAAAGTTTAATAGCAAGTTGAGTATACTGAAACCTGGAGGGTGGTCAACCAAAAGTGGATGTTGGAGAAGAACAGTGAGGAGCACGACAAGTTGAAAAAGAGGTTGGCTGAGCTGGTGGGGAAGAGGGGAGGAGCTTGGAGCAGCAATTGAGTGAAGAGAGTGAGGAGGAGAAGGCCATGGAGAACTAATTAATATTAGTTTATGCCCGAAGATGGCCTTAAGTTGTAACTCGTCTTCCTAGATGATGTGGACGTCGCTGTGGCAGTTTGAGTCCAGTAGAATGTACATGACACCATGAGCCATCAGGAAGACTCTCTTTCCCAATAAATGCTAAAGTTCAATTGACAGTTTGTCCTTTTAACAGCATTGCTTCATGTGTGTGTCACTCAACATTAGTTCTGTCATCACTGCAGAGGATATACAAAAGTGTTATACCATCTTATTGAGGCACTTCGTGTATGTCACTCAAAAGTAGCTCTGCCATTACCATCACTGTAGAGAAGAAGATGACCATGGAGACCAGGGCATTCACTCTGATGGCCAAGATTATCAGCCTCCAGAAGAAAGTAGACACATCATTTTTGTGTCTACATGTATTAGACCTTATTCATATGGGTGTTATGGATTTAGGGGGGGATGCAAGGATTAATCATTGGATTGATTATAAACTGGAGAGCCTTTGTTAGTGACTGATGCCCTCTCTGTTGTACACTTGTAGTGACTAATTCTGAGTGATGTACACAAGACACACTATTGTCTGCTTGGCAAGAGAAACTCATTGATGGCTCATGGGGTCATATGTGTGCTCAGTGCCATCAAGGAAGATAAGAGTTACAACTTTGTACTCACTAGAATTGTCCTTGGGCAATCTTTGGGTGTACGCTAATTTTATCTTAATGGAAACACTATTGAAATATAAGAAAATAAGAGCAACTCAATTTGGAAAGAGATTAAGAAACAAGAATGACAAATACTCCAAAAGGTCAACTAGGATCGAGTATGCCCATGTAAGGGATGAAGCATAAGCCCTCTACCACACCAAACCAAGGCACACCTTATTCAATTCTGCATAATAATGTTACCACTATTAACTACCAAGGAAAGCATGTATGCTCAACTGACATAAACAATGCTCAGGAGGCTGAAATACAACAACCATCCCGAGTCACTCTTGTTCACAACACTATGCCAAACAACACTAAAGGAACTAATCCTACCGTATTTGCCAGACCCTGCTGACAAGGCTAGATGCTCAGCAGTAAGTCAAATAACCCTCAGAACCATAATTTGCTGACATAACATTCAAATGCAGAAGCACTTCTACAAACCAGGAAAAAGAATAACAAGGCAGTCTTTGAGAAAAACTTTTTTGACAGACACACATTTAATGAAGTATAGTAAGATAATAAATTAAAACACCAGATTCCATCAGATTAAACCAAGTGAGCAGCAGCAACAGTAAACGTAAAACATCAAATGAATCACTGCTGCAAGATGGTAGCAACATTTTATATTTTATACTATAATATAAAAGGAGAACAGGGTAGTCATTCTAAAGCAGGTACATGGATGGCAGGCCAAGATGAACTTCCAGAAAAATGTAGACACCTCGGTTAAAATCTTACGAAAGAATCATAAGTTACTCATTAAATCCACAACTGTGACATCAACTACATATTTGTTGATGATTATAGCTAAATTATAAGAACGCGGCTTTGTTCAAAACAGGCAGGAATAAGCCGAGTGGCCGTGATGGAGTGGTGAAGATATCTAGTGGTGGTAGACGTGATGGTGGTGGTGGTCATGATAACAGGAAGAGACAGAGAGACAGGTGAGGCTTGTTGTGGTGTGTGTGACTTCAAATCCCCTGTGTGCAGTAAGTGAACATCTGAGATTGGGAGGATTGGCCATGTTTTCATGAGATACTAAGTGTAATCTAATGGGGCAGCACTGTATTGCAGATCTTGAAGAGAATATCTCCTGCTCCAGAAATCAAAAAAAAAGAGAAGACATCTCAATGGTAAAATATCTGAAAACACGTTTAATTTTACACTTTTTATAAATAATATATATATATATATATATATATATACATCTATGGTAATTTTATCTTTGAAGAAATTATGGAAAAAATAAGAAAAGTATTAGCTATAAACAGAACAATCTCTCTCATTCCAAGGATTAGAACACAGTAAAGCAGAATAGTATTAGCTACAGACTTAAAAAATATGCAGCTTTTCTCCTGTGACAACAGGAGGTATCTATGGTGAACATTGATGTGTAGGAAGTCGTCTTTTTCAGCACGGAACTTTGTTTGCTTTTCCTTTACTTCTTTTGCTATAGGGTCAGCTTCTAGAGTATCTGGGAAGACTTCTCATGGTGTACTACCATGGGAGAGATCTGAAAATGTGCATTTTATCCAGGTTCGTTCAGTTCACTATTAAATGTTCATGCTAAGCAAAATATCCAATAAGAAAAGGAATTACTAGCCATTTTCATTCTGCCTCCCATGACAAATGGGTGTGAAATTAGATTGAACCTTTACCATACATATGGTCAGATGGACCTCAGTATCTAAAAGTTCATAAAATTGTTTTAGTTACGGCTGGAGACTACTTAGTCCAATGAAAAAATATTTACAAAGCACATAAACAAGTTGATCAAGCTTCAGCTAAGAAAAAAAATGCAAAAAGCAAGTAAGTTGTCTTATATATATTGAAAACTATATTATGCTATATTGTGGAAGACAAAATATATCAGTTTTTGGAAAAAATTTTCATAAGCTAATGGAATGTTAAATTTAATCAGGTGACAAAATTATGGATGTTATTTGCTTCACTAAATACAACCAATAATTAAAAAAAAAATTAAAAAAAAAACCAAAAAAAAACAGCGTAGTGTATTCAAGATTTCATAGAAATGATAAGAAATCTGAATAATTTATTTGTCATAACAGGGAGATGAGGCAACTGATTTCTATAAAATAAAAGTTCAAGAGGCGCTGCTACTAGGATTAAGCAATCCTATCCAATAGCTGCCAAAAGAGGGGCAAACCAGACTACCAAAAACCACACTTACAATTCTTAATTAAAACATTTTCAATGGGAAAAAGTCCTGAGCTAATAAAAATAGCAGCAACATATGGAATGTATTGCTAATTTTAGTATCATGAAGACCTTTCTTTCTTTTTTACCAGGGAGGCTCTGATACTCAAAACAACTTATCAAATCATTCATTGTTAGAGCAGCAATGGTTAGTTCTGCTAGGATGTACACCACTGTACCTTCATGCATTTGCACACTCCATCCAATGCTCAAGTTGCACTAAGATTCCATAAATTGAACTTCAACCTTTCCTGGCTTGATGAAATCAAATGTCAGGATATGTCGGACTAGAGTCAAAAATAAGGACTGTCCCACTTTTGGGACAAAATATAATATGTGAAGGCAGGAGTATGTGAACATGTGCTTCTACATGAAGCTCTAGTGTATGTATGTGTAATAACATTGTTATTATTCTCAGGTAGTTTAAAAATTAGCTGCAGTTGAGCCACTTCCTGAAGATACTAGATTACCAGAAGCAGTAAAGTCCATCCTAATCTGTTGCATCCAAATACAGATATCTCACCATATGGACATGCTTTCCACACAAGGGATACAAAAAAAAAAGAAGTAAAATATGTTCAGGAATTCTATGAACGGTAAGGACCTCTGGATCTTACCTTGTCTGCCACCTCCAGTGCATACACTATCTCTGCAGCACTACCTCCATACATTGCACATCTTTCTTGGACCAAGTTTCCCATCTACAGAAAACATCCTGAAGGATTCATTTTGCTTCTTGGATGATCTGAAGGATAACATGGACAAAAAAACAACAACATGGAGATCAGAACAGATACCAGACACAATGAGGTATGAAGGAGACATATAATGCATTAACATCACATGGAATACATTCACTACTACAGTATACACCAACACCTCAGCTCCATATTAACACTCTTACTTAACATATTCTGAGTATATGAGCACCTACAATCTTCTGACAACTTAGAAGTGGACAAATTTTATTTGGACTTCCTAATGGGACTTTTCTATGATATAGAAACAAGGTATAATCTTTCTGCTTGTTAACATCATTATATTTTAAACTTCAACTGACATTCAAAGCCATACTTCAAATATTAATTCATGCAAAATCTCTTAATAGCAATAGAGAATCCAGTCTCCATATTTTGAAAACACCAAGGCACAATAGCTGAGGAAGAAGAGTTTACCATTTCCATTTCTTCAAGACAACTCCAGAAGGAAGGCAAACAGGATACTAATTTCAAGTTCATAGCATCTTCAATCTACCACAAGGCAGTCGTAACAGCTGCACCATCTGCTTCTCCAGGAATGAAAGGTTTATATAGCATTTGAACAAAAACCAGAAAATATCTAGCATACAGCATGTTTCAACAGCAGCTTCATTTATAGACTTTGCTGAACAAACAACATTAATGTTGTGAGATGTCAACATCCCCTGAGTTGTTCATGGGGTGGAGCTAATCTATGACACAACAGATGAACACACAACACCAATTATGTTCTGTCCATTTAAGGTGCGGAACAAATGAAGGTCATAACAGTATAAATGGACCAATTAGCAGCAACAAGAAACAACTCAAATCCACAAGACACAGTCACTCCCAGCTATAGTATTTTGCCATGCAAGATCTCAGGCACATATGGAGGTGTGTCTGTGATACTAGGATACCACCTAACCTGCCCATCTTGTGCATATCAAGATAACTGGAGTAACTTGGTCATCCATGACTCAGGGGTGATGATGACAAAGATTTTTAGATATTACATGTCCAAATTATTGTTTTAATTATTTTATATGATGGACTATATCAATTAAGCCAAAGGTGGTGGTTCTGTTAATAGAGACAATAACTTAACTAGCATCTTGTCCATTCCATTGGGCAGGAGGGAAATGTGTAGCGTGGAGGACACAGCACATGTTGCTGGGATATGGGACTGAGTGATAGAAGATACTAAACAATGGAATCAATATTGGTCAACATCTATGATCCAATCTTTTATCAATACTAACCATGGCTGAATAAAGAACTAATATAATGAGTTATAAGATTTTTTCTTAATATATCAACCACAAAAAAAAACAAAACAACAACATGCATATCTGGTTGAAGTATTAATAGAGAAAGTCTATATATTTGGAATAAGTTTCATGTTTTCACCTTTACATTGCATAGAAATTACTAATAGGAGTTGCGTTTCTGAAATAAATTGTAATCCATAAGCTGCAGACAAATATGGGTTATTTGAAATACAATTATACAAAAATATACTTTAAATATAAATACAAAATATGTATATGTATATATTTATATTTCAAATACATTTTATTTGAATTAATATTATTTTTTAATATAAAATAAATAGTATTTTAAGTACCAAATATATATCCAAAATAGTGAAACCTAGGAATAAAAATTTTTTAAAAGAAAAAAAAAAAAATTATTAAAAGGTGAGGGGGGGGGGGGGTCTTTATTACTACTTCTCCTATCCATCCCAACTTCTATCTATACTATCTATCAAGATAAAATAGTCTCTGGGAAATTTCATTCCAGGGACACTGGCTAAAACAGCTTTTTATAAGTTGATTTTAGTTTATTTTACTCAATGGGTTCATTGCAAATGTGGAAGACACTCAATCCAACATTGCTAAATAAAGTTATTTTATGAGTTGAGTCAGTCTGTGGATGGAATAAGTGAACATGAAGTAATGTGGAGTCTTCATCCTCTTCCCCTATCAAGAATACCACATACCACCACAAAAATATGAATTCACTCTGATAACCTTATGGTTGTTTTCCTTGTTAAATCTCCTCCTTTCCCCCCAATCAGACTGCTTTTGCAATCTAGAGCCATGGACCACTTCTTACCAACAAAAAATAATTAATAAGTTTGGAAATATTCAAATTGTGTTGAATCTGTGGAGGAAAATTATTTTTGTCATCACTGGACTCTAAATTAGAGTACTTGATCAATCCTGGGATAAAATGATTTGAATCTTACCCTGGCCTGCTGGCCTAATATACTCTGTCAAATACCACCATGTGGGCATGTGTCATTTCATCTTGGTTGTCAGGATACTTGTTGCATGTTCATCAACTCCCCTTCCCTCCATCTCCATCTCTCTACTAACCCCATGTGGATTATACAATTAACATGATTGGCTGATAACATTAATGCCAACTCTATTACTTCCTTCCATGTATATTGAGAGTTAGGTTGCATTGGTTGTAGTTTTATGACTTCTTGAGGTTCGCCAAATATATTTGAATTTCATGATCAGGTATTGAATATCAATCAGCTGTGAATAATCTGAACAGCAGACAAACTGTGGTCATACACCTTGTCCTTACTTGGGAGGTTTTTCTCTCTTGTAGGTTATGAATTTCAAAGTTGACTTGAGAAATATCTGCGCACAGCATGTCCTTGAGCAAAAGTTTCTCTGTATTCTCTTCAGGGCATTAGTTCAGAAGTAGTTATTTACTGGTCCACAGGAAAAAAAAAAAATAATAATAAAATAAAATGAAATTAAAAAAATAAAATATAAATAAATAAATTTAAAAAATCATGTTCATTTATCTATGATTATTTTGTGATTCTTGAAGCAAGATGGGTGTGCAAAATGCAGAATAAGTTTCTATTCCTAGCAAATTCTCTCTTTGATTCACCATCTACTCTCGATACTTATTTACCACATAACCAATTATTATTGGACATATTTATACTGCCTCCAGAGATGAACCTTCCCTTAGAAAACATGATTCCAAGTAGACTAGACATGGTGAATAATACTGCAAGGGTTGACCTTTAGTCTGGACTGTTATGGTGGGACCCAATGTGAAGGGCTATCCTCACCGAATAGCTTAGACTGATCTAAACTATTCTTCCTTCTGTTAATGGTAGGTGCTGCCACCAGAGCAATGTCCATGTGACTATCCCCTCACTATGATCCACCAGCAGAATTTAGGTATTTGGAATCCTAGCTCACAGAGGTAATTAATAATCAATGAAGAAAAAAAAAATAGAACTAAAACAAAATGCCATATCCTCCTAGACAGAAAACATAACATTATATATCTATAACACACACACACCCACACACAGTGTAAATATAATTTTTGCCTTCACCAACATATTATTAACACGATAGATGTGTTTTGCTGTATCATATGTTGTGAGACCCTCAACATCAACATATAACTAACAAGTAATGGGAGGAGAGTTTTATTTCATGATATCATGTTGAGAAATCCTCAACATCATGTTCACTCACCAGCAAAGGTCTCATTTGTGGATAATAAAAACCATGTTGCCATCAAAATGAAGAACAAAAATACCTGATGAATATCATCCTTGCAGACATTAATTATAATCCACTATTTTCAACAAGGATTAATCCAATGTAAGTCCCTCTCTCCCTTCCCCCTGTGCCTAATCCTTGGTCATGTGTCCTGCAGGGCCTAAGTGAGGTGTGTATGGAGGGGAGGGGTTCACAAGACATATTCATGAAATTTTCGGTGTAGAATTCTTGGGTTCTGTAATAATATATAGATTCTTAGTTTAACTCTCCACCCACCAATGATTGACTGGTTGAAATAAATCGTTGCTAAGAACTTCCCTTTCCCATTCTAGAAGAATTTGTGTAAAAATAAACTTGGAAATGGAGAAATCATTGAATGGAGTAAAGCCCCACAAAAAAAGAATCCCTACAGTATATAATAATTATAAAAACTTAACACATCTGTAACTGCTGGAGTTGGAGGTCGAAGGCAGACCAAACCCACCTGCCAATAGGGCGGGGCAGGGGGGGTTGTGTGCATGTAATCATGATGAAATGACATATTCATATTGGACAAAGGCATCTCATTAAACATGTGCATGAGTACTTCAAATATTGTATTCTAGTTGAATGCAATTTTTGCTATGACCATTCTCATAATCTCATTTGTACCTGCATAACCACACACACACACACACACACACACACACACACACACATACACACACACACACACACACACACACACACACACACACACACACACACACACACACACACACACACACACACACACACACACACACACACACACATGAACACACACAAAAGTACATTTATTGAAATAGTGAAATGAAAAGGAAAAAAAAGTCTACACAAAAGTAAGTATTATTGGTAATACTTCATCTCCTACTTTGCTAATACCTTAAACAAAATTAATGGAATATGACAGCTGGAACAGTCAAACCATTATTCTCCCTCAATTATAAAAAAGGTTAAAAAATAAAGTAAAAAGTGACGAAATTCTCTTGTAGCCCTTAGGAGGCCTATAATGATGCTACTGTTAACACCATCCCATATTATACATATCCACCATAACTTCCAGTGTTTGGTGCACTCCGGTTTCTCCCCTATAATAAGCACTTGCAGATTACCCTGCTTTGCCTGGGATATATTGATATCATCACAGGAAAAGCTGTGGCAAAGTGTGACTCAACCAATATCCAAGGGTTTGGCCAAAGTACCATTTTTGGCATTTTTTTTCTTGCCATGCCCAGAGGTAGAGGTATGGCCAGGTGGAACACAGCGGATTTTTCTCCAGGAGTCATAATGTGAAAGGCATCTAATTCCAAGAGCTTGTCTTCATTTTGGGATCTAGCCTCACCCACCCACAGGAAGAGATGTGGCCATATGGCAACAAAAAATTCCTAAAAAACCACACACACACACACGCAAAAAAAAAACAACCTCAGTGTAGGATGTTCTTACCCTGATTAGTATCCGTATATTTTTCAGAAAGGAAAAAAAAGGAAGGAAAAAATAGGGGGGATAAGAGGAAAAGAATAAGCAAAGTCCCCCGATAAAATCACAGAATTTCCACTAGGAAGACCTGTGTCTCATGCCCACAGGAATAGGCATGGCTAGGTGTGACTCAGCCATAGTCCAAGGCTTTTTTACTAAATACCATTTTTGTTATTTTTAGCATGATGTGCCCAAAGAGAGATGTGGCCTAAGGAACTTATTTCAGCAACAAAATTTTTTTTTTTTAATATTTTGCATACAACCCTCCCTTTTATAACCCAGCCAGGTACCAAAGGTAAAGTTTCATCAAAATCTGCTATTTATAATAGATGACTACAAAATCTAAAAAAAAAATTAAATAAATTAATTAAAAATAAGGATTCGGGGTTTCTCTAAAAGGTATGGAGACAAGAAATATCATTAGCTACCTAATGAGTCTGGAAACGAAATATAAGCACTGAATTGTTCAAGTGCCTAATTCCAAAATTATTGCTGCTAAATTACATTCCATCTAGTGTTAAAAACAGAGCTGCTATTATCACAGGTAATATGGAAGGAGTATTTTTGTTTTGCAATATTGAAAAGGACCTCCCCCTCCCCCAAAATGAGACAAATAGTATGTAAACAAGATGGGTAACTCTTTTATCAAGCTAAGGAGTATAATAATGTTGTGTTGTGAAGTCTTATTGAGGCTGAGATTTTGGGATGTACAAGACACTAATTGAGCATTCATGCCTTGCTTCAAGACTTACTGGGTAGCTAATGATTCTTGTCTTCCTATTTTTTTTTTGAGAAACCCCAAATTCTTATTTTTTTTCCATTTAATTGTAACTTTTTTGTTTTTTTTTAAATTTTCTTTTTTATCACTAGTTCCGGCACCTTTTTTAATATCTCCAAACTTTTGCGAAATAATTTCCAGAATTTTAAGTCACGGCTGTGAAGTAATGCTCACTGTTTTACGGAAGCACTCAATTGACATCCCCTCTGTCAATGTCTTCAATCAGCTACTTGGGAATGCATGAGATAGAACTCAACATGGCATCCATAACAGAGGACTAATAGTTCCATCATGATATACTTTCATAAATAGTGCACTAATAATGAAAACCAATGAATCATGGACATAGCTGGGCTCATAAGGAAGATCTTAATAAAGGTGAATTTCAATTTTTTTGGTTGTATTTTCTTTTCTTTTAATGGGAATCTCTTTAGCTTATAAACTTGATGTAGACCTATATTAGAGACTCCAAAGAACAATATATGAAAGTTATGGATTGCTGCTATCTGAAAACATAGCAAAGTAAGAATTAGTTTTCTATCGGGCCAATGCTAAAAAAGGTTTGTCAACCCTGATATCCTCCATACCTTCCAGTATTTGATGCACCCTGGTGTCTCTCATGAACTGTTGTACTGAAGAATCCTTCAAGTAACCGTAGCCCCATAAAGTTGGAGGCTGTCATTGCAGATAGAGAAACAATGATCTGTAGAGAACAGCTTGACCATGGCACACAGTTCCACTGCGTTGTCAGCTGCCTCATCAACAGCGACAGCAGCCTTGCGCACCATCAGTCGAGAGGCAGTCAGCCCTGTCAGCATATCTGCTACCTTGAACTGCAAGTACTGCAACAGATATATACATATATATATATATGGTGGTTTCCTTGGCAACACTAGTTTGCTGAACAAACTGGTAGTATCTGCATACCTGGAAGTCAGCCAAGTTGCTCTGCTTTTCTGTCTTTGAGATATTGTACAGTGTTGACCAGAGCTTCTGTTGCACCACCAAGACTGCAGGATGCAATGTTGACCCGACCTCCATTTAATCCACGCATAGCAATGTGGAAACCCTACACAGACACAGCTATGACCTAACATTATTTCTCCACATACACACACCCGAAGTAATGCAATTACAAATGCACTCCTGACAACTTCACTGAGCAATACTCGTCCACATCACCAACACATTTATTTTAGATTATTACCATACACTTACAACATCAACATACACTCTCTTAAAGGGTAACTGAATTGGAAAAAATATATAATTTTTATTGTCTTATCTTGTCCTTGATGCATAACCTGGTAAAAAAAAATTTGAAAATTTTAGTTCAATATTCATGAAGCAAACTCAGCTTAAAAATTTTACTTCCAGTGGGGGTGTAACTATTCATTGACATCACAAGGGGAACACCTGCAGCCAAAACTCGTCACAAGGGGAACACCTGCAGCCAAAACTCAATGAAGGTGATACAGCATTTTAATAAACTTCAACAATTTCTGGAGTCAGGAGGCCCAATTCCACTGGTAAGTGCAGGAGTGGCAGCAGCACATTGATACATATCAAGATAGCAACCGCAGTAGAGCTGCTGGAGTAGCTAATCTGAAGACCGAGCTCTTCTGAAGGAATAAGTGAAGAGTTCCATTTGGAGAGTACAATAATTTCTAATAACTTCAGAGCTTAGTGACACTGATTCTTTTTTAACTTCATCCAACTCTGATTCAGGTAGCTAGCTAAGTATGCAATTGTTCATTTTACACTTGGTTATAACATTCGTAGCTAGTTACTACCCTGGGCTATTAGCTATAAATGTTGTAACCAAGTGTAAAAAGAATAATTATAGAGTTTGCTATATTGAAATATCTAAGTCCATACCAAAAATGTCAAGTTAGCTAGCAAGTTCATCATAACAGATCAGATGACTTTGATCTTCACTTTCTGCAGCTAATAAATATGTAGCTTACCACCAAAAGTAGCCAAAGTTAGAAAGTATTTTGCCAAGAGCCATATTTTATCATGAGAAATCAGAAAGTTTTTAATCCTTATTTTCTGTACCTGAATCAGAGCTAAATGAAACTGAGAGCAGTATCAATAGGATCTGAAGGTATCAATAATTATTGCACTCTGCCAAGGGACAAATGTCTTCACTTACTCCTTCAGATTTCCAACTCCACAATTCTTTTTCAGTTGCTATTTCACTAGATGTCAATGTGTTGCTACTAATCCTGGACTTACCAGTGGAATTGGGCCTCCTGACCCCTGGAATTATTGAAGTTTGTTGAAATAGCGTATCACCTCCATTGAGTTTTGGCTGCAGCTGTTCACCTTATGATGTCAATGAATAGTTACACCCCCAAGATAAGACAATAAAAAAATCATTATTTTTTCAGTTTAGTTACTCTTTAACAACATCAAATTAAACAGCATTGATCAACACATCACTCACTACACATAGCCACACAAAACTTATGGCATGCACACATCACCAATTCACCATACACTCCTACACACACACATACTTAATATCATCACCCACTCACACTTAATGGCACCAATACACATTTTGCATCACTACAGAGACACATTTTACATCACAGTACACACACACACACACACACACACACACACACACACACACACACACACACACACACACACACACACACACACACACACAAACACACACACACACACACACACACACACACACACACACACATCCATCCACACTTACAATGGATAGTTTGCTTGAAATATTAAAGATAGTAAAGAAGCCTGAATACAGGATTTGCACTCTGAACTGTGAGCCACCACACGCCCTAGGGTAGTGGGTAGTGGTGGCTGGTGTGCATCATGGCAGACCTTCTACACTCACTCACTCACCCACCCACCCACTCACTCACTCACTCACCCACCCACTCACTCACTCACCCACCCACCCACCCACCCACCCACTCACTCACTCACCCACTCACTCACCCACTCACTCACCCACTCACTCACCCACCCACCCACTCACTCACCCACCCACTCACTCACTCACTCACTCACTCACTCACTCACTCACTCACTCACTCGGCCTTCCTCTCCAAGGAGGTTCTCTGTGGGAACCACACAGTTGTCCAGGATGACCATACGAGTGGGTTGTGAGTTCCAGCCCAACTGTGGGGGGGGGGGGGGGGGGGGGGGGGTGGGGGCATTAGAGCAGTAAAAGGAATGAGCCAAACAAACTTATATTCTGTTTCCATTTTATACTCCATATAACACTATCCTATATAAAATGTGTTCGTAAATTAAGAGTACTTTCTGAGGTTGAAGGTAGATGAAATTAGGTGTGAGGATAGGTGTAGTGCAAGGTTAACGCCCCCTTTCTTAGAATTTTGCTAAAGATAATTTCAACAGAGATAATTAGCATTTAGTGTAATTTTGACCATTTTTTGGTCAAGAATAAACTCACCACACCCACTTGATCTCATGTTTGTCATGTCTGGATTTAGCAAAGGGAGGTTGTACAGCTTTCAAACTCTGTTTGCACCCCAAGCCCTCTATGCCACTCTTTCTTAGAATTTTGCTAAATGGAATTAGGTAAGCACATTATGCAATTTTGAGTATAGTAAGTGAGTTTG
>OZ017789.1:7047561-7251963 GCA_963969325.1 Lycopodina hypogea | reverse complement strand
CCCTACAGTTAAAGTGCATTACGGAGTTGAAAGGAAACAGGAAAAAAAAAAAGAGAGATGCTAGAAGATACAAGAATAAAATTAATATTTATAGATATTTGTTTAAATCTCATGCAGTCCAGCCCTTTATAAAATAAAAAATAAAAAAATAAAAATAAATAAAAAATAAAAAAAATAAATAAAAAATAAAAAAAATAAATAAAAAATAAAAAAAATAAATAAAAAATAAAAAAAATAAATAAAAAATAAAAAAAATAAATAAAAAATAAAAAAAATAAATAAAAAAAAAAACATTGCTAAAATTTTGTATACAATTTTGTATATATTCCAACTTAATTTCAAAGACAAGTGTAAAAAAAAAAAAAAAAAAAAAAAAAAAAAAAAAAAAAGGGGGTCAGATATATGCCCAGAGAAAAAAATGAAGAGCTTAAACAGTATTCTGTATTTTACTAATCATCATGCAAATGAAAGTAAATGGCCACTGGATCTTTGTTAACAATTTCTTCTTACTCAAAATGATAAATGCTATGATTAGTACATTTATTGCCTGTATTGGATATCTACATTCTCACACAAAATTTACTAACTGATTTGTGCCTTCCTGTGCTAAATATTAAAAAAAAAGTATTATATATATTTTTTTTAACACACACACACACACACACACACACACACACACACACACACACACACACACACACACACACACACACACACACACACACACACACACACACACACACACACACACACACACACAACACGCATGCACCACACAACCCTCCCCCCCCCCCCCCCCCCCCCCCTCCTATTTTTATATAGCTAGCTAGAGAGATTTGAAGGAACAAAAGAAGGACAACATGGTGGACATGAAGAAAAGAAGGAAGGGGGAACTAGAAATGTATAAAGCAAAATCATATGTGGGAAAGAAGAAATGAAGCAAGAAAAAAAGAGAAAAAAGGAATGGGGAGAGGGAAGAAAAGAAGGAAAAATAACTTAGGGGCTGGGGGTGGTGGATAGAAGGAAGGGGGAAAAAGGAGGAAAGGTGAAGAGAATGAAGATACAAAAGGGGGGAAAGAAAAGAAGGATAGAATGAAAGAAAGGGAAAGGAGAGAAGAAATAAGATATGGGAAAGAAAAGAAGAGGGGGAAGAAACTGCAAGAAAAAGGGAAGAAAAAAGTGAGGGTCCTACTAGCACAAGACAAATCCAGGCCCGTCACACATCTGCGGTGTATGGTCCAACAGAATTGCTGGCACAGATGCATAGCCGTCGTTGTACTTTCCACCCTGGCATCACAAGTTAATGCTCAACCAGTTGCGCCACTTAGGACACCCGATTAGAACGATCACAAATTGGATATTTGTATGCATGCATTCAATAGGGGAGTTGCATGATTACGTCAGCGCGGTCAGGTCTATCTGCCACGCCTACTTATGGTATCAGCGGAATACCCCAACCATACCAAATCTATTGGCATTCTTAACTGGCAATGCTATTTTTGAGAACTTTAACTGCAAAGTAGCTCCAGCTTCATCACGCTGGAGGAATAGATATTTGATAAAAGTTCCTTGATGCTGATAGCAAATTCCAGAATATTTGAGCTATAATTTTGGAGAAAATGGAGCAAGTGGCCAACAAGTTTGCTGCTAGTTCTTAGAACTTATAGGCAGGGGAGTCCCAGAAGTAGCTACAATACTTTTCAGAACCTTGCCAGGCAGCACCTGTGGTAATCCAGAAATACTTGGATATGAGGTACTGCCTAACAAACTGTTTTGAGAAAAAGTAGCAGCTACTTCTGGGCTATGGGTAAATGTCTGACACTCACCTTAACCCCTTCTCAACTTCCTTGCAGGAAGTTAAGAATCATTGGCCTCAAAATACCCTATGAGGCTTTCAACGCATGAGGAACAATGTCCCAACTGCTAACAATGGTGATATTACACATCCTTATGCTGTACCCAATTTAGGTTCCACCAATAAATTTCCTTCCCTTCATGCTCTGTATAATAGATATAGTGCTTGGTAAACTACATGCCCTTGCAACTCCAATGCATAGGTTTATGAACTTAAAAAAATTTTTTTTAAATTTTCAATACCATGCTATCCATAAATCTTTATTTTATAATGAAAATATGTAAAGTATTGGCAGATATGGTGATGGCTATAAATAAATGTAATTAACTATCAAGAGTGCAACTTTAGGAAAATTCCTTTGTAATACAGTGTGTATCCTCAGAAAATTTGTTTGTAATACAGTGTGTATCCTCAGAATATTCGTTTGTAATATTGTGCGTATCCTGAGAAAATTCCATGTTGTTTGGCACATCACATGTCAAAATCCATCCAAATTTTCGACCTGTAGAGCTTCAAACACACACACGAACCCCCATCCCTCCCCCCCCCCCCCCACACACAGCATGCTCTACTAATACACAACACACTCCACACACAACATGCTCTACTCACACACAACACACTCCACAAACATACACAACACAACACACTCCATACACACACATGGAAACACACCACACACACACGCTCTTTTTCTTTGAAGAAAATAGTTACTATGGTAACGAGAAACAGCCAAATATGGTATTTGGCCAGAAAAACCCTTGGATCTACAGATCTACATCTTGGTATGCATATACAACTTCACTCTGGGAGTAACATGAGCTGGGTTCCACTTGGCCACACCTCTTCCCTTCCCTGTGTAAGGCTAAAAATGCCAAAAGTGGTATTTCAACAAACACACTTAAACCTATGGATAGCAGCAGGAGCCTGTGAATGCAGGCTAGTATATGTGTGTAATTGTATAAATTGCACCCAGAGATTAAGTCCAAATGCCACCAAATATTTTGTTGGGGATTTTGGGGTAGCCAGGATCATAGCATTTTTCTCATCGTAATCTGGCCACCTTGAACTATTAGGGCTGGTATCTCCAAATTTTCATGGTGGGAGGTGGGGTATACATGGGTAATGACTAGGTTCTACCAACCACATTTATGTAAGCACACTTGGAAGTGTGCTTAGCAAAACATTACCCTAACTCCCCTAATTTAGAATATCTTTAAAACTTGGTTTGGCCAAGTCCCACCTTGCCACACTACTTCCTGTAATCTATTTCCCTCATAGTAGAGTAGAGTAGTGCCTTAGCCATTGGTCTATAGTATTATAGATTTGATATTGTCATGAAAAATTTGTTGAATTCCCCCACCCCCTGAAAAAAATGGGGGGAGGGGGGGGGGGGGGGAAAGAAATAAAGAAAGAAAAAATAGGAGAAAAAAGGAAGAAGAAAGGGGGTGAGGGGAGGGGCAGGGAAGAAGAAAGGGGGTGAGGGGAGGGGCAGGGAAGAAGAAAGGGGGAAAAGAAGGAGGGAAACAGACTCAGGGGAAATGGTACTACTGACCATATGCTTGAAAGATCTCTGCTCCTTTAAATTCATTGTTATACCACCACTAGTGCCTTTTCAGGGGAAAACAGCCTATAAATGTTTATCTAGCAATCCAGGTTGAAAAATGGAGGGGAATTTTTGGTGAAAATTGTCAAGATGTACTGAATCTAGCAGATTAGGAGCAGACATACCTTGTGTTGAATTTTATTCTTTGTTGTAATCAGACATTGCTAATAATTTGTTTGCAATCATAATGTACAATATTTTGTGTTGTTTTTTTTACTGAAACTGAGGTGGACATTATTGAAGTTAAAAAAAAAAATTTTTTTTTTTTTAAAGCTCTTGGCAAATGAACTTTTAGATTAAGATTTCAGCATATTTTTGGTATAATAATCTGAAGGAGTTAGCCATCAAAAGTTTATAATCCACCACTAGTCAAACACACACAAAAAAAGGGGTTATAACTCATGCATATACTTAATGCCATAAGCCATTTTTTTACCTTGCCTAAACACTATCTCCATACATATTATAATAATTAATTATTTGGCCCAGGACTTAGTGGGACAGCTCATGTTATTTTATGGATTACTTTTAGCAACTTTTTATTACTCATTCAGCTGATAGGCTTTTTCAAATGTGCATAAATTTGTAGTTAATATTTCTTCTTTTAATAGAGAGGAACTGGAAACTTGGCATTAATAATGAAGAAAGATGACTACATCACCGTATCCAGGCGCTGTGGCGCACTATTTATTTGTTTATTCTTTACTTCGAGAAATTTTTTATTTAATTTTAATTTTTTTTTTATTTTTTTAATTTTAAATTTTAATTTTTTTAAGGGTATACCACCACCCGCCATTATTCCGAATGTCAAGATAAAATTAGCATTACCTTTTCATGCTTGTCAGATTTTCTGCAAATATGCTTCCTGGGTCAAGTTACCAGAATTAAAGATTGGAAAAGGAAATTGAGAGTCATCTTATATGAAGTAAGTGTAGTTTACTCCATAAAATGTTTATAAATATAGTATTAATTTAACGTTATTATGTAGTAAGTATATTTAGAAGTATGCAGTAGGTATAAAGTGCTCCAACATTTTATATTCTGCTTTTAAAAAATGGGTATCAAATTTCCTTGAAATAAAACAATATTTGGCCTCAATTACATGGAAATATTAATTGCAGAGAATTATAGATAAATATACATGCTCATTCTGTATCTTACCCTTTTCTAAAAATACAAGTTTAATTTTCTCAACTCAATCAATTTTCTCAACTCAATCAATGGACTTAGAGGTCAAAATAATATCCACATATTGCTGAATTTTGTATATGCTGAAGCTGAACAGCACATATTGAGAATATGAACTCGTTTTGGTCACTAAATATGATCCATATTAGCAACAATATGCCCTGTAATAAGCCCAATAATATTTCCTTAATCCATTTCTTATCTAGGATATATCATAATGATATTCACCATTGCCTTTAATTGTGTGTATATCAAACAAATGAAGTCATGTTTTTTTTTTTTTTTTTTTTTTTTTTTTTTTTTTTTTTTTATAGACTTCCTCTTGATATTAGTAAGGGTTATTTGATCCATATGAAAAGGTTTGACTAACATTTCTATTGGAACCTTTTGCTCCAAATTTTTAGCAAAAGTTGAAGAGCCTTGGGTGTTGTGAAATGGTCAACAACATATCACTGGTCACTAAATGGAAGTTCTCATGTCATAGATTTGACAAAATGTAACACAGAGTATTTCTTACGGACTTAAGTTAAAAGGGTTGTTGTTTCTAATTTTAGCCCCTTCATCTTTGTTTTTGCTGAGATGGTACTGTAATAAACTTAGTAGTTGGCTTCTTTTTTTTTCAAAAACAAAATATTAAAAAAATGATATGAAGGTAACTATGTCAGGAAGAGATTGTTAGATAAAGTGTAATGCATGCAAACTACTCACAAGTTAGATATGGCTCTATTGAAAGAAAAAAGACAAATAACTTCAGCAAGAAGACTTCAGAAAATCAGGTTACTAAAGCCAAAAATGGTACTTGTCCAAATCCTTTGACAAGAATTGGGGTGGAGGTGGGTAAAATAAAGAGGAGTGAGGAGGGCATCATGCACACCTTGCTTCACGCTGGTAGAGATTGTTTGTGGTCTGAAGTTACCCTGTTTGTTTGTATTTAGGACATATTTTTGCAATGGCTACTGGATCAGACACTGATAGAAGGTGTTCCACACCAGAAACAACTAAGAAGGTAAGCAATCAACTAAGATCACGTTATTTTTGACTGCTCTACACTCTCCTAATCATATGTTTGGATAGAGCCCCATCTTTGAAGGATGTAGCGTCCCTGTGTTTACGGGTAAACTAGAAGATAAAAAGAGAAAAGAGACAAAGACCACAGAAGAAGACTGGAGTGAGTTAGCACAAAAATTTTTTCTGTATATATTTAGAAATCAGAAAAATTGAGTGCCCACAAATATTCAAGTTATATTCATTACCATCTGTTAGATAGAGTATTGTATACAAAATTGAATGTAGTTACTGCCAAATGCTTGATCCATGTAATGCTTCAACAGCAGTCTACATCCTATCCAATGTTGTGTCTAGGAATAGTCAACTATTCCTTTATCCTCTCATATTTTATGCATTGTAAATGGTTTAAGCACAAAACAATTCTCCATATTCCAACTTGTCATTGGTCCATCTATATCAACACAAAATCAATATTAGTTGGTCTAGCAGATATCTAAACCAATTTGTTTGTGTGCTAACCAATCTTGCAAGCTGTAATAGAACTGTTTCATCATGTGTAAGTGTTTATAAATGGTATTTGGCACATGATATTATGCTCCAATAACTTAATCCATGGTCCAAACAGACTAAGAGGAGAAAAAAGTCTGTTAAGGCATTAACATATAAGAATAATTTAATGAATGAGTATAACTAATGCATGTGATATAAATGTGATGCTAATATGTTTTCCGTATCTACTTTAGCATGGGCCGATGTAATCTCTATGAGAAGAAAGAATAATTGTTGGGAATACTACATCCATTACCACAAATGTAAGTTACACAGACTGTAATATTATCAGCAAATATAGATCTGTTAGCTACATTGTCCTTGTCACGGAGATCAGTTCAATCGCAAAATAATGATGTATCAAATCATGGTTGAGTCATCTCAGATCATTGTATTATGTAAATAACTCCTGATTGTTCCAAGAACAGTATGTGAATGCTTTGATGTGGCATTTGTTGCTGGTTGGTGTAGTAGTCTCTCCCTCAAGGGACTCATCTGAATTAAGATTACCTCAGTTTAAAGAGGATTTTTGTTTGCTGCATCTATTAAGCTCCTACTAAATAAGATAGAAAATAGATAAAAAAAAAAAAAAATTATATTTTAAGACCACTGGTGTGGTTCAATATACTCCCATGTGAGAGTTCCAAAACTAGTTGACCCACAACAATACTACCTAAATCACATAGTTGGCTTTACTGGTCCTAACTAACATATTTACAATTGTTTCTAACTCTTAGAACATCACTTCACTGCATTGGTATAATATGGTTTGCTGTTATTATAATAATTAAAAACATTAGCTTGATAGCTTAAATCATGTCAAGCTAATGACAACAAATGTGTCTATCAAACACTCAAATAATATGGAATTAGCATTAACAGCACAATATATTTGATTGAGAAATGAATTACAAGATACCTGCCATACCCAAGAGTTATGTTCCCAATTAAGAACACCTCATTAGTAAAAGCAGTTTAAAGTGCTCCCTTGGGTGTTCATTCAGGGAGGGACCATGGTCTTGCAATACCAAAAGAATATGAAATATCAAGAAGGTCATGTTTAAGATAAATAATTTGCATGCTTAAAACAGAGAAGAAATCTTTAATAGCTTAACACAGTGATTACTAACCATTCCTCATATATTTACCCATCTCAGCCTGAAGAATTTTGACATATACACCATACTTTCATTCAGAAAGTAAGTAGCCATCAGCTCTAAAAATTAGGAAGATAAGAGTACATATTTATATGTATGTTTTGCACAAATATAGTAATATACATCAATAAGGAAATAGTGATATAGTCCATTCCTATCTATTTATATCTATGTATATGTATAGGTGTGTATACATGTATAAATATGTATATATATGTATATATATGCATATATGTGTATATATATACATACATTTATATCTATTTATATATATATATCAAGTTTGTTTAGATGTATGTTTGTTCATACCTACCTCCCACTACACTGCTCTAATTCATATAAAACTTATATCATTAGAATTCTGATTTTCCATGAATAGATTGTAGCATAAAATAATTTTTTTAAAAGGGTCAAACAAAATCTGTATTTTTTGGGTAAATTTAGCATGAATCAAAAAGGGTCAACACTGTGATAACCCCCTTTAAAAAAATAAAAAAAAAAAAAAAAAAAAAAAAAAAAAAATTAGTGTTTAGAAATAATAAAAAAATAGTAGTTCCATGAGGAACAGGTCTAAAAGAAGTGCTTTGAAAGCATTAAATGTAACCCAGTAGCTATCCAGATTACTAAGCTTAACTTGAGCCGGTGATAAGTTTTCAATAAGTAATAGAGCTTTAAAAAAATAAAAAAATAAAAAAATAAAAATAAAAAATAATTACTAAAAGAAGCTAGAAAATTTAGATTCCTCAGCCAATTAAATTTACAATAACTGCCAAGTACATAATCTTCCTTGTAGACCCGGAACTGTATTTGCTGATGCTATCCTCTCTCCTTCACTTGCAAGGATTTATTTAGCTCCAGTGAGAGAAAATGATGCAGCTGCTAAAATTATGGAATGTATTCCTTTATAAAAGTGAAGTTGGCACATATTCTTCTTAATATTGTTATATTCATAGTTTGCTTAATGGGTCTGTTCATAAGTATGGAATTCTTACATTTGAGATTTTGCTGTAACCCTATATTCCTTAGAGATCAAGTTCTACTGTCATCAAGGCTAAACCTCAACAAGTGGGTGTGCTCATTTGTTGTTTTATTTTAACTTTCCTTTATCTCTTGGATAATTGGTGGCATGATTATTTATAGAATAGATTTTGCAAGCACAGCTACAAAACATTATTTTTATTGGATAACCAGTAGCCTGATTAGCAAGATATATGATAAATATTGCCAGCACAATGCAATAATTCTGTTTCTTGGAGAACGGGTGCTTTTATTATTCAAGCAAAGCTACAGTGGGCCACTGGTCAATAAAAAACAACAACCAGAACACCAGAAGCATCATCAATGGAAATGCTGCTGATTCATTCACTTAAACAGATCTTATATTTGAGACACATTTTTACATCTCAGGGATAAATTTACCCCCAGTGGTGAATAGGTTTTATAGCAGATGGTCTTGGTTCGATCTCTATTAAAATTCTTGCAGAGTGAATATATACTTTAAACATCTATCTGAAACTTCTTTCTATCAAGATCATCATAGAGGATGCAAGCCAAACAAAATTATAATTTTCATACTTCTGTCCATATATAATATTAAAGAGCGCAGCTGTCCAGAGTTGGAATGCTCTCAATAGCAATCTTGATTAAATGAATTGCTGATATGCCTACAGCAAAGTAAATAACTCCAGAGTTCCCTTTCCTTAAATTACTGAATGTAAACATACTTTGAGCTTTCATTCTTATGTTTCATTGGTGATTTGCATCTCTTGATGAAACTGAGGTTCTTTGATATACTGTTAGTGCATACAGTACTCATACCTCTTCCAGAATAAATCAAATTATTATCATGGTTTGTGTTTTACACTAGAGCCTTGCAATTTTGTGTCCTTAAATTGCATCTAGTGTCTTCTTTGCAATTTCATGCCATTTTACTATAAAAGACAAAAGTGTTTAGTTTAGTTTCTGTATCTCATAAAGTAAGTTCTATGAGCATTAACTAAATAATAATAACCAAAATGCTTCCACTCAATGTCACAAATCTATTCATATGTATGAGAATAACCTTACTGTATATCACAATTTTTTTTTTTATCTCTCTGTCTGCATGTGTGCAATTTGACTCCTTCCTAACCCCTGGAAAAATCTTCATAAAACTTTCAGGGATTCATTAGGGCACCTCTCAGCATGTGATAATGATAATTTAATCCACATCATGTGACTATGGGTAATGTTTTGTCCTGCCCAGGTTAATAGTAGCATGCCCAAATTAGTGTGATATAGTGCTAGCATACCAAGGTTAGTATAATTTAGGTTAATGGGAAAGCAGGTATATATTTTTTCCTTCTTTTTAATTTTTTTAAATTTTATTTTTTTACTTCATGTGACTAATTTCACTTTTACTGACACCCTTTTCCAATTGTGGAGGCATATAATTTACGTGAATGCACACACATATTTGATGCTTTATTCTTCATTTTAATTTGTTCACATATCCTCTATTACTACAAAATAATGTTTAGGGAAATCATGACCAATAATTCACACCTCAAAGCTGGACATCCTATATTTTGGTCCATTGTCAGAATCTGTAGCTTCAATATTGAAGAATGAGGAAACACACATGAGCATGCGCACACATTTATTGTTCTATCCTTCACTTCCATTTGTTGACATATTCTCTATCACCCAAAAAAATTGGTGAAATCATGATTAACAAACCACACCCCAAAGCTGAATATCCTTCATTCAGACACACATATATACACACACACACATATTTATGATTTTAGTCTTCATTTTAATTAGTCCACACATTCTCCATTACTAAAAAATTAAGGGAAACAAAAATTGTGTGTAAAATGTCTGTAAATGGGCAAATAATATCTGTCCAGTTGTTGTTGTTTTTTTTTAATCAGGGATGGAAAAAAGAGGAATAAAAGTGCTACAGTAATAGAAATAAGTATGTCCTCCTCCATGTTTTATCATTACACTCATTGTAATATATAGATTTACAGTTGCACAATATAAACCATCTATACTGTAAGGTGCGAATAGTCTGCTGTTTCTCAATCTGTCTGTCTGTCTGTCTGTCTGTCTGTCTGTCTGTCTGTCTGTCTGTCTGTCTGTCTGTCTGTCTGTCTGTCTGTCTGTCTGTCTGTCTGTGAATCCACGATTCACTCTTCAATGGTTGGAGTTAGACCCACAACCCTATATATATTTAGAATCAGTGTCACCAAGGGAATGTCAGATGCACATTTATATAACTACATCCCTTTCTGTATTCAAAAAAGCCAAAAATGGTACTTTTGCCAGAAAAAAAGAATTGAGCTAGACTCACAAACCCATATATATTTAGAATCAGCGTCACAGGGGGTACATTATAGGCATATCTGTATGGTTATATCCCTTTCTGTATTGAAAAGGCACTTTTATCAGATAAAAGAATGAAGTCACAGGCCTAAAACTTTGGCATGCAGACACAACTTGACTCTGCAAATAACATGGAGTCGGTCCCGTCTAGCCAAACTTCTTCCTCTTTATGTGTAAGACCAAAAAATACCTAAAATGATACTCCTAAAAATTACTCTGACCTAATCACATGTTCCTTTTGTTTAAAAATCTACAAAATATGTCATTGAAAGAGACATTTTTTTTTTTACTACAACTCACCAAAGGTTGCCCAAAAAATCCCCCATAGGGCAGATTTTTTGCAAGTTTTGTTAAACAAATTATATTCTTATTCTCCTTTTTTTTTTAAAGAGTGGTAATTAAGTCATTAGCAATAATTAGGGTTGATCGTTTAGGTATATAGTGGTTCATGGATTAGTAGAAATTTCTTGACTGTGTTATGCCAACAAAAACAAAGCATCAATTTCCGATAGCACTATATGTTAGCATTTATTCTTCATCTACATAATATATTGATGGTATTATGTGACAGACCATCCTACAACATAACAATAGACATACCTAATGCAGCATGCTAAGGCATTGGTGATCAGGAGGCTTCAGATAGTATTTCAGAATGACACTTGAGGTATCTCTGTGAGCTATATAACAACAACATAATGATAATCTAAACTTGTATTAGTAACATTAGTAATTTGTCTGTGTGGCAAAGTCAAGACTAAACTTATCTGCTTAGCTTCATGAAACTTGACGTGCATACACAATTTGACACTGGGATCAACATGGGCTAGATCTTACCAGGCGACACCTAACTCTGTGAGCATGTCCATGTATGTTATGGGATCAGTATTGAAATATACTCTTCATTTGATGACCACAGCCTTCATTATTGCAAGCAAAGTTGCAATGCACCTTTGGAAGAATTGATTGATAAAATAATTGTTATTCATCATTTTCAAACTATCTCTATAATTTTTTTTCTTTTTCTTTTTCTTTTTGAGTAGCTTCTGTAATGTTTCAAGTTGGCTGGGCAGTACCGGGTATATGCTGATAGTATTTATATAACAAGATAGGCATTAATGTAGAGTTTAGTTTTTTTACTTCAGGTGCATCCAAATATGTAATAATACATGCCTACAATTTGTTCAGTCAATAAAAGGTTGGACAAGTGGGTAACTGAAGATCTCATAGATGTTGATCGGGCTAAGTTTCCTCCCATGGAGTCTATAGCTGGTGCTGTAACACAGCAAGCAGAGGGAATGCAGGTAGGCAGGAAAAGGTAGAATAGCAATATGGAGATATGCATTTCTTTATTAGAAAAAAATTAGTGTGGGAAGGAGAGGTATCATTTTATTTGGTGTATATGTGTTGACGGTTACTTAAGAGTATTATTTTGATAATAAACTTATCTGTGTAATAATTATTGAAATAGTAATCATTACTACTGTATGTGGTCAGAATTAGGCAGATATAAACAGTAATTTTTCTTATTAAGCATTAGTATCTAATGTAATTCGAATCTTTTTCCTTCTTCTATTTTACATTTTTGAATTAGTCGGCCTCCCAATGTTTGCCTGCTTCCATCTCTACAAAATTGGAACAACGGGACTTAGCTGAAGGCACTTCATCCCAATTTCCTGATTCTATCCCCCAAACCTCAAAAGGCTCTTCTTTTGAGAGCCCTAGAGGTCATAGCACACATGATATTGAAAAAATAAAAAATATCAAAGAAGTGAAACTTGGACGCCATAAGATGGAGCCATGGTACTTTTCACCTTATCCTGAAGAACTAACAATGGAGGACACTCTTTATATCTGTAATTTTTGCTTGAAGTATGTCAGGAGTGAAACATGCTTGCAGCGACATAAGGTTTGAAATATTTGGCAATGCTTCACTCAAATTTCAATTAATAGTTATTTTTGTATGGTGGTAATATTTTCTACAGGCAAAGTGCAACTTGCATCACCCACCTGGGAATGAAATTTACAGAAAAGATACGATTTCCTTCTTTGAATTTGATGGCCGGAAGAATGAGGTGAGCAAAATATCAAGGCTTAGTTTTAAACTCTTTGTTCCTTTTTCTCTTCAATGCAGTGTTGTTTTTTTTTTTTGTTTTTTTTTAATTTTACTTTATTTCTCTTTAATCCTATTCATTTGTTTCTCTTCATTTACCTCCTCAACCACTATTTTTTCTGTTCTCTTACTCCTCTTCTTTAATTTTAACTCACTATAATCATCATTCATATTCTTACACTATCTTTATTCCATTTTATTCATGTCTTTTTCTACTCCTTTTCCTGCATCTAGTTTAATTCATATCACCTCATTGTTGATGTAGTTATCTAATCCATTCTAATGAAACACCTCCCCATAGATCTATTGCCAGAACCTGTGTCTCTTAGCAAAGCTCTTCTTGGACCATAAAACTGTCAAGTATGACACACATCCATTTCTCTTCTATGTCTTGACAGAGATTGATGAATATGGCTTCCACACTGTTGGTTACTTTTCCAAGGTATCACTCTAAATTCTTTTTTTTCTCGCATTTGTGTGGCAATAGCCGATGTTGGCCAAATCATATTTCACATTGCCTTCTCTAATGCGGCGATGTTTGATCATAAATAGTAAAGTAAATGGCCATATAATGTGATGTCAAAGTATGTGTTTCAATGAATGGAGGGAGGGAACAATTGATCTCCTGCTTCCCCATAGTCTAAGTTCTTTTTCTCTCTATGTCCTGCAGGAGAAAATGAGTTCATATGACTACAATGTGGCTTGCATACTCACTCTACCACCTTACCAGAGAAAAGGCTATGGGAAAATTCTGATAGATTTCAGTAAGGATCATGGGTCAGCTTTTATTGTCAATGGTATGTCATTGCTATAGTAAGAAGAATATGGAAGGATACTGACTAGTCAATGCCAATGTTTGGTGGTAAAAGCTGGACATGCTCATATAGAGAATAACTGCATTACATGGGCTATGTGTGGTGAAATAAAGTGGGAAGATGTTCTTTAAAAGAGGAAGTAATCATGACAAGAAAAATTTAGATGAAAGATCAATAATTGAAAATATACCATTCTGTATTATAGAAACATTTACTTGTGGATTCTTAATGTGAATAAGGTGTGGTGAAATTAACTTAATATACATATATGGTAAACTATAATGGAAGATACCAGAATCATTAGAATATATTAATAGCAATGTTGGTGTTGCTAATTATCTGATAAAGGTTCTACATTATGAGTTGTACCAATAAAATAATGTAATAGATGTACCTGACATGGCATAGAGCACTGCACAGTAGAGCGTACGATAGAAAAGATTATAATAACAAATTATATTTTTAATATCAATCTTTTGAAATACATGTGTTAAAAAATTATGATTTGAAAAAGATGGCAAGATTTAGTCTAATTAGAATTTTTTTTTGTATATATCGCAATAAGGTAATTCAGCAAATGGTGCAATTTTAACCCCTGATTATTCCCCAATATAAGGCTGGTACAATGGTATTGGTAACTCACACTAATTCTATCCTGCTCAGGCTATGCACTGTCCAAGATAGAGAAAAAGCAGGGCTCTCCAGAGAAGCCACTCTCTGACCTCGGCCTGCTCTCCTACCGTAGCTATTGGTTTCACATCATCCTGAACATATTACTAGAAGTAGAAAACAAAAGTCGGTCAGGAACACCTTCAATCAGCATCAAGTAAGTAAATAGTAGTTAGCTACAAACATATCAAACTTGTTTTATTAATGTTGTCTTCCATTTCATTTCATATGCACTTTGCTTTTTGTGCCATATATAAATATTACATGGAGTTTCATAACTTTCAGGTTGACATAGGATTATATATATAGATTATTTATTCTATTTGTTCAATTAAAACTTGTATTACCTAATTATCCAAATATGCTATGTAAGAAAGCCAAAATTTCGAAAATAGGTGGTTGACAGCACTTTTATGTTCTCCCAGTGAAATCTGCAAGCGGACAAGTATATGCAGGGATGATGTGGTGTCCACTCTACAAAATTTGGATTTGCTTCACTATTATGAAGGAGAGCACATAGTACTTCTCACAAAGAAAGTTCTTGATAGACATGCAAGGTCTGTAAAGAATTGGAAGGACAAGATTGACCCTGCATTAATTCAGTGGATACCTAAGGACTGGAAAATACGTGGAACCTATTAGCGGAAATGCTGGTAGTCAATTGAGCAGTATTTATGTGTCGCCAAATCTGGATCCCATGTTAGCTTACATAATATTATGCCTGCTATTGAGGCATATAATTAACTTTAATCCCATTTGATCATTATGATTATAATATCGATTAAAATATTTCAATTTTTTACTGTGTATTATCTGTATATGTGTGAAAGTGGATATAAATAGATGCTAGCAGAGTATACCAATGTGGCCCTGGCCAATGTCAGCATCTAACATTATAGAAGCCACTCAAAACAATTTATAGAGCTTGTACTTAATTCTATTTGATACAGATCATAAGTAGGAATGCAACCAGTATTCCCATTGATTTTTTAGAAGGGTCAGATTGTCTTGAAGGCATGATGTAATACTCTAAGATATATAGGCAACACTCTTATTCATAAGTTGGAACTCAATTGAGATATAATTTTTGGTATAATTACTTTGCATGATAAGAAAGAGCAAAGTATCTAAAATATAGAGCAGTAAGAGGGATAAAGTGGGCAGGGGAAAAGTATAGGATTGAAAAAAGAAAGGATTGCAGGATAATAAGAAACAAAGGAAGAGGAAAAAATAGAACAAAAATAACAACAAAGTATGTATTCCTGTATTTGATCTCGGGGTTTTTAGGCCTAGTAGTCCTGCACGTCAACCTTTGTACTATGGTTCTGTTAGGCTTTCTTTGTATTATTCCCCTGGGCAAACCTAACTGATGACCAATTTTTATGGATAATTGTTACAAAGAAATTAAATTAATTTTCCCCAACATTGGTATTACCCCCTAAAATTTTTGGGCTTGAAATAATCAGGTGTGCCAAATGCTAACTCTGAAAGTTTCGTCCAAGGGCTTGGCCATTATGCATAGACACAAGTACACACATACATTTATGCTTAAGAAATATTATATATACAAGAGAAATACACACCCTTGGGTCACTTTTTCAGTAGGCAATTGGTCTCCCATACTTGTTCAGTTTATTCTTTCATGTGGTTCATCCCAATTACCTCCATCACCCCTTCCCCCAAATTGTTCCCTCCATTTTTACCACTACATACAAAACACACAAAAAGTGGAAGTAAAAAATCAAGCCCTTGGATCCCCACCACCCCCACCCTAAGGAGGAAGAGCCAAGACAATTTACTATATTGTTTTGAATAAGGCATGATAGCGCTTTCCACTTCTTATCTATCAGGATATAATGGTATATGTTTTCCTCTTTCCACCCCATGGCTTTAATAGACTATGCGAAGCCAATTTCAAAAACTAAAGGTGCCTTCATTGCTACCCTGGTCCCAGATGATAGCCTACCAAATTTGGTGGATCTCTTCCCAAAAAAGGTGGGATGAGTGCATATCCACCAGATGGGGGCAAAGGCTATCATCATAGACCAAAAGTGATCTATTTCAAAGAATAAAGGGTGCCATTGTGGTAGACCTGATCCCAAATGGAAGGTTTCTGCGAGTTACTGATCACAAATCACTGTTGGCTATACTGGTTCCAAAGAATGTTATTCCATCATTTGCAGCTTGCAACAGAGATCAGTTATGCTACTTTCAACCTACCAGTATAAAATCCAGTTCACACATGCCAAAGCAGATGGACTGTGTCATTTATCCTTACTTGAGCACACAGATCATATTGAAATGTCTCACAAGACACCTTCAGTTTTTAACTTTTCACATATTGAAGCTGTATCAATTATTTCATCAGAAATTGGGTCAGCTACTAAAAAGAACAAAATTACATTACAAAGGTACATTGCTACACTAAGCGAGGTTGACCTGACCACATCAGCAATTCACTGAAAGCGTATAACTAATATTGTGATCAGTTAGCGATGGAGGGAGATAGCTTTATGTGGGGAATCTGTGTCATCAAAACATGTCAGCATCAATCACACATCCTGAAAGAGCTACACTGAGATCATGAGAGATCTTCACAGATGAATAATTTGGCTTGTAATTCTGTGATGGTCATGCATGGATAAAGAGACCAAAAACATTGCAAAGTGTTGTGCTTCTTGCCAACAAAGCAAATATTCTCCATCATCAGCATCCATGCATCTCTGGTCTTGGCCTGGGAAGCCTTAGTAATGACTGCACATCAACTTTGCAGGACATTTCATGAGTACCGTTTTATGATAGTAGTTCATTGTCACTCTAAGTGGCGTGATGTATATTAGATGTCCACAGCGACAACAGCAAAGATTATTAAGAAATATTTTTATTTGAGAGCTATAACCTTCCTTAACAGGTAGTCACTGATAAGGACTGTAGTCCAGTCGGAAGAGATTGAAGTTTTCATGAAGAAGATTGGCATCAACATATACTGTGCACACCCTATCATCCTTCCTTGAATCGAGAGGCGTAATGGTTTAATCAACTTTCCAGCAGTCTCTTAGGGCAAGTGAAAAGAATGGAAGGACTCTCTCTCATCATCTAGCTGTGGCAACTATGGATAAAAATGCTAAAAATTATGCAACCTATTTGTGGTATGTATAGACTCTCTAAGTCATGAACTTGAGGCTGCAAACGCAACTTAAATCAGGGATGGAAGTGGGTTGGGTCACTCTAGGCCACACCTTTATTATGAGGGCATGTTATTACATCCCAGGCAATGCTGGGTATATGCTGCTAGTATATCTATATATGCTCAATATAGAATTATTTTTAATTTTGGAATAGATTGGATTGGAATGAATGAGACTTGCAATGCCGCACCAAATTGTGCTACACCCATTTTCAGTCATTTTAACTTGGATACTTAGAGCTGGTAAGAAATTAAATATTACTATAGTTTGATCATTTCTTCTTCTTTTTTCTCAATCAGGTTTAAATACATCAACATAACCAAAAAGTTCTGCATTAAATTTAAAAAAAATTATTAATATGGTTTTTAAAAATCCTTTCTGTTATATTTTTAGGGGATAACCTGTTCCCAAATTTTAAAATCATGGATACAATATGTTAAAAAGTGTGGAAGGTAGAGGAATTCGTGGAATTCAAAGTAATAGGGCTTGGAGTAAGTCAGTGTACGTATTATGTGAGGGATGTAACCAAATATTCAGAAGGGATTGAATTTGAACTGATATACAGTTCTACATTAAACTAACATAAATTATTAACTAATAAATGGTTGCATTTTGTGTGTGGTAATAATCATCTTTCTTCTTAACTTTACTGATGACAACCCTCTGGCCAGTAATTAAAGTAAGTGGAAGTCTAAGTGATGCATATTTTGCTATTTTATTGAACAAGCTTGGGGTTGCAGCTCTACTTTCTTACAACCTTGGTTTGCAGCTTCAGGGATAGTTAGTGTCATTTTAGTGAATGGTTAAGCTGCACTTACATTTCTTCATTGTTATTGCCAAGCCATATTTCAAATGTTTAGTAATACTATGGTTCAATTTCGTTTTGCTTGTTGAAAAAATATCAATCTTATTTCTCTTGTAAATATCATACAAGTTTGTGCAGAGGTTGCTTCCATTCCCTTTTTGGAGACAGTGAAAGGATTACCACAATCTAGTATTTCTATTATTTTCTTGGTATATCTTTCCAGGTGTTATTTTACCATACTCATGTAGAAATTTGCCCATCTCCCCCAAATTTTTTTTTGAGTATCTTCCTTTGAACCTCCAAATATGTTATTATTTATTGCAACCTCTAGGACATCCGCCATTTAATCAACGGTTTTTAAGTAGCAAAAACTTACGCTAGAGATTGCACCTCTAAACCAGAAGTTGGGGGTGGGGGGGAGGGGGGGGAAGTAGGAATTCTTCTGGAGTAGTCAAGGAAACCTACGCTCACGTGCTACCCATTGGGTTTGAGAAGTGAGGTGAGGTTTGTTGATTACCTAGAGGTAGCCCCAGTGTGGCTACCTCAGACTAGTTAGACCCTAGCAATGGCTACTAGATCAGGCACAATTAGAAAGCGTTCTCTTCAACTACAGGGTCAGATGGTAAGTCATGAACTAAGATTACTTCATTTCATACTATACTACTCCACCCTATTCATGCGTTCCTGTAGCACCCTCTCCTTGGAGGCAGTAGCGCCCCAGTGTATATAGGGGAACATAAGAATAGAAAGCAGAAGGGGAAGAAAACCCAAAAAGAAGACTGGGGTGAGTGACTAGAAAACTTATTACTTTTGTGTATGGTGGAAATCATAATAATGGGAAGTCCAAGTCATCCTGTACATCCTAATTCTGTTTCAATTCTTGCCCATAGTAAAGGACTATCAGAAACATTCTTAACCTTTTCATAAAAATGCTAAATAAAAATAATCCTAGTCACTAATAAGCTTAATCCATGCAAGGTTGTAAGGCAGTCTACATTTTACCCAATATTATGTCCCAGTAATATTCAACAAAGTTACTAAATATTATCCTCTCATATATCATGCATTGAAAAGAATCTAAACCCAAATAACAATTGTCCATAGCTGCTCCTATTTATTATCACATTTACATCTCTACTCAATACATTACTGGCCTTAACCCTTAATACATTACTGGCCTTAACCTATGTCTAATCCTAGCAATAGTCTATGTACTAAAGCACCTTACTAGTTACTCTTATTGAAATATTTCCATCATAAGTAATGCTCTATTAATTTTTTATTTGGCAAACAATATTAAGCATCAACAATTTAGCCTATAGGCCATAATAACTAACTAAATGGGGCATGACTCAATCTACACATTCACATGCAATAATTATTGGTGTATCAGTATATTATGTGTATACAATATAAATACAATGCAAATGTTTTATTCTACATCCTCAAGTATGGGCTGATATCATCTCGAACAGAAGAGATGGCGATCATTGGGAGTACTACGTTCACTACCACAAATGTTAGTTACATAGGCAATTGACAATATTATTCAATGAATATTAATTTGCTAGGTGCTTCTTTGATGTCAAGGAGATTAGTTATATCATGGTACTAATGAAATATCAAATGTAGTTGAGACAGCTCGGGGTCATTGGATTATGTAAATATGTCTTGATCCTTCTAAGAGAATTAAATGAATACTCTGATGTGGCAATGGTGGCCAGTTCATCACACACAAAAAGAAATATTTATCATGAATCTTTGGGCAAACATAAAATGGACACAAATTTCTTCAACAGTTTAACAGTGGTATCTTTCCAATATCTATTGAATCCTTATGAAAGGAGTAAGCATTTAAACTCTGAATCTAACACCTTTTATGGAGATATTTGTAGGAGCTGCAAAGTTGAGGAAAAAAAATTTTTTTTCTTAATTTTGTCCATATGACACTTTATATAGCAAAGTTTTCAGCATGGAGTGTTTTTGAATGCTGTATTGATTTAAAAAAGCATTCAAACTACCAATGCCTAAGTTGATTACTTGTAAGTAACATTGTGAGTATAGATCAACTGCTATATTCCAAATGAATGTGTTCTTCATATTTCATTGGCTTAGCATTTTGTTTCTCGATAAAGCGGATGCTAATTCGTCTACAGACTCAGCTTTCTTCCAATACAAATCAATAGTGTAATCTCATGAGTTGTATTTTTATTCTTTGCCTTGCAATTTCTGACATTTTACAAAAGAAACATAAAAATGTCTGGCTTACATTTTATGTATAACAGAAAATAAGTTGTATGAGCAATAAACTAAATAGTAATCAATACTCTTCCATATTATTTGAGTGCCATAACTATAACAATAAGAGCACAGTCTGACATATTTAGTACTACTTATACCAAAAAATTCTACCACTCAGCATAATTGTACAATATGCACAAGATCTATTTAGTGGTACCATGCCAGGATTTTAGAGAAAACTTTACATGCATGATTAAATCCAAATAAGTGTCCAAGCTATATTTTAGGATAAATGACAGATATTTTTATCAGAAATTTTAAGGTGAAGTGCATGCTTATCATAGGGGTTGAACCAACAATATTAATGGCTAAGGATACTTCAAGTTGATTTTTAACACCCCAAAGAATGCCAGAATAGTCCAGACATTTTTAAGCTTGGTCTAAATTTGGGACATTGATATACAAAAACTGCAGCTAGTTTTGTTACTTTGATATATTTACTGAACAGATAGTGTTTGCTGACAAGATATTGTGTCATATAAACCACGAAATTGTGCAGCAAATTCTACCTATGAATTTATACAATATAAATGTAGTATTATATATATATTTTCCCCTTTATTATGATTCACATCATTTCTGGGTGCACATCTTATGTATCTATATTTGCAGATAATAATCAATGTTGTAAATGCACAAGTTAGTAAAGCACACCTACTTTATTCAGTCAATAAGAGGATGGACCAGTGGGTGACTGATGATCTTGTGGATGCTGGTCAGGCCAAGTTTCCTCCCTCAGAGTGTAACGCTGGTGCTCTGACACATGGAGCACTGAGAAGACAGGTAGACAGGAAATAGGAAATTAGCAGTGTGGAGATGTATACTTATTTAATAGTAGAAAATAAATACTAGGAAGTGTTAATTTATTGTGGTGTGTGTGTGTTGCTGTTGGAGAACCTTTATTTCCATAATAAAAATGTGTAAATCCAGAAAACATAGGAAGATTATTTATCACCAAGGGTTCCCATACCTTGTGATAACTATTAAAATGGTGATGATTACAGTTGTCTTTATGCAGAATTCTTAACATTTCAATATTAATTTTTCTTCAAATGCATTAGTATCTAATATAATCCAAATGTTTCCCATTTTGTTTTTCTATTTTTAATAGTCAACTTCCCAAAGTGTGCCTTCTTCCATTCCGGTACAGTTGGGCTCTGCTGAAGTTATTTCACCCAAACTTCCTGGTCCCACACCTCGAACCTCAAATTTGACCATTGGTAAGATGCATGGACATCATGGAACTGATGTCATTGCAAAAATGAGGAATATTGAGCTCGTGGAACTCGGACGCTACAAGATGAAGCCATGGTACTTTTCGCCTTATCCAGAGGAACTTACAATAGAGGCCATTCTTTACATCTGTGAATTTTGCTTGAAGGGTATCAGAAGCAAGGCATGCTTGCAGCGACATAGGGTTTGCAGAAATTACATTATTTCAATTAAAAATTAATTTAATGTTATTATTGTATGATGGTGATGCTTTCTACAGACAAAGTGCCTGTTGGTACACCCACCTGGGAATGAGATATACAGAAAAGACACAATTTCTTTCTTCGAATTTGATGGCCTAAAGAATGAGGTATGCTAGATGTAATGACTTTGCCATAAACTCTGCAATCATTTTTCCTCTGTGTATATAGCTTTCATTTAATTTTAAATGTCTTTCTTTATCTAATACTTACATTTCATCTTACTTTCTCCTTTCTCTTATCTATACTACTATTAATTACATTCCACTTCACTACATCCTAAATTTTATCCCATTACTTTTCCTAATTGATCTTGTTATATTACATTTATTTACCCTCTTTCCATTTTCTTTATACTCCTCTATTTCTAAACCCAATTCTGTTGCATCCATCTTATTATTCTGGTATGATTTAACCCATTCTAATACAAATACTCATTCTAGGTCTATGCCAAGAACCTGTGTCTCTTAGCAAAGATGTTCTTGGACCACAAAAATGTCAATTATGACACGCATCCATTTCTCTTCTATGTCATGACAGAGTGTGATGAACTGGGCTTCCACACAGTTGGCTATTTTTCCAAGGTAGTACCTATAAACTTATTTTTTGGAAGATGTGTAGCAATAGGTTATGTTTGCCAGATCATATTTTTAAGTGCATTCTCATTATGGAAATATTACAAGTCATACATAGCTAAGTATACGATAGTATATTCTGATATTAAGATTTATATTTCAGTTAGTGGAGAGGAGGAGGGGGGCAGAATATATAATACACTGTATATGCATAGTTTAAGTTATTCTTATATTCATATGATCTGCAGGAGAAAGTAAGCACAGAGAACTACAATCTGGCTTGCATACTCACTCTACCACCTTACCAGAAAAAAGGCTATGGGAAAATTCTTATTGATTTCAGTAAGGATCATACCGTATGACTATTGCTTGATTTTAGCCAGGGTATTTATCTTATTATATATTTGAATGCATATGGAATATATAGAGATATGTTTATATATATATATATCCCTATATATATATATATATATATATATATATCCCTATTCTTAACTGGTTATAATTTGTATATTCTTATTAGCACACTAATGTTAATCCATTTCATGAATTTGCTTCTAATCATAATCTAATTCTAACGAATGATCTAAAATTTTAGTTTCAAACAATTAATGTGCAACATTACTTGAGTGTGAACATATTTTACAAGTTTTAGAATGTAACCCAAATGAATGATCATTGAATCAAGTCGTCCTTCCCTTCATGCATATATTTGTGTGATTTTTACGTTGGTTCAATGAATAGTTTAGTTTTTATTACTGCTTTGTGAATTTAACTGGACATGCTATGTAAAGAAAGTGAAGTGATCTAGTTATAGTTCCTAGCTTAAAAAATCTTAATATAATCAGAAGACAGTTATTCAGTGAACTGACAAATATATCAAGTTGCCCCTTATATACAATTAACACAGAGCATATAACAACATTATGCAATGGAAAAAGAACAAATGATATGGTATATGTGAGGTGGAGCTATACCAAGATGTGGGGATTAAGATTGTTTTTACATTAACATCATCAACTGAAGCTGCCACATGAGATAATCCAAGTGATTGGGTAGAATTTAAGCTACCTTTAAGTTTAATATATATTTTTTTATATTTTACCTTAAATACAAATTTGAAAAATCTGGCTCTACAATTCAGGAATCTCATTTTGTAGTTAACACATAGTGGGTTGAGCCATATAAAAAAGAAGACAAATCAAAGTGACAAGACATAGAGCTTATTGATATACTTTGTGCAAAAAGATGAAAGTAAGTCCCAAGGAGACTTGATCCATATAGAGCTAAAGAGACTGTACTACATTAGTAAGTCCAAACTCCAAAGAGCATGCAGAGGTACTAATACAGGCCAAATGACGTTATGATGGAAGTCTTTGGGACATTGCCCTAAGAATATGGTAAGAGGTCCTGACAAGGTGCACCTTGGACATGATTGTAGCTTCATGCAGTGATGTTTCCAAATTCTCGATACGAGATCTGGGATAGCAGTCAGAAGTGGTGATGTTGTTTAGAGCACCGTAGCTACCATAGGGGTGCCATACACCTGATTTCTTGGATGACATATGCATTGGCAATGCCAAAGCATAAAAGCAGGGATGAATGATGCCGAGTTGGAGATATTAGCAATGCCTTCGTAGCAGTATGCTAGGGAAAACCTAGGAGAATGGCAGTGAAATGATTTAAAATCATTAAAATATTAGGTGAGATGCTTTGAAGGTAAAAAAGTGAGCAAAAAGGCTGCAGCATGGAATGTGGTGTTCACATTAATAAGCAATCCATGCTTTGGCTGACTGACGTCCACCAGGATGAATATCTGCTTGATTTATCTCTTGAGGCCAAGTTTTAAAGTTTGCATACATTGCCTAAAATAAAGCTGGTTTTTGTATCCACTTCTACTTGAGTTCCACGCTGTCCTCCTCATCATCCACTTTCAGCCCCAATAACCCGGACACTTCTACAGAGGAGTATGGCAGGTACTCTGGGACCAGGCTTGTGGTTTAGCTTGGGCACTGAAAGAGGTGGGCCACATTGTGAGGCCCCATCCTGAATTATGGGCACTCATCTGGCACTGAAGGATCCAATCTGTTCTCATAGAAGTTCAGTGTGATGCTGAACTCCGATCTTAGTTGGGCGAGTGTGCAACCTTGCTTTTCTTGTCACTTTCTCCTGCTCCTTGTTGACCTTAGGTTCATCACATGCAATTTGCTAGATTGTTGGTTTGCAGGAGGAGGCTGACTTCACTGCAAGATCTTCATGGATTTGAGTGAGGTCTGCCCTCTGTGCTGGGTCATGCAGGTCCTTCAAGATATCCTGGCCAACGTGTTCCAGGATCCTGTCATCGAACTTCACCAGCAGTGTGAGGCTGACCTGCCTCATTATATAGACTAATTTGATCATTACACATATCAATATAACAGTATTATTATGATGTTTTATATAGTAACACCTTATTATGTTCCAACATAAAATGTGTCACAAGGTATTGGCAAATAACACTAATTTAACTTCTGCTTAGGCTATGCACTGTCCAAGATTGAGAAAAAACATGGATCTCCAGAGAAGCCACTGTCTGACCTCGGATTGCTCTCCTACCTTAGCTACTGGTCCAAGATCATCCTGGACATATTACTTGAAGAAATGAATGAGAAAAAAATTCCCGGAAGTGCTGCAATCTGCATCAAGTATGTTGATATGAAGCAGATGTGAATCCATCTTTAACGATTGCCTTATTCAGTCTGTGAGCCCCTTTCTTTATTGATGTGATTTTTCCAAAAATTTGTGTTTCTGTTATTGATGCACTATGTTAATATTATATGGACTTGTATAACCATCCACTATGCATAGGATTGTATGTGTATACAGAATATCTATACATATGAAATTGTTGTTCTCTCACTCGATCTGAGTTGCAAAATTTTTAACACCACTGTGCTTATGGAGGCTGAAATTGGCATGATCACTTGTGGAGGGTGTGGGCTGGTTATTTATGATTAAATTTATTAGTTGTGGTTTTAGATGCATTAATCTAATCTTTTCATACTTCTATGAAAAGTGAAATTGACAAAACTGCTGGGTCGATTGGGATGAGATTTGGCATTAGTGTAGAAATGTTATAAAAAATGCAATTTGGAATTATATTATTTTTTGTTAATTTATCTTTGTTTTTTGTTTGTTTTGTTCCTTTATTTTTGCATAATCCCTGATATTCAGAGGATGCTATGCCCACTGGGATAAAATTTGGCATCTGCACTTGATGAGGGTAGGGATGGGGATTAAAATACTTATATTTCGATTTGCAATATTTTTGCCTATCTATCATTTTGTTTCTATTTGTGAATAACCACCTGGATTTTGATATCCTCATGTGATTACGGTCAAATTTTAAATGGAGTGTGTGAGGAATTATTTTTACATTGGAAAATTTGTGACAATATTATTTTTACATATCTATCTATCTCTTTCAATCCATACACAATAATTGCTTGATTTAGACAATCCCTGGGCCTTTTGGAATTACATCTGGCATGAGAACTTGGAGTGGGTGGGGATCATTTTATCATAGTATAATCAGCAATTATAGCATTCCCCCAACTATCTGTCTTTTTCTATTGTACAAAATTACTTGTTGATTGGGATCAAATTTAGCATGGCAATGGGTGATAGCTTGAAAGTAATAGCATTAAATCTTTTTTTTACTAGTTGTCTATCTTCTTTCTACTTCTATGTAGCTGCTAGGTAAGCTGGAATGAAATTTATACAGGTGGGTTTCATTCCTCCTCGCCTCATTTAGCCATCTCTTTTCCACTGCAATGGTTATTACCAAATGATGTCAGATCAATCATGTTTATGAAATAAGCTCTCTGCCTCCAACTAATCAATCAAAAGCTCTTTCATCCTTAGCATCTAGCCATGCGAAGTATTGGGTAGGCATTACTTTGGCACTCTCTTAGTACATATCGCAGATATTTTCCCTATCCTTTTATTACTTCATGTTCAAATATGATATACAAAAAAGCTTACATAATATTTCCTAAAAGTACATAAATAACATCACCTTCATGTTCGCACAGTGAAATCTGCAAGCGGACAAGTATATGCAAGGATGACGTGGTGTCCACTCTTCAAAATTTGGATTTACTCCACTATTATGAAGGAAAACACATACTAAGGCTCACAAAGAAAGTTCTTGATGGACATGGAAGGTTTGTGGAGAAGTGGAAGGACAAGATTGACCCTGCATTTATCCAGTGGGCACCCCAGGACTGGAAGAAGCGTGGAACATGGTAGTGGAAATGCTGACTGTGATGTGAACAGTACTTATGTGTTGCCTCCTTTTGTACTCATGCTTGCCTACATAATTTTTTCATGTTACTGGGGCACATGATTGTATAACTAACCTGAATATCTGTTTATCACCATAATAATAACATGGATTAAAAAATTGAAATTGTTTCTTGTGGTTTATTCTTTATGCATAATAGCATTATGTACATGCAAATATGTGCACATAATACTCTTTTGGCTATTATTCCATGAACAAAGGCAGCAAGAGAGATGAATCATATTAACACTTACTATATTATATTACAATAATATTATAATGAACAGAAAATTTATATTTATATAGTTATAGAAAATATTTATAAATAAATTTAAAAAAATTGAGGAATCCACTAAAAGTATTGGAGAGCAAACAAAGTTTAAAAGCTATATGGCCTCACTATTCCAAAGCCACTAAATTGTATTAGGTACCTACCTATGTGGCTAATGCACTGACAAACTCTACAATGTATGGACCTCAAACCTTGCTTGCATACACAACTTGACCAGGGGAGTAACTTACACAATGTTAAAACTCTATGATTGGAATATGGGGGCTCCAGACACATAAAGAGGAGATTAAATGGTGTGATGAGTTTATCACTGACCAAAAACAGATCTTTATTACACTAAATACTTATTACCTTTGTTTAAATTATCTTTAGCAAAATCTAAGGTATTGGACATTAATGTTAAAAGTGTACCTATCTTCACACTAAATGTCATCAACTTTTGACCACGGGAAGTATCTTTTTAATTTTTGAACACATTTAGCGATACAGATGGACAAACATGCACATTTTTTTACGTAGGAGGGACAACTAGATTGATGCTCGAATTAATGTATACATTTCATTTTGTAAATAGCAGGAAATTTTTGCTTCTGGCTATATGAAAAAGGGAGATTTAAATTTGGCTCAAAACCTATATTTATGCCAAGTTTCAAAGAAATCCTTTGATACAATTGACCAGGTAGTTGGAAAAAATTAACAGACTGATAGATATACAGACAGACTGGCAGACAGACAGACAGACAGACAGACAGACAGACAGACAGACAGACAGACAGACAGACAGACAGACAGGCAGGCAGGCAGACAGACAGACAGACAGACAGACAGACAGACAGACAGACAGACAGACAGACAGACAGACAGACAGACAGACAGACAGACAGACAGACAGACAGACAGACAGACAGACAGACAGACAGAGAGACAGACAGACAGACAGACAGACAGACATAGATATATATGTATATATATATATATAGTGTAAATCTATCTAGAGTACATTAAAATTTAGAAGTAGGCCAGATATTTTAACAACTCATGTAATAATATTTTAACTGTGGGGAAATATTTCTTTTTGGATTAACTGAGTTCTCAGTATGTTTCAGTTTCATGACCATTCTACACCGTGACTTTATGACACCATTTAATGATGGATTAAACTTTTAAATAACATTGGTTGGTACTCATCTATTTTCTGCAGTGCAAGATGTGTCCCTACATCATATTATTACTTTAGCTAACACTACAGCTCCACGTGGCCATTGTTCCACGTGACCATAGTTCCACGTGACCATACTACGCTGCCATTACCGGAATAAAAGTGTAACAGCGCAAGAGGGTCCCCTAGGGATTTCACCATGACCTCCACTCCATTCATAGTGATCTCAACTTGATTCACCGGTGGAGGAACTCAACACTAACATTCAATTGCCAGGTAAAAGTAGGGAGCATACTTCCCTCTTCAATTTTTTGTTGTCTTGGATTCCACCGCAAGGTCCTGTTGTCCTGTATTCTTCCATATAGTGAACTGGTGACAGAGAAAAATCAGGAGATTGTGAGGTGAGTGTGACAGCTTAAACCTAAAGATTGGCCAACACACACAAATATTTCTTTAATATTATGAAAATACTTAAACTGGCAAGGCAACAATGGGATATAAACTGCCCAGACTTTTGTTGCAAGTAAATTATGGACTATGCAATTGCACCGCATCATCACTTAAAGCAAAAATGGATACCAGTACCGTTTCATGTGCTTGTAGAGCACCAATCCATGAATATTTAAAAAATATTGGTAAAAATGCAGGGTGAGAAACTAATTATATATTTGCTATTTATTTGAAATCTGCTACTGCCGACATGGAAGGATCAAAAAGCATTGAACGCTTGGCTGCCACAAGCCAGCTATTCCTGCGTTCAGCTTTCTGACATCTCTGGCCTAAAGCCCATAGAGATGAAAGGATCAATAAGCCATGCTTTCACAGTTTGTGTTCATACAGAAAATCAAAATCAAAATCAAGCAAGCTTTTATCCTTTTGTTCTACCAAAATCAATAATAAACAGTAAAAAAAAATAATGTTTTTACTACACCAAAGAAAAAGTAATATCAACCCTTCCCCTAGTAATCCCAACTAGAAGAATCTGTATTTAAGCCACTTCTTTTCTATCCATTTTCAATTTCTATTTCTTTTAACTCATTAATTTTGTTGGAAAATTTTTATTGGTAACTCCATTGATAAATGGGCATCATGCTGTTACAGTCATTCTTGACATTCCCAGTTGTTTAGCGCCAGCATTTTTTGCAAAATAATTGATGAATACATTATAGTGACTACTTTAGTTAGAATAATTCATTAAGTTGAGACACAGCAACGACCATTAGCAGTGATCATTCCTTTCATGATAAATATTGTCCAGAATTTATACAAATATACCTGGTTTCATAAATTAGAGGAGTAATCTTTATTTTATATGTATGAAATGACGGTTAGATACTTTCTTACCTAACTTTACATTACATGTAATTTTTATTCCTGTTCTTGCTTTTCCACTAATTATCCCCTGTACTTTCTTTCAAAAAAATATTAATTTCTTCCTTTATTCTTCATTATGTTACTTTTTCCTCCAATTTTGCACAGCATTGTATGAGGTGTCTTGGCCAATCTATTCATTGCCATGGCTACTCTATTCATTCATTTAATGTGAGAACATAGCATTTGCAGCTTCAACTGCCTCTTTTGTAAGAGAAAAAAAATTTTAGCTGAAGTACTTACACTTAAAAAATGCAATAATTCATTAACTGCAATAGCATATTTAAAAAAAAAACAACTTTTTATTAAGTATATTACATACACACTAATATTGTAACTTGCTAGTTATCTTACTAAGAGGTCTTTTAGTTCCAATTAAGAAGACATGGAGGAGAATCGATAGGATAGTACTTCATCCTATGATGTTGCATTTTGGATTAAATATTAAGTTGGTTGCAGCTGGGACAAGCATCAAGTTGCATTAATGGATTCAGTAAAACAGTGCCAAGTATATTTGATGAACTATTATGTAAATCAACCATGCATTTGCAGGTTTCATAGGCATGCCAACAAATTCTTTAGTTTTGTTAGGAGTCTCAGTTGAACTCTTCCATTTTGGATGCTACATTCCTGCATATCCAGAAGCATAGAGCCAAGTAAAATTGCAAGGTTGCTATGTCTTAACAATCATTGAAAGTCTGCCCCAAAGAGAAAAAGAGAATATTCATTTTCTTTCTGAATCATAAGATTAAAATTATAATGTTGAACAATATCAAATGATGGAAGATACATTAGTATTTGTGCCAACACTAAAAAAGTATCATTTGTGTGCCTCCATGTGGTACCACTCTGTAAATAATCTTTTAAGTGTTGATATCACAACCACTCAAGAAAGTTGATCTCCGCTTGTCTGCACTTCCACATCATTAGCAGTGGAGTACTATTGCAAGCAATTGCTATATGAAGTTTATTATTTTGCATTGTTTTAACAGCCCACAACAGTGATGTACAACCACATTTTCAAAGGTTCATTCTCGATTTCAAATGTCTCTCCAGGTCTTCACATTTGTAATTCAAATTCAAATTTTTCGAGGCACGGATAATGGACCTACTGGTGATATAAATATTTTCAGCTAAGAATATACACACTGCAATGAATGGTAATAACATAGATGAACATTCATTTATGTCATCACATAGGATACATATAGAAGTAAACAACAGGCACAAAATAATTAGCCCTTTCAGATTTTCAAGTGGCAAGAGGTACAACCATCTGCAAAGTGTTTGTAATAAGCATGGTAGTCAAGAAGTAATCTATATAACTAGGTTTCTTTCCAATAATGTTTCATGCTCACTCTATGCCAATCACACATCACTACATAGAGAAACAATGTGTTGTTCATCCATTCAACACCAACAAAAACATCTTGTTAATATTAGTTCAACTCAACATATATATGATTTACCAGTATTCATCCATTTTCTCATCTCCTTATCCAAGCCTACACTATAAGACCATTGAAAAATTTACATCGGAAAAATATTGGAGCTGCACTTATTTCATGGATATGCAAGTCTCACTAGTACATACAATTTTTTATTAGAAATAAAATCTCAAATATATATACCCCAGCAACAAAAATTTATTACCTTAAGTGCAGAGAATATCTTATAACTAGTCTTCATTTAGTTTGAGTGTACATATGTTTACATTCTATGATCTGCCAATACCATGTGATTTATTATTAAATTAGTTATCTACATATTTAAATTAAACTAATAAATTAAGATCTTCATTTTTATATGAATTTCTTCTCCATTGGTTGACTTTAGCCTGAGTATGTATCAGTTTTCCAGGGCTCACCATGAAAAGGTAGGTAGCCAACATGAGCTGGGTGGACTGGTGTGGGAAGATGTTGAAGGACAAAAAAATTTTCCTGTCAGTGCTGGGTTTGAACTCATAACCCATGGGTTGTTAATCCAAGAGCATAACTACTCAGCCACCACACACAACCCATTAATTAAGATGTAAAGATATTTAAGATAATTAATTCTTTGTATTTTTCACATCTCTTTAGTAATGTAAGCCTGGCTCTACCATATTTATTATTAAAAAATGCTATTACTGTCGCATGAAAAGAGGGAGTAATAATTGATTTGCTGCACACTTTATAACAACTAAATTTTCACTAGTATTGATTGAAATGAATATAATTTATGAACAAGCTTATTTCTATATTTTAATATTATGTAATGTAGAAAATTAATATATTGTTGGTATAGTTCTATGAAGGAAAACAGTATTTCTGCCATGCCTACGATTTTCTTGTGAAATATGGAATATGACCTCCAATAATGTATATGTATATATGTATATATTATTTTTTTAGAAAAAATGCCAAAGGGAAAGAAAAAGTGGACACAGAAGAAGATTCCCTACTCAAGGAATGCTATTTTTCCAGTTGAGAAGGTGCTTGACAGCAGAATTGGAAAAGGTGGAGTTAAAGAGTATCAATTGAAATGGTTGAATTTCCCTGAATCTGAAAGCACTTGGGAACCAGAGGGAAACATTATTCAACATGTAATGCCTGATACCGACAAAGAGAAGCTAATTGAAAAGGATCCGTTGGGAGATGCATCAACCTCTTCTCTTTCGGAAAGAGGAGAGGAAGATACAGCTTTGAGCAAAGAAATAAATGACAATGTTGTGAAGGTAGTGAGTGGTAACTTTAATTTCATATGTGAATGCCAAATTCTTCTCTGCTCCTCTACAATATGCATTCCTTTTCCTTCCACAGAAAATTAAGAAATCCTGCAAAAGCACCAACTTATCCCATGTGGCAGCAACAGAGAAAATGGAGAATATGGGGAATATGGAGAATACAAAAAGCACACCTTCTTCTAGTACAATAAAGGGGTGTATTCCTCAAACCAAAAGCTCAAGTTCATTTGAGAAGGCATGTAGAGTTGAGAAATTCTTGAAATTAACGAGACGCAAAGACAGAAAATATTCCTCATGAAATAGTAAGTTTTTTTTCAGTTATCTATTCATTTATTCTGAATTTATTTACAATTTAGTATGAGAAAGATGGTTTTTTCAAGGGTAAAATAAACACTGCTTGTTTCTGAAGTTATCACATATTCATTTAAAACATATTTAATCCTCTGATGCCAATAGCATGGGTTATTCAGGGATATTATTTCCTACGTGACTGGCCATTGGTACATTGTGCTATCTGAGAAATCAGTCTGCCTCTACTATTTAATTATGGATTGTTTAATGTTCCAAGGTTTCTTTTACTGCTAACTGCCTTCATTAAATTTCCATCCTGTCAGGAAAGGCCACTATTATCAGCCTTGTATGTTCTGTCCATTGTGGTTCATTGTATGAAATCACTCTCATGCTAAGTAAATCCTCATTTCCCCCTTTGCTCAATTCTTGAGGTGCATCTACGATGGTGAATTTTTTTTGTCCCTCATTTCTTATTTCCCTTTTGTTTGCTCTGGGTGTAAGTGGACACTATGGCAGGAAGAGATAATCAGCAAAAATAGTTAGTCCACCAATTCATTTGTTAAAACATTTGGTTTACAACATTTCAGAGATTTTTACTTTCTTATCATCAGGAAAGTTTCTTGTCCTGCTTTTTTTCCTTCTTCTTCTTTTCTTGGTTTCTTTAAACAACTGCCAGTGCAATATCTTTTTTCTGCTTTTCATATTTTATAACTACAAGCCTTTCTCCTCTATATTGTTCTAGCAACACAACAAAAGGTAAGTCATTTCCTACAAAGTGACTATTAATTTCAATCTGGACTTCGGTTAGATATACCTCTTCATTTTATTCTCATAACATTTCTTTTTTTTCTTCAATCATGTATAATCTTCCTAATGAATCAGGCTGCTCTTCATTAGTGACCTATTAGGTCCTGCACCAGTTAGCATTCTGATCTAATCTCATTCAACCTAATTATCATATGTGATTATGCTGATAACCTCATTTCTGGTTCTTCATCTCCATCTGTTTCTTCTACTGTCTCTCCTTCACAAAGGTTTCCATTTTTAATGAACTGAACTGCTCGTGTTCAGTCATGTATTGGCTAAATATCTGATCTTGCTGTGTTAAAGCAAGAGAGACTCTTTTTTTTTACATCAACTTCTGGATTGCAATGACCTTCATTTTTTTTCTTATACATATCTGTCTTCTTTCCATGGGTCTTCCATTATCTTGTGTTAGTAGGTCACTCCTTCATGTATTAATATTTGTCAATGTGATTTCTCTCCTCTAGTCCAACAAGCTGTCTTTTGGTTAATATTGCTCATTTGTCTTTATTTACAAAGTAAAAATTTTAGTCATGACAAAAATTGCTTTATTGTTGGCTACAAATCATTATGATATGTTGGATCCTGGGATTGGTCATCCCATTACTTCCTACTGTGGAGGTGTCTGCTAAATCTGCAGTATCCATCGTAATTTTTGGCAATGCATTTTTTACCCATGTTGTGATATTTGATTGAGACATTTGGTTTGTGATCACTTCCATGTATGCAAATTCTATTATATTCTACTATGTGGAAGTCTGTGTTCCATAGAGTGCTCTATTGCTTGTGGAGCCTTTCTTGTAGTGCTGATGTTTCTGGTAATTACTTATTCTTGGTGACCATATCTAGTCTCTAGTATGCAGGACTTATTATAGATGAATTACAAAGTTATTGCTAATTTTTAAAGTTAGACTTCACTTATGGTTAATGAACTACAAGTTCAATGAAGCTCGTTGCTCAGTATACGTATTGACTATACTTATCATTCATCCTTGATTACAGCATATTTTTCCATGGGCTAAGTTAATTACATCATTAAGGCAATTAGATTTTAATCCTCTCAAAGATCAAACAATTTGGGTACTTTAATTGCTGGTCCTGGGGTCACTGACTAATTCAGTCTACCTTACTTTTGTCTGTTCCTGCTTCTGTTACATCAATTCCTTTCATTTTTAATCCTCTCTTCTTCTCACTTTTTTTTATCTTTTCCTCTCCTCACTCTTTTACCTTTTCCTCCCCTGTATTCCACTTCCTATTTAATCATTCCCAAATATGTCTGATATATTTCTTGTTCCAGTTCATCTTCTGCTTCTGGTTAATCATTTTCCCATCCATTCTGAGGTGGTTTAAAATTTTTTTTTCAACAACTATCCAGTTTATCTGTACATGGCTCTGTATTAGGTTAGTGAGCAGTGAGTAAAGCCAAATTAATAGGTGTAGCTCTATTGCTACAGGTTATGAAGAGAGCAGTACTGTTGAAATAAAAAAATTCCCTTATACTATAGCTATCACTATATCTCTATGATATCACTATATCTGCATGTATTTGTATGCATCTGGCAGGATTCAAATCAGATAGCAGTGCCTCTAAATGTTATCAAATCCTATTATTTTCATGTTAATTTTATAGTATCTTTAAATGGTTCATAGGATTTCCACAGCATAGACATATCATGACTGAATACATAATTAATTAATATTTTAAAAAAGAGAGTATTTAAATAGCTTATCAAGAATATTGTTCAGGTCCACTTCTAAATTGTAAAGAATGCTAGGTTTTCTGCCAGCGTACTGTTCGAGCACTATGAATGCCCTTTAGCACAAGCTAGAGAAATTTAAGTAAAATAATAATGATTGACACTACACTCAATTTTAGAATAGAAGTGTGTTTCAGCTGTCAAGGTATTACATTCCTTGACAACATTGAACATACAAGCAACATAAAGCCACATCTACATGCAATACTTAGTCATAATTAAATATAGAAAAAGTGAGTAGACCCTCATAGGGTAATATAAATCATATAGTGAATCTAAATAATTAGGTTAGAATAATCTAAACACAACACAAATGCTCCATTCAGTCTAATTGAAGGAACAACAATCATTACTCTATCTAGTTGCGATGCTTTCATGGTTGCTGTTGAGGATCTTCTCTCAACAAGTAATTGAAATTAAGACATCTGCTTAGGGACAGCTATCTCATAATTTAACTCTGAGAAATTCGCTAAAACCTCATAAAACCTGACCTAAATGTTGCATAACTTCATAATTAGCCCTGGACATATCTACGAACCATATCTCCTGGTTCAAAATGCCTAGGTTTGGCACTTAGACCATATATAACCTTTGATTTTTACCCCCAAGCTATCCAACATGCGGTTATTGGGCTGGTCAAACTTCCACTTTCCAAGTAGAAAGGTTTCAGGTTTGATCCCTGGTCATGGCTTTTCTTTCCCCTAATTTTTTTTCTTTCTTTTTTCCCCCCAGTTTAAAATCAATGGATTTGGAGAATAGCATTAAGTCATCATATAGTCGAAATCCTATAAATAATAAATGAAATATCCATCAATGCTTTAGCACTATCTCTTCCAAAGCCACTTGAGCTAATGCTTACTCTAATCAGTTAAGCTAGAGCTTCTTTAGCTCTTTGTAAGTTTACTTGTTTTAAATGTTCCACACTAATTTTTCACTCTAGTTATCCTAGCAAGCGCAGTTTCCCTGTGCTCACTTCCAGTATTTATGTAGAATTTTACCCCTTCTTGTGCCCTGGCTTCTGCCATTTGTCTGTCTATTTCATCTTCAGTTATGGCAGTTATGAGTGCTGCCATAGCTTACTGGAGTAATTGCAGATGGTTTAAAAAAATTAACTTGAGGGAAATAAAAACACTTGCCATGTGGGAAGAATGGAAGTGTTCATGGACAGCATGCCCATTCATATGTCCTGTTGTGAATTATGATTCTACTTCCATAGAAGGTTAGATCTTATACCATATGGGTGACCACTGTCCACTTCTGATTTATGTTCGAAAATAATAAGGCTATTTGCAAGAGGATTTGGTAATGGTTGATTTTTCCTGATTTTCAACATGACTGCCACCATGTGTCCACGTACTGCTCTGGCTCTACTCCCAGATTGGCAGTAAATTCTTGTATTCCTGCCACCAGAATACCATTCAGCAATATGAGCACTCTTATCTCAAACCAGAGAAATAAGTAATAATAATAGCGATATAGGCACAATAAATATTGAATCAGAACTGTGGGTTTTGGTCTGTCAGAATATTAAATACTCTGTCAGCCCTGAACAAACAGGAAACCTGGAGTAACACTAAGACATAATACTCAGTCAAAATCACATTTAAATATACACAAAGTGAATACATATTAAGGAGTCAGATTAATCGAGTAAGTTCTAATTATCCAAAACAGTACATCTATGCCGTCATGGTTAAATAGCATCAATGATATCTATTGAGAATATATTTTAGAATTAAAAATCATTATTCTATCTAGTCATGAGACCTTCATGGCTGATATTGTGGGTTTATCCCTGATGTAGCTCATAGATAGATATAATATTAGTTACTGCCTGTTTGGGATTGCTATGGGTACTTTGACAATAGATAATAAATGGTACATTTCACTTTTCCCTCTCGGTCCATTGCTCCTGTTGGGTATTGTTTAATTGTTCAGCCCTAACCTCACACTTACCTTGCAAAACAAGCACAATAATGATGCTACTGGGTTCATCCCTCTTAACTCCATAGCTCTAACTGCTGAGTGATTTGACAAGGTTAATGGCCTTAAACCATGCACACAATCAACAGAGATGCTGACTGTACCTAATTAGTGTGGCTGGGTAAGCCCCTTGAAATCCAGCATCATTAACATATCAAAACAGAAAGCAGTTAATGAAAACATGAAGACAAAAAAGTGAGATAATAGTCACCACCTTTGGAGGATGAAGTTGTGGGTGTAGACAACTCACATGAGTTGTCCTTCAATGTTTCCCCACATTAGCAAGCACCCACATGCTATTCCAATTCACCTGCACATAAGAGTGACCATTTACCAACCCATGTATGGTATTCCTCCTCTCATTAACCCTACTCAACCAGTGGTTAAACATTCATTATTCTTGCAGCCTATCCCTCCACCCCTACCCCAATTAACAGAGAGTAACCTGGATTACCTAAGATTGCAGGGCAAGCTCCTTCAATTCCCCTAAGGAATGTACTATTAGCAGACCAGGTGAGAATCACAAATGAAGGGACAATAAAATCTCCAGACAACACTGGCACACCTCCTCCACTCCAGATAATCATAATCATTTTTTATGAAAGTGACATTCATGGCACAAGCTAGACCAACACGATAGCATTCCAGTATACATATGAATTGCATGCATGATAAAAACACAATTTACGTGTACAGCACAGCGTTTAAAAGTAGGTTAGCAACTTGTTGGTGTTGATCTTCATATATTTCCGATTGGCAAGACTCTTCCACCAAACTATGTCTTCACTGTGAAGTCCTCCACACACCTGGTGGCTGTCATTGTGGAAACCCCAATCCAAAAGAATATGCCTAGAGTATGGACCAGACTCCACACCTGACACCTGCACAGTATTCATAATAGCTCTCAGCAAATACTAGTAACAACCTGTCATAAGATTTGGATATGAGTCTTTCCTACCACCCCCTCACAAGCAGATAGACCATCATGGTCAATTACCATTAGAAGTTGGAGATACCATCACTCTGCACTGTGAATCAGAGACAAACCAGAAGCCAAATGAAGCCAGGCAACACACATTATCAGCATGTTGTTTCTGGGTCACAGGCCTCATTGATTTTCCTCAACAAAGGAAGTGTAATGAGCAAATGTTCCCCTATGTGAATACCGGCAACTCCATCAGCCTGCTTGTTTTCCCAATGCACATAGTGGAGCTTGGGCAGAAAAGGTTTAGAAATATATGTTAAATCACTCTTCAATATGCGAGTTGGAACCCCAAACATGCATAACATAATTTGGGATGATAGATTTCCTTCTTTGCCTGTGTCACTAGCACACACATACAGTATTCATGGAGAATCTGCCAGCCCATTCAGAGGGAACAATTGAACAAAACAGCCATTTCATTCTCGCCCAATCTCTTCCCAGAGACTTCATACATGGTAGAGATTTTTGCATACCAAAAGGGCGAAAGTTACAACATATGTTCACACAGCTTGAAGGCTGATCAAAGGCAGTCATTTTGAAAATACCAGAAGTAAAAGACAGAGCAACTTGCTGTGCCCACATAGCACCATGTCTGGACAAAACCACACCCTCAGTATAAAATACAAAACATACTATTACCAATGCTGTGCTGCTCACCTGGTACTAGCAGCAATGCCAAGGCTAGGCTACATACACTGTGTTGAGGGTTAACCCTCAACATGGCCTAGCCAGGCCCAGAACATATATTAGTCAATTGTAAATATATTTGAATAAGATGAACAACCAAGTTATGTGTCTGTACTTGTGCTGTTATTGAGTCTTAGGTATTACATTAGCTTATGGAACCCTATAGGTAGCTCTAATGTGTTTAAATTCTAGGTATATATGTAAATCTGTATCATGTAATGCTAATGTGTGGCCAGGGGTATAAGAGAACCTGAAAAGGCCACTGTCTGGAGTCTTTGCTAAATTGTCAATGAAGTTCTTCTTAATTTGTAAACTAAGTTAATCTTGTAGCTAAGATTGAAGGACCTTGTTAGCTGGATATTGACTCTGGTGGCAGCAACCTACCATACCTGGTGATTGAGCAGTTCTTAAACCCCCAACACACTGCAGATACAGCATATCACAAGAGCACTCACCACATTGCAGCTACAGGGGGCCACATCAACCGAGACATAACCACACGGTTTTTAAGCACAGCCATGCAAAAAAAATTGATCTTCTTCACCCTTACACAACACATCTGAACAAAGCCACTAGCTTTGCAAATGCAACTGTACAAAGTGAAATTACTAGCTACGCCTGTACAACAACACATCTTAATAAAAGTCACTCCACTTACCCAAAAGAACCACTCCACCTTCCAATCATAATCTGTACAAGATGGAGCCACCTGGTCCACCTACATGGCAACAGGTCAGGACAGGGACACCAGCTTGGTTTTAAACACAAAACATATCAAGGAAGAGCACTCAATGAAAGGGGCAACTGGAAGGCAGACCACACACCGTGCAGGTACGGCAAGCATTGCATTTAGCTAGATACACTATCAAGAGCACATCTAGATAAATTTATTGCTTCTGACCTGTAGTGACATATAGAGCTGGGGAAAATACCTGCTCTGCAGGCACTGGATAGAGTGATGCCACATTGGTCTGTGCTCACCTATCACTGAGCAAATTAATCATCTGATTTATCAAGGCAATTAACTGCTAACGAAGGAGACCTGACACACCACCTGACACACCACCCAACACAACACCTGACATAGCACCTGAAACACTACCTAACACACCACCTGACACAGCACCTGACACACCACCAGTGCTTACCAAGACTATCATGCACAATACAACAACAGAGAGAAGCCTACTAGTTATTTAGGGTTCCTGATCCTGTATGATCATCATGCTGTATTTCACAGCAGGTACAAATTCTCATCATTAGCACTTCTAGCACAAATTATATGAGATGGTTAAGCACTTGGTCAAACACCCTGGTAAGTATAGATATTTCTTCAGGCTGTGCTACCACACCACTGACCATTTAGTTCACTATAATCTCATCATCAGTACAAAAAGGAAATTCCAGTTTACAAGCTCTGATGACTTGTGCTTTCAAAGCAGACTTAATAGCTCCTCAATGTTTCCTCCCCAACCACCCCACCCCCTTCCCCCACTTCCTAATCTCCTTCACATTAAACAGCAAACCTGGATAACCACTTATCAACACTTTCAGACATTCTTTCTGTAATGGCCAATAATTTCAGTCATCTGCTGCAAACAGCAGTTTGTAAAATACACACTAACCAATAAGTTTATTTATTCTAATATAGTTTGTAATTGTGTTTACTGTCACTTGGGATACCTTACATTAATGTTAGGGCATGGTCTTGCTCTCTTGTAGGTCTAACACTAAATAAACTGCAATGTTAAAGAATCAACACCACACTTTTTACTTTGACTTACCAAAGTCTTGATCAGTGACCTCAACATTTAAATATCCAGAAGTTGCACTTAAAATTGGTGAATTTTATAATTTATTCCAAAATACTTGGAAACTATTCATTAAGAAAGTACTTTGCACACTATTTGTGTATTCTTTATTACTAAGCACTTAATTAAATTAATTCTCTGTAATTTCCATTTAGGTAAGATATTAAAGATCCAGAAGAAGACCTTTCCAGTGAGGTGAACACTGCTGTCCCTAACATACTTATGAAGTTATATGTACTTAGTAGTTGTGCATCAGTTTAGCTCTATTTTAAAGGCACAGATACATTCCTTCAACCCTATGTTTGAATCCCACATATATTGTTGCTTCCATCTTTGTGCTCAAAATATTATTATTACAAATAAGCCACTGTTGCTATTTGGCATCCAAGGAATCAAAATTTCACAATTTTAGCATCCTAAATATAGCTTGGCATCAGGTTATTGTGGTTTGCATCAATAAAAAAATTAGCTATAGCATTGGCATCTTCAATTTTTTTGTCGCTGTGAAAAGTTATTTGGCGTAGCATTGGTATCTGGTGATAAAAGCACGGTAGGGCAAAACAATATTAAATGAAAATCCAACTCTCCTTTCCTTGAATAAGAGTATTGATGAGCTTGAGCAATAAAATACCAGAACCTTTCAGGACCTTAATATTAGCTATTCTGCTATTTGTGTATAATACCAGTTTGACATCTGCAAAATGCTAACCAAATCATATTAGCAGGATGAGGGTGAGGAACATAAATGTTAAAGGAAATAGTGGGGTGCACGGTAGATTTGCTAGTAAACAAATCCTGGTTATAGCATAGATTCTCATGATATAAGAGGGTTAGCTACAGAAAAAATGATTTCAACATGAAGGATTAACAGCATAAAATCCTTGATAATGTTAAAAATTGACAAAATATTGGACGTCACTTTTTATAGTATTGGCACTTTTCAGGTTAGAATTTGGCATCCAACTGCTGAAAAGTTCTGGGAACACTGACTAATTGGAAAGCCCAGGCCATACTATAAGCTAATGTCAGCATGAAACATAATTATAGAAACTCAAAACACCACTTGTTGACATTGTGGCCACATTCAAACAACATGAGTTCATAGGTATGCATACTACCAGGTTGGCCCAGATTTTTTTTTTATTTTGGAAGCATTGTGTAATGTTAAAGTGCAGACAACAACTAATCAATCAAACGATAGACAGCCATGGCTACATCCCCTCCTCCCCCAATCCAATTGCTTTTTTAGAAAGGTCAGAATGTTTTGGAAGTATGCTTGATACCAAACAATTAGACCATAGATTTATATAGTACCTTTTCAGCTTCGGAACATGAACCATGCTAGCCCCTGTTCACTCACCTAACAAGAACTATGGATGTAGTTATTGGATCTTATTGGTGTTGCACAGAATGTTATTCACAGGCTTTCTTTTACTAACTTGTGGGGTTTGATAATTTTAAACTCACTTGGGTTATCGCTCTTTAGGATATTTCATTGCATAGTAGTGATGAACTAAGTTAGTATAAACAAAGTGACATGTTCACTTAGCTAAACAGATGTGGGGATATAACTGGTGAATGAAAAAAATTTTAGTCAGTAATTATTTTCCTTTTGAACTAATTTGGGTTATAATATTTTTGTGTGTTATTAGATTACATGTGTGGTAAGTAAAGTGACCTGGACTAAGGTTCTAATATAGCCTTGGATACATTCCATAGGTCGAGTTATGTATGCATGCCAAGTTTCAGGTCTCTAGGTCTAAGTGTTTTGCTGTCCATTAGCTGCAAAAATATAGATACAACCATGAGTTTTATAAATATAGATTAATAAATGTATTTACATCTACATGGTAATAGAAAAACTACTTTTTTTATTGCAACATGTGTTATAATGTTCAAACTTAGTTTTCATCATGGATAGACCATATTGATAAAGGGAAAAATATTATATTTAAATGTCATGAACATTGTTAAATCTTAATATATTCAATTTCACTTATGTTGAAACTTCGACTCTTTTGGGATCAATAAAATTTGGGAGTTCTGTAAAAATAACAGAGTGCACACCATTTCTTTGCTGCTTTCATCTATATACTAACAGAACTGTAGTAATTAGGGCTTCCTCATAGTAGAATGTGAAAATATCAGAGAATACTATTTCATGACTGCCAGCTAAGAATTCACATTTAATTATATTCCCTTAACCTCCAATGACAACTGATTCTTAAAGAAATGATTAAGAAATTGTGGTCAGTATGAACTATACACTCTCCATAACAAATTCATGAAAGTGAATTCTTCCTCAGTAATTGTGCTTAATTTTATGTTACCTATTCTATATTCGAAACTAAAAATTAAAAAAAAAAAAATAGTTGATCCATTAATTGCTATCATTGTGCAATATCATTTAACTCTTCCTCCACCCCCATCAGAGCCATGCTCATTATTATGTTTGCTTCTACATTACTAATATATAACATGCACAAAATTAATGTTTAAAAGTCAATTACCAAGACATTCACATGTATGCACACACATACACACACAGGGAAGCAGGCAGGTACACTTATGTGCGCTCATGCATATGCACATACGAACTCACAGAGAATAGGTGGATGGGTGGACTATGCTGGGATATTTATGAAATGACCATTTTATTGAAAAGGTGATGATGAGGTAGACAATAACTGGTAGAGGTTAACAAGAGAATGTGGTCTGGCAGAGTCTGTATAATTAATCTGATACAACTTGCACGAAGAATGACTGAATCTGACAGATCTTGCCATATTGAACCAGTAAGCAGCATATCAAATTGAGACAAACTTGTCAGAATTTGTCGTAATCAAGATTCTGATGATCTGACCACAATTATCAATTGGATTATCCATACAACCAATTAAATATTAATCAGCTTTGATCATTGGGAGTGGGTGTGGCATGAGCTAGCTGTATACAAGCTATAAACTATTTCTAATGGAATAAGATACCCTGAATGTTCAAAACAATTGGACAAACATTTTAGGAAGAGATAAATCATATAAAACAAAGAAAACATCATGATTAATTGCAATCAACAAACACAAATACAAACACAAACAAAATTATTGACTTCCAGGGGTAGCAAAATTTGACATTGTTAACTCTAAAATGTGCTATAGCAGGTCAATGAATAACTGGCCTAAGGTATTTCATGACATTTGACATATAAGAACCTTGGGTGTGAGGGGTATTCTAAGGCTGAGCCACACCTAGCCATACCTGTCTATATAGGCATTATGGGAGAAGGGGGAATCCAAAATGGTGCCAAGACCAACTTAAGATGGTGCTTCTAGACCATCTCAGTCATCATGCAAATTTAGGTGAAGCCACTTGCAGTGATTTCCAAGAACCCAATCATTATATGGGGAAAAAATAATTTAGACACTCTAGTTACACTCTCAGAATAATTCCAACTTGGTTTTCTCAATCTAACAACAACAACAATATTACATTCAAATATATGTAATGTCTGTCATATATAGCTGTGCAGTTTCAGGTTAGGTAAGAACTGAGTATGAGAGCAATAATATAATTCAGTCAATGAAAATTTTTAAATAGAGGATTGATATTTAGTAAACATACATATATTGCTTGTATACTCAACTATGCTGAATGTCATGTTTGTAGCTGTTAATAGAAGACTGTCTGTATACATATTCTAAGCAACCATACTTTATTATAGTCACAGAAAGTACACGCCTACAGACTACACAACAAAATGTATTACTATTTTAGTGGGGTAGCCAGAATGGAGGCAGTGAAGCACTTGACCCAGTGGTTCAAAATAAATAAATTTTTTTAAAAAATTTTTATTTAATTCTTTTTTAAATGCAACAATGGCATTTATTTTTTCAAATATAGAAAATTTGCAAAATTAAATCTGGAGACCTGCATGTTATAGTTCATAATAATTAAATGGTGTTGTATAATGACACTAACTAGAGCAAAAAGCACAGTTTAGCTATTAAGAGTTTCTATTTAGAACAAGACAATTCTACAACTGTTAAAAGATTATCAGAGAAACAAACAAATACAAAAATTAATGAATCATGAATATAATTACACTGGATCATGAGTATTGTTAGTGTTAAGTTCATTGAAGTTATCACATTTCTCCTTCCTACTATTAGAGTGCACACAGTTCAAGAAAAATTACTATATCCATACCAGTCTGATGGTAATATAGTTCGGGTTGATCTTGGTAGAACCTGAGATGTAGGTGCAGGATGCATAGTGGAGGGATCCACTAAAGGAGGAGGAGAATTAATTGCTACTGCAGCATCAGGATTGGCTGCAGTTGGCAGATAGGCAATCATAATCAGGAGCAATTGATTCCTCAAGTAAGGTATCACATGAATGAATGCAGATATATGATTGTTGTGTGGACGAACTGTATGATTGTCACTTAAAATCACACAGAATGACCTAGGACCTTCCACAACATCAATCTCTCCTGAAATCCACTTCTTTCCAGTGGAAAATCCAGAATAAACCCTGGGTCACCCATTTCTAACTTCTTCTCTTTAGCATACATATCATGCTGCTGCTTCTGTAATTGCTGCTTATTCTTTACCCAGTGTGAAATGGCATATTTGAGGGAACCAAATGTGATTGTGGAATTCTTCCTAAAAGTAATTCTGCAGGAGTAGCACCAGTCGATAAATATGGGGTGCATTAGAAAATACTATATTCACTTTTTCTCTTCTGTATACTGCTTTTGTTTATTTTACATATCCCTTTTCATCCAACTCTTCCTGTTTCATGTTATTTCCTTCTTTCTCTTCACTAACTATATTATCTACGCTCCTCTTCACCACATCCTAAATTTTATTTCATTACTTTTCTTAATTGATCTCATTATACTACTTTCATTTGATCTCTTTACTTTTTTCTTTATACTCCTCTCTTTCTAAATCTAATTCTATTGCATCCACCTCAATATTCTAGTATGATTTAACCCATTCAAATAAAAATTGCTCCTTTAAGGTCTATGCCCACACTCCGTATCACTTATCAAAGATGTTCTTGGACCACAAAAATTTCAGTAATGAAGCACATCCATTTCTCTTCTATGTCATGACAGAGTGTGATGAACTTGGCTTCGACACAGTTGATTATTTTTCCAAAGTAGTAGCTATAACTCATCTTTGGAAGATGTGTGGCAATAGATGATGTTTGCCATATCATATTTCAAATTTTATTCTCTTATGTGCCGATATTATAAATCATACATAGCTTAGTAGATGATAATATATTCTGACATTATGATGTTATGATATATATTTCAGTTAGTGAAGAAAGGGGGAATATGTTATAAACTGCATATGCATAGTTTTGATTATATTTATCTTCATATGACCTGCAGGAGAAGTAAGACCAGAGAAATACTATTTGGCTTGCTTACTCACCTACCTCCTTACCAGAAAAATGGCTATTGTAAAATTAGTATTGATTTTAGCAAGGATCATACTGTGCATATTTGAATGCATACAGAGCATGCATGTATATATACATGTATCCTTAATCTTAACTCAAATTTATAGATATATATTAGCCCACAAATGTTGACCTTTGCATGAATTTGCTTCTAATAATAATCTAATTCTAATTCTGATCAATCAACTCAAATACTAGTATCAAACAATAATGAGCAAAATTACTTAAGAGATGGAGTGTGAACATATTTTACTAGTTTTATAAGGTAATGGAAAGTAATGATCATCAAATTAAATCTTCCTTCCCCTTGTGCATCTAATTGTGTAATTCCACTGTTGGTTCAATGCATAGTTTAGTTCGTATTGCTGTTTGGTGGAATTAACTGGACATGCTGATCTAAAGAAAGTGATGTAAGCTAGTTATAGTTCTTTTTAATTTAAAAACACCTTAATAATAGCAGAAAGCAGTTTTCAGTGAACTGAACATAGGTCAAGTTGCCACTTCATATACAACTATCACAGAACATATGACAACATTGTGTAATGGAAAAAGTAGAGATGATATAGTAATGTGAGGTCAAACTATGCCAGGATGTGGGGTATAAGGACCAGCCTTCAACTAGAGAGACAGAAGTATGCAGATTCACTTCTTGATAATTAGAACATGATAACATCTCCATTAATTGTAATGACATTTCATTGTGGGTTGAACTCTTTAAGGTTAGTTATTTGTTCATATATGTGCTAACTAGCTCTGTGTGTAGTCACTTATTATTTTGTTATATGTTGTCCCTCTTTATTTGTGTCATCTTTGGTGTGGCTCAACCCACCAGGAGTTACTACTTAAAGGAGCTCCTGAGTGGGAGAGCCAGATTTCCCTAATGTGCGTTTAAGATATATAGTTTAAAACTATTGAACTTAAGGGTAGTTTAAAATCTACCTTGAACTTAAGTTAATCCCTATTGGCAGCATAAACTGAGGAGACAGTGACTTAGAACCCTCTTGACCCCACACCTGGTAACAGCATGTGTAGCTTATCCCAAGGTGAAGAGATGGAGGCTTGAAACCCTCTCAACCCCCACATGGGGGGTTAAGACATTACTAACATCTACATCCTTAACTGATGCTGCCACAAGGGATATTCTGAATGGCTGGGTAGAATTTAAGCTACCCTTATGTTAAATAGGTTTTTAACTATTTTACCTTAAATGCATATTAGAAAAATTTGGTTCTACCACTATTGAACTTCTTTAAGTAGTTAACTCCTGGTGGATTCAGCTATATCAAAAAGAAGACAATATATCAATATTGTTGATCTTGGGTTCATCCCATGCAATTTGTCAGGTTGGTGGGGTGTAGGAGGAGGAGGATGCCTTCGCAGCAAGGTCTTCTTTGATTTGGGTGAGGCCCACCATGTGTACAAGCCTGTCCAGGTCCTTCAGGGTTTCTTGGCCATTGTGTTCCAGGACCATGTGGTCGACCTTTGCCAGCAGTGTGGGGCTGACCTGCCTCATGATATAGTCAAATTTGACATAATTCTGAGGCAGCGCAATTACATAATTCTGCAAAATAGTATCATTTCTATATTTTTATATAGTAACTCCTTGTTATGTTCAAATATACAGTTGTCACAACATATTGGCAAATAACACTAATTTAGCTCCTGTTCAGGCTATGCACTGTCCAAGATTGAGAAAAAGCATGGATCTCCAGTGAAGCCACCATCTGACCTTGGCTTGCTCTCCCACCATAGCTACTGGTCCAAAATCATCCTGAAAATATTACTATAAGAAGAGAATGAGAGAAAAAATCCTAGAAGTGTGCAATCAGCAACAAGTAAGTCAATAAGAAGCAGTTACAAATTCATCTTTACCATTGGCTGCATTCAATTTTCGACACCATAATTTTTTAAGATGTCTTTTGATTGTTTTCTTTTATTTATACATGTTAACATTATATAGACTTGTAGGATCACCCATCATACATATGTATATACAGTATATCTAATGACGTAAAATTGCTGTTCTGTTAGTCTATCTGAGTTGCAGGACTTTGAACACCACTCTGCTATTTGAGATTAAATTTGATATGATCACATGGGGAGGGTATGGGCTTTTTTCTTTTAAATTAAATTTCGAATTACAGCTTTTGGTGCATCAGTCTAAATTTTTTCATATTATTGTAAGCACTGAGATTGATAAAACACCTGGATCAACTGAGATGATATTTGTTTCTATTTTAAACCTTTGAGGCTAAAATTTCCTTATAAATTATTTAAAATTTGTAGGTCCTATATTGTCATCACTACTGGAAGGCAATCCATTTATTCAAAGAAGTTTTTCTGTGGAGAAGGTGGAGTAGTCTTTAGTAATTAGCTATTCACAAAAAAAAAAATTGTTCATGAATAGACTTGATTTAGAATGTATTTAACTAAGAGTGCTCAGATAATATCATTACAATATGTGTTCCATATTTTCAGATGAATTATATCCTTGGCAACGTGGGTATATCAGCAACTATTTTAAGATAACATATGTTGTTTTTTTTATACACTAGAGCAGTCAGGTACTAAGGCCTGTGACATACTTAGTATAATATTTATTAAAAGGTAATGTTTTACATCTAATAAAATATTTATTTAGCTAACTTAAGAGGAGGTCAAACTTGTGGTAACATTTATGACTTTGGGTTTCTATGTGGTAAGAAATGTTTAGATGTAACCACAGGGTTTCCATACAGTAAGAGCACTTAGTTTTAAGCATGTGTTGTAACAACATCTTTGGTGTTTCCAAACATTAAAGAATTAGTTAAAATGCCATTCTTGATCAAAACATGTGGATCTATCTGTCCTCATTCATACCCTCCCTCGCCCACCATTCTTAGTGTTTTGTAGACATCTATGCCACAGGTGCAAATATGATTAGAAAATCTACTAATATAAATTTAACCCATATCCATATATTGTAGACCCATTTTTTTTACTGAAAATGATCATACATTATACAGTATTACCATTATCACACACTCATTCTATAACCAGCTTTTAATGAGATCAGTGAAAATTTTTCCTTAAATGTAGGAAGTAGACCACACACAATAATTTTGGTAATTGTAACTTCATTTTTCTTGTGGAATCACCTTTGATTAAACTTTCAAGGGTAATGAAAGTATTTGTCAAAGAATTATTAGGGATATTTGAAATTTACTGCTGGTAAATATGAAAAGTCATATTTTATGTTTTATTCATGTGTAAGACACTCCATAGATATAATATCTCTATTGTATATAATATATGTCTTATCTAATTCCATGTTGTTATACTCTGATAAAACTCAATGACCATCTGTGGAACAGACTTGTATACCTCATCAGAGAACACTTCCTCTGGTTCTTCAATATTCTTCCTACAGCAAAATAAGAAAATCTTTAAAATTAGGAATAACAGAGTTGATGTTCAAATTAATATGTACATTTCAATAATCTATATAGCAAGAATTTTCTGCCTCTGGCTACATAAAAAGAGAGAAATTTTAAATAGGCCCAAAACCTATAGTTATGCCAAGTTTCAGAGAAATCCTTGCTTACTATTGGCCAAGCAGTTGGAAAAAATTAACAGACAGACAGGCAGGCAGGCAGGCAAGCAGACAGACAGAAAGATTGACTGACATCTCTTTTTATGGACAAGATACTTAACTATAACACAGATGTGCTAGTGTGTCAGCTAGTATAAGGTTCTACTGACAAGTACATATTCTCCATGTTATACCTTTATTACTTTCATTTGCTGCTTGATTGATAGCTAGTATACTAATACATCTTGGAGCAAACCACAACAACAAAATTAGTATTAAACAATTTCATTCATATTGAAATCTATTTAGACTGTCTCGTAAGAGTCTACAGAGTTTGAGTTATAAGTGAATAAAAATAAAAATAAAAAAAATTTATATATATATATATTAATGAACAAGGTGATGCTGATGAACGTTTTACCTGATAAGCAGTTTTATGTTCAGAAAATGTGAATTGGTGAGTCATTCAATCATTCCAAGAATACAAAAATTTACTCCAGTGCACTTAGTGCAACTTATGATATTGATGCAAATTATTGTGGCAGCCTTTATTGTCTAATATTTTCTTTTTTGGTTAGAAATAACCAAACTTTTCCACAAGCAGATCAAAGCTGTAGAACACTAGTCAGGATTCAAAAAAGGCTATGCAGCACTAATTTTGAAGTGATATAGAATCATTTGACTGAGCCTTAATTTAAATAATCTTTAATCCATGCAGTTATATATTTGCTTATTTAGTCCACTCTGCAAACATGATCATTAATAATAATAATTGTTATCTCACCTAAAGATTCTATACTGAGATTTAAAAGTTAGGAGAATATTGTCTTATCCTTGCGGCACTGGATTTAACATGATATGTATTTCAGTAATTATTCCGCCCTGCTCTATCAGTTACTTATTTGTAGCATGTAAATCTAAGATTGCATGTACATGTATAGTAAAAGTGAGAAGCATGGATTAGATATCTTTATAGAAATTCTTTTCCCGATAATATATATGCATAATTTAATGTATGTAACTATTTATTAGGATTCAGATAACCTTTTCAGATAAATACATTGCTTGGCTAGATCTCAGTTGTTAAATAGGAAAGCAAGTTTTGATCATACATAATATTATGATGACTATACTTAGAAATAGCTAACTGCAGAGACTGCAAATAATGAACAGGGGTGACACAAGCTTAATACAAATTGTAGCATGCCATGACAATGAACACTCCAAAGATATAGGCAGCCAATTATTTTTTGTAGTCTACTAGAAGCAGAATGATGCTCATCATGTGTCAAAACATATCTGGAGTTCAAAAGGCCCACCAAGAGATATCATTTGGATAAACAGCTGAATGAAAATATCTTTAATGAAGTTTGCAAGTCATCAGCAAATATTAGTGGTTAAAACTCAGATGGTGTATTAGGAAACAACTCCTGAGTTGTCATTAAGAAACTGAATGGCCACCATACAAGAGTAAAAGTGACATTTTTGCCAGAATCCTATATACCAAACACTACATCATACTAGCTGACTAGCTCTTACTATCTCAATGGACATTTTTAAGGTAAATCATAATCTTTTCTAAATTTATTGTCATTGTTTATTATTTTCTATTATTTTGTGAAACATATTTTAAAAATATAGCATGAAATTCATTTAGCCAGTGATTTACATAAGCCAACACTGGAATAAAATGGTATTGAAGCACTTGGAGTTATAGCATGGGTAAGAAAGGTGCAACTAAAAAATGCCACATAAGCATTTCCTTGAATCGTTGAGAATCTGGGAGAATCACAGGAGTAATATGATCAAAATTATGGTAAGACAAAAAATATTATATTTTTCCTTCATCACTCTTCTCTGAATATCTACTTCTCTCACACTAAGTGTTAAGGTGAAGTTAGAATCGATGGACAAAAAGTAAGAGTAATTTATTATATGGACCAACCTATTGAATGATATATAGGCATATTGCTCTTATCTGAAGATGAAGGAAAGTTGGGATGGATGGATTGAAAGTGCACTTATCAAATAGTTAATGCAGCAGTAGAGTACACCGGCTCCTCTTAGATGTGATAATATCTGATGATGTCCCCCTAAGTGTGCTAAAGAATAATTCAACATTTTAATGCTGTATGGGTTGAGTTGTATCACTTGGGAAAAGAGAATAAGATTTATTATATCATATTGCTAGCATACGGATCCACATATTTTAAGTTGGCAATAGCCCTTCAAAATTATTAATTGCAAAAATGCTCCATCTACAATGTTAACCAACATAAAAAGGATAGGTATGAAAAAAAAAACAGTGATTGAGGAAAGCAGCTCCTCATTCAAAGAGAATGCAAATCATGGGGGAAGAGAATATTGGAGAAACATGTTAATGGTATGTTCTAATTATTTCAACCCTCCCTCCCCCCATCATCAACTATATCCCTTGAATGATTAAGTATATCACTGAAGGAAACTATTTGAGCTCTGCAATGGTTTTTAATTAAGAAAATGACCAAATTCATTTAAATGTCAGCAAAATATATTGTGATAAACTCCAGAAACAGCTGGTGCCTGAAACTATGGGTGTATTTAAGCATAGTTCCATGTAGATCCCATAAGATAAAATATAAATGTAGCAGATTTAAACTTTTGTATTGCATTTTAATCTTACCATTTACTATGAATTAAAAATCATGACTATTGCCTTATGATAAATTTGAAGACTGGACATTGTCAGTGTTTCTTCACTATAAAATACATCATGTCGATCTCAAAGGACATCTCTATAGAGTTTTTTTTTATCATTTGAACCTTCCTTTCACTACCTTAACAATAACATTTAATAAAGTATCAAACTTACCACTTTATGTCAAACACAATCCTGCTCTGCTTCAATCTGACTTGAATTATTTTCTCGAGCTGATATCCTTTACTGAATCCACTTGGGTTTTCTATATCATCATTGGATGACACAAGCAATTTGCCATGATTCTTCAAATCCTTAACATTGGCAAAATCATACATTAACATTGAAGAGAAAAGAAATAATTGACAGACCTACCCCACTCATTTTCCCCTTGTACATGTTGCTAGCCCCACTAGCAACTGTTTTCCTTCTCTTCACAGAAGGAGATGTGGTAGCTGTCTCTAAATTATCTGCTTGGTCATGCTTCATTTCATATGCTGCAATGAGATCTGGACAACGTAGGTTACCTTCAGGCTCCCAGGTATTACTCGACTCAGGATGATTTTCCCACTTAAGGAGGTATTCCACCCTACCTCCTGTGCCAACTCTTCTGTCCAATATGTTATCTACATTGAAGACTTCTTCTGGGGGAGTAGAGAAATCCTTTGGTGTTATCTTCTTCTTTTTGGGCATCCTATTAAATACTTATCCAATTCTTATCACTTCAGTACAATTCAGGTAAGAATTTGTAAGATGAAATTCTCTCTATGAAGACATGCTTTAATGTACCATTAGGAATTTTCAACTTTCAACGTTAGGGAGAGAATTCAAACCTTCTGTTGGGGTCATCAACTGAATTTTTAACACAATTATGTTATCACTCACATCAAACATTAATTTTTTATGCACTGAAGTTAACCGTTAACTGATGAAAGTATGTACAACGACGACGGGATTATAGCTGCAATAATAAAGTCACCACTACGTAATGTTACAAAAACCACTTACTTTTCACCGAGGGTCGTCAGTTACCAGCCTGGAGGTCAGTCAACCTGGAAGAATGAACTTGCCGTTGTTCAATTCCATTAATACTACTTTACCGCCTAATCTTTCCCGCCAAACCTTTCCCCGCCTAATCTTTCCCGCCAAACCTTTCCCCGCCTAACCTTTCACCTTGATCTTGCCGCCTAATGTTTCCTCTAGAAAGTAAAAATAAAGGGTAAGCACACCACAGGTTCACAATCCTTTTTCTTTTCTTCTTATTTATTAAACTAAGTAAGAGATTTTTTTTTTTTTTTTTTAAACCACTGATCTAAAATTTTATCAGGTAGTGTGTATCAACCTAAGCTCTTTTGTGTGTGTATGAAAATAAAAAGAGAGGGTATAGATAGTACTTCAACCTGGCATGCACACTGAAAGTTTATACCCCTCTCCCCCCCCCCCCCCCCCTTATAGGGCACTAAGTGTAGGTGAGAAAATTTTTGAGGATGTTGACATACCCCTTGCTTGGGACTTGCTGAATAAAAAAAAGTGGTGCAGTCACACAAACAAACACTAAGACTTAAAAGACTAGCAGCCAAAATGGGAAGAAGTCCAACATGAGCAAACAAGATTTTTACAGGACTACTATCACCTACTATTCAAATGTTTATCAGATATAATTCAAGTTTCATACCATACAGTTCAAGTAAATGTGGGCTTGCCTGTTCTCATTAAATTGAGACTTCTATTACTTGCAAGAACAAGGCATATTCTGTGCTGTTTATAGATCTTTCATCAATGGTTAGATGAAGTCTAAAGAGCATAACCTTTTTGATTACCTTAACTGTAATTTCATCAGTGAAAACTTGCTAAAACTGAAACTGTCATATCAGAGTAGTCAAATCCTACACATAGAATGGTTTATTAATTGAAATTTGGGGCAATTTGAACAGGCACCTTCCTGTGGACATGTGAGGTTATAATTCTAAAATGGTATCTACTATAGACATTTGTACCAAAAAACAAGAGCACTACCCTCCACACACTACATGATTCTGGACAAAATATGGCTGGGTCTTACCTGGCAAAACTTCCATCTTTTCAAGGATGTTAGACTGAAAACAATTGGCAGTATTTTCTTGCATATTTTTGGGCCTATCCACTTTTTTTACCTATGCACTATACTTAATGAGACCTGCTGTTCAAGGCAGGTACATACAACACCATGATATTTTTATCAAGGATAGTTTTTAAGCCCAATAATGTTGTTAAACTTGTTACATCTTTTCTTGTTGAAAACTGAAGAGAACACTATATAAAAATGTTTATTAATCAGGAAAGTGAAATGCTCCTAATGTATTCTCATTTTGCACCCTCAATTGGTGATATATCACTAAAATTATTAGCAAAGTACAACCATGAAATTTTGAAGTTCCTGAAGCTCCCTTATACATCATAAAAATCTCATATAGCAATCTCATTTGTTTTATGTAGTTTTTTTCCACTTTATAAATGCTTGATTTGATAATCAAACATATGAAGCGTGAACATATAATTTTCAATCATTTCATATCAGTTGCATAAGAATGTTTGAGTAAGATAATGTTACTTTAATGTGAACCTTTCATTAAACAGTATTGGTACTTACACTTTACTGGTAGGAATCCAAACAAACAGATTCACTTTGCAACCTGTACAATTGTAACTAAACTAGAAGGAGAATTTCAAAGTTAAGTGATTGGGATTATCCTAGATTTGAAAAAAGAAACGTAACATATCCACATTCCTTGATCAGTGTGTAGGAGACTAGACAATATACTGCATGGATGTTGCCTTACAGAATTGTTGGTATGATGTTACCCTTCACCCTATAGCTGTAAAAATGCTTTTGGTAGAAGAAACTATTCAGGCAGTATTTGATGAATCTTTTTTAACTCAATGAGCTTGGATTGTCAGGGCATTTGACCTTCTGCTACTTTGGTGAAGAATTTTATTTAACACTAAAAAATGTAACCATGGTCATGGGGAAACAAAACCAAAAAATATATATGTTTTGTATTGGGCATGATCAGTTCAACATATAAGAGTGGCAACATCTCCTGAGAAGTTAATTAGGGCAGTATCAATGACAATTTTACTTAGTTGGGCCAATAAATGCATAAATTTTTATCACATTGGATATGCATTGGTGGTATGAAGCACAGGGGAAGGGATAAAAGAATTAGAGCCTATATTTTTATAAAATTATATTGATAGTAAGAGAATATAGGGGTGATGGTGATGAACAAAAGAAATCATACTTGGTGTGGTACATAACTTTAAGAAGCATCAACATTATTCTACTTGGGTACATGAAGCTGTAATTGTACTGGTGTGGGAATATTTCTTGATTCAGGCTGGTCAGCCACAGGGCTAGAAATATATATATATACCTAAGGAAGATAAAAATTGTCGGTGAATTACAAATTATGCCTATCAGGATATTGTGCATGTTGGAGACAAATCTGTACTTTATTTAGTGGGCTTGTTGGGGGTTGAGGCCCGACTTAACTGCAACTATTGAAATTTTGTATGATAAATGGATATTGCTTGTTTTTGGAGAATGGAAATTCAACTTGTACTTTGATGGAGGAAACTTCAATGAATATTTGCATAGTTTCCAACTTTGTGTAAAGTTTTACTAGATAACCACTTCAATTTTGCATTATTTAAGTCCTTTTTTGTGCAATATAACAATTCACCACCTCCCCCCCACACCCCCCCCCCCCCCCCCCCCCACCTTAAACCCAAGTATTTCTTTTAAAGAGAACAGAACAATAGATTAGTGATTCAGGAAGTTTGGTAAAGATCAGAGTAAAACCCTGCCCATGAGGTTATTTTTCCCAAATTTCCTAGTTGATGGCACTATTCTATGCCAAAGTAAAACATACATCAGTTAGGAAAACCATGCTAAAACTACTTCCTGCCCTTTTTCTTTCTTTTTTTAAATGCATAAGCCAAAGCATCTATTATGTGACAGAACTACCAACCAAACATTTTTCAAATTATAGCAAAATATTTTTGTTGACTCCATCCTTAAAATGGGCACTTCTCTAGTGTAAGTACTTACAATTTTTTTCCAGTGGGGAAAAGAAGCTCAGACTGAGCATTTGATGTGGAAGTACAAATAAAACTTGTAGGTGCAAAATGAGATTTCCCTGCAACTTTCATAGTCTCTTGACCTTCTTAGAAGCTACGCAGATTGATCATTATAAATATATTTCATTTGAAGCACACCTTCCCCAATTAACAGACAGTGACAGGGATTAACTAAGATTGCAGGGCAAGCCCCTTCAATTCCCATAAGGAATATATAGTCAACAGACCAGACCAGAACCACCAAATGAAAGCACAAGAAAATTCCCAGACAACATTGGTACACCTCCCTAACTCTGGATCATCACAATTGCGATTTATGAAAGTGACATTCATGGCACAAGAAGGACTAACCTGAGCATTCCAGTATACACATGAAATGCGTCCATAATAAAAATACAATTTAGAAATTCAACACAGTATGGAGTAGTTAGCATGTTATTGGTGAGGATTGTTACATATTTCTGGTAGGCAAGGCTCTTCCACCAAACTATGTCTTCACTGGAGGCTCTCACTATTCCAACCCTGATCCGAAAACTATGTCCTGAGTATGTACCAAACTCCATGCCAGTCACCTGCACAGCATACTTAATAGCGCTCACCAAATACCAGTTACTGTCTATCATAGAACTTGAATAATGGTCTCTCCTACCACCCCCTCACCAGCAGGTAGACCATCATAACTAATCCTGGGTACATGGCAACAATTCAGAACAAAGACACCAACTTGGTTCTAAACAACAAAAAAAAAATATCAATGATGAGCCACTCACTCCATGATAGGGGCCATAGGAAGGCCAGACCACATTCCATGCAGGTAGAGAAAGCATAGTATTCAGCTAGACACACTGTAAAGAGCACACCAAGAGAAACTTCCTGCTTCTGACCTGTATGCAGTGACATATAGAGCAGGAAAAATCGCCTGCTCTGCAGGCATAGAATACGGTGAGGCCACAATGGTCTGTGCTCACCTATCACCAACCAAATTGATCACCTGAAGCATTAAGGCAATTATTGCCAATAAAGGAGACCTGACACACCACCTGACACACCACCTGACACACCACCTGACACACCATCTGACATACCACCTGACATACCACCTGACACACCATCAGAGCTTACCAAGACTATCATGGACAATACAACAGAGAGAAGCCTACTACTTATTAAGGATTCTTGATCCTGTAGGATCATCCCTCTGGAATTCACAGCAGGAACAGGTACTCATTAATAACATTTCCAGCACAGAACCATGATATGAGATGGTTAGGCACTTTGTCAGACTCCCTGGTAATCATAGATATTTCTTCAGACTGTGCTATCATGCCACTGACCACTCAGTTCACTATAATTGGGTCATCCCTACAAAAAGGAAACCCTAGTTTCCAAAACTTTGTTGTCTTGTGCTGACAAAGCGACTAAGCAGTTCCTCAATGTTCCCCCACTCCCCATTTTTCCTTCATGTTAGTTAACTTGTCTTTATATATTTTATCTGGGGCCCCAGAAGGTGAGAGTTCAGGTTGTCAAGCCCCCCACCCCCCCCCCCCCCCCCAACTTTCACAAATCTGCATTTAATTAATTATATACTTCAAGACATTCTTTCTGGTGTTAATCCTGTCTAGCCTGTGGTGTAATGGCCAATAGCTGCAGTCATCTACTGCAAACAGTAGTTGGTATAAACCACACTGATCAATAAGTACAGTTATTCATATATACTTCATAATTGTGTTTACACTCACTTGGGAGACTTTACCTTGATGTTAGGGTGTGAGCTTGCTTTCCTGTTGGCCTCACACTAAGTAAACTGCAATGTTAAAGAATCAACACCACAGTTTTTACTTTAACCTAGCTAAGTCCTAATCAATGACCTCAGCATTTAAATATCCAGAAATTACCTTTACAATTGGTCAATATTATAATTTATTCCAGATACTTGGGAACTATTCATTAATAAAATACTTTCAAACTGTTTGTGCCTTCTTCCTTACCAAACACTTATTCAAATTATTTGTTCTGTAATCTTTCTTCAGGAAAGATATCAAAGATCCAGAGGAAGTCAATTCCAGCGAGGTGAACGCTGCTGTCCCAAAGATGGTCATGAAGTTCCATGAGCAACTGCTTTGATGGTGCATCAGTTTAACTGTATCTAAAAGACATACACATATTCCTTTAATCCTATGTTTGAATCCCACATATATTATTTGCTTCCCTATATGTGCTGCCAACTTTATTATTACTACTGAAGTCAGTGTAACCATTTGGCATCCTAGGATTCCAATTTTCACAATATTAGCATCCTAAATGTTGGCCAGCATCAGGTTTTTGGGGTTTAGTATCAATAAGAAATTTGGTATAACATTGGCATCTTTGACTCTTTTGGTCATCATGACAAATTAGTTGGCATAGTATTGGCATCTTGTGCTAAAAGCACAGTAGGAAAAAATAAAATTGATGTGACAGTCAGACTCTCTTTGAATAAGAGTATTGAACATGAGCAATACAGCACCAACACTTTTCAAGACCTTAATATTAGCTATTCTGCTATTTGTTAATAGTACCAGTTTGACATCTGCAAAAATGTTTACCAAATTTCATCACCAGTATGATGGTGAGGAACATAAATATTAAAGGGAAATGGTGGGGTTCATGGTGGACTTGCTGGTAGAGAAATCCTGGTTGTATTTCAGACTCTCATGATGTAGGAGGGATAGCTCTAGAAAAATAATTTCTACATGCAGGGTTAACTAACAGCATTAAAATCATTGAAAGTGAGAAAATTGATAAAAAATATTTGAGATTATTTTTCATAGTATTGGCATTCTTTAGGTTAAAATTTTAGCATCCAACTACTGACAAGTTCTGGGAACACTGACTAAATCAGTAAGCCCAGTCAATACTATAGGCTAATTTAAGCATGAAACATTATTATAGCTAATAAAAACACCACTTCTAGACATTGTTGGGCAGTTATGATATTCAGGTAAGTGAAAGTAACCTGGGCTATGTCTGATTTCTCCACACCTCATTGTTCAAGTGTAGTAACTAAGAGAAGCCAAAAAAAAAAAAAAAAAAAAAAGGCTCTCCCACATCAGGGCTATTTTATTTCCATCAAAGGGAATGCATAAACTTTCACACGCTACCAAATCAAAGAGCCATTAATGAATTTAAACATGTCCTGGCAAGTTAACAAGAAAAAGAAACTTATTAGCAATTTAAAGACAAAATTGATGAACTCTGAAGCATTATTTTATGAAATCCTATTGCTGCAAGAACAAGGGACCACTGCTTCTCATCCGCTGCTAAAAGTACAGAATTCTGTGCTCCCACTAACCACCATCCCCCTACCCTAAACCTTAACTCACCACTATTTCTATAAAACAAAATTAATTTCCTGCACAACCAAAATTATAACTATCAAAAATTTCACAGGAGGGTCACAAAGAAAAATTAGTGTGCCAAAAAGCTTACTGCTAAAAGAGCCACAGACATAGTATTAAAATGAAAATTATTCCATGAAGATTACCAACCAATCTTATTGGTATATGGTAACAGTTAAACCTCCAACCATCACTGTCTGGCACATTTCAACTACAAATCTTAAAGCTGGAGCACACACACCATAGTTGAGGGGATGTTTGCCAAGCATACATGAAGACAATTAGCTTAAAAATAAAAATTAAAAAATAAAAACAACCAATAAGACCACATAAATAAATCTACATACCCTAGAAGTACTATTCAAACAATAAATTCTCAGAAAGCATGTCTCAGAGCAAACAAAGAGTTACTGTAGAAGAAAAAAGAAGATGCCTAAACTCACAGCAGCTTGAACAGTTACTTTTGCACAGACCTGCAAGACATGCCCTCCAACTTCACATGTCCTCCCATAACACATACTCACATAAAAGACATGACCAGCACTAACACAAATCTTCCAGAAATACATGCCCTCTTGCATATCATCCTGTAAGATATACCCTCCTGTAAAACATGTACCCCAGTAAGACATCTCCAACAGAAAAATATGCCCTCCTACAATACATACCCTTAAGTAAAACATGACTTCCACTAAGACATGTCTTTCAGTAAAATTTCTACGAAATATGTTCACTCATATTGCATGATGTACTACTGCAAGACATGTCCGCCTGCAATTTCAATAATACAAGCCCACTATTACATGCACTCCTGCTGGACATGTCCACCCATAAAACATACCCTCATGTAATACACGAGTTCCTGTAAGACATACCCTCCAGCAAAACCTGACTACTAAGAAGAGGTGTCCTCATGCAAGACAAATCAGTTCGTTAAGTATGCCCTTCTGTAAAACATGTACTCCAGTAAAACATCTGGAACTGTAGGACATGCCCTCCTACAATACATACCATCAAGCAAAACATCCAGTAAGAAATTTCTACCAGTAAAACATAACATGTTACAAGATATGACATCCTGAAGACATGGATTCCACCAACACATGACCTCCTACGAGACATTTGCTATAACAAAGCATGACCTCCCATAACACATACACTCTAATAACATGTCAACTTGAAAGACATGTACTCAAGAAAAACATGCCCTACCATAAGACATGTCCTTCCTTAAGACAATTTTGTGACACAGCCCACCAAAGGTGGGCCTAGCAAGCAATGCGGCTGAAGGCCGCAATTGCGTGCAATAACATCAGCTCATAAGTAGGTATGGTGTGATGCTGAATAATTAGATCATAAATTATATAAGGCCTGTGTGATTTGGAATAAAATGAACTATGTTAGCCCCTGTTCACTCACCTACCAAGGATCTTATTGCTGCAGCACTGAATGTCATTCACTGGCTTTCTATTTCTGGTGGTGTTTGATGATTTCGGAACTCACTTGGGTTACCATTCTTTGTGTTATTAGAGAGCATAGCAGTGATGAACTAATTTAGCATAAACGAAGTGACATGTTCACTTAGCTAAACTGAGCTGGGGATGTAACTTGTGGATGAAAGTGTTTTAGTCAGTAACTATTATCCTTTTAAAATCACTTGAGTTATAATGTTTTTGTGTGTGACCAGATTACATGTGTGGTGTGTAAAATTACTTTGTAATTAATCATGCCTGAAGAATATATACTTTGGCATGTTAGCCCCCCCCCCCCCCCCCCTCCTAGGGAACTAGCATTGTAATGTAACCCAGGATACATTCCATAGGTCAAGTTGTGTATTCGTGCCAAGTTTCAGGTCTCTATATAGGTCCAAGGGTTTGGCAGTCCATCAGCTGCACAAATATAGATACAACCATGAGTTTTATAAATATGGATTAATCAAAGTATTTACTTCTATTATGGTAATAGAAAAACTACTTTGTTATTATTCATATGTGTTACAACATTCAAACTTATTTTCCACCATGCAAAGACTGATAAAGGGAAAAAAGTATATTCAAATATCATGAACATCTTAAACCTTAATATGCGAAATTAATTTTTTAAATTTTCACTATGTTGAAACTTTGGCTCTTTTGAGACCAATAAAACTTAAGAGTTCTGTAAAGATAACAGAATGCACACCGTTTTTTTGCTGCTCTCAATATGGTACAGATTTATAGTATACAGGGCTTCCTCATAGTAGAACATGTAAATATCAAATAATACGATTTCATGAATGTCAGCTAAGAATTCACATTTAATTATATTCTCTTAACCTCCAATGACAACTGATTCTTAAAGAAATCATTAACAGATTGTGGTCAGTATGAACTGTACACTCTCCATAACAAATTTGTATAACCGCCACCCCCCTTATTACTAACTTACACTCAGCACGATCTTTTTTGATGAAAGTGAATGCCTTCTTCTGTGATTGTGCTTAATTTAATGTTGCCTATTCTATATTCAAAACTAGAAATTATTTTTTTAAATAATTAATCCTTCAATTACTAGTGTTGTGCATAATCCTCTAGGTCTTCCACTACCCCCATCAGAGCCATGCTCATTATTGTGTTTGCTTCTATAGTAATAATATATAACATGCTCAAAATGAATGTTTAAAAGTCATTTACCAAGATATTCACACACATGTGCACACATGCACAGGCAAGCAGGTAGGCACTCTTGTGTGCGCTCATGCACATGCACATACACACACACACACACACAGAGGCCAGGTGGGTGGGTGAACTATGCTGGATGGTTTATGAACTGACCATTTTATTGAAAAGGTGATGATGAGGTAGACAACAACTAGTAGAGGTCAACAAGAGAATGTGGTCTGGCAGAGTGTGTATGATAATCTGAATCAACAACTTGCATGAAGAATGACCAAGTCTGACGGATCTTGCTCATAGAACCAGCGAGAGGCATATTAAATTTGGACTAACTTGTCAGAACTTGTCGTAATTGAGATTCAATCACCAATTAATTACCCTTACAACCAATTCAATATTAATCAGCATTGATTATTGGGAGAGGGCGTGGTATGAGCTAGCTGTACATAAGCTATAAACTATTTCTAATGGTATAAGATCCCCTGAAAGTTCCAAAGAATAGGACTGAGTTCTAGAAGAGTTGACACATATAAAACAAAGAAAACATCATGATTAGTTGCAATCAACAACCATAAACAAAATTATTGACTTCATAGGGATACTGAAATTTGACCTCCTTGACTCCGAAATGTGCTTCAGCAGTCAGTGACTAACTGGCCATAATGTATTTCATGAAACTTGACATACAAGAACCTTAGGTGTGATTACTATATCCATACCGGTTTGGTGTTATAGTCCGGGTTCAGCTAGCCATAGGTGCAGGATGCACAATGAAAGAATCCACTACAGCTTGAATCTTTTCCCGATGTAGGTTGTAAGCATTTGGCAAATATCTGGAAAAACCCAAATACCCCACAGAAGGAAGAAGGAAAGAACATTTCCAATGTTTCAGATGGAGACCAGCTTGCCTTAATTGATGGAGCACTGCTTCTAAATGATAAAGATGGTCCTCTGGTGTCTTACCAGATACAGGGATATCATCAAGGTAAATACAAACATTGTTTAATCCTTGAAGTACGTTCTCCATAATCCTTTGAAAAATTGAAGGGGGATGCTATTCCGAATGGAAGACGATTGTAATGAAAAAGTCCTTAGTGAGTGTTTATGGTCACATATTTCCTTGAGGACTCATCCAGTGTGGAACCTGTAAGTATGCCTGATTAAGGTCTAGCTTAGGTCTGGTTAAGGTCTAGCTTAGGTCTGGTTAAGGTCTAGCTTAGGTCTGGTTAAGGTCTAGCTTAGAGAATATCATTCCATCAGTGAGTGAGGCAAAAGGATCCTCTATCCTTGGTAATGCATAGATATCCAACATGGCAGCTTGGTTTACTCTCTGCTCGTAATCTCCACAGAGCTGTACTGAACCATTCTTCTTAAGGACCGGGACAACCGGTGCTGCCCATTCAGAAAACTGTACTGCTTCCAATACTCCCTGTTTAACTAAATGGTTTAACTAAACAGTTTAACTAAATGGTTTAACTAAGCGGTTTAACTAAACGGTCAATCTCAGCTTTGACTTGGTCCTTGAGCATGTAGGGTACCTGACGTGCATGACAAAAAAGTGGCTTGGTGTCACAGTGAACATAAATCTTTGCATTTCTCCTACCAGTTTCTTGAGTTCATCCATAAAAAGCTCAGGGTGGTGGTTCAAAACTTCTTGAACACCAGCCTTTTGGTCTAAGGTGACACTGTGAAGCCGAGACTAGTCAAATCTGATATGCTTGAGCCAGTCCCAACTTAAAAGGCTCAGGACATCTCCAGCAACAACCAACAGTGTTAGGGTTGTTTCTTGGTCCTGATATGTGACATCAACCTGGAGGGAACCTAGCACTTTAACCTGTACCCCAGTATATGGTTTCAGTGTGGCTGTGGTCTTCTGTAATGAAGGAGCATCGAAAGTGTCCTTTCTTAGCCAAAACTTCTGATAGGTTGCATGACTAATCAATGATAAAGTAGCTCCAGTATCCACTTCCATTGTTAACATCGTTTTGTTAAGTGACAACTGAATCCTGCAAGGTGAGTTACCATCAGGGAAATTGAACAAGTTATAGTCCTAAGATTCAATTTCTGTTTGTTTCACTTGGTTGATTCCTTTAATTCTGATTTGGATCTGTGTTGTTGTTTCTTCTTGCTTCGAGATACTAAAGCCAGATGACCTTTTTTAAGGCAAATTTATACTCCACATCTTGTACTGGCAATCTGGAGCCTTGTGATCACATCCACAGTGATAACAAGTGAGTCTAGGAGTGGCTGTAGGAGTAGAAGTAATTGCTAAAGTTTTAGACTGAAGTATAGATTGACCCTTGGATTAGATTGTAGGTGAATCTGGTTGACTACCTGCTTCTGTCCTTGAATGTCCTTGACATCATGGTCAGCTGTCTCTAAAGTCAGGAGAACCTTCACCACCTTGTATAGGTAATAGCCTCTTCTAACATAAGTGTTTCTCCCAGAGTTCCTCACCAATGCCACAAACAAGCCTGTCTCTCAATATTGATGAAAGGTGTCTCCAAATTTGCAGTACTAGGCAAGCTGTTTTAGAAAAAAAAATGATTATGAAAGCAAACTCTGATCTATTAAGTATGCTTCTAATTTCTACACGAGTTTAATTTTAACAAAAGTTAGAGGTGTACATTTAATTACTTATATTGACTAATTGAAAGAGATTATCACTAGGATAAATCAGTATTAGGCTTATAGATCACAAAGAGTAAGGTCAGGTGAAGCATCAGAAGAACATTCACAGCATCTTCAAGCATTTTCAAACAGCCAGACACACCAACTAAGCCATAAGACACCAGAAGAGCACCAATAAGACTTCAAGACATGTCTACCATGAATACATTGAGACTACAGAGAGAAATTCCAGAACAACACCAGTTTCATCACAAGATAAGTCTGCCAGGCAGACACTCTACAGAAATTTGGAGACACAGGAAGAATAACCAAACCGTAGAGACTACATTATAGAAAGAGATGCAATAATATCTGCACATGTAAATTTAAAAAGGTTAATTTTAGTTAAACAAATTATATGATTACATTAATGTCCATCATTAACACACACCACACACATATGCGCACACAACACGCACGCACACACACACTCACACACACACACACAACCAAAGTTGCAGATGCATGTAAAGGTGAAATATACATGCTCTCCTGTAAAATATTTCTAGCTGTTATACATGCCCTGCAATAAGACATGTCCTACCCTCGAGTAAGATCTGTCCTCCTGTTAGACATATCTTCTAGTAAAACACATCCTTTGGAGGGCTGTGGTCACGAAATTGTCTTAGGGGAGGACATGTCTTATGGGAGTACATGTCTTATGGGAGTACATATCTTATGGTAGAACATGTTTTATTGGAGGGCAAGTTTTATTGGAGGACATGTCTTTCAGGATGACATGTCATACAGAGTGAATGTCGTACGGAGTGTATGTCTTATGGGAGGTCATGCTTTGTATAAAAACATGTCTTATGGGAGGACATGTCTTCAATTTGACATATTACAGGAGGATGTGTTTCACTAGAAGATATGTCTAACAGTTTAAATTTCTTTTTTTTTTCACTTCTTCATATATCTATAATATAGACATGAAGAAGTGAAAGAAGGAATAAATAATATGGAATCATATTGTGATTACATAAAATTTTGTTTGGTCTCTGTCCACCTGTCTATCTGTCTGAGCTTGATTTTGAAAACCTCTGGGCTGATAGTAATAAATTTGGCATGGGACTTAGGGTGGGGATGAGTGGCTTTTATATGAAAACATTTGGAAATGCAGTACTTATTTTTGTCTTTTTTTAATTTTTGCATAACCACTCTGATGATTGGGAGATTTTTGGAATAAGCATTTTGAATGAGTGGCACATGGTATTAAAATAATTTTTTTAATTGCACCATTTTTGGCCACGAAATAATTTTTCTGTGTGAGTATGTATTTTTTCCTTCTTTTTTTTTTCTTCTTTTTTTTGGTTTGTGTTCGTTCCTTTGTTGCAGTTTTGGTCAGGATCTTGGCCCTTTCCTCCCTCCCCCTCCCATCTCTTCCCTTCTTCTTTCCTTTTTGAATTGTAAGAATGTAGTTCCACTGTACAGTGTATTACCACAAGGTGCCAGTTAATGAGGGGGGGAAGACAACTATATCATAGTACACAAGTCAATGCTCCTTTTTTCGCCAAATTAAGCATAGTTTTAAAACTTTGCTCCACTTTATCAATAAGCTCATCCACCCTTGGAGTACAGCCATGATAGGCACTGGGTAGGGCATTAATCACCTTTCTTCCTTCCTTTCTTTCAGGTTATGGTTTGGTTTGGTTTAGTTTGGTTGTCAATTTGAGTATTGGATGAATTACAATAAAAGAAAAAATCATGGTAAAGCTGAAGTAGTGTGTGGCAAGCTTTATGAAATTTACACAAAATTTCCAGAGAAAAACCCACTCACTTATGATAATAACTTAATTTCAGGTTAAAAAGGGGGGGGGAGTAAAAAAAAGGGGAGGAGGGGACCTTAGCACTGGTGGTCAGAGGAAGTTTCACAAAAAGAACAAGACTCCCAAGAAAGTAATATTTAGACTGCACACAAGTTCACAGGTAAAAACAGAAGTTTTTTTTTAAAGTTGGTTTCATAATCTCTTGGTGGTCTCTTAACATTTCTTTCTTACAAACTCAATTCATGTCACATCAGGTATTTCATTACTATTAGGACTTACACCCAACAAGACCAGCATAAGCAACAGAAATCATTGAAACATAATTTTTTTTAAATACTGTATTAATGTGAAGTATATTTCACACATTTTTTCTAGTTTCATGACTGACAGGTTATAGTTCTATTGTGGTTGTTCTAGGCCATGGATGGAGGTGGAATCATTAATGCCAGTCACTATGGATGATTTACATACTATGATTACCGAGGACTGACAATCAGACTGCACTGATGGAGTTTGCTTGACAAAGACCAATTCTTTCATTAGAGAATCAATTAGTATATAGTTTAAAAAGACCTCTAGGTCCAAAATAACTGGCTTACTTCACATGCATCTAAAAACATCCACAGACATTGAAGAAGTTATGATGTGCTCTACCATTAGGTTGATGCACACTTTACTGGTACATTTATCACTTTTTGATCGATAAGATAATAGTATAATATCTTTTCATCTACTTTTGCACCCTTCCCCCCCCCCCCCCCCCCTTCCATTTTAAAATCATGGGCAGATCTTATTGAACATGGTTTCAGAAATTAATAACATAGCCAAGAATAGCAGGTTAATGCCACATTATAAGGCCATAATAATGATAAATTGAAAAGAAAGTAGTAACATCCTTACTGTAATAATAGCAGATTTTTATGCATGTTCAAGTTATTTATTTAAAATATAGTTTGAGTCCATGCGATGTCAGTTTGGCCTATCGCTCTTCACACCACTCGTTTTCTTTCCGAATCTGCAGAAAAAATTTTTTTTAAAACATGCCTCTAGTAGGAAAAAATTCATCGCAACAATAGTGCTGCATTTAAGATATTTAAATCATTAAAACTTGGAAATTCGAATCTCTAATGACAAATATAGAGTGTGATATTTAATGTGTATACAACAAATACTGTATTTATGTTGTAATGAAATTGTGATGAATTGTACTGACTTCATTGAATAGATAGTCAGGAATTTTCTAGGAAATCTCTAGCGGGGGCAAAATGAAGAAAATGAAGTGTATAGGGGGGTGGGGGGCAAGCCACCACTCCAGTGGGAATTGAAACTGCTAGCATGCAATCATGGCCTCTGGTCACAATTGCCTGCCAGAGGTTATGATTGCCAAACAAGTAAGCTTGCTAGGCCCACCTGAATTTTTAAAGCTTTTATACAGTAATATAGTAGGAATCTTCATTATTGACACAGTTTCATCTGGTGAGGGTTGACCAGCATATACCCACCCCCCCCCCCCCCCCCCTCTCCCACCCACCCATCTCCAATTCTATTACTTAAATGGTTAGTCCTTTTTTTCTCTTCATTTTAAGCACAATAACAAACAAACAAAATTAATTTTTTACCAGGACAATACTAAAAACTATATTGTATAAAACCACTTTATGGTTGTATTGGAGCATTGATGGCGAATTATACTTGATGAAACACCACCTTCCCTCCTACAGCACACTCTCATGTCACTGCCACTCTGTAATACCTCACTCTCTCCCCCATTATTTTACAGCACAGAATGAGATCATCCATTTGAGCACAAATCCACTATTACGAGTATAGTTCATAATTTATGAGCATTTGTTGAAGTTTAAGCTCAAATTTGATTGATTTAGTGCCCCCTGCCCTCACCTAAAAAACCTGCTACTACTATCCCTTGATCAAGTCCTAATATGTTGTTAAGTCATGAAAAGAATATAGAGAAATATCCTTGCAGGTGAATTTGACTGGAGGGAGGGGGAAGGAATATTAGACCTGGATAAAATTATGTTGGCAGCTCTAAACATGTTCTTATACTCATATCAGCAAACATTATAGCATTTTACCTGTTCCTCCTCATCAGGTGTAAAATCGTTCTTTATGTTGAAAGTCTTACGGATGTCAGCTGGACTTTTTCCTTTAGGTACAAAAATAAAATAAAAGATGAAAGATAAAAAATTATTTGAAATGTCTTCTTCCACCAATTCATAGAATGTTGACCAGAATACTATTAGATCATTACCACCAATAAATAATTTTAAACCAGGGATAATATTTATAAAAATTAAATAATAAATACATAGAAAAAAAATAGTAAATAAAAATGTAGTTATGAGGGGTGTTTATAACTACACTGACTCCAAATAAAACAACAAATTAAAAAAGAATGAATGAAAAATATTGAAAGTAACTATGTTAAGGACGTAACTACACCCATTTATGGCTGTCCAGAAATTAGGTCAAAGTACACTGGACAACACACAAGACAAATTTTTGGGGTATTAATTTTTAAAATATCCACTATTCCGAACACAAATTAGACCAGAAATTTGAAAATATTTGGAAAAAAAACAACAAAAAAAAACAAACCCTACACCATCATGAGCAGTGTTTAGGGCTGAATACAGTAGAAAATCAATAAATGAAACAAAGCAAACTGGGGATATTCATAATTGCTGACGCAGCACTGTTGTGGAAGTGATTTATCTAATCACTGCCAAGCAGAAGAATAAACTTGAAACTCTTCCAATGCCCTTTTCAATAATGTCTAGGATAATGTTTGTTGGATAATGTGTCTTGAACATAGCATGCAAAGCTGCAAATGGGTGGGGCCTCTATGTATGCAACTACTAAAAAAAAAAAAAAAAAAAAAGAAGAAAGAAACAACAACCAGGGCATGGGAAATGGGGGTAGGAAGCAGTATGGACAGTGACCTCTGCCATGAATGAATGCATGGGGGTATGGTATTAGTGAAGAAAATGTCCCTTCCTACATACCAATTAGACCAAGAATTTGAAAATATTTAGGAAAAAACAACAACAAAATTTAAGAAAAAAACCCTACACCATCATGAGCAGTGTCTAGGGCTGGAGATACTAGAAAATCAATAACTGAAACAGAGCAAACTGGAGACATTCACAATTGCTAAGGAAGCACTGTTGTGGAAGTCATTTATCCAACAATTTCAATCACTGCCAAGCAGAAGAGTTTAATTGAAACTCATCTAGGATAGTGTTTGTTGGACAAAGTGTTTTGATCATTGCAACGAAGCTGCAAGTGGGCCTCTGGTATAATTATTAACTACACAGTAGAGTGCTTACTATCATAGCATTGTAGAACACTGAACAGAAGAAGATCGCATATAAATATATTTTTTTATTATTAGTTCACAAGCATTGCCGCATGATTTCACTTGAAATAAGATCCTTCAAGTGTTTGATGCAATACAGGTAATACAGGGGAGGGACGGACCTGGGATCTCTCACCCCCCCCCCCCAAATTCAAACAAAAAATCATCTAAACTCTGCACATAATTCACTTTCTAGACCCACTCCCTTCACTGACCTTTGATCATGTTTGCCACTGTCTTGCAAGTCACATCAAGAAGCCCCTTGATGTCCAGGTAGTTGGCCGCCTACACAACAAACAATAAGAGTTGTTGTCTTTCATAAAATCAGTATTATCTAGTACACACCAATTAATAGTGTGCTTTAATGGCTAGATACTAACGTATATGTAATTACTTGCACTTTTACATGACATTTCCTTATACCCTGACTGGCCATTACTCAGCTACATGGCAAGCAACCAATGAGCTACTATCATAAAAAAATGGTGGTTTCCACAGCAACATCATAGAATGGAGGTCAGATAAAATCCAACTGTCTCATGTTGAAACCAAGTCAAGTGAATTTAAAGATGAAAGGAATACTGCACATCACCACATCACATTTAGTCCAAAAGGACCCAATGCTACTACCAAACTAGTTTAAGTGCATGCCTATGCTGGTCACTTGCTCTTCATCCTGATACATTATCATAGGTAACATTTCAAAGACATAAAAAGAAAAGAAAGGAAATGATCAGATATTTTTGGTTAAATCCAAAATCCAAAAGGATGGAGAACAAGCTAGAAATTAATCCAATGTGACAGCTCTGCATATGCAGATGACAACAATGACTTAGTCAACACTAAAGTGTAAACAACCTCATGCTATCAAACCTTTGCTCCACACCACTGACCAGTACACAAACTGTGGTGCACATCATTTGGAGTTACATTTTATGACATCAATGACTTTAAAGTTAGTTGCCAGTAGTTGGACTCAATTTATCCCACCCAACGGAATGACAACCACTGCATACTAAGTACCTTTAACCGTGCCTGGGTTAATCCATTCATAATTCAGTTTTAAGTAATTTTTTTATCTCATGCACACACACATGCACAAACACATACACTCACATACAGAGACACAAAAACGCTTTCTCATATTCACATGCACGAAGTCATCAGGCCATAAACCACTTCAGATTCAGAGTCAGGTGTTGTTGTATTATAAATCTTCCCTTACCAAGATGAGTTCAAACAGAGTTCCCTGATCTACTTTGAGAAACTGCTGGTCCCAAATTTCTATGTCATCAGTCCTCATCTCCTTGATGTCACATTCAAGTGGGGCAGGATCATCCTTGTGATGGGTAGCCCACTCTATCACCTGCAAAAACAATCAACCAAACATGCACGTGCGCACACAGTATTCACCTAATAAGAGATAAGCTCATTTTATGAACACTATAGGAAATGTGCGATAAATTATCATAACCACGAAAATGAAATATCTTCATGTAAAGCACTGGTGCATGAAATTGCCAATGCTTCAGTATTCCCTACCTTTCTCATGATCGCTCCACTAACATTCGCTAAAGGAACTGGTTCATCGTCATCATCAGACATCCCCAAATCTGTAATTGAGAACGCTTACAATTATAAGTGATTACTACAAACTGCTACGTTGCTGAACAAGCACTATGATGACAGCCTCATGGGTGATCAGCAGTGGGCCAACACGAGACCAAGGGGAGGAATGAGTTGTATAGTGTGAGAGGTAGTCCTTCACATGGACCATTTAAGTCCCTCCTCATTACACTATGCCATATATAATGCATGCTTGTTGCTATATGAACTCAGTTGTTGGTAGATTGGTAGGAGGGGCTTAGTAGCATCAATGATTATTATATACACAAAGTAAAACATAAGAGTTGTCAACAAGCATCTATTAGGTGCAATTATACATCACAAATTGACAGAAAATACATGACACCACCTCAGCATGAACATAATTAAATATGACAATAATTGAACATGTGAACAATTAAACAAGATAATTAAACTAGACAATAATTAAACAATTTTTCATATCAAGGTATATTCTAACAATAATTAATGAAGCTGAATGATGTATTCTTTCAAAAATTTAACTACGTTTGATTCCCTGCCTCGCTCTCAATGGAATCCAATACAATTCAGTAAGGTGATATATACTTAAGTGACCTCATAGTCCCTGATTGTCTAGTTCAATATGATTCAAGACTTGACAAATGTTAATATCGCAACCTGACATAAAGGCAACATGGCATTGATGTAATCCTACATAAATAAGTCTACATCAATATAATTTGACATTTCTATCCCCTTAAAAAAAACTGCAATAAAAACCTCGCCTATTCTAGTATTGTGTTACAATGCATTGCATTATTTTGACCTGCTGACATTTTAAATCTTAAGCATTAGCTATGATGTCATCATCTTGCCTCAGGAGGGAGCTGCTGTCCATTATTGGCCAGCTGCAGCATGTGCGCTTGTAGTCAAGCCAGGCAGGCCGATCCTTTGGCACATGATTGAGCTTTTCAGTGGCATAAAGGCCTTGCACCACAAGGTGTGGCAGAACACCAGCTTCTGCTCCGATTTCAAATGGTGGGGATGCTTTCTACCCATGTGGAATTGGTCCCGCCCAATGAGCAACATGGCAAAGAGGGAACCGCAGACAGTCCTCACATTAGATGGATCTGGCTGGGGGGGGGGAGGGGTGTGTGTGTGTGGAGTATACACTTCTACGGGTCAATTCTTCCAGTGTTCCAGTTGTAACTCCCTGGCAGACTTAAAGCCTGTCCACACTACAATCCCGATCTGGGTTGGATCGGTATAAATCCTGTCTGCATTAGACTCACATTTTCCTGGGTAAAATCCAATGTTGATCCCACTGGTCCACCTAGGGGTGTTAGATCTGATCTGGATAAGGTAAGATCCAGTGAAGTTTTTAGTGAAAATTTGGGTTAGCTGGAGTTTGCAAAAAAATAATAAATTTGAGATTGATCCTGAAAGAGTATGGCAGCTGGTTGGGGTTGCGGGGTAGTCTTGCATAGCGAGACCCCTTACCTACCGCTTCGCTGATAAACCATCTGGTCACTGAAGGCAGGTTTTTGTGAGCCAGTAACTAGACTTTGTAACAAAATCTGACTGGTCAGATTTATACATGACACGTATTGCACAGTCCTATAGTTAGCAATGACTAAATTTGACGGGCAATCAACTGCCCATTTCAAGGCTTGCAAGTTGAATAGTTCACAAACTTTGTGTTTAATATATGCAAATGTAATTACATTTTTGGCATATGAGACGCTTCCGCTGAAATCATGAAAAACTTGCTACAGTGAACAGACGGATTTTACATTATTAATCTGTCTGGCTACGCAAGACTAGTTTGAAGATAATAAAAAATATATATACATTTTTTAATTCATTTCATTCTTTTTTATGGATTGGTTGAAGGAGTATGGCAGCTGGTTGGGGTTTAGAAGAGCCTTAGTAGGGATCTGAGGAGCTGCTGATGTACAGAGTCAGTTAGATGGAGTTGCTAGGAATAAGTCAGTGTACCAACAACAACAAAAAATGGCTACCTCTCTAGCTGGTTCTGGTTAAGAACAAACACAGCAGCAGTTTCAAGAATAATTTTTTTTTTTTTTTTAATCCTCACAGACATATAGGAAGTTAAGTTCATTTGAAAAAAAAAATTTTTTTTTAAATGTTTATTATATTAAAAATATATATATTTTTTAGATATATTACAGGAGCAAGCAGTAGTCCCGAAGGGAAATTCTTGGCAACATAACCAGAAATTTACTACACAGTTCATTTTCAAAATCATAGTGCGGACAGGATTTATATGGATCAGATGATGATCCCAGTTATCAGGATCTGATCTAGATAAATCTCTACTCAAGTGCAGACAGGGCTTTATTCTATTCCTTTCAGAGGTTGGTACCATTGATGGCCAAGGAACCCACCATCATGCTGGAGTGTGTACTCCAGTGCTTAGTAACCAAAACTTAGGATTGGACCAAGGTGGACTGGCAGTTCTTGTTCAATATACTTTCAGAAAAGGCGGCTGATAGATTCTATATGAAAAGTTGTGTGTGACCAGCGACGGCATGTGAGCTTTCTGTGTTTTGGCAGACCTATAGCAGTGCCTGCCAGAAAAAATAGTCAGTGTCAATTTGCAGTGCAGTTGGCCATGGAGGGACTCCTACATCGGAAAATGAAGTCCTTCATGTAAAGGTCTGCAATTTGCATATTGACAAGGGATTTAACAGCCCTTTCGAACCTGCTCTGCCCAAGTTCCACTGTGTTGCAGAGAACAGGTCACTATTTTGACGTCATAAGGTTACCAGAATTAATGGGACTTACCCCGCCATTTAATTTGCCCCATTCAGCACCACTGCTGATTGGGGGCAACGCTTTTGGTCATCGTTCTTGCCAAACAACTCAAACGTTAAGGCAATGGAGTTGGGGGGGGGGGGGGGGGGGGGGTTTACAGTATAAAAATTTCACCTTACATCATTCTTATATTTTACCAAAACATTTTTTTACTGTTGATAACTTAGTAAGCTGAAACAATGGAAATTTAATTTTTTTTCTTATTGCCATTATTTTTCAAACTGTAATTTTTTTCATTTTCATGGGAGATTTGGAAGTGCTTCACTACTGTTGGTTTTGGGGTTATTCATGAAAAATCAATATCTTTTACCCAGGTAAAGCTGGATACTTCTGCTAGTTAGATACAAAGAGAGGCTTCTGGCCTTCCAGAATACATTCAATTGGTCAAAAAAAATTTTTTTTACAATTATAATGTTAACTTGAGCAACATGAGGGAAACTTTAGTTATTTAAACATGACCATTTCAGTTATCCGAAATCTCCTGGCCCCAATATATATCCTGGCCCCAATATACATCCTGGTCCCAATATATATCCTGGTCCCAATATATACTTTGGTCCCAATAAGTTCAAGGATAACTGACTTGCCATTGCATATATATATATACTCTATACACAGACAGGACCCATAGCTGTTTCTGTTTTTAATTATAAAAAATGTCTTTGATATCACTAATGATAGGATCATCCCAGTAAAAAAAAAAAATTAAAAAAAACATAAAAAATATATTTTTTTTCACATAAAATTTCAGGTCGCCCATTGCAATCACAGGAAAACCCTTGAAATATGAAATATGTGCCAATAATGGACGCTTTCATATACGAAAGTTAACCAAACTATCTCAAAACCTGTATTGTGTTAATGGTACAAACTTCAAAAATGTTAATTTGGTAGCTCTAATGATTTGGAGGGAAAATAGACTTACACTAACATGCATTGTAAATTCAGTAGGAGTATAAGTACAGCATCCATGGTGAGATAGTTTAGGACACAAACTAGGTGATTGTTTATTATGAATGTATTCAAATAGAAATAAAAAATGTCAAATCTTACATAAATGAATAATAGCATGTAAACATTTCAGCTTATGTTATGGAATAGGACATAAAATCAAAAAATTAACAGTGCTCCAATAAAAGTAAATAGTAATTTAATATCATTTATTTCAAACCACTGGTAAAGTTCCGCAAAATAATATTTTAGTTTCTCATGCCCACCCATATCAATATTTGTTAGCCACATTGAAATTATTTATCACTTGAAATTTTTTATCACATGATCCTGGTAAATGCCCTGGTATATGCCACTATTTATCTATCAATAACAATTATAATATTTTGTATTTGAAATGAAAAAAAAATTAAAACTAAACCCTGATCACACCTTTAAGGCCTATCCACACTGCACACTGGAACCGGTTTCCCCCATATCTGGAACAAATTCCACACATCCACAGCACACCTGGTTTCATCCCAATAGGTTCCACTCAGTTTCACCTGAAACCTTCAGAAGGGTACACTTCGAGCAACTCAGATTTATTTAACATTCCTGTGGCTTTATTGTTGATGTGCTCTATTAGGAGTTTAGCTACTAGTTAGCTCTCTCTCCCCTCTCTATTCTCCATTTGTGGATTTGTGTGATGACATTGCAGAGGAATTGAGGTAGAACAGAGTAGCACCAAAGGAAATAAAACATCCAGTTTTTATACCAGAGGTTGAGATAAACCAATGAACAACCCAGCCAGATTATTCTGACCACACAGCCACTTTCAGCACTATGCCAGTGTGGATGCCAGTGTGGATGCCAGTGTGGATGCAAGAATACATTTGGAACCCTGGGTGTTGCTGGACAAAGGTACAGTTTGTATTATTGACACCCATAAGAAGATATGAAAAAGCTGTTTCACCTCACCAATATTTTGAAAAACATGGCTGAGAAACTAATATATATTGCCTGGCCTAACATTTCTATTCTATATTCAAATTTCAATAAAATTCTTTTACTCTAGTTACAACGGGTAACAGCCACCAGCCACCAGCTAGGGACCACCTAAACTGTACACATTTCTTAGTGCACCCACTTGGTATAAGGTCTAGCTAGAAAGTACCGCTGAGGCTATATAGGTGTGAAGTGACACCCCTAGGAATTGCTTACCACAAATGAACTCACCGTCTATCATGTTCTTTATCGTTTGGGACGCCTTAGCTATTTCCACGTCCACGTCGAACAACTGTCCATCACTGCTCTGAAGCCTTATTACAGACATGGCTACTAACTAGGGGTGAGTAAAGAGTGTGGAGGGGAGCACTGACGCTGAACTATTTATATTATTTATTTCCCCGTAAACGTGGAAACCGATGCCACACCTACTTCCGCATACCATCACACCCACTTCGGCATACCATCACACCCACCTAGGCAGGACACCACACCCACTGAAGCTGGACACTGTACTGACCACAGTCCCCACAGGCCACGCCATTAACAACTGAAGGAATGCCTGTGACAGTGGCAGGGGAAGTGCTAATTTATTTCTTGCTTTTTTTTAATCAAAGCTTAGAAGAAAAACAAGTGATGAATTAAATTACAAGGCGATAAAGTAACTGACTTGAATGTAGTTAGCTCATATCTTTCTTCCTTTTCTTTCAAAATTATCTTCAAAATATAGCTATAAAAGATAATTTAAAACATTTTTCTTTCTTTTTTTTTAACATGGTTTGTCTGGGGGTTTTTTGGTTGTTGTTCTTATAACTGCTTTGTTTTTGGTTCCTTTTTAAATTTATGTGCACACATTTCTGAATCAAGTTCAATACAATTTACATTGTGGTCAACAATAAGCCTGATTAATGTGAGGCATGAAAGGAATCTGGACACAACTGTGTTCTTTACAACCCTGTGCTCTTTACAACCCTGCGCTCTCTACAACCCTGCGCTCTCTACAACCCTGCGCTCTCTACAACCCTGCGGGGAGGCTACTCCCCAACCTAGATGGATGGCATCCAAGTTGCCTGGCTAAATCTAATCCTAACCGAATAGTGTAGAGACAATATTTTATATAGTTCCGGTAAAGGGTTCCGTATTTTGGCCAATTGTTTGTTTTTCGGCTGGTGATTTTCCAACGTGTTCAATAGCTGCCTTAGCCCAATCGTGGGTTGTGCGCTCCTAGCGGGAGATCCTCCATTCCAGACATGTTTGCTGGTGGTCTAGGTGCTGCTGGAGGGGTAAGTGGAAGACAGATTACGATTTCATATATCTAAATAAATTGCCAGTAGTAATGACGTGGTGAGCAGTCCCTGTACTAGATTTACCTGCTGATAATTGAAACATCTCTGCTAGATGGAGAGGTGGTTAGAGGTATGAACCATAGTCTACACTCAGCACTCTAGAATAGTAGAAGAGGGCATGAAAGGTGGAGGAGGTATAGCTGAGATAAGACCCTACCCACATGGCCTAAACATTTAAAACCAAGAATATACAATTAGTCATACAATCTATTGTGCCTATTTTATGTGAATATATGGAACATGATCATGTGATACAAATTTGTACTGTCTCAGTGTATATTGTGAACCTGTGTACTCTACTCAATCTGACTAGCTAGGTGGGACGCTCAACCTTCCCTGGCTAGGTGGGGCACTCAACCTTCCCTGGCTAGGTGGGACACTCAACCTTCCTTGGCTATGTGGGACACTCAACCTTCCCTAGCTAGGTGGGACACTCAACCTTCCCTGGCTAGGTGGGACACTCAACCTTCCCTGGCTAGGTGGGACACTCAACCTTCCCTGGCTAGGTGGGACACTCAACCTTCCCTGGCTAGGTGGGACACTCAACCTTCCCTGGCTAGGTGGGACACTCAACCTTCCCTGGCTAGGTGGAACACTCAACCTTCCCTGTCTAGGTGGGACACTCAACCTTCCCTGGCTAGGTGGGACACTCAACCTTCCCTGGCTAGGTGGGACACTCAACCTTCCCTGGCTAGGTGGGACACTCAACCTTCCCTGGCTAGGTGGGACACTCAACCTTCCCTGGCTAGGTGGGACACTCAACCTTCCCTGGCTAGGTGGCACACTCAACCTTCCCTGGCTAGGTGGGACACTCAACCTTCCCTGGCTAGGTGGGACACTCAACCTTCCCTGGCTATATGGAACATTCAACCAGAACTCTCCACGGGTTTAGAAGCTAAATTTCACACTGACAGGCAGAACCAGGCAGACAAATTATAAATTATAGTAGCATGTAGAAACCATTTTTTCTCAAACATTGGCTTTGTGATTGTGCCACCAACACACATATAAGCGCCTATTCACTCTAGTAGACCTATAAACATGTTCTCTATTAACCTAGTATTGAAATAATATACTTTTTAAAAGTTTTAATTCCCATGACTTCCTTGGACCCTTGAAATTTTGCCAAGAACATCAAAGATCTGTTTTCTTTATTCTCTTGGGGCTTTTCAATACTTCTGTACCAAACTATCAGCTCCACTACAGCTGCTTCTATTAGCCAGGTGGATTGAGTCTTATAAAAAATTTAAAAAAAGTTAACTTACCATACTACCTACCTCAGGGCAGGATTTCTTTCTCTTTAATGCCCATCTGGACTCCATGGCTTCACACACATAAAGTGCTATTATATTTTTCAACATTTCTCTTGCTGTACATTTAGCTGGCCATTTCTAATATTTAGATAGCTAGTAGTTGTTTGTTGTTGTTGTTTTTATCTATTTTTAAAGTTTAACTCGTGGCTACAGTCAAAACTCTTCTTTCAAGATTGTAACAGCTTAATCAGAGCTGAGCTGCTGGCCATGCAGAAGGAGCAATCACCCCTTTCTTGTACAGCCAGATATCTTTACACTGGTTGCTATAGTTGCATTTATTCGCATATCCTTGATAATTTCAAAATGGTGATTGTTTTGTGTTGGTATTGGCCAAGGTGGAAGTGGCAACTCCAATGAGTTAATATAAGGGGATGTACGACCCACTTCTCCACGTAAAATGCAGTTGATTTATACATAAATTGTGCCCAGAGACAGTTTCTACCCTGAGTTATGCCATCTCAAAACAAAAAAAAACAAAAATAAAATGAAAAGGAAGTTAAGAAGAGCAATTGGCTGTTTTATACAGTTCCTTTTATTCTCTTTTGATGCTGTAGCCTATGTTTTGACACTGCAGGAATACCTAAGAAGCTGCTCTATAAAACAAATTGCTTTTTGATACGCATAACTTGATCCAAGTAGTGATGTTGAGGCTTTTGATATGTACAGTGCCTATGGTCTGGTAAGGGTCATCCTCACATAGACAGTGCTTCTGCCTCTCAAATTTAGTGACAAACTTTTGAGTTCATTTTACTTTAAGACTTCATAAATGTCTGTGCTAAAGAACACCCTATAGATAGCACTGTGTACTACTCTAATGTAGTTTAGTGTGTAATTGTTATTATTAGAAGGAAAAGGCATAAACTAATTGTTCTCCATTTTTGGTGTTTCCAGATGGTTATTGTTGGCCCCCTGTTCCCTGAATATCTACTGACAACCCCACTGCTAAGGCAATCTATTTCCATATAGTAATTATATCATAACCACTCTTTAACCATTTTGTGTGTTTGATCATTTCAGTGGGGATATATGCTCTCGGAAGTTGCCACTGCTCTAAATGGAGTGCACCTGTATAATGGCTGTTTGAGGCGCTTCTCTGTGCTATCTCAGTTTGCTGAACCTGAACTGACAAAGAAGCAGCACAACCCACACAGTTCTGTGAGTGTGTTGGCTATGCGGTTTGGGCTTACTAGGCATGTGTCAATTAGCATTTCAACATGTGTTAGGGGTGGAGGAGGGGAAGGGAACAGTTATGAGAAAGAGATTGTAAAACTATGCTGGGACATTTTGCAGAAGCTTTAATAAGGCACTTCAGGAGGGGAGGGGGTTAAATTAAGATCTACCATTTAAATACAGTGTTCTTATCTTGGACTATAAGCATCAGTTTGGAGGTGAAGTTTTGCAGCTGATCATGCAAAGTTAGTTACTTCCCATTGCTTCAGCCGAGCCCAAATATTCCACAAAGGCAGCCTCTGTGTGTGTGTGTGTGTGTGTGTGTGTGTGTGTGTGTGTGTGTGTGTGTGTGTGTGTGTGTGTGTGTGTGTGTGTGTGTGTGTGTGTGTGTGTGTGTGTGTGTGTGGAAGGTGAGGAGCAGGTGCTGTGGCAGGTTGTTGGTCTTCTTGTAGACATGGTGGCATCCTCTGTTCCTGAAACAAAGGTTTTCAAGAGGCACAAAGCAAAAGAAAAAGTTGGAGTAGGATAGTCCACTTCACATGGCCATACTGAACGTGCGAAACTATTCTCATGGCACATAACCAAACTACATGTGTGTATATATGTATGTATACATACATATGTATGTATATGTATGACCAACTTTCCAGCTGGGATTTGTAATATCTATCCACTCCTCATTGTCTGTCAACTGATGTATGTCTCTGGTAGTTATGGCAACTGTACATTTACTCTCAACCATTAACTTGAGTAGTAGTGTAATCAGTCATAATAATAGGCAATGTATTTGTGTTGCATGTGTAGCAGTTCAGCCACCTTCATCCAAAGTCACCTGCTTGTCTGGGTGTGGCCAGAACTCTGGCCCAGCTGGGTCTGCCCGAACTGTCCCCAGAGCAGATGAGGGGAGTGGTGCAGTCAAGTCTCACTGTGGCTGCAAACTATTACCATGGAAACCCACCCACTGTGGGCAGTGTGCTGAAGGAGCTCTCCAGGCATTGTAAGGATGTGTGTGACTTGGGGTGTGGCTAGAGGGATTATGGGAGGAGTGAGGATTGGGTGGTGTGGTGGCTGTCCATATACTAGTTCCTTCTTCACCTCACCTCCCATTGTCTACAGCATGTCACATGAGCTGGTCATCCACTGGCAGGAGATCTCCTGGAACTATTCCCCAGTTCAGGTCAAGGTCGTATTCCATGTGGGCGGGGCTGCCACGAGGACAGCAGCTGCTGGCGCACACACAGATGAGGCATTCTTGGGGAGCATTGCAGCGTGTATGGTCTCGCTCCCTATCTGTCTATCACCTGGAGGAGGTGGCCAATGACGAGCCTGACAATGCCAGGGCCCAGGCCCAATATCTGCAGGTAGTTACCCACTAGAGCTGGTCACTGCATTTTGAGGATTAATACGTGATGGACCAGTCTATCTCTTTGTTTGTCAGCTATCTCTTTATTTGTCTGTCTGTCTATGTCTATCTCTCCATCTGTCTATGTCTATCTCCGTCTGTCTGTCTATATCTGTCTATATCTGTCTCTATCAGCTCTCTACTGTCTCCCTTTCCACATTTGTCTCTCTATCTCTCTGTTTCTATATTAGTCTCTCTATCTTGTGTGTGTCTCCGTCTGTTTGTCTATCTGCTAGGTTAAAAATGAATGGACCTTATTTAAATCACTTTAACACCACAGAAGTACTTCACATTCTGTTTTTGTATCTCATTTACTTTAGAACCTTAAAATAATGTTTTAAAGAATTATTTTAATGCATTTATGTTGTTTTCACTTCACTTATATTAACTTACCCCTCGTACTTACTTTGATGATATGTGTATTGTTAGTGTTGACTGTGTGTGTGTATGTCTTTCTTCTTTCTATTCCTTTCCTTTCTATAATGTCCTATTTTCTTGTTCACTTCACTTACAGAACAGACAAACGAGAAACAAACACTAATATACGTTAAATAGTACTTACTTGCATACTGCCAGTATTTGGCAGTGGTTCCAGGATGCCCTGAAGGCGTGTTTGGTCCAATGTTGAGACGTTATTTATCACAGGTCTTCCGCAGGTATCAGTGTTCTGAGTTTGTTGACAAGGGAACTTGGAGTGTGACTCATACATCCATGTGGCAATCCAATGTTCAAATAGATGCCAAGACAATACCAGAACCATTTTGTATTGTAACTTTATTGGTCCCTAATATTTGAGTGTCTGAAATTGGCTGGGAATTTTTAAAGTAAAAGAGGAATTCTGCATGTAAGTATTCAAGAAATTTTGGGGTAAATTTTAACTATCTCACTACTGAACATGAATACACCACAGCTTACCTTCCCCCCCCCTGAACCCTGGTCTGTGGTTGACCCTTTCCTTTCATTTATTGTTACCTGGTACAAGGGTCTGATTTTACCACTCAAGCATATATAGTGCCAACGTGCCTTTGTCTTAGGTAAGTTAGTTAGCCAGTAAGCGACACAGGACATATGTTGTTGTCATTGTTAATGATTCCATATTGTCTCTGCACAGGCGGTGCTGGAGAAAGACCCCAGTTATGTGGTGCGGAGGGTGGACAGTCAGCGCTATGCCATCAACACAGATGTGAGACATATCTACAGCAGGGCAGTGGACTTGGCCCTCAAGGCAGCCCCTGTGAGTGACATGTACAGGACACATTTGTGAGGAGTCTCAGGTTCAACCACCACCTGCATATCTGGCCTCCTACATCATCCTGAGTGTTGGAAGTGGTTTGAACTGATATATGAGGAATTGTCCAAATGTTCTTTTTTTTTCCCCTTTTTTTTATTTATTTCTATGTGAATGAAGTAGAAAAAAAGGGGAGGGTCATCAAATAGGGAATTTCCCTGAAGAATCACACATGTAATGGGAAGTGCAAACACCATTCTATAACACTTGAATATGTTTAGGATTAATCGGCTCAAATAAGGGAATGAAATGTTCGTTCATTTTTTGTGCCCTGCAAATGGGTCTGTAATTAATCGTTTCTTTCTCCCTCCCCCAAACTTTCTGGCTGTCCACTTAGACCCACTCCATACCAGGAATGGATAATAGCCACACAAACAGGGCCAAACATAGTGGCAGCAATCCAGGTATGTGTTTGGGGGGTACACACATGCGCACACGTACATACACACACACACACACACACACACACACACACACACACACACACACACACACACACACACACACACACACACACACTGTAACATGTATTTGGGGTATTAATGTGACGATTATATTTGTTCCTGTTGCTTCTGTTCCTTAGAGGTGATGGGTTCCCCTGGCAACCCCCTGGTTATGACAATAGCCAAGAAGTTCTCCTTCAAGGAGGAGATGTGGAACATTACACGGACAGCCATTGCTGTTCTCATAGCCACAGTTCTCTTGGTCATGGTGCTCTCCTCAACTCTCCTGAACAGTGTCAAGACCAGCAGTAAGTGGCTGCCACTGCACTCTCGTTGTTGTTGTGTTGTTGTTGTGTTGTTGTTGTGCTATTTTCTCCTTTTTTCATATCTACTCATTCCTATTGTTTTTGTTTAGTTTGGCAGTTGTTTTATTGAATATCAAATTCTAAGTTTTAGCATTTGTTGTCTGATCCCCAAACATAAAAGGGTATCCGTCACATGCTGCCCCAGTGCCTCATTGCAGGGGCACATCAGGCACATATGTACTTCTGACCCTATACACTAGACCAGGCGGTGTTCCACACAAAGAGGGATTCCGTGGGGTTTGTCCCTTTACCAGAAATATTTTATATTTGATTACTGTTTGTGCATTTAGTCTTATTAGCTGCAGAAATCATCTCAAAAGGTTTACTATCATTGCAATTAGTTTCTAGGGGAGCACACGCCCCTCCTCCTCGAGTCATTGTCGTACAGTACTCCTAGCAACATATTCTCAGTCAACAATGTAGCAGTGCCTTGTTCCTTTCAACAACAGAGGAGATATTATATCACTCCATTAACGCAAAATAATAATAATAATAATAATTGACAACTATTCCTTCTTCAGCTTTATATAAATGTTTAAATATAATCAGGTTTTTTTTTATTCATATCCGTTTATTACATATTTACTGTTTGTTGTGGTGATTGTTGTTCATGTGTGTGTTGATCTTTGTGTTTATCCATTCCTCCTGCAGCGAATAAGATGCAGACCAAGTTCAGTCCTGATGAGAAGGAGAAGAACTACTCGTTTGACGATGTGCAGGGCATAGACGAGGCAAAGGAGGAGGTGCAGGAAATAGTCGAGTTCCTTAAATATCCAGAGAAGTTCAAGCGTCTCGGAGCCAAGCTCCCCACAGGTGCGGAGGATGTATATCTGCATGCCCGCCTGCCCCCCATATTTGTTTGGTCATGTGCTGGAGTTGCTTGTTTATCCCTTTCCAACATTAAATATCAATATTTCATCAACTTTACTTTTATTGGGTAGCCTTGCAATGATTCCCACATTATCTTTGGGTTTGTTGTTGTTATTTTTTGTTTTAAGCGATGGGAGGTTTGTTGACAGTGTGTGTGACAGATAGTGGTATTTCTATATGCATGCACATGTAATCTTAACACACCATGTTATTTCACAGAAGATTATCATGTACACACAAGTACAACTTTAAAAGACCAATAGATTATACTTGCATCTTTTACATGTATTTATCTTCATAATTAGATGCACGCCTCTATTGTGTGTCCATCAAATGTTAAGGAAATATAATTATTTTATGATGAGCATCATTTTGGAGATTTATTATCTGTAGTTAGATCTTAAAATTATGGTTTTGTTGTATGAGGTTACCAATATTTCTTTTGATAACATGCAAAGGGGCTCTTACATCTTACTTAGTAATGCCAGCATCTCTATCTGTCTCTCTTCCCTCAGGCGTCCTCATCGTGGGGCCCCCGGGCACGGGCAAGACTCTCCTTGCTAAGGCGGTCGCTGGTGAGGCTCAAGTCCCTTTCATCTTTGTGTCCGGTTCAGAGTTTGATGAGATGTTTGTGGGTGTGGGTGCCTCACGTGTGAGAAAGTTGTTTGGTAAGTATCTGGAAATGGTAGCCCTCTTCCCTTGTTACCCTTCTATGTAATTCTGTTGCACATGTGCTGACACAAGAGAAGACACAGACAGGTTGAGTATAATTTCATGTGTTCAATTAATAAGACAAATTCAACACAAGACCTTTCATCTCCCTTGTACATCTGTTTCCACTTTGATGTCAAATTTTGAACATAATGTGCTTCATATGAGCTCTTCAGTCAATGTGCAGAATGATATTTTGCTATAATAAATAGCCACACCCATTTGTGTCTACTACAATGGCTCTAATATTATGGAATATTTCATCTGAATGTGCAATGAAAGTGTTTCCCTAAAGTAGTGTCAGGATGCTATGGAACACTAGTTTGCAGATAGAGATAGTGGGAAGGCAGTCAGTGCCTATCTATCTATCTGCCTTGCGAATTTTGTTCATGTATACATATATTCTATTGTTTGTATCCATAGCAACGGCCAAGTCCATGAAGCCGTGTGTGTTGTTCATTGATGAGCTGGATGCAGTGGGGGGGAAGAGGAACAGCAGTCCCATGCACCCCTACTCCCGTATGACCCTCAACCAGCTCCTTGTCGAGCTGGATGGCTTCAACGAGTTGGAGGGTGTCATCGTCATGGGAGCCACTAACTTCCCGGAAGCACTGGACTCGTAAGTGTCTTGTTAGGGTTCGTTTAAAAGTCTCCCCCCACCTCCCGACCTGAGGAGTGTTGGTGATAGCATGAATGTAGTTGATTGCTTGTTCTCCAGATGACTGTTATTTCTTAGACAGTGTGGGGTCTCCCACTCTTATCTCTCTCGTACTGCTCTGCATGCTTCCCATATTTACACACACACACACACACACACACACACACACACACACACACACACACACACACACACACAACTACTACCCCCCCCCCCCCCCCCAGAAGATTGTTTGGTGTTAGCATGAAAGAAGTTGATTGCTTGTTCTCCAGATGACTTTGCTGTTTCTCATACTGCTCTACATGCATTCTATATATCCACTCACCCCACCCCACCCCCCTCCCCAATCCTGTAAGCTTGAATGTGGCTGGAGAAAACACCGTTTCTAGAGTTGCTCCAGCAGGAGAGAAATGAGCATGGCTGTGTTCAGGCATTCTCACTCAACAAGAGTGTTGGTGCTCCACTTCTCCATGCATGGATATCTGCTGTACCACAATATTAGTTTAGCACTGCCACACACTCTTGTGAGGTGTCCAGACTGTGGCTCTGCACATGCAGCAGGTATTAGGGGTCAGGTGTGCTACTGGACCCTGTATTAGCAGGGGGGTTTTCGGGGGGGGGGGGGGGGGGGGGTGCATTCGCCCCCCCCCCCCTTGAGCATTTTATGCCCCCCTGAGCATTTTTGTAAAGCAAATAAAGCACATTTATACAGCAATACATGTAAGTTTTCAGTTTCAAATATCAACTACACTCTCTACAATGTCATGTGGAAGTTTTTCAGGTGTTTCTAACATTTATATGCATATTCACTGACACCTCACAGACGGCTAACTCTATTTTGCCCCCTCCTTAGTAATTTTTTTAAGTTAGTGTATTAAGTTGATTTCTTTGCTTGTGGGAGAAATAAAAACTATTAATTTAGCATCCTTTTTCTTTCCGAGATCAAAGTTGTGATTGCATCATTAGCACTTATTATTGCAATTGGCACTTCAGATTCAAATCAGTTTTATATTAAAATGATTAAAATAAAAACCCGCCCTATGGGTGGAGTTTTTGGTCAGCCTTCGGCCTTATGTCTTGTTCAGTTCACTTTATTTTTATACAGAGATTGTGGATGCACCTTCTTTTTAACTCACTTGGGGTTTGTTTTGTTGTTTTTTTGGTGTGTGATCACATTACAATGTGATTTGTAAATATAACTTCCTCTTGTAATTAGTGTCCTTTTGAAATGTGGTTAGTAAACAATTTTTTGTACAACTTTGTGGTTACTTATGAATGAAAAAATTTATTTAAGAACCCCCAGACAAACTCTCCGTGTTCCCCACCCCCCTAAACAACTTCTGAAAATGTCAGGACGAAATGTCCAAGTATCTGGGGGGGGGGGATGTTTTTATTTCATGTTTAATTTGTGTGGAGGTGTGACTACTTCTGCTGCTGTGTGACGTATATCACTGACTCACATGCCATGACTATGACTAATGCATGACCTTGGTAATGATAGTGACTTTGTGGTGATGGTTGGGACTGTCTTCTTGCTGCAGGGCCCTGACTCGCCCAGGAAGGTTTGACAACCTCATCAAACTGAGCATGCCTGACATTCGTGCCAGGCACAAGATCCTGGAGCTCCACTCCAAGAAAGTGAAATTGGGTCAAGGTAATTCAATCAACATAGTATGTTGCAATTTTTTTTTCTTACATATGGTGTATATCTATGCATATAAAATGGTATGTATGAATATATTCATGTGGTTTTTATGCATGTGGTATGTTCACTGTACACGGGCAAACAGTTGAACAGATTTCAATAAAAGATTGTACCTGTGATTCTTCTGTACTCGGAGAGGTTTTAGTCTGGTTTTGATTTGGAAGAGCTCTTCTTTTATCTTTGGCACACCACACAGGTTTTGGAACACTTGGGACGGGGAAGGAGGAAGACTACATCCACAAGTTTTACTCAAGAATGGATTTTTACGGTTGTTTGCTGTTAGGAAACACCAAAGTTTGTTTTTACAACTGTTTTTACTATATAGAAACCCAAAATTTGTAAATCTTACCACAGCTTTACCCTCATTTTAAGTGTTTTAAGCAATTACTTTATCTGGTCCAAAACACTACTTTTTTAATAAATGCTATGGTAATTATTTGCCGCAGGTCTTAGTGCAGGAACCGCTCTAGTTTTATCAGATCATTGAAGGTTGTTTTTTTTATTTTCTAAAAAAAAAAATACTCTTATTACTACAAAAAAAAGGTTTTTGCAAGACTGTCCACGTCTAGGTGTCTGTAGATAGCCTGGCTCATAGGAGAGAGGGAGAAGTTCAATGGCTTGTTTGTTTTTGTTTTTTTTCTCCTCCTTTTTGAGGAGCTCTCTTGCTTAGAAGTTTGCCATATACCTTCATGGGAGATTCCAGAGCAAAGCATATGAAACGTTCACATTACTGTTATCTTCAAGTAGGTCAAAGTAGGAATTTTTTTTTTTTTTTTTTATTTATGGTGTTTTGATGAGCACTTTTTTTTAATCTTGATTATAACTTCTTTTTGTTGTTGCTGTGTTCTTATTTGTTTTTATTGTGTGTTATGACTGGTTTCGCAGATGTTGATCTGAAACAGATTGCACGTGCTACTGCTGGGTTCTCTGGTGCTGACTTGGCAAATCTGGTGAATCAAGCAGCTATAAAGGGATGTTTGGATGATAATGACAATGTCACCTTGAAAGACTTGGAGTATGCCAGGTAGGTATTGCTAGACTCTTAATGAATACTTTCTGAGTGTGCCTCTTAGCCAAGTTTGAAGTTTTGAAATATGTAATTGTTCATCTTAGGAACAACTTCTGTAGCTTACTTGAACAGAGCATTTATCTTCTCCCCCCCCCATGTCTTCCTTTCCTCTCTTCCCTTTCCTCCTCCTCCCTTCCTTCTCCTCTTTTCTCCCTTCCCTCTCCTCCTCTTCCCTCTCCTCCTCTTCCCTCTCCTCCTCTTCCCTCTCCTCCTCTTCCCTCTCCTCCTCCCTTCCCTCTCTTCCTCTTCCATTCCCTCAGAGAGAGAATAGCCATGGGGAGGGAGAGACTGAGTGCTGTGGTTGGTCAGCGTGACCGTCACCTGACAGCTTACCACGAGGCAGGCCATGCCATTGTGGCTCTCTTCACTCCAGGCACACACGAGATCTACAAGGCCACTATTGTCCCCCGGGGGCACGCACTAGGCATGGTTGGTCTTCCAGCTTTTTTGTATTTGTCTATCTATCTATCAAAAAAACATGTGTATGTCATTATTTAAAAGTGTATTAGTATTTACAATATTGGATCGACCCAAATTTTAATCGGAGGCTATGAACATCTACAATTGAAGGCATATAATATTATATCTCAACTAAAACATTACATCTGCTATTTTTAACTGCATAAATGCCAACAGCAGCTAATAGTACTTCCAAAATGGCTCCCCAGGAAGCCTCAAATCTTTCAGTAAAGATCTGGTCTGAGTATATCCTTGTGTCTTATGTAAGTACGGCAACTATTAGTATGGAGTTGCCGTTGGTACCACTAATGCAGCTCTCACCCGATCAGCTAAAATAAATCTGTGGCTGAAGTATTGAACCAAAAACACACCTTTTTTTTTATGTGATACCAACATGTAATTTTGATCATCACTCGTGATGTGAGTATATGTACCTTATTTTATTTCGTTAGACCTTTGTCCAGATCATGCCAAACCACCTCCCAGCTGCTCCTTGTAGTGTGTGATCAGCTGGCCTCAGCGAACATCATGTGCTTGTCACATGCAGCACACATGCAGTTTTAATGTCGAAATATCCATAATTGAAACCATTTTTTATTATTAAACTATGGGGTGGGGGAAACTGTAAATTACAGATAACTTCCAAGATTCTTTATTTGTGCTGACTTCTGTATCTGCTGCTTGTGATTGTTTGTTTGTGTTTGCAGGTGTCGTATATCCCAGATGGTGACGTGTTGTCTCAGAGCAAGAAGGAGATGCTGGCATATGTGGACACAGCCATGGCCGGCCATGTAGCGGAGGAGCTGGTCCTGGGCCCGGACAATGTGACCACCGGGTCCTTCAGTGACTTCCAGCAAGCCACCAAGATAGCCACCAACATGGTCACCAAATGGGGGATGAGCAACAAGGTACGGCCTGCCGTCTGTAGTAGGACACTAATGGTGTCTGTAGGGCCCTAGTGGTGTCTGTGGAGCACTGGTGGTGTCTGTGGGATACTAGTGGTGTCTGTGGGGCCCTAGTGGTGTCTGTGGGGTACTGGTGGTGTCTGTGGGACAAAGTGGTCTCTGTAAGGCACCAAAGTCCATTCACGTTGACTTTGCCATCAGAAGTGATAGGTTTAATAATAGGGCGACCAATGCCAGCTCAAAGTGAATGCAATTAAATTTTTAGGGGATAAGGTATTTGAAGCTTTTCCCGCCAAGGAGCCAAGCTCTGAAAGGTCAGATAGCTACAACTAGAACAAAGTCTCCCAAGTTCTCCGTGTTTTTTGTTGTGTTTATATATATATAATTTTTTGAAGAACATAGGTCAATACTTACATAAGTTGTATTTCCACATTGCAAGGAGTTATTGTGATGTAGCACATTGTGATCCAGTTTTGACCTATTGAGAATACATAGTTGCATTCCACCATACTCAATATATGTGTGTATTGTTTCTTGTTGGCAATTCATTTGTTTGTTGTTGATTTAATGAGCTGCAGATTGGACCTGTGATACACGACCTTGAGAAGTGTGGGCCAGACATGAAGAAGAATATTGATGACGAGATAGAGAAGATTTTAAGGGTATGTACATCTCCATGTTTGTAGATGTTGATGGAGGACAGTGGCTGTGAGACAGTCGTTATGCCGCCATATTCAGGGGTAATGTACATGGAAGTCTGTGTGTGGATGGCATGTGGTAGAACTAATGGACCGTTTCTAAGTTATTTGTCTTGTTAATTCCACGAATTATCATAGTATAAAAAAGTAATAATAAAAAATGAAATAATAAATCACATAAAATAATTTTAATGAAAATATTATTTCATTCTGTATATAATATTTCCCACAGACTCAACAATTCCCCACTCCTATTCCTTGTGTTTGTGTTGGTGCAGGATTCCTATGAGAGGGCAAGGGAGTTGCTGAAGACCCACGCAGTGGAGCACCAGAGGTTGGCAGAGGCTCTGCTCAAGTATGAGACCCTCAATGCCAGTGAGATACGACTGGTCATTGCCAACAAGCCATTGAACAGAAACTTATAAAATTACTCTCTGTGGCCACTCACAATATATATTTTACTTGCATCAATTATAATTATTTGATCGTTTAGTCCTTCATTTCGCTTTTTCTATAAAAACTGGGTCACTCCTGCATTTTGTGTGGAAGAGGTGGACATATTTTTTTGTTTGGCCATTTGTTATCTGGCTACATAATGAGTGTGGTCATACTTTATTTCACAGCACCCTTTACTGCTAAATTGTTAAATTTTAACAGCTGGTTCACGGGGTGAACATTTGCACTTTTAACATTGTGACCCAACCCCAAGCAGGCACATATATTCACAAGTTTTGAAACAAGAGCCAAAGTGCAAATTAAAGTGCCTGAGACAGTCTTTGTTTGCTAACAGCACAACTATACACTATACCAAGATGTGAAGAAGAAAAAACCAACAATATGGTTTCACTTATCCTTTTGCAGACTAATTAGGTCTGTGATGGAAAAAAATTATTAGTGGATTCTACTTCACGCCTGCATGTGCATTGCTTGCATGTTTTTAATAGTGTTCTACAGACATAATCAGCTTGTGTGGTTAGTTAATGTAACGACCATTTCCTTTTCTTAATGATGTCCCTTCCTCTTTGTCCAATTGAATTGTACACTTATTCTGGAGTGTGATGGATGTGTCTGCAACTATTAGGGAAGGGACATCAGATGATTGAGCCTCTACAGGTATTGAAATTTTGCGCTTTCCAAAATAAATTAGGACACTTGTTTGTAATTTCATGCTATAGAATAGCTATTTGAATCTTGTGGATTCAAGGTGTTTTAGACCATCACATAAGTATGGGATCATTTGTTTGGGTAGGTGTTGGTGGTTAAGTTTTTAGATGAATCATGTTTTCATTTTGTCAAGTACACTCATGTACACGAAGTGTGCAGCAGACAACAAACACCACGAAATTGAATTTCTAGAGGAATATCTGCTTCAATACAATGGTAGTGAGAGGTTTATAACATACACATACTAAAACAAAAAACAACAAAAAAAACAACGAAGTCTCGTAATATGACATGTACAACTTGTGCATCAAAAGTCGTATTTGATCAGTGAAGCACTGATCAGCTCAACAACTAATAATGAAGTCATCGTTTACTACTCAGTGAAATGTTTTTGTAGAAACTTTCATTTCAACTGATTCTCTCTTGACTGAATATTTGCTATCACCCGCGCCATTAGTGTGTGTCTTTTCTTCCTTGCACCAGTATGGCACCGATGAGTCAGCAGGTTTTGCTTTCTTCTTCAGGTAGATGCAGACTATGACAATGGCCACAAGGATGATGAGCAGCAAGATGACTGCGATTACTGCAATGATGATGTAGGGAATGATACTCGCTGGGGCAGGAGTCGCCTCTTCAGCAACTATTTCTACACATAACAATAAATATTTAAAACATAAGATTCCACTCATACCATACACTATAATGACATCATGCAGACCCAACCCTCTGCAGGGCAAGACAAGGAAGGAGTATGCAGTGGGCGTGGTCCAGTCAACTACTTCTACAGGAGAATAGTTACCTATTAGCTACTGATTCAGAAAAAGCTACCATCAATAAGGTCATGCAAACTGATTTATTTTGTAGGCAATCTTTTCACTTTGATGATTGTGGTGTTATTTCTAGAGATAAAATTAGCCTGTACGTTTTTTGTTTTGCGGTTGTTATTTAAAAAAAAAAAAAAAAAAAAAAAAAAAAAAAAAAAAAAAAAATTATTATCGTATTATTGAACCTCACTTAAAGGAAATAGGCACTAAAAATTTTTAATATTATACTTCCTTTTTTCCAGACTTATTCCTGTACAGTTCCTGCACTTATGCAGTTTAACGATATCCATTAATGATCTTAACTTAAAATGTGATAACCTCTATCAATTTTGGCTTAAAATTGAACTCAAAGGATCACTGCACAGTATGTTCGGATATTATATATTTCAAGACGTTCTTCATTTTTAATGATTGCTAATATTATACAAGAAAGATTCTTAATCCCAAATACATATATGCTGAGTGCAGTATAAGTTGAAAAGGCCCACAAGGACACTCAAATATCCTCTGGTAGTTCTACTGCCATACAGCAGTTCACTACTGCAGTGGCTGCAGTGATAGTGCTGTCTGTATATGGGATGGTATCTAATGTACTCTACACACAACAAAGGATTGTTGATTGTTCCATTCATGTTAAGTATATTTGTGTGCAAATAATAGTTGTATACACTTATCAACATGTACAAAGCAATTAGCCGATACTTACCTTCTGTGTACTTGAATATGTAAGGAGTGATAGTGCCTGTGGAAATACCTTCTACCTACAGAGAATACAAGTAAACTACTACATGTAGGTCCTCTAATGCAGGCAACAGAGTTGTATTTTTATTTTAGTCAACAGGAATTTATTATATGATATAACGCTACCATATTCATCATTAAATTAATCTATTAGACTAAAATATTCGTTATCCATAAGGAAAGACGATGGACACAATGTGATGGCATAACATAAACACTGGACAATAACACAAGAGCGATGTTAACCAGAAGCCCATTGCAGCTTTGCTTGCAATAGTGAAGATACTGGTTGTCCAATGACAGAAATGCATATAAACATTAATCCCAGAGTTAAGTGGTGTATGCATGCTAGTTTTCATGTGTCTAGGTGCAAGAGTTTGAGTTCTGCTAGTTGAGGTCTTATCTCTGAAATATTCGCTCCCTACTATGCTGCTATCCTTGAAAACTTCAAGGGTTTCCTTCCTGTCCCTGCAGGGGTGGGTGGAGCCAGGAGTTGGTAAGAGGGGAAGGGTGAGGGGCTACTAGAAAGGGAAGGGAAAAAAAAAAGAGACAAAGGAATTGTATGCTGTTTCATTCATCAGGAAAAACTTGTATAACCACTTACTATTTCCATTATCATATTGTTTTGGTTGGTTTTGGTTATGATCATGTATTTTCCTATTTCACAGGAGGTGCCTCAGGTCTGACCCTCAAACACCACCTGGAACCTTCTGATTGACAGTGACCTACTAGGCTGCATTTAGTTTAGTTATATATCTATTGTTATATAGTATAGGCCGTCTAAAATCACCATTAACATGTCATGAAGGCTAGAGAGTGAATGCAGACATATTTACACCTTTCAAAAATGTACTGTTTGTTTTTTTGTTGGTATAAATTTTATTATGTGAGCATTGTGGTAATATAATAGCATAAATTCCCCTAGAAGACACTAACTAATCACTAAGTTCACTTATGAATACAATTGGTTTGACCAAATAAGTTGAAATGATACAACTACATGATACAATGAATGTGGTAACTGGACAGGGTGGGGAAATATCCATTCTTAAAAAAAACATCTATATAACCATATTGTAAAGCTAGCTGGTGTCTTAGCTATAATGAATGCAATCAAATACTCAAAGTGGTATCAAGCTGACTGCTAAGCCTAGTGGGATCCAACATTTCAGTTGCTATATTTTATCAAAAATGCACATATTCATAACTAGGAATTGCACTCAATAAAAATAAATTAACCATTTGTGAAGTGAACCATATTCACTATTAAAACAATATGTAATGGACTAAAACTTGTAATCTGTAATTAAACGGTTAATACTTTATCAAATATATTAATTATTGCATGGGAAACACTTTGCTTCTTTAACAAACATCCCATGGAGAGTGCACTCACTGATGGCACTAATGCTAGTGTACACTGTTTCATGCTGAAATAACTTGTTTTGTTGTTCATGTAATTAATTATTGTCTGTGCTGAGTACATTACAATAACTTTAGCATAACAAAGCTCACAAGCTCAACACCATTAACAAATAAAACAAACCTGTTACAGAGACAACTTTTCTCAAGGTTTATTCCTGATTGAAAATTCTTTGCTCCGTTTATCCTGGTTTTGTTTCTCAAAATGATCACAGATCATTCCCTGTACAAGGGTTGCTATGGGTTGGCTCTAGGTATATCAGAAACAAAGGATCTTGGATTTCAGCCCCACATCTGTGTCACATACTTCATAGTATAGATGCAATGTTCATAACACTTGCACTACACCAGCTCAAATATGACTACCAGCTGTATGCCACACAGAGAGATAGAGGAGGCTTCACTGTTTGTGACACTAATCAGAACTTGCACAGCTTCCAGTATTTACACAGTCACTCCATCTTGACCTTGAACTTGCCACAGGGTGCCTGTGGCTTGTGTATGAATGTAGAAGCCAGACAAGCAGACATGTTATCTCTTGAAACATTCCCCGACTGAATGGTGCTTGTGGGATTTAGCTCTCGTTTTCTTCCATGAATATAATTATAATTTCAAAGATAAACTTAATGACAAAAATATTCAGTGCCTTTGTTTTCCTTGTAATGCCAGAGGATGAAAAAAAAATTGAAGGTAGAAAAATGCTTTCATAGACTTGCTAAGTGTCAAATATGTGAACATTTGTTCCTTTGCTTAATGCAGAAGGAAACGTGTGTGTGTGTGTGTGTGTGTGTGTGTGTGTGTGTGTGTGTGTGTGTGTGTGTGTGTGTGTGTGTGTGTGTGTGTGTGTGAGTGTGTGGCTGAGTAGTTATGCTCTTGGATTCACAACCCATGGGTTGTGAGTTCAAACCCAGCACTGACAGGAAAACTTTCCTATCCCTAAACAGGAAGACTTTCCTGTCCTTCAACATCTTCCCACACCAGGCCACCAGTTGTGATGGGGACCTGGAATTTTCAGGGGTGCAAATTCACTGGCCATTGCTTGTCAATCAGCTAAGGGTCCAGGTGGGACTTCGGGTGCCCACACCCATAAGCTGAGAGAGTCTTGGTCAGTCCTCCTGCGAGTTCCTAGCCCGGCTCCAGGAGTTTGCCTGCACTAGCTCATAGTGCCTGCTTAGTGCACAGGCACCCTGACTGTGTCAGGTGCACGTGACCATGTTGATGGCAGCTAGAATTTTGCATTTTGTGTGTGTGTGTGTGTGTGTGTGTGTGTGTGTGTGTGTGTGTGTGTGTGTGTGTGTGTGTGTGTATGGGTTGTGTTGGACTCATTAGAAACATTGCTCCTGTTCTGGGGAAGTTTCCACATCTCCAGGCAGCCATTGAGCCCTTTTAAGGTCCTGGAAGAATAATAAATTCAATTAGCTACAACTAAACTAAAAAATTACAACGTAATAAGCGTAATCACATAATAGTACTTCACTCATTTTTTACTCTATATTTATATAGATAATATAATTGCAAATAATATTGCAAATAGGATTCTATATTATATACTTATCTAGCATGGGGGGGGGGGGGGGGGGGGTTGTTGTTTTGTTCTTATGCTGGTGTTTCTTCTGTTTGATTGAAGGATAAAAAAATACTATAATTACTCTAAGTATCGATCATGGCATCAGCAGAACTAGGTAAGGATTGACAACCCAACAAGTGCTGTAAAAATCTTGATTAAAAGTATATTCCCCTGCACAATTATTCCTCAGACATTTCGGCTGTGTTCATGTATCAAAAACAGGCCAAATTAGGCATTTGTAAATCACCAAGACCCTAGTCCCTTCAGTGTCAACAAGGAGTCTGTTCCATTCAATCTCCTCTTCCTCCTCTCCCTCCAAGGGGTACACCTGCATCCTCTCCACCGCTGCCACTCTCTACCAACAGCTGATGAACAGCTGCAGCAATGCCCTGGGCAGGTACATCAGAATTTGATCATCATTGAGCTAGTTGATCTCACATTTGCCCAGAGCTCATGAGAGACTCTCAGAGTTCAGTGCTCCAACTATGACATGACCTTATTTCTAGCCTGCATCTCACACTTTTAGGGCTGGAGATCAGGACTAGAGCTGAACTAGAGATCGTGAGTTGGGCAAAAAATCATGATAAATTCAAGGAATTTAGAGCTAGGACTAGAGTTAGATAAAGGATAGTCTCCCTTGACTCTGATGAAGGGTGAGGTGATCGATCCTGCCGGAGATCCATCGAAGTGTGACATAGGGGATTCCCCCTGTGACTTCATCGGATATTGCTCTTAGGGTAAGGGCTAGGCTTGATGCTTGAAGTAAGAGCTGCAGTATTTCAACTCTGTCTGCCATGAATAAATTGTGGCTTGACAAAACACTGTGTAACTATGCTGATTACCACTAATCTACACAAGAGTTCAGGCTTGGCTTCAGTTCGTGTAGATGTCAAAACATGGAAGCATTTCCTTGCCAGTTGGCAAACAGGCCATACAGGCCAGCCCAGGAGAGAGAACATCAAATGGAGTTTGTCAATAACACCAGCAAAACATATCAGCTATGCACTCTGGTTAGGTAAAAACAACAAATAAGAAGAATTGGGTGCACTATGACACTTCACCACTACATACCCACATTGCATGTATATAGTATGTTAATAGTTGCTAGTATATTACTGTAGAATTTGAAAGACAACTGTTAATAGTTAACTACAACTCGGACAGTACCATTATTAGTATTATCTACATATACATTATAATATAAATATATAAACAGTTCTACTCATGCAAGCATTTGATTTGCATCAATTCCAAAAGAACTTGATGTAAAATAATCAGAGTAATAAAAATCTCTCTCTACCTCCACTGAGTATTGTCTTCCCTTCACAAGGTTGGAGCTCAGCTGGTCCTTGTCCACACTAACTAGAGACATGTTTGGAGCTGTTTCCATGGTGATGGTGAACACAGCTGCCTCCTGTCTCTTGCGTAGACCTGCACCAGCTCTCTCAGTGAACATCAGCTCAATGCTACTACTGCTGGAGGGGCAACTAAGATCCATAATGAAGGAGTTGACCGTTTCTAACACGTCCACAATTGATGGAATTTCCTCTGTAATCATAATCAAAGAGAAGATAAAAGATTTAACATTATATAGAGTACAATTATTTATGAGATAAAACATTATTATAGTCCAGAAAAAGTATTTGATATATATATGTATACATATATATACTATATATACATGTAGTAAACTCTATTAGAATTAATTAGTAGGAAACCATTTCCATTGATATTGAGGGTCCTTATTCCACTTGACTTTTGTACTTTGTCCTCCAGGAGCACAGCTTAAATATAAATTACTTGCCTTACTGATCTCTTAGCTAATTAAATTATGATAGGGGATTATCCCTCCCCCCCCCCCCTCTCTTGATATATAATCCTCTAGATATATTATAACTATAAAGGTTATGGCCAGTCCATGAGGAGGGCTTCCACCCACACCCTGGGGGCACATGTCTAGCACTGGCTTAAATTCAACAGCAGTTGTATATTTCTAATAATATAATTTTAATAATTAATTTGGAAATGATATTGAAAAGGTTGAAAAATGCAGCCTTAATTCTGGTGAACAGCAATCAATCAGTGAAATACACAAACTATTTCCCTGAACCTTGAGCCTGTGTGTGTCTAGTATCTACCTATCAGATTGCCTTGTGCATATGCACTGAATATTCCATGGACAATCACATTAACTCTTACTCTATATCGCTATGTCTAGGTGTTTTATCAATCCTTCCACAATAATGTCTAATTTATTTTATATTTTAATCATAATGGTGTTCTTTTTATATTACTCAAGTAGTTAATATTGTCTGCCACTAAACACAATATGTATAAAAAAAGATTCTAAAGGTTGCACAGCAACCATCCTTAATGGCATAAGTGTAACTGACAGAAGATTTTTGTTGTTGTTATTTTGGAGTTTTTCATGGTGCTTGTACATCCCACATTTATAAATCTAACCTGGTACTGTAGTTGTATAATTCCCTTCTAGTATGGGATTGGATCATGAATCTGTTCAACTGAACCAGTCACACATTCATAATATGACAGTGTGTGGAATCTGACTCACTCACTAGTACTACATTCATGAGGAGCACAGAAGTCACAAATATGTGCATACTGAATGCACTATACATGCTTGTTGAACAACCATGCTCCACTAATAGCTTTTACAACTATTTACATGAATACCTTGTACTGCTCCCACTAACAATTGCTGTAGCTTCCCATTAAGTAATTACTATTAATTACCAGAAGAGCAGGAACGTCCTTCTGAACATGTACCATTCACCTGCCCACCTGAGGGAACTAGACACACATAATGACACAAATAAATGTCAAAAATAATTTTACTAGTGGCCAATCAAAAGAATTAAATGAATAAATAAATAAATTAGTTTTTTCTCTTATGTTTATATAAAGAAACCCTGATTCTAGCCCTAGCCCTAGCTTTCTCAGCACATGTTATTGCTTGTGCTGACATGTACCATCTATTGTACTACCTGACCACTTCCACTTAATGTGTTGATCTATTCCCAATTGTCTCCACATCAGCAGTTGCCACTGATAGGAAACATACAACTATTTTAAATGTTAAGCTTCTTCAGGTAAACCCATTGCTTGCAATTTTTAAGCAGCTAGAACCAGAAGAACTCACCATAAAATGTGCCAAAATTATTAGTGTCAATTTTAGAAGCTTTTAAGATTATGCAGATTTTGAAGTAAAGTTTTATAGGGAACATCACAACTGTCATTGTTATTTTATACAAAAATAATTAAAAATATATATCTTAGAATAACAGTGGTATGCAGTCTTCACTAAGTACAAGAAATTGAGTGCAAATTACAAGTTGATAGTCTTCTTTCAGGAAATGCAAATTTTTTTTAAAACTAGTATAACAAACAAAATGGTTTGAGGAACTCTCCCAACATATGTACAACCAAGGCAAAGGAAATTCACACACAGGCAAACAAAATAATAATAATTAAATCTAGAAACCAATATGATAGTAATCTATTACATCATCTCTTTGTGCTCACCTTCGTTGTCTGAGCAACCTGCACAAATACATACAAAAACAATTAATTGTTGTCATTAAAATTATATTTAGCTGCCACACTTTCTGTACATATGCTGTTCATCCACTACACAGAGATTTCACAATAATGTTGCATAGTGAAACCATAACACATCCCCCCCCCCCCTCCTTTAAACAAAAAGAAAGTGAAAAGAGTGAAAAAAAGAAGTGAAAAAGAAATAATCTTAAATAATGAAATATATGGAAAACGTAGTCATTTAACACTTTTATTAACTGGTAAACTTGAAAAGAAGTTATAAAATTATACTCAACAATATCTATCTGCAGCATGCAGATGGATAAATAGGAATGAATATATTTAGACAAGGAAAACTACATATTTGAGTATACTCACCAAGCTGAAAGTTAATATGTACCCAACGAAAGGCTAAAGAAAAACCTTAAAAGATTGGGTGCACTGGTGGTACACTATTATCAGCTGTTTAAGTATTATCCAAAAGGGTTTGTTTCAGTGTACGTCATTGTTAAAAGTCAGCAAAAGGTTGTCCAAATGCATTAATGGATACATAAGCATTCGTACTTATTCTTTTTTAAATTGGTCAATCTAACCCATCTTTTCACTTCAGGCAGATATGAATTTAACATGCTTACCTACAGCTACACTGCTGGACCAAGACCCTGCACCAGCACTGTTAATAGCTCGAACCTGAACATAGATAATATTACATATGCAATAATGACAGCACAGCAAATCAGTATGGAGTGTTTAAATTCACATTACTCTGTCCCTAAAGAGTGGTTAACCACTAATTGGACATACAGCACCTTGACTGCCCTAGGCAATAATAATACTGTCTACAACTTCCAACACTAAAATAATAATGTTCCTTAAGAGAAGCACCATAAGCTCTAATACCATGTTTAGAAGGAGGAATAAATAATACAATTCACAACTATATTTCATTTGTAGCTAATGGAATCTATCTCAAAACATATGCCTACTGTTGCCATGCAGGTTTTCTCAAGCCAATTTTGTGGCCCTTTTGGAGGACATATTTGTTTTTTTGGGCCTATTTTCTATCCTTAAAGTTTTCAAGTGATTTATTTAATTTTTTATTATTGTTATTATTATATTATTCATTTTTAACAAAATTTTAATTGAAATATTTTTTCTTCTGCAAGTGACTAGGAGGAAATATCATGGATTAATCTGGCAACAAACAAAGCCACACTACATTAATTTCATGTCTCACAAATCTTATGGTTTGTTCTTTTTTTTTTAAGATTAGGAAGGGGAAAAAGTAAGTGGGTGTGTCTTAAATATCCTATAATGGGTGTGACCATTGTGAATTTCCTAGCCAGCTGGTGGCAGTCAAGAGAAACAGATGGAGAGTGATTGAAGAATCCTTTGGCATGCAGCTGGGAATAGCTTGTCTTACCAGATTTCTCCATTGTAAAGGTGAAAAATTGGGCAACGAAATTATATTCAGCTCATATAGTTCTAATAGGATGCATGAAAGACCACAAAAATAATTGTATTCTGTTTTCAGGACTGGATTTTTGTTGTTGTCTTTTTTTCCTCTTTCCTGCCACTATTGTCAAAATTTTACAATCTGTAGAACATGTACAATTTCTGGGTATTTATCAGCTGCCTTTTCTTTTTCTGTGCATATATCCATGGACCACCATCCACAAGCAACACAGCAACAGACTGACAAAAGATTTACATCAACCAATCCTCCCCATCACCTCACCTCACCTAACCTCACCTCACCTCACCTAACCTCACCTCACCTCACCCTCCTCAGACAATGGCCAATGGCAGAAGGAAGCACCAAGTGCATGGAGTGGGTCTAAGTGGGTCTGCAAGGCGAAGGATGGAACATAAATTGCATATTGCCGGCTGTGTAAGGAAGTGATACTAGGCAAGGCCAGCAAACTGGGACCACATGAGGAGATTGTGAAGCACAAGGGGAGACAAGTGTCTGTTAATACAGTTGGGCCACTGAAGCTCAGCAGGAAGCACGACATTGACAGAGTGAAAACATGTGGAGATGATGTTAGCCATCCACCAGGCTGCACATTGGATCAATCAGGACAGTTGATCACCTGGGTGAGGTCCTTAACTACCTTAGGCAACAAATCCCCACTTGGGCATGTCATACTCAACATGACTAAGTGCTCCTCTTTGGTACTCCATGTCATTGGCCCCTCCCTCCATGATGAGCTAAAAGGAGCAAAGCAAAGCAAAGCAAAGCAAAGCATTGTGATTGATGGGAGCACTAATGTTAGTACACAAAGTGCTTCGCATTCTTCTCCAACTCTTCAGTCAGTCACAACAAAAATGTGGCAACTGCCGTGGCTGGTCGTCAATATCGACACACACACACACACACACACACACACACACACACACACACACACACACACACACACACACACACACACACACACACACACACACACACACACACACACACACACACACACACACACACACACACACACTTGAATTTGTGCTATTTTGATAGGAAAAAATAACTCAAAACCCAACTGACCACATGCTGACTGACACTGCACTCTATAAAGTGGTTGACCACCTGGTTTGCCTCCCTCTCCCTCTCTCTCTCAGGCAGCAGCAAAGGCCAGACATCAATTGAGTCCACCTCCACCACTGCTAGTGAGTGAGGCCCACATTAAACCACAACCCAGACGCGAATCTAGGGGGGGGGGGGGTTTGAGGGAGTTGCAACCCCCCCCCCCCAAACACACCTTGAGCTGCCAACTAGCTTCGAGACTTCAAGCAGTGAGTGTTCAGTTGGTCAGCATCTTTCATTTGTCGAATCACTGTTCGCAATCTTGGGAATGGTGAAGTATTCGTTTCGACGTTTAATATAATAGAGATTGATCGTGCGCATGTGCGCAGCAGATGACGGTTAATAAGTTGCAGGATAGGCATTGGTATGTGAAAGTTTTACGAAATAATTATATTTGTTGAAGTGTTCCGTTCAAGAGCCAAGAGAGCCAAGAGATTCATGCAGCAAACCAGCCTCACATCTTTCTTCACTGCAAGGTACCTAACTATATACAATGCTCCTGAAGATACATGACAGTACTTCAGTATAGCTAGACTGGAAAATAATATACAGTGGCTAGCTACATGATCTGGAGTACTATTGAATTATTAAAGTTTAATAATTATATTCTAGTTACTTTTCATCATATATTTTTACAGATCTCTAAGATCTCTGAGTGATCACAATGTGGGTGCTGATCCAGGTCATTCAAGTGCTGGTAGTATCGGATCTGCTTCGGATGCCAGCGGAGTTTGTTGTGGAAGTTCTGAGGTCCACATAGAGTCTGAGGAGTCTGCCATGGATGTCGATGTTATTGATATTGGCTTGTTTTGTAAGCCTTCAGATGAGAAGTCAACCCCCTCTGACACACAGAAATTTCAGCTACTAACAAACCATTTCAAGCCTGATGGCGACAGCAAGGTACCTCTGGCATACCAAGATGTAAAAAAAGCTGGGAAGAATTGGAAAGTCTACTTCCAAATGTCCTGGCTAAAGGAGTACCCATGGTTGGTATATTCGCCCTACAAAAGGGTGACTTTTGTAAATACTGTGCGCAGTATGCCCAAAGCAGCAACACGAGCACTTTAGGAGTTCTGGTGAAGCTTCCATTCACCAAGTTGACTCGTGCCAAGGGCAAAGATGGCATCCTCACTAACCACGCTAAAAATGTGTACCATCTGGAGGCTTCAGAACGAGCTAAGGCTTTCATCAACACCTATCAATACCCCCAATCCAGAATTGACACCCGTATCAATCTTGAGGCTCAGCGACTATCAGAGGCTAATCAACACATCTTAAGTGAAATTGTTCAAACCATTCTCCTTCTGGCAAGGCAGGGGTTGCCTTTGCGTAGTCACAGAGGTGACAGTACAGCCAACCCTCTTGCTAACAGGGGAAAACTTTCTAGCTTTGCTAGAACATACAGCTGCCAGAGATCCAGTGCTGAAGGAACATCTGCAAAGGGGCAAGAAAAACCAAAAATACATCTCTAAAACAATCCAAAATGAGATCATCCTTACAGCAGCAGAATGTCTGAAGGAACAACTACTGCAACCACTTCACAGGACTCCTTTCTACAGCATCATAGCTGATGAAGTCACTGATCACCATGCCAACCAGGAAGTGCTTTCAGTCTGTGTCCGATTCCTTGATCTATCAACAGACCAAAGACAGATCAAGGAAGTCTTCCTTGACTTCATTCACCTCAAACGTGCCACTGGGGAGAAGGTGGGGCAGGCGATCATGTCCGTGCTGAGCAGGAATGGTTTGTATGTAAAAAACATCAGGGGTCAGGCCTATGATGGAGCCAGTGCAATGTCCAGCAGCAATGTGGGTACTCAAACCCAAATCAAGGCCAAGAATCCACTTGCACTTTATACCCATTCAGATCACACATCTTGAATCTGGCTGTGGCTGGCTCCTGCAAAGTTCAGGCACTTTGCAATGTGATTGGAGTTATCAACGAGCTCTACCTCTTCTTCCATAACTCACCAAAGAGGCAACGGTACTTGGACTTTGTGCTGCGGATGTGTGCACCTGAACAAAAGGTGCAGAAGCTAAAAGGTCTTTGCAAGACAAGGTGGGTGGAGCGCCATGACTGCCTGGAAACCGTGGTGTTGCTTTTCAAGTATGTGGTCACATGCTTACACTCCATGGTGATGCCATGCCTATATCCACTGCTGACAGAAGCACCTGAAGCTGAAACTGATGACGACAGTGGAAGAGATGAAGGAGATGAGTACTATGAACACTGGAACTGGGACAGAGAAACCTTGGTAAAAGCAGAGGGCCTGAGATATTCACTGACCAGTGGAATGCATATCACTGCACTGGTAGTTCTTAAAGATGGGCTGCAACCAGTTAAGGGATTAAGCATCAAGCTTCAGAAGAGAGACAGTGACATACATGAGGCATATGATCACATCAACTTTGTAGTCAAGGAGGTCCAAAGCATGCGTGTGAACATTGATGAACTGTGGGATGAGTGGTTCAGTGAGGCCAGTTCAATAGCAGAGGATGTTGGGGTTAGTATCGACATTCCAAGAACAACAAAGGTGCAGAGGAATCGAGCCAATGTTCCTGCTGATACACCAAGGTGAGCTCACCCAAAACCAAACATGGCTATATAGCTAATAGTCAATTTTTTTTTTAATTAATACAAACCTTAGTTCAGTTATCTAAGTCTCCTCAGTTTAGTTCAACCATTGGACTGCCATTGTTAAATGTATGGTTCGAGAAAGTTAAAAGATTTGGCCAACGATGACGTCCCTGCTTCTTATTTTGGAGTAAACAGGCAAAATTATACAGATGTAATGACATTCTTAAATAGATGCATATATTATTTTAATTCATTTTGAAAAACAATTGAAAATATTTCTTTCCATAAAAATACTTGTTATATATACGTACTTGTTTTCTTTATACTCCCCATTAAAACTACAATAGACACTCCAAATATGGATGTCCACTTATGTCTGGATCAATTGGAGCTTGGCAATCTTCAACAATAATTTATAATCAATTTCCCATAGAAATTTATATACTAGGGAACCAGAGAAAAGTATATTCTATAATGATAAATATATTCTGATGATTATTGTAGCACTGATTTTGTTCCCTTTGGTTGTAGTACATACTTCGAGAGGGTGATAGCTGTGCCTTTTTTGGACAGCTTCAGTCAAGGTCTCACAGAGAGGTTCTCACCAGACAACTGGTGTATGAGGTCCATTATGGGACTTGTATCCAGCATCCTCCTGATTAACACACAGGCTGTTGAGAAACAGGTACAGGAGCTGATGTTTTGGGAAGCTGATCTTCCATCACCAGAAAACCTAAAGGTATACCAACACACACCATTCTGTACTAATTAATACTAATCAAGACACTCCTATATTGTACCCTCCTATATATATATATATATATATATATGGTACCCTTCACACCGTCATTTACTAAACCTTCAGGCAGAGATCAGGAGCTGGAAGAGATTCTGGGAAACTGTGGACAAGGCAAGAAGTTCCTCTGTGACTCAGAGTTTAACATCAAAACAACAACAATCTTGATAAAGTACAGCTGTCTGGCCAGCTGCTCACTTGTAGTAGTACCAATTATGTGTATTTATTATCCCTGCCAATTGAATTTTTCCACGGATAGCAGACTGGCTGAATCTTCCTGCAACAAACAATAGCCTGGGACTGACGAGAAAGACAGTAATAAACCGGGTACAGTTGTTAACTATGAGTGACCTATTTAGTAACCTCAACACCCCCCTTCCTTGAAAGCTAGATCCGCCCCTGCAACACACTACACCAGCTATCAAATGAAGGAAAGAAGAAGGGGAAATGGGGGAATGGTTGTGGCTTCTAAAGCATGCCTTTACACCTGGTGCTGAAGAACATAAAGTCAGGACACAATTGGAATTCAGAAGAAGAAGAAAAAAACTAAACAGTTCAAACTTTTACCACAATAGACAATATGCTTATCAATTGGAGAAAGAATGGTAATCTATGCAATTAATGGAGGATAAAGATTGACTACTACAGCTAACGCTGTCTTGATAATCTATTCCCATGTTTACATGAATAAGCAGCCACTAATAGCGGCTGTTGCATGCAGCTGACACCATCAAGAAAGACCACAGGAAACTGTGTATGTTGTGCTGATGTCGTTGTGGTGGCCATTGCTATGTTCACCCAAATCAGTCCTGATGAGCTGTGGTTGATCTGATATTTGGTCCCTGCTCAATTTATGTACATTCCTGCCCATGAAGTTATTAGTGGAATTGATACCAGGAATTTCGTTGAGATTGTTTTTCATGTGTCCACAGGTGATACTGTCTTTCCCTTTTGGTGCAAGAGGAAAGACGTCTTTAAAAATATGGAAAGTTTTCCTGATATTAATGAAGCATCCACACACCTCCTTTTGAATGAAGATGATATTAGAGATTCTTCAATGGAACGATCATTATCACTATATAACTAAACTAGTGATTCAGTGAGTGCCCACAATGTTAGGAAGCAAATGCTCACACAGAAGTGATGCAGCTTAGAGAACTCTCCACCAACACAGGCTGCATTGTGCAATACATTTGAGGAGTAAGTTATCCAACAAATTGCTGGAACAGAGCCCTGCTCTAAACCCCACTTTTCCCAGCCCAATAAACTGGAGATGACAAAAAGGCAGTGCAGCATGGCAACCTTTGTGGACTACTCAGCCAGAAAAGTGTCTGAATCTTGTCATGACTGTTGACCTTTTCCAATAGTGTTAGAATAATCCCTAGTATAATTTATAGCTAGGAGAATAAATGGGGAGTTGGGATCATAATTGATAGGTTGAAGAATAATTGGTAGATTCTCCCTATGTGGTGTGTTGGTGGGTGGTGTAGTGGCTCATGTGAGCTGCATGGTAAGGAAGGACTGCCCACTAACCCAGCTCACAAGAACCACCAGACTTACCAGCCACCACACAGCTCCTGCTTGCAGCTGCTGAATGTGAGTAGCATTCAGGAGTGCCTACAATTAGAGTTAAGATTCTCATATGATACCTTCAACATTGAACAGACGTAAATCTCTGCTTCTGATATAGTTAGAAAGAGGAACACATAAAAATTCTACCCAAACTGGTTGTAAAAAAAGAAAAAATAAATAAAGTAGCTATACTTGAACCCAATCTTTTTTGCCATCCAATTGAATAATTTTTTTTTATCCCATTTCCAAAGGAAAATTGTTCTGTTTAGCTTGTAGGGAGCCTTCGTTTGTGAAGAAAACAGTCATTCAGCCACATCTTGTATCTGCTAAGTATGCAAATGGAAACTGAAACTACTTCACAAAGGAAAGGAAGGAGATCATATAACAGACATTTTGAAAAGTTATAACTAAGATATTTATCCTGTTGGAGAAAAATTCTTTGATGAAGTTACAATTTGTCAATTTTTGAAGGCTGGTTTTCTTTGGTTGAAATAATCGTTTTCAGGGAATTATAGGAGAGCAAATCTGTTCTCAGGAAGTCAGTGGTTGGGGGATTCAATACAATGCATTCAAAGAATGGGAATGAAAACAAGTTATGTCTGATATTTTGATATTGCAGTGGTGGCCAAAACATGAGGATGAACCAGGTGGTCCAGTGCTTACAAGCAGATGATTTCAGTGCAGCCATAGTTGGCTACAGCTGAAAGAGTGCTCTTTTTCTTTGCTCAACAATACTTTCAATAGAAGATAAAGCTGTTTAGTATCTTTTAAAAGTATAATTGGCACCTTTATAGAAGCACCATTAGTACCTTTTAGAAACATAAATTGCTACTTTTTAGAAGCATAGTTAGTACCTCTTAGAAGCAGAATTGGTACCATTTAGAAGCATAATTGATAAAAAAAAAAGAAGCATAAAAGAATAGCATAATAATTGGTAAAAAAATTAGCATAATTAGGTAAGGCAAGGTAGCTAGGAGTATAATTGGCAGCTGTGAGCATAATTGGCAGCTGGGAGCATAATTGGCAGCTGGGAGCATAATTGGCAGCTGGGAGCATAATTGGCAGCTGGGAGCATAATTGGCAGCTGGGAGCATAATTGGCAGCTGGGAGCATAATTGGCAGCTGGGAGCATAATTGGCAGCTGGGAGCATATTGGTAATTGGGGGCATAATTGGTAGCTGGGGAGGGGGGCATAATTAGTAGCTGCGAAAATAATTGGTGTGGTGTGTTGGTGGGTGGTGTGGTGGCTCATAGGAGCCGCACTGCTGGGGAATGACAATCCACTAACCCAGCTCACATGGTCCACCACACTTGCCAGCACTCCATCCACAGCTCCAGCTGGCAGAAGGTGAATGTGCAGTGCATTCAGTGCATTCCTCTTAACCAAATTATTCTGTTCCAGATCCTCAAATGATATCTTCATTATTGAGCAGACATAAATCTCCTACTGCTTCTGATCAGTCAGAAAGAGAGCCATAACAAAGAATCCTACTCAATCGGTTAAAAAAAAAAAGTAGAACAGTTTTACTTGATGAAACCAATGTTTCAGCAGCCAGTTGAACAAAATCAGTTACCTTATAGGGATTTATCAATACTCTAAAGGTATATTGTTCCATTTAGCTTGTACATACAAAGTCTCATGTTTTCATCCTTAAATGGACAAACTTTTTTAATATTTTTAGCTAAACAGCTATGCTAAAACCACTGATATACCATAAATATAAAAAATAATGTATTAAGCTGTTACCCTATCAAACTTGACCAGATGTAATAACAACTATTATATTACTGCTAAAAGGTTATAACAAAGTGACCACGGTACATTAAAATGAAACTAATCTTGTGTAAAATCATAACTTATATATTAAAATAACAATTGCATATATCTGTACCTGCACCACTGTGGTGGGATCTCTCTCCTCATTGGTAGTAATGTAGAAGTTAGTCTGAGCATTGACTAAACGTGAGGTCCCAGGCTGGAATCTAAGTTCATACTGAAGGATCACCCCATTAGGTTGAGATGGAGTCTGCCACACCACCACAGTGCACAGTGGCTGCACATCCAGTGGAGGACCAGAAACTGCAAGTATGAGGGGAGGAAGTGTTGTAACTTACACTGCTATGCACTGGGCTATTCAATATACACGATGAGGAATGTCCAGTTCATATATAAACACTTTATCAAGTCAGTCAAATTACACCACAATATATGTAAAGGCTTTACTGTAAGAACTGCAAACTATCACATGTGCCAACTAAAGTTTCCCTGTGACCTACGTCCTTCTGCAGTGGTTGTGGGTGTGGTCGTGCACATCCTCAAGTGGCTGTTGGGGTCTTGATCACTCACGCCATTGTGAGTGGTCACCCTGAAGACATAGGATGTGAAGGGGGTCAGATCAGACACAGTGTAGGCCACCACAGCACCACTATCCTCCACACGGTCAGTGGCTAATATAAACTGCCCAATGGTGTTGGGGTCACTGTGCAATACTCCGTAGAAGAGGTCCGATCGCCCAGGAGTGCCTGGTCTGTTCCAGCTAATGGTTGCCGTGACGTCGGTTGTTGATGTGACCTGAATGTTCTCACAGGCACTGGGGGGACCTGCAAATACAACATAACAGCACAGCATGAAAACCCTTGTACATCCGTCACACCGCTGCCCACCTACAACACCCACAGCCTCCCTGAGCACTGACTCCTCTCTGTCACTGCTAAAACTCACTTTCATACTTTCTCATTGGCAAGCATCTCAATATTTTATATCATTTCTTACAACTGCTGTGAATAAAACAGAATCAAAATCTATACCAGTCTGCACTAACCTCAAATAACTGATAAATAAACAAATTAGAGGAATAAGCTACTACTCTGGGCTGGGGCTCCTTCATAAAAAGCTGAGTCAGTGATGGAGAAACTTGGAGATACCAACCACTGAACATAGAAACAAAATCATGCAATTCTTAAAGTTGGTGTGGAGTTCAAATGCTTGACCATCACTTGGCTACTTGAGAGTACCACTCCAGGCTGACTTAAATCTAACAGAAACTTCCTCGAAAGTAGCATATACAACATCCAGTGTGCATCAGGAAGATTAAACACATCTTCTTTGTGACAGACCAAAATATCATTAAAATAAGAACACAAATATGTTTCTACAGTTTGATTCTTTATTGAAATTCTTGAAATGAATCAACTCCTTGAACCCTTGAATCTCACAGAGTTAAAGCATGATCCTTGAAGAGTGTGAATTATAGCTTTTGAATTTGGGTTGAAGTCCTGGAGTTAGCAGAGACCAGAGAAATATACAACTACAACTTAAACTCTGAATCATGGAAAATAAACGTTTGCCTAATTTTGTAGTTTGTCAATGACGATGAAATCAGGAAAGAAAATGGTAACAAAACGGACAGTGTTGACTGATCATAGCCTCTTAAGCTGTGTGTGTGTGTGTGTGTGTGTGTGTGTGTGTATGTGTGTGCGTGTGTGTGTGTGTGTGTGGGCAGAGTGGCTGAGTAGTTATGGCCTTGGACTCAGGTTGTGAGTTCAAACCCAGCACTGACAGGAAAATTTTTCTCTCCTTCAACATCTTCCCACACCAGTCAACCCAGCTGTGATGGAGACCTGGAATTTTCTGGGGTGCAAATTCACTGGCCATGGCTTGTCAATCAGCTAAGGGTCCAGATGGGACTTCGGGTGCCCACACCCATAAGCTGAGAGTCTTGGTCAGTCCTCCTGCGAGTTCCTAGCCAGGCTCCAGGAGTTTTCTTGCACTGGCTCATAGTGCCTACTTAGTGCACAGGCACCCTGACTATGTCAGGTGCGTGTGACCGTGTTGACGGTAGCTAGACAATTTGCATTTTTTGCGTGTATGTGTGTGTGTGAGTGTGTGTGTGTGCATGAATATATGTTATATGTTTTTTGTATGTATATATGTATGTGTGTATGTGTGTGTGTTTGTGTGGAAATGAATCACAGCACGGCATGTAACAGAGTGGCACATTCGCTAAATAAAGTAGAGAGGAGGGAATTTTTCTATGTTTATTTTTGTTGTGATGATCACTGAGGAAATGTCTTAATCCAGGATGGGTGTAACATGATCTAAAGCAAGTGACATAAACAAGTTTTAAGAACAGGATTTAGACACCATCAAAAACTTCCCCAAAAATTCAGCCCCTGGAAATGCATTTATTGTGAAGAGTCAAACTGGCTGGCAATTTGCATGGACCAGGTAACCATAGAAGTACTTACAGGTCACAAGTTGTAGTAATTAATTATACAATATTTATTAATAATAGCAGTCCTCACTTGAGCATCCTGTCTCAGGGCCCTCCAGAGGGAAGTCGTTCCTGTAGAACCCTGGCAAGCACGCACACTCTGACGATGCCACCTCGTCTACACTCGTACTGGCCGGACACGCTTGACAAAAAGTGTCAGTCAGAGAACTGTATGTCCCAGCATTGCAGGCTGTCATATAATACATGCAATATGGTATAATTAACTTGAATTCAAGCTCACTTTAAACTGGCAACAGATAACTATGGCCACCTCACAACAGGAGGAGGACTTGGAATCCCACTGTGTCATTCTGAAGCAACTTTGGTTTCATAACTGCAATGTATGAATCTGACCAGCATTAACCATAGCGTCAAAAAAGAATATCATGAATGGATAAGCTAAGAGCTTATTATGCACCACTCAAATTACATTTATCATAGTGAAACATCTGTAATATTATATATTTTTCCATACCACAAGCTCTATTTCATTTCTTTCAAAGTTATAAAACTCAAAAGGAATTTTGAACTCAAATTTCACTTGTACGCCTGGATCTATGAGGTCTAACAAAGAATAAATGCTGGGTTTCATACAGAGGGAGGGGGCCCCTGGAATTTCCCACCCCCCCCCCCCCCCCCATCAAAAGTTTTCTACCCCACCCCCCACCCCCCCATGCAAAGGTACCCATATCAACTAACTCATAGTCTGACCCTTTGCTAAAAAAATGTATTTATCAAATATTATGAATAATGGAAAAATAATTTTAATATTTTTAGTCAGGATGATGGAAGAGTTTTTACTAGCTTTGAGCCTGTTTCACATCAAGATTAGCAGTCGCCAGTTGGGATAGTCAAGATACCCTTAGAGTTTGAGGGCATGCTAGGGCTATATTTAAAGCAGTAGTGCTTCAAATATATCCCTAGCCTGCCCTAGTACCCTAGGGGTGCGTGATAGCTAGTCCTACCAGTACTCCATATCTTCAAAATGATCTGTCTTCTCTTTAGTATTTCCTCCTTAAGTTTATTATCTCATTTCATTCAATATTCTAATAGTTGCATTATTTAACAAAATTTTTTTTTAATGTGAAGGGTCAGACTACAAGTCAGCTAATCCAAATTTCCCTCCCCCAAAGAAGTTAACCACTCCCTCAGATTTCTGGAAATGTTTTACATCAGTAATAGCATATAAGTCAACATTCAGAATTGAATCCTATGATTCTTCTCTTTAAAAACATTCAAAACTTCATGAAATTCAACTGCTAAAAGTTCAGGTCCCTCAATGGAAATTATCACAGGACCACCTAAATTTTGATAACCAATTTGTTGAGCTAAAGGATCTTTGAACTGACACTGTTCCCACTGGAAGAACGAGAATGATGCTTATCAGTTTAAATGTTTCTGGAAATATCCCAATGTAAGCTCCAGTACACTCCATGTGCACCTTCACTTCCCACATAGGTGGCACTTATGTAATTTTATTTCTTTCCATTAGTAATACTGTTCTTGCTTCAATGCTCTTTTGAATACCTGCCACTCTCTCATAAGGTCGTCCTTGTCATGAAGAGGATGGGAAGTATAGGTCTCACCATCATAGGACACTGTTGCTTCACTTCCATAAAATTGAGCCAAGGTTTTAATATCTTCTTTTCCATACTGAAAAAATCCTTCTTCTTCTTCTGATGGCAACAATGCTGGGTTGAAAATGGAAGAAGAAACAAGGAGCTTTACAGCCATATCAGAAAAGTGACTTTTCATGTCGGTGAGTAAAGCATCCATATAAGGTACTGCAACAGAGATATGAAACTGAGATACACACTAGAAAGATTAACTGTGCCGTGTATGAGGCTCTCCACTTCTGACAATAATCTGGTAATCTCCAAGTTTCTTAACCGTACATGTTACTTCCGAGCACCAATCTGTTCCATCTTCCTTGAGCAATTTCAGCTCTTTCTCTATGCTGTCAAGTATCAGAGGTAGCCTGCTCAAGTCAGCTGCTTGCCTCTGCATGAAGGAGTTCAGCTTTGCTATTAGGTCAAGTACCTTTGACAATAGGACTATACTAGTAACACCACAAAAGGAGCTATGGACTAATGCAAGGCCAAAGGCTTCTGCATCTCCAGTTGTGTCATAGAGATGGTGCAAGGTGGTAATCAAAGTCAGCAACTCCTTACGAATAGCTGAATAGCCAAATAGCTCACAAGCAGCACTCATGAGATAGCCACCTGGTATCACTGGGCTTACTACTTTCAGCTCTCGCAATTGAGTGCTGACTGAACTTTTTTGAGAGCTTCAGCTAATGCTGATACTCATCTGCCACTATGAGAAGTTACACTTATTGATGATAGAAACAGCACACTTAAAGCAGCAGCAATATACATGCATTGCTGAATTTTGCACATTCTATAGGATATAAAAATACTGCAACTGAGGTATACACTATATTTATTTGGGTTTCACACTACAGAGCTGCCATGACAGGTGGCTCACTAGATGCATACACAATCCCCCCCTCCCTCCCAAGAAAAAATCCTGTATGACACTCTGCAATGGATCACACAATTATTGAGTTGTTGAATGCCAGAACATTTCAAAATATAAATAAAGAAGTAAATACATTGTAAAATTCATCACAAGCAGTCTGCTTCAGAATGTGTCGTGGGTGTTGAATTCATTTTCATACCAAATGTTATTTTGGCTTCCTGATTCCTTCTGTTTTGTTAGTTGATACTAATAGTGTTACTATGAGTGCAAAATTAGCGAAAATTATCATGTGGTGTTTAATTAGCAATATGAAACTTTCATAATTGCCCATCACTCCAGAATTGGCAGGAAATTCGCCCATGAGGCAGATTTCTATATAAGGACATGAAGGTATGAAAACCTATTTTGATAGATTAACTCCCCACCTTAGGTTTAAGAACAATTATTTGGTGGCTTACATGAAGAACTATTTGCTATTGTTGGTGCAAAAAAGGAAATGATATTTAAGAAAAATACATGTACTAATTTGCTTACAGAAGATTCTCTCATGCACTAAATTTGGGATGACAAAGTAAATTAACACGGCAGGAAAAGTCAGATGTAGGGGGAAGGACCAGGAGGCTGCAAGATGTTCACCAACAAGTCACCTTGGATGTGAGAATGAATTACATCTCATCATGAAGAGTAAAGCGGAGGGCTCAGATATACAATAAGCCTCCTTGATCACAAAAGCCACCAGCAAACTGAAATTAGTGACAGGAAATAAAACTAAAAACCAAAGAGATTTTTTTAATTGTTTTTAATAAATGGTAAATCCTACTAGTAGTCAGTATTCATGCAGGTAGTAACTATCACACACCACTAGAATGCCTGGGCAGGCTGGGCCTATATTTAAGGCACCAATGCTTTAAATATAGCCCTAGAATATCCTGGTATCCTATTGTTCTATGGTAATTATTCCACGCTGGTGAAATAATTGTCTTCATAGTTTCTCCATTACTCTTCTTGGTGATAAGTTGGAAAAACCTTTTTTTTTCTATTCAACATATTTAAAATGGGGTGTTTGTTGTTGAACCTTTACCACGAACACACTGACAGACAGAAAGACAGGTAGACAGACATAGAAATACAAGCGTAAAAATAACGATCAGGTATTTTAAACCCAAGTCAATAAATCCCTACATAACATAACAAGAAATTTAGCTAATTCTATAACTACATTGGAAAAACTGCCTGTAGGGTGGGTTTTTCCCAAGATATATATATATATATATATATATATATATATATATATATATATATATGTGTGTATAAAACCAACTCACGCACAACATGACAATGAGTAAACTTCAACTATGCAATTGAAAGCAATGTAACCAGCTCAGTAAAATATTGGGACATAAAAAAGCGACCTAAATATCGAGAGAAAATTTTTTTTATCCCTGTACATTTGAAGAACAAATGTAGCTCATGAGAACACTCTCACTCTCTGAAACTGTCAATGGACCATAAATGTCTGTAAAAATGGGAAAAATTCTAGTACAACATTAGCTATACTAGCACATTTTAACTTGGATGCACACACAGATTAAAACTTCACAGATGCATCTACCAATACCTTCACATGCTGTAGAGCTGGAGTTGGTGTATCCTGGACTGCATCTGCACTGGGCTCCACCTGTGGCCTCATCAACACATTCATGAGTAGCACTCACTAGAATCACTTCCAGGCTTGTGACATTATATGCATTGGATGCACAAGTAGCACTGAAGGAGCTATTGGGGCCTGTCTGCAAAGGGAGAGGAGTCTCGGCATAGTTCACAAGTCCAACCACTCTTGCAGGGCACACAAAGTAGTAGATAATGATGCGTACTATGGTCCCACACGTTCCCTCATCCCTGATGCCAAGGTAAAAACCATTAAAATTGTCTATGGGTTCTAAACCTTTTGTTTGGGTCTGTCCACCGCTTTCAGTACCTTCAACACGGGATGATTCCACGGTACCAAACAAAGGAGAATAATTCAGTTCATTTTCTCGTTCAGAACTGCTGGCCACAGTGTTTCTGTCATAGCGGAACAAGGATAGGAAATCAACTGAGCACGTATCTGGGTCTAGCTGGCATTGTCTAAAACCATCGTTTTGTATTTGAAAGAATACTTCATGGGCTGATTGGTAGCTAATGAACTGTGAAAACATCCAGTTGTTCTGAGCTGCATTACCTCCCGTTAAGAATGCACACACAAAAAGTGGATTTGCACAAAGGGATCCCATTGGGGACCAAGAATGTCCATCACCATCTACATCCCGTGTGGTCCACACTGGGTTAAGATTCGCCGGATCGTACAGATTTCTATAATCGTATGTATCCAGGAGAATTTTCCACTCAGCTGGAAACATTCGGTTGTTGATGTTCTGAGTCCCCGTTCTACAACTGGCATTATAGTCTCCGGGAGCTTGCCCAGATGTCAGAGAAATGCTTGCTAGCAAACACAAAAAAACTTTTATCATTACTGTTCTTCTGTAATTGCAACAGTAAAATATCAAATTTGAATGGGAACTGTTGCTATGTGGACGTAATAGTGATTCCCTGATTCACCCACTCCACCTTAGTCAGGACCGTTGTACAACTTCCTGTTATATGTGTAGGAATTTCCTCACAGAGCCCACTTCTGTTTTAAACATGGTGTTTCTCACTCATCATGAAACCTAAGTTTTAAAGAAATGCATAAATACAGGGCCTGTTGAGTGCAGAAATGTCCACAAAAAACCTCCATGCAAAAGCATGACCCATATTCAAATGAATTCTTTTCTTCTTTCCCCACCTCAGCACAAACTCATGGCTATTGCAAATGCTGATTTTTCTCTCCCTTTTAAAATTTTTTATTATTTATAAACTAGCAGCATATACCCAGCGTTGCCTGCCAATATAGGCTAAAATCCAGTAGTTGAACATGTCTTGCCAGTAGGAAAGGTGATGGTGGAGAAGATGTATTATTAAGAGAGAAGTGGAGCAAATTATTATTTCAGTTTATTATTTTCCTTGGATGCTATTTAAGTAGTCACAATTAATATATCACAACCAAATCAATTCTCATTTTTTATCTCATTTTTAACAGCAATAATTTAAAGTTGCATGTCTCAGTCAATATATCAGAATCTTCAATTACCTTTTTTGTTCTTTTTTTACATCAATGCTCTCGGATACACTATGTTCCTCATCTTCTTGCTTGGCGCCAATATGTGCAAGTTTCTTGCAGAGCTGACGTGGGAACATGCGACGTACAGCTGGCCACGGCTGAACATGCCGTCAATCAGGTCAATGCCAGCCACCTTCAGTGTCTGCCCCTGATACTTGTTGATCGTCATGGCATAGCTCACCCTGACCAGGAACTGGACCCTCTTGGTGGTGGCTCCTGTTTCTCAGTGGTGGTAGTGGTGGTGGTGGTGGTGGGTGTTTGGTCGTGGTGGTGGTCCGTTAGTCCTAGAGTTTTTCTGGCCAAAATACCATTTTTGGCTTTTTCTCATTACCATGGTAACCATTTTGCAAAATTTTTAGCCCATGTTTTAAGTTGGGTCAAAACCTATCATCATGCCGAGTTTCAGAGAAATTCACCTACCGGTTTGGCCGGAATGATGGTACAAACATACAGACAGAGTGACAGACAGACAGACAGACAGACAGACAGACAGACAGACAGACAGACCGACCGACCGACCAACCGACAGACAGACAGACAGACAGACAGACAGACAGACAGACAGACAGACAGACAGACAGACAGACAGACAGACAGACAGACAAATTCTTCTTTTTTTCCAGACATGCCACCTGACTTAAAACCATCTCAGGGTGGGTCTCCTCCATCCCTAAAAGTTTGGTCAAAATCTAACAGAGGGATTTTGAGAAACAGACGAAGAGTTACATAGTTACATAGGTCTTCTAATATATATATATATATATAGAGATAGATATCTCTGTTCCTTTTATGATCCTTTTCTGTATACATTTAAGATACTTGTCTATTGCATGAATTTCAAGAATCCACACTTCTGCTTCCTTGGGTATTTTTATTTTTAAAACAGGTCTGCCTGATTTGTGGTTATTTGAGAATTGGATACACTTCCAAAAGGTCACCTATTACAGTGCACTAATAACAAATTAGCCCATTTTTGAAATTGGCATTCTAGATCATTTGATCATATCTAATCTGCTTTGAGGGGGAAGGTACCCATTTTTCATTAATTAAGCAATATATCAACAATGTACCATAACTTTGTTGTCATTCACCCCTACCCTTAATTTTATTGCGAAATGAAAGCTTTATTCAAATGCTTTCCAATGATATGCTTTATGACATGTATTGTATCCCACAACAAAAAAAAAATCCCAATATCCCACAAAGTCCCTCCACAAAAAGCTGAATGGATCCCATTTAACTGAAGGGAAGTTTCCAGTTACCACCGAAGTGTGTCTTAATGGACAGATAGCCACACAACCCTTTTAATTTTTTTTTTTTTTTTTTTTTTTTTTTTTTTTTTTTTTTTTTAAATCCCTCAAAATTATAATAGCTAACAGTGAATTTTACTATAGGATCTCAGCACTCATAATAACTGGAGGGGGTTTTACACTTAAAAGATAATGTATAAGAAAAGCTACAGAATGATGTATGTATAAGTAAATTTCCTAAAATTTTACAAAGATACAAGTGTTTCTAGACGGAATATCCACATTATCCACATTGACAGGAAATCACTTTTTACTCTGAGAAATCAACATGGTCTCCATAGCACATCTTCCTCAAATCCACCATAACTTAGCAATGGATCATCCAAATTGCTTCATACTTGAAAGACAGCTTCTACAGATTTGTGCAACTATATAATCAACTAAACAGAAAACCAATAATGAGAAATGGGGACTTTTTCCCCTTGAGGAAGTAGCTCCACATGTCAAAATTTATACAGGATAATTACCATAATAATGATAATAATTAAGTAGCCTGCAACTTTACTGGAATACCAAATATTAGACTACCAAGAGAAGAAAATCTGCATACCCCATACATTAATGGATTGTGGAAGTAACATGGGCTGGGTTACACCTGTCTACACCTCTTCTTGTGGGAGTGTGAGGCTAATGATGCCAAATATAGTACTCATGGAAGAGGAATCAGTCCAAGATTACTATAGACATCTTACATGTTGTCCATGCTATCAATTTAAGATTTGTCAAGATGTATACAATGTTATTTGTAAATTTGACTATCTGCTTTGCTGATAGTTATGTTTTCACACCTTATGCTTGGATCAGCAAGTTTTGGCTTTACAGTTGTGTGTTCTACATTGTAACCTTCCAGTGAAGCTTGAACTGAAAATAAGGGCAAACATATTAGAAGTATTGTGAAACTTCTGCAGTCTCCCAGTGAGTACAAACATCAACTCTATTCCACAGTAGTTTAGCTGGTAACATTAATCTTGCTTATGCCAGAACAAATGCAATCAGTGAGAGGTCATTCAGTGCTCTTCCCAGTTAGAAAACCTGGCTAAAAGTACTATGCAGCAGTTTAGACTAAATTGGTGCATGATCCTTCACCAAGTTATAATATTTGACTGACACCACTTGATGGTCTGTGCAGCATCCTCCACTTCCTGCCTCCATGCAACACAGTCTTGTGCCTTCTGGTGCTAGTTATCCTTTGCATTGAGGTGGTGAAAGTCGGTGCAAATGATATCATTCCATCTCAGATATGGTACCCCAAGTGGTCTTTGAACTATGAGCAGGAGTGGTGCATAGGAGAAGTTGTTTAGGTACACGGTGGTCATCCATTCATGCAAGGTGGCCCAGGAAGCATAGTGGATATTGCATTAGGGTGGTGTCAATGCATTCCTGCTGCGCCTGCACCCTGATAGATGTATTCTCCTCTCCTTCCATAGTGAAATACTCAGGATGCTGCAGAGACTTCTGTTGTTGAATGCTTGGAGGTGTCGGACGTCATGGGAGAGAAGCACTGCACTTAACAATCTGTACATCAGCACCAGGAGGATGACAGCTTTCAGCAGACATGACTTAGTTGAGGTGCAGATCCTTTTTTTATACCACAGGACCCTGCTGAATGAGCTTAAAGTGCTCAATGCCTTTTCATGGTGTGTAAGCGGAATAGTGGGCTCTGTCTGTCCAGATGGAAGGATGGCCAACACCTTGGTCTTCACTGTGCTGACAGTCAGGCCCATTGAAGGGCAGGTGGAATCAAATGATCTTAACATTTCTACCAGATCACTTTTGGAATCGGCAAGAAGCACCATGTCATTGGCATATGCCAGGTTGTTGAGAAGGAGCTCATTGATAAACTTCTTCTGTCCACCTACTAGCTTTTGTTCACCGATGTGTTACAGTAGAGCAAGGCTCTTCTGCTGGTAATTCTGTATTGATAACTTTGTGACAATATCAAAGAAGATGTTGAAAAGGACAGTTGCCATGACATCCCTGGTGGACCCCAGTGTGGACAGCAAACTCCAGATAGTTTTTGCCATAGGCTTTCACAGAGGTGTGTGTGTCACTGTGAAGTGCTTGAATGATCTTGATGACCTTCTCTAGGATGCTCTATGCATGCTAGAGGATGTACTGCAACGTATTTCTATTTACCAAGTCATAGGCCTTCCTGAGATAAATAAAGGCCATGTACAAGGGACATCGAAACTCCTGTGATTTCTCCATGTCAATTCTTAGGACAAAGATCTGATCTGTACAGCCACGTCCCCGACATAACCCACACTGTCTTTCGATGAGTTGGCACTCTCCTACTCACTTTGTGTGTGTTAGGATTGCTTTGCCAATGACTTACTAGAAGCATTCAATAGGGAGATCCCATGATAGTTATCACACTGACCCCGAGAGCCATTGTTCTTAAAAATAGGCACAATAAGGTGTTTCTGCCAGTCAGCTGGGACTGACTCCTGCTTCCATATTTGGTCAGTAAGCTTCTTCATAGCCTCCACAACTGCGAATCCCCCAAATTGGAGCAGCTCCACTGAAGTACCATCTTCTCCAAGAACCTTGTCTTTCCCAAGAAGATGCAGTGCTCTGATAACCTCTGCAACTGTCAATGGCTCGGAGAGAGCTTCTGCTTCTGGGGATGATGGTGCACAGAATATTTTCAGCAAAATGTCATTGTCCACGGATTTTTCACAATTGAGCACATCAGAGAAGTGTCCTGCCATTGTATCGAGTTTGTGGGACATGCTGGTAAGTTGGTCAACACCGTTCTTTGCAAGGAGTGAAGGGGCTCTGGTTTGGAGACACAGTTAAGCAGGAGACGCAGGTCTCAAATCAGAGATCCTCCACGGCCTTCTGTTCTGCCACTCTAGTGCATTCCTCCACTTCTGCTGCCTTAGTGCTCAACCAGTGGTTCCTGCCTTCTCACATACTCGCACACACACACAATGACATGCATGCACGCGCACACACGCACCCTCCCCACTGCAGCTTCTTCCAAGAAATCCATCAATCCAGAAATTCTATCTGCTTGCCTGCCTGCCTGCCTGCCTGCCTGCCTGCCTGCCTGCCTGCCTGCCTGCCTGCCTGCCTGCCTGCCTGCCTGCCTGCCTGCCTGCCTGCCTGCCTGCCTGCCTGCCTGCCTGCCTGCACACCCACCCACCCACCTACCTAACTAACTAACTTACTGCTGATTTTTTCCTATGGGTAAGTATTGTCACCAAAACCAGGCAGGCTAACCAGATCACTGCTTGCAGCCTGTGCCAGGCAAGTAATGAAAGAAGCCTATAATGATGACTGCAAAACATGTAAATCTGAGGAGGTACATTTGAGCTTTAGATTAATTATGGTCTCAGAAACAAAACAAAAGTGAAGGCCACAGCTCTACTACTGGAATATGATCTTGATCTAGGAGATTATCCTCTTTATCCTGATCAGATCATTCAGAGAAGGGAATTTTTTTTCTTTATAGAATTTTTGAGCTGCTGCCCTACCTCTTTGCTAATAACAACATAACTATCCAGCTGGCTAGCTGTTCATCTGGTACAGACAATATCACTGGAAGTAGATCACCCATGTGTGGCAAGAGAGTTTCACAGAGGAAAAATTGCCTGTACATAAATCCACAAGAGCATTCTTTGCAATAGTCTTGATTATTGTGCTGGATGGTAGCTTCACCAGAGGTGACTCACAAACTAACTTACTGTTTAAAAAAATTATCAGGAAAGAAAGGTGCAGACAGTAGTGTGAGACATCATGAACAGAACCTGGTTTCCCAGAAACTTATTCAATTAAATGACTAAAGTTTCTGTGATGAAGGACATGAGGAACCCTTTATAAGAAGATTCATCTGATCTGCTTGCAATAGACACAAAGGTTATTACTAACATAGCTACTGAAGCAATGGAAACTACCCATCACATCAGAGGAAAGTCCCAGTTTAAATTTTTCATGGAAATCTTCAGACACAGGATGAGAAGTCATTCTCTCAGCCCACAAGAAGAATCAAGCCTCATTCATTTCTCAACAATTCAAAGAAGAAGGTATCTTTGATGTAGAAGGACTGCTCTTTATGATGCTCTTTATTACATGTCAAAGTAGCCAGTGTGAACTGGAAGAAATTTTTACAACCCTAAAATTATGCCATTCCACCATACCCAGAGTGACAATGCTGTCAGGTTGCATACCTGTCAAAAGTCTTAATTGGTCAACATACTTGAAGCAGAGGTCCCTCTATCAGACTCAGAACCAATGGCAGAAGTCTTAGTCATTGATGGCTCCCTATTGATCAATGAACTGCCTCCACCTATTCATAGATGTTTGATGATTTGGCTAGACAAGAGATCTGTACTAAGCTGGAATCTAACTGTGCATTCTACAGAATGGTTGATGTCTTGCTTGAACGCTATGACAAGGACAGTCTTAGCTTAGGTCTAAGACAATATCCAAGGGAGTAAAATGTGTCAAGAGAAGGGTTGAAGGAACAAGTAGAACTCCAAATATCTGGAATAGCTTTTTGAGAGAAGACATGAACAGGATGAAGTTGTTCCCGATCCTTGCAGACAAAATTAAAGATGTGGACAATGTAGCAGTATCATCATGACAAGGTGTGAGGATGCAGTTTATAACAAGGCAAGGGACCTTTTCAAAGTATCCCCATGTCGACATAAGAGGCAAACACAAGACTCTTTGTATATACCAAAGATACCGTTCTTATAAGGTACAGACAGTGATTATCGAGGCCAATGGCATATGTGGATGTCATAGCTGTATCTGTCTTTACTTCCCTCGAGGAACTTGGTCTTCGAAACTGTGGGTGGCTTACAAAGGAGCCAATGCAAGATTGACTCCTATCCATGATGTAGTGTCTGCTATAGGGCTTGAGAAATTAAGTGTATTTCTGTTCTTTCACTGGATGTGGTGCCATGTCCGCTTTTTGTAGAAAGGGCAAAAAGTGGGCAGGACATACATAGACTGTGTTTGGTGAAATTGGCAGGACCTTTATCAAGCTGAGTCAGTACACAGTAATAATGGATGTTAAAGACATTTAAGTCATCAAAAGGTTTTTTTGTCCTCATGTACGACAGATTTTGTGCTACCACCAAGACATGAGTCTACTGACACAGGCAGCCCTCAAAGAACATGTCAAGCATGCAATCTATCACACAAAAATTGTCTGAGCTGAAGCAACTAGCCCTGAGTCAGACATCAAGTCCCCTGCTGATTATTGATGGAAGATGGAGACACATGGAGAATTTATTGGATAACCCTCACATCGATTGCACAATTGCAGAATTGCAGAAAGCTGCCAGTAGTTGACAAACTATTATTGCAGGAAGGACTGCACTAGGAGATACAAATACTTCAGATCAGGACTTGCCTGCACAGCACTCTGTGGATGTGGGTGCCAGTAACAAGTGGTGTTATCAGGGTCAACTTGTACAGACAATTGAAAGTGAATGATATTGTTAATTCTCCTGTCTCCTGGACATCACTTGTGGTGAGAAAGTGACTATGTGATTCAAAATTGTAATGTAACATGTAACCTTTAACCTTGAGTATAATTTTTGTGCACCACCTACATGTAGGGAGCATTCACTCACTAAACAAATTTGATTAAAATCAGGTTATTAGTCAAGGAATCAGTAATCGGACAACTCAAAACAAAACAAGGTAACAGTATACAACAGAAGCTCCTCCACCAGATGCTAATGGTATTGCTGCTGTTTTCTGTTGTGTTGATCTCTTGTTTGTCATTTGTTTTTTTTTTTTCTTTTTTTAAATTTTATTGTTGTATAATTTTATTATTGTATAATTGGTGTTTCTTAGCTCTGCACTTAGAGTTGGGTGGGTAGTCCTACTTGAACAACACTGTGGTGCTGGTGGAGGATATAGGGGAAGACACAGCCGCACTCTTGTGTGTCACAAACAACCAAGACTGCTGCACCTCCCCTGGGTAGGACAGTTCTTCTATCCAAATGGGTCAGTAGTTCCTGTGACTAATGTGGAACACAGTCTCTACAGTAACAGTGGCGACCAACTCATCCATCTCAACAGGAGAAATGATGATGTCATTCTTACATTGGGAACCTATCGCTGTACGATCCTAGATGCCAATGCAGTGAACCAGAACTTGTACATCACTTTAGGTATGGTGGATAGTGATGGTGTTTTGTGAGTATGAACATACTGAAATGAATATTTGGATAATTGACATGGATAGGGTGTTTTCTTTGTTGTAAACTGGTGACTGTGGACATTGCACTGTGCTTTTGAAAGTCTTTGCTTCACAGGTAATATTGTATAAAAGAATTTTTGGATTCCTTTTAAAATTTATTTGATAATTGTAGTACACTCAACTCCCCTTATCTGGACTCCCCACATCCGGGCACTCTCTTTTCCTTCCCCAGCTGCAGATAGATCAACTGAGTTCCACAATACCACGTTCTGTACTGCTGGTTTCTCTTCCATTTTCTTATTTTTTTTTTTTTTTTTTTTTTTTTATTGCTCATTTTATGAAGTTATATTTTCAAGTGAGACAGGATAACTATGCCTTCTGCTGGTTTTGTATTTGAAGAGCTAAAAGTTTCATGTCTTGACCAATGGCCACCTGGCCCATAAAAAAAGGTCTGTGATGACTTTGGAGGAGAACATGGAAATTATTCTCATGAGCTTGAGATAAGAAACCTTCCAAGGATCTTTGCACAAAAAAAAATTGGGATCACAGTGAAGGATTCAATGCCTAGGAGATCTCACTGCTGTGACTGTACTCTCAAGGCACTGGACCAGATCATTTTTCTTGTAAAGAAATAGCAAAATGATCCAACCAGGATAAGACAGAATTCACTTCAATAAATGTTTAATCCTACTTTTACTTGCAAAAATTAAATGAGCATCACCTAGTGCTTGTGTGTGCACACAGATGATGTTCTATGCATTATGTATATAAAGGCATGAAAAGTTAGCCAAATAAGAACTAGCACTGGAGAATGTATGGAGTGTTCCCAGATATGTCTGTTTTTGAGTTACGGGCACTGCCCGGTCCCAAACTGCCCGAATAAGGGGAGTGTGACTGTATTACAAGGATATATATATAACGATAGTGTTTTATAAGGATAATGTAATCAATAGCTCTGCTAAGAAAATGTGAGAAAGTACGGACGTATAAGGTAATTTCAGAATTAGTCCATTTTCATATGGTAAATAGTGTGCTGTTTTTCGTGTATGGGTAGGTGTTTTTTTTTCTTCTTTTTTTATCCTCTTTTTCTCCCCTTCCTTCCATGTTATAGTGGTTAGTTGACCCTCATCATATTTTACCAGATATATTGAGATATCCGTAAAATGAGCCACTACATGAAAGCTTTCATGATGCTAATCAATTGTTGGTTTTTTTTTGGTGAATAATTCTAGACACTTGGAGTGTCTTTGGGAGTGATGTTGGCTGAAACTACAAAAAAGGCAACTAAAGAGCTACAGATGTGTGTTTTAAATGAGATCATAAGTTTCTTTTTAATATTTCCTCATGCCATTTAAATACCAACCATTCCCTAATACAGACATGGGTAGTCCAGCACTAACACCTGTAGCAAATGATTACTGTAGTATTTTAAAGCAATGTTTAGATCAGTCAAAATAATTGTTTAAAACACTTAAAGATGAGGTTAAAGTTATGGTAGGATTTACAACTTTTTGTTTCCATACAGTAAAAGTGCTTAGTTGTAACCACAGGGTTTCCTTACTGTAAAAGCACTTTGTTGTGATTAATTAGGTGTAAACAACAAACATTGGTGTTTCTGGACAGTAAAAGCACTTAGTTTTGACCAATTAGTTGTAACAACAAACTTTAGTGTTTCCAAACAATAAACAGTTGGTTAAAAATCCATTCTTGAGCAAAACTTGTGAATGTATGCTGCCACCCCACCCCACCATCCAAGTGTTTCTGGACCTGTGTGCCACAAGTAGTAATGCTATCACACTCTTTCCTCAGGTTAGCATCAGGCAAATACCCATGAGTCAAAAGTGTTTTAGAAATATTTTAAGTACTCCCCAAATAACTGATTCTCAAATAGAATATGTAATCATATCTTGACAGCAAGCTAACAGCATCCATGAATACCACAACACCCTTCTGACTGTACCTTATTACCCCGGACCAAAATGCCACCTTTATGAAGGATCTCAATTCGAATCTGTTAGAATAAAAGAAACAATACAGCAGTTCCAACTTTACACTACCCAGAATACACTAAATATCAGTTTACCCTATAGAGCCTGTGACAGTAACCCTCTGGGCTTTAGGTTTAAAAATATTCCATGAATTCTCCAATTAAACATTTTATGTGATTAATTGCATGAATTATTGCTATATGAATTGCATTTAGTATCAACTGTAGTGCACATTTCTTCTCTGCCAGTGTACAGTGGGACTCCAGCCACCTGTGCCTCCTGCCCCACTGCTGAGCTGCTCATCTGTCCAACAATTCCTCCACCCACATTCCCTCCCTGTCCTCCATGCACTGAGTGTCCTCAACAGTGACATGTCCTCCAACAGTGACATGTTCTCCAACAGTTACATGTCCTCCAACAGTGACATTTCCTCCAACAGTTACATGTCCTCCAACAGTTACATGTCCTCCAACAGTGACATTTCCTCCAACAGTGACATGTCCTACACCGTCCACCTCACCACCTCAGATACCAGGTACAGTGCACAGGCTGATGTTCTCCAGGCTGTTTTACCCATGTGATATGTGATGGGTTGGTTCTGGAATAGAAATATAGTTAATTCCCATGTCAATGTTGCATCTTGTTGTGCAGAATTATTCTCCACAAGGAATAGGCCAATACACTTTGATAGTTCATAAATGATTTTATATGTACAACGTGGTGTGTATTTCTTTCACTATAAAGTGTGTGCATGTATATCAGTGTAACATTGTGTGTAAAACTTGATAGCTAAGCCAAAAAATAATTGAATTTCGGTCCAGCAGTGAAATAAGAGTCTATAGCCTCTCGATAATCTTTCTGACACTGTATAATTTAAAGTTGTATAGTGTGAATTAATTCATCTTCATCATTTGGTAAAGTATATATACTCCTATTTCTGTCACTTGCTCCCTGACCACATAGTTGTGCTTGTGGATGTTATCCACATTTATAAACTGAATAGTTTTTGGTATTTCTTAAATATCCTCAATGTTTGGAATTCTATTGGACTACTAATAGTACGGTGAGAGCAATACAATCTGAGTGTGTTGCTAATCTCTGTTCGCACTGACTTGGGCCCCAGAAGTCAGCGGTTAATTACTGAAGTGATGTATTGCATGCTTCAGCCCATTAACTTCGCCAAAAGAGGTTTAAAGTATGCATGCAGCAACAAAAAAACACCCACAATAACCTATTGCAGTTGATCCGCGTGGAGGCTGGAGTTTTTCAAAGGTTTGCAAGACTTGCATTTCTAAGGCATCTGATGCTTGTAAGCCTTCTCAAACTTCTCAACTGATACGTAAGCAGTGCTATTGTAATCTTTTATCACGCAAAACTCCATTAGCTAATGCCAATGCTTGCATTTTGTTTTTTTTGGTCGTTGGTTGCTGTAGCTTTCCAAGACAATGACACAGACTATTTGGAGAGTGTTTTACCTTTACCCTAAAACCTTTACATTTCTGACATACTACAACTGCTACATCTATTTCAGACTTGCCTGATCCTCATGAGTTACGCAAGTGAGAGCCAGACTAACATTGGGGAGAGATATATGTTAAGGGCTAGGAATTATTATTTAGAAATAATGATAAATTTATATATTTAAAGAGCCTGCTCCTTCTCTGTTGTGCTGCTATACTGCTAACTCTGATACTGACCTTGTGTCTCAGAAGCAGTCCTCTTCTTCCAAGTCTAACTGCCAGACCAGTACCTACTCTGAGTCAGAATGTCATGCCAGTACTCCTCACAAGTGTGATAACCATCACTCTACAGAAAAGCAATAATGCCTCACAAATTAAAAGAGAGCTCCCTCATCAAATCCTGGTTACGACTATGGGATATATCCTTGCATATTTTCCCTTCTCTATAGGGAGTATTGAACCATTCAATACAGTGATGATGAACACTACCTCGTGAAATATCTTCCTTCAAGAATAGAGATTTGTCACCCTCACAAGAACAGGATAATACTGAGAATTATCTTTCTTCAATTTGAGAGAGTTGAACCACTCGACAAAGCAAACATGGATACATCTTTGTAATACAGATTTTAGTACACCTCAACAAAGTGAAACGGATCACATCAAGAACTTACACCTTCAGCATGGAGACACTTATGTAGCTGACAAGACTGGACTAAATACTATTCAAAACATGGATTAACATCAATGGAAATAATATGACAGTTTCATTTATCATTAATTCATGTATCATACATTTTCTAATTGGCTGGCTTTATAAACATCCTTCTTGAAAGGATGATCCGCTGTCTAGCTTAGCAACCGCTCATTACTGGCGGTTTACTTACTTACTTACACCTCATTATCATTTGTCCACTAATTCATGTATCTCACAATTGGTTTTTGCTATTGATTTCATTTCCAATGTATTCAACAAAAGTTAAAAAAGAAGAAAAAAAGTTGTTTATTTTTCCTCTCTGAATATTTCTTTACTATCGTCTTCTTTAGTCTTACACAAGTTTATTTATTCATAGAAATGATAAAAACATACCAAAATAAATAATGAATATACAGAAATAAATACAGAAATAATGTATATTAATGATAAGAGATTATATGTGACAAACTTGGCTATTTTCAACAGCCATGGTATGTCCTTAAGAACAAATTGCAAAAAGCATAGTTATTGCCTTCCTTGCTCTTCTTGACCAACATCTTGAAGTTGGACACTTTACTGCACTTGAGAAGATTGACATGAACAACAGATCTTTACTTTCAGCCACTTTGCCTTGAGCAAGAAGTTATTAAAAGGTAGAGGGATTAACTAATTAACTAGTTAATATGATGAAATGAACTTGATATGGTTTCACTTACATAAACACAGTTTGTCATTAGTCACAATTGGTTTGCAGCAGTTAAATATGCATTCTAACAGAGATATTGGTGTTTCATCATTACTGCACACACAACTTTGATGCCACATGTGAATGTATTCCACTGCGGTGTTGTCTACTACTGGGATGGAGGAACCAACAGGTACAATGCATATTAATGTATATATACACATCTTTCCTTCAGAGGATGTAATCGAGAAGGATTCATTCCATACTTTACCACAAGTCTTCATCCTATTCTGTTCATTATGCAAATCCTATTCTGTTCATTATGCAAATCATTGTATTTTAGATTAGGACAGAATTTATTTTACTCTATAATTTCGAGTGATAGGTTTTTAAAGGCTTAGCAGGAAGCAACTTGCTCATTTACATGCTAATTCCTTTTCACAAGCCTTTGTCTTATATCAGATCATAAGGATTGTGTGGTGTAGGTTGACCTAATCCTGTCTCTCCTGCAGTCATGTGTTCCCATCTTGAGCCAGAAGTGGTTGTGATCATAAGGAATGTTGAGTATATCCAATGTACTTGCCTCTCTTAGAAGTTCAATGGAGTGTGTACGCATGTGTGATTGCATGCTGAAGATTTTAACACAATTGCAACTAACAAAGGCCTGGTTTAACCACATGACTACAAATTATCAGAACCACAGTTATCCTTGGCTGTGTTCTGTGACCTAGTTGGGTCACATATATCTCTGTGTATCTACTACATTCATTGTTGCTGTGATAACAATGTCTTAAAAGTATATCGGGTTTTTTTTTTATAACTTCATCATAATAGGAAGGGGGAGGGGGGAGGTGTGGGTGGGTGTGTCTGTGCATGTGTGTGTGGTGGAGGGAGGGGGAACTGGTGAACATAGTTGGCCAGATCATTAATTGCTTCTTTTTTCAAATTAAAAAAAAGATGAGTGAAATCATTCTTCAGTTATATATATATATATATATATATATATATATATATATATATATATATATATATATATATATATATATATATATAAGGAGATGTCTCTATCTGTCTGTCTCTATGTTTGTACCATCATTCTGGCCAATCCTGTGGGTGGATTTCTCTGAAATTTGGCATGATCCCACCTGGACACACCTCTTCCTTTACCTGTGTAAGGCTAAAAATGCCAAAAATGATATATCAGCCCAAACACTTGACCCTAAGGAATTAGACCATGAACCCATATATATTTGGAATCAATATATTCTGAGGAATGTTCAAGTACATGTATATGACCACACCCATTTCTGTGTTCATGTCAGGCCCAATTAAAGCCAAAAATGGTATTTTGGCCAAACAAACCCTTGGAGCGACAGACTTAAAACATGGTATGGCATGCATACACAAATTGACTTTGGGAATAACATGGGCGGGATCCCTCCTTGCTACACCACTTTCCCATTGGTGTATAAAGAAAAAAAGTGCCAAAAAAAGCAAACTTCTGAATTAAGATTGAACGTAAGGAATTAAATTCACAAACCCATTTAATATATATTTTGGTTGTATGTATGTATGTTTGTACATATGTGTTTAGGCATCACGACCAAACACTAGAACCAAAATGGTCGAAATTTGGCATCAGTTCTCTAAGAATCTGAGTGAGCATTACTAAACACATGAAGGCATGGTAATAGGTGAGATTTTACCATAGCCACACCCATAGAAAGTCATTTTGGTTAGAAAAAGCTATTTTAATGACCAATCAGGCTGAAATTCTGCATGTGTTCCCCAAGTAAAACAGTGAGCGTATTAACTGAACTAGGTTTACCAATGGGTGTGGTTAAGTTGTAGCCAAAGGAGCAAAAGGTCAAAATTTGAGTAGCTTCTTTTATATTTCATGTTGATATTGACCGGGCAATGTCGGGTATATGCTGCTAATATACATATATATATATATATATATATATATATATATATATATATATATATATATACACACACATATACATATATACATATACATATATACATATATACATATATACATATACATATATACATATATATACATATATATACATATATATACATACACACACATATATATATGCACACGCACACGCACACACACACACACACACACACACACACACACACACACACACACACACACACACACACACACACACACACACACACACACACACACACACACACACACACACATATATACACACATATACACACACATAATATATACACACATACATATATACAGACACATATATACACTCACACATATATATACACATATATATGTGTATGTCTTGTCACAGGATGACACTTCAACCTCGAAGTCAATGAGAAGGCACAGTCCACGAAATAACATTATTAATGAACTTGATATTAAATATACTTGTGTGAACTATTACTAGTTTATGATGTTTGTGTTTTGTTGGAGGTATTTCATTGGTCAATGTATGTTATCATGTATGGGCATGTGTTCAGACTGGGCCATAGCCTATTTAAAGGTGTGGTTTTTGCAGTCAGCAGATTTTGACTCAGTGTGACCAGATTTGGTGAATTTTCCCCTATTTGGTGAATTTTGAGGGTCAGTTGGGGGGAAAAATCTCTATTGGGAAATTCTCAAAAATGCTATATTAGGTGACTTTGGAGGTCAGTTCTTTTTTTCTTTTTTTTTCTTCTTGTTTTTATATTAATGTGGTTGATTGCTTCTGTTTGCTCACCAAGGTTGTGACAGATTAATTAAATCACCATCTCTGCTTGCTCATCTCCACTATTCTCTATTTGTATTTTTCCTTATATGATAGTAGCAGATAGCTTCTATTTTTAGATCACCTCGGCCTGTTTCATGCTGATTTAACCACTTACCAGCTGATTTTGAAGATTTTTTAGATGATTTGATCCTCACTTTCATGCATTTTACCTGGCCCAGTATAGCTAAAATTTCAGATTTAGGCCAGCTGGTTTTTGGTAGATTATGAAATAATCATCGACTGGCCCAAACACTTCGTCAGGGCTTATGAATGAATGTGAATTATTATCATAATTTGGGTTTTTATTTTGTTCTTTAGCAAGTTAAATGTCATTTTGTTGGATTTAGGCAAGATGGGATAATGGTCAAAGTACAAACAAGAGTTCAAGAAAGAATGGAAACAACTGAAGGAGTGTCAAGCATGGTCGGATGGAGATGGTGATTCAGCCATTGTACTCTATGTAAGGTTGTGTTGAATCTACACCTTGGCGATTTAAAGTAGCATTCACAAAGCAAGTAGCATATCAAAATATTAAAAAGTAAGAAGAAGCAATACTATGGAAAGAGCATATGGTATGTAAATGTATGCTTACTAGACAAAACTGGATATATCTACAGAAATATTTTAGTGTATTTATTGTGATCATTATTTGTTGTCCAGGTAAAGCAACTCAAATGACAGAGAAAATGAAGATTTTGAGCTACAACTAGGCCCTTTATGAAGCCTGCAAGTCTGTTTCCTGCCATGGATGACTTGTGCATGATTCTTCTGCATAGATTCGGAGAAGAGGCTATAAAATTGCACCGAACCAAGGGCTATGGCTCTGACACACTTCAAAGAGGAACTCTGGGAGAATATTCAGAACAAGCCATTTTCTCTCTTGGTTGATGAACTACCAATGTTTCTTGCACAAAGCTTATTGCTATTAGCATAAGATATTACTCAAAAAAGATGCAGAAGATTGTTTCTACTTACCTTGGCCTTGAAGAGATTGTCAGCCTCTGTTCGAAGAATAATGGAAAATTGGAACCTATTGGGCAAACATATGATAGGTCTTGGGACTGATGGTGCAAATGAAATGATCAGGTGTCATCAATCTCTCCAGTTCTTGCTCTGCCCACTTGGCCGCATGTTGTTCATAATCGGTGCACTTGTCATGCCATTGATTTAGCTGCCAAGATGCTGTCCGAAAATCAATGTCCAGTAATGTAGAGTATATGATCCAGGGGTCATCATAGAACCGGTCTGCTCATTCCTCCCTCCGGATGAATGCCTATCAGGAAATTGCAAAGTTGGTTGGGTTCTCAAATTATCCTGACACTGAAAATGAAGAATATGCCTTTGAATATAAGTCACCTTATAAGCTTGTCTCTCCAAGTGAAACAAGATGGTTTGTAGTTTCCGATTGTATTGAGAGAATTCTTGGCCAGTATGATGCACTGGGTGCACATTTTTGTGTGGCATATGCAAAAGGAAAATGCTACAAAACTGGTCACCTGTCAAATATATACAAGGATGAGCAAAATTGACTGTTTTTGACGTTCCTCTATCTGGCTCTAAGGGAATTGAAGAGAATTTCCAATATGTTCCAGTCCAACGCTGCTGACAATATGAAATTATATGGAGAGTTGGAAATGTATTTTGTTGCTATGTCAAGGCAAATTTTGGCACCTGCTATTTTAAGACACAACTCAACTGAGCAGCTTTGTGATTTGGATGTTAGCTCTGGGTTCTATCTTCTCCCTGTTAATGCCACTGACATGGTTGCAAATTTTCAACACAAACTGAACATTCGAGCCTATTTCAAGACCATAAGTTCGATGTGAAGATTAAAGCATTTTCCTTCATCAAGGAACTCTTTCTTGGTCTTCAGGGTCGCATCAAAGGCAGCATTTCACTTCTCAATAAGACTGATCATTTTCAACTGCCAACTTTCCTTGAAAAACCGTTACAGAGAGTGCTTCTCACTTCTCCATTTTCCCCTCAGGATGACTCTTCTCTTGGTGAATTAGAGGCCAAATATCATTTGATCAAGGCCAAAACTTGGAATACAAGCAGTACTGAGACATTCTGGTTCGAAATCCACCACCACAAAGATGCTTCAGATAACTTCCCATTCTGAATATTCACTCAAGATGTTCTGCCTGCCAATATCCAATGCAGAAATAGAAAGGGTTTTTAGTCAAGTCAGTGTGATCAAAACCCAAATGAGAGCTAGGATGAATACTGACAGGATTGAATCAATTCTGTAATGCAAATTTGGGTTGGATAAATTTGACGTTTCTGTGGCCAACTTTTTCCTCCCAAAACCATTCTCAACTATAATTCAGGTATCTATTGATATGTATGCTGGTTTGTTTTTTTTAAGTAAGTCAATATATGGTGCTATAATATCTAATTGAGTCCTAGTTATTATCCTATGTTAGATGGTACTCTTACCCTAGAATTATGCTGCACTGTCTGTGTGCTAGCGTTGGTGCTCAAATCAACACCTATAATCTGGTTTGGTGTTGGCGTTATATTCATCACCTATAATCTAGTTGGTGTTGGTGCTATAATTATATAGGTTCTAATCGAATTTTTGGTGACAAATTTGGGGAATTTGTATCGTGGAGCAAATATTTGGTGACAAATTTGGTGAATTCCAACAATTTTTGGTGAATCTTGGCCAAAACCATCTGGTCTCACTGTTTTGACTTGCCCTTGCACTGAGACTGTATGTGTTGTGTGTCTTTCAAGATAAGAGTCATTTTCTCAATTGGTCTTCACCTTGGTTCTGGGATAGAACTAGAAGGGGTGGAGTGGTGACATAGCAGAGGTCACCTGGTAGCAGCAACATAGTGGTCAGGATTAAGCTATTGGGAATAAGGAATGTATAGTCCTGCCACATTATTTCCTATATATATAATAGGAGATGTCTACTGTTTGTGTGTCTGTCTGTATGTTTGTACCATCATTCTGGCCTAATCTGGGGGTAGATTTTTCTGAAATTTTGACATGACGATAGGTTTTGACCCAACTTAAAACATTGGCTAAAATTCCGGAAAATAATTACCATGGTAACAAGGAAAAGCCAAAAATGGTATTTTTGCTAGAAAAACCCTTGGAGCTGCAGATCTAAAACTTGATATGCATATAGAGCTTCACTCTCGGAGTAACATGGGCTGGGCCCCACCTGGCCACACTTTTTTCTTTTCCTGTGTTATGCTAAAAATGCCAAAAATGGTATATCAGCAAAAACACTTGAACCTAAGGAGTTAAACCATGAACCTATATATATATTTGAAATCAATATAATCTGGGGAATGTTTCGAGTACATGTATATGACCACACCCATTTCTGTGCTCATGCCGGGCCCAAAAAAAAAACAAAAATGGTACTTTGGCAAATTGACTTAGGGAGCAACATGGGTGGGGTCCCTCCTGGCTACACCACTTCCCAATGGTGTGTAAAGAGAAAAGGTGCCACAAAAAAAACAACAAACTTTTGAATAAAGATTGGACCTAAGGAGTTGGGATCCACAAACCTATTTTAATATATATTTTGGTTCGTAAGTATGTGTTTATATGTATGTGCTAGGCATCACAGCCAACACTGGTACCAAAACAGTTGAAATTTGGAATGTGCTCTCTAAGAATCCGAGTGAATATTACTAAATACGTGTGGGCATAGTAATGGGTGTGTTTTTTCCATAGCCACACCCACAAAGTCGTTTAGGCTGAAAATAGTTAATCAGAAACCAATCAGGCATAAAGTTAGCATGTGGTCTCCAAGTACCCGGGACAGCATTATTAACCACATATGGGTGTGGATTTTCCATAGCCACACCTACTGGATGTTGTTTTGGCAATTAAAAGCTAATCGAACAACCAACAAGTCTGAAATTTTGAATAAGGTTTCCGAGCAACTGGGTGAGCATTACTAATCACGTGTGTGTGTAGAGGAGTGTGGTCTGGTCATTGCCATACCCATAGGACGTCATAATGCCTGCCAAATACTCATTTATGGACCAATAAGGCTGAAATTTGGTATATGGACTCCAAGTAACTGGGTGAGCATTATTAATCATATGTGGGTGTGATAATATGTGTGGGCTTTTATTAGCCACACCCTCAGGAAATTGTTTTAGCTGCCAAAAAGCTAATTAAAGGACCAACCAGGCCGAAATTTGAGAGGCTTCCATAATGTTTGTGTTGAATTGGCCGGGCAACGCCGGATATATGCTGCTAGTCTCCTATATCTCCTATATATATATATATAAGAAGATGTCTGTCTGTATGTTTGTACTATCATTCTGGCCAAATCTATGAATGGATTTCTATGAAACTTGGCATGATGATAGGTTTTGACCCAATTTAAAACATGGGCTAAAAATTTCTGGGAAATGGTTAACATGGCCTTGGAGCTACAGATTTAAAACTTGGTATGCTTATACAACTTCACTCTGGGAGTAATATGGGCTGGCTTGGCCACACCTCTTCCTTTGCCTGTGTAAGGCTAAAAGTGCCAAAAAATGGTATTTCAGCAACAAAAAACACCTAGGGAGTTAGACCCATGACCCCATATATATTTGGAATCAATACAATCTGTGGAATGTTTGAAGTATATGAATGCAACCACACCCATTACTGTTTTTATGTCAGGCTAAAAAAAAAGGTTAAAATGGTATTTTAATCAGACTAACCCTTGGAGGAACAGACTTAGTATATGGTATGAATACAAAACTTGATGTTTAGAGTGACACAGGAAGAATCCCTCTTAGTTACACCTCTTTCTATTGGTGTGCAAAGTGATAAAGTGCCAAAATATATATACTGAGTAACAGCTTGGACCAAAGGAGTTAGATCTAGAACACACTTGAATATATATATATATATACAGTAGAACCTCAGAGTTACAACCACAGAATTACGAACTGACCGGTCAACTGAATACCAAACTAGAAAAAAAGTTGGTAAAGTACAAAAAGTATACCAGTTTTCATTAGGTTAAGAATACCCTCCACCAGAATTGCTGCTGCTGCAATGCTCTAGGCTCCTTTCACTGAGGAAAACAACCCCAATAATGTGTATATGAAGAGAGAACAGCTGCAGTTAATACTGCAGTTAATACAATTCTCTGTTGTGGGCAAGAGTAAAGTAAGGAAAAAATAAATCTGGTAGTACTTAAAATAAATTTTGAACTTCATGGCAGGAAGAAGTGTTGAAAAAGCTAAACAGTAGCAGATCAGCTGCAAGTAAAGCATATTTGCATTCAGTCATAGTATTTAGGATAAGTACTCGCCAAAATATTGTTTTAAATTACTGTAATAAAATCATAATTATTAAGAAGCACATCATTAGGATATCATTATTTTAGAGTTATAAACATTTCAGAGTTATGAACACTGCAGTTTCCCAAGGGGTTCTAAAGCCTTGTTCACAGTGCTCATACCAATACACACCACAAACCTACAGAAACGTGATGTTCCACTTCCTGCAGTAAGCTATGTCACCACACTGCTGAAGTGTTCACAGTGTGAGCATGTTCAACATTACTAACTTTACCTGAAGTAATTACTGAAAATGGAAATTACTAGTGATGCTAGTTTTATTCAGGAAGAGGAGGACCTGGAGCTTCTTTCACTTTTAGCACTGAGGAGGAAGAGAAGGAGGTGGAGAAGAGAAAGAGGAGAATGTGGGTTCGTAAATTTTTTTCCATCAGGAGAGCTCAGGGAGAATACCACAATCTCCTCCAGGAGGCAATCTGACCAGAAATCTCGTGTAAGATATCTCAGAATGTCAAGGCAGAGATTTGACTCACTTCTGCAGATGTATGTTGGAATTACATTGTCCCCCCAACCTCACTATGAAATGAACGTGCAATTTCAATAAGTCAGTTCTGCACTTGCTCACAAGCCATGCTATAGCTCTGTTAAAGCAGAGATTTTACCAGCAGAGAGGTTAGCTATCACACTCTGGTTTCTTGCTACAGGAAACTCTCAAGTGAGTTATTATGGAAGGAAGGAAGGAAATGGTCATTTAAATATGCTATTGGCAATATTTCTAGTTATCTCTCTCCTTTAATTTCCGTATGGGTCAGTCCACTGTGTGTTCCATCATCAAAGAAACGTGAAGTTCTTTGGTCTGAGTTGAAAAAGAACTTTGTAAAGCCCCCATCATCTGCTGTTGAGTGGGTTGAGATCAGCCGTGATTTTGAAAAAATTTGGAATTTTCCCAACTGTATAAGTAATATTGGCAACCACATTTTCAGAGAAAAGCCCCTTTTCTCAGTCAACAAATCTGATCTTACACATGGTCTGCAGTAATTTATTATATGCCTTTCCCCTTCCCCCCCCCCCCCCCCCCCCCTAAAACATTCCCATTTGAACAGGAGCTATTGATGGAAAACACACACATGTCCAAGCTCCTGCCAATAGTAGGTCCTTGAAATTACAACTACAAGGGGACATACTTGGTGGTACTGCTGGCTATTTGTGATGCTCACTACAGGTAGTGATCGATTGACTGATAAATATTGACTATTCTGCTTTATTTTTCAAAATTTTTCTTTCTTTTTTTTAAATTTACTTTTCATCACTAGAGTTATTTATACATGTGTATGTAAAATCAATATAGGTTTACTATGGTTGACTTGGGTCAACCTAGCCGTTACAGTGATGGGGGCACTTGGTCCAATTCCACATTTGGAAAAGCATTGGAAAGGGACACCTTGCCATTACCTTCCCCCAGCCCACTTCCAGGGACCACACAGCCAGACCTTCCATATGTCATTGTTGGAGATAGGCCTTACCTTTGAGGAAAAATTTATTATGACCTTATCCAGGAAAGAACCTCTCTGGTATATTATTAATGCACATTAAAACAAAGCTGTAGAGTAATAATATGTTAACTACTGTTTGTTTTTCTTTTTCATAGAGGAACAGGCAGTGTATAATTACAGACTTAGCAGAGCAAGGCGGATAATTGAGAATACTTTTGGAATACTTGCTGCTAGGTTTGTTAATAATAATTTTGTTGCTATGTACATAGGCTATATTTTTTATGTAGGTGGAGGCTGTTTCGGAGGGCCATCATATCCAAACCTGATAGAGTTGTTCTGTATGCCAAAGCTGCCAAAGCTGCTATAGCCCTTCACAATTGTTTAAGAACAACAGATGGTGCTGTATACTGCCCTCCAGGGTATATAGATGAAGAAGATAGTGCAGGGAATTTTATTCCAGGAAGGTGGAGAAATGCCGATGAACCAGTTACAGGAATGGGATCTGTGGCACACACTGGTAGTAACAGGTACAGATAACAGAGCATTCCTTCATAACTTTTGAATATTACCCCCACCACACATCAAACCAATTCCTCTTCTTCCGCTTATTTTTTTGCAGGTACTCAAGGTCTGCAGCGGCCACTAGGAATATTTCAGGAACTATTTTAATTGCCCTGTTGGCCAAGTTGCCTGGCAGTACATGCATGTTCATCGGACTCAATAGAAGGGATTCAAGGGGATCACATAGTGGAAATTTACTGTATCAGCATCCTCACATACTGTGGATATCTGGATCTTGTCTCACATTTCCATTTAAAATTTCTGTCTTTATTACTCTGTATCTATTTTGTGGTCATATGTCAATAACAAATTATCTTATTTATGTTAGTTAGTTTAAACTGAAAAATAATTTAAAGACATTTATCAAGGTTAGTGCATTGAATACAATAGAACTTATTTCACAATACTAGTTTCATAGTACTGGATAATAATTTTAAGAACCTTTATCAATGTTTGTTCATTTAAACATCATAATCAGGTGGGCAGTGTTAATTGGGGGATAGGGGGGAAATTTGAGGATGAAGAGTGACCCTGTGGGTTAGGCGAGATAAGTGGGAGGTTTTCTTGGGGAAATTCAATTTCAAAGAGCATCTGATGAATTTTAGCTTTGCCATAGCCCTTTGTCTAGATGTAAATTTTGACAAAGTCTCAGCTATTTCTAGGCCAATAGAAGTCAGGATTTGTCTTTCCCATCTCTTTTGCTTTCTCCCTCAAATCTTGTTTCTCCTGAGATTCCAGGAGGCTCTTCAAGATGGTTGAATCAATGTCCTCTTCCCTTCTCCTCTTACTCAAAGGATGCTGTGGTCCATGTGGTGAGTAGAGCATGATGAATCCCTCTGTCATGGAGAATCAAAGCAAAATGCTTCCATATGTGAGTTGATTCAGGGTCAATACTCATACTCCTGTAAAGTATAAATTCTGCATAAACAAAAACTAGTAGTAATAACCAACATATCCTTCTTCAGGCTCATGGCAAGGAGTATTAACATTTTCTGCTACACTTTGTGATACAACCTCAGATGCTGTTGTGCCCTGTTCCTCAAAATTTGAGGAAATACTTTAAAAAAAATTATTTTAAAAGAACACAAATAAAAATTTTAAAAAATAAAAAAAAAAAGGGAAACTATGTTGAAACAGTTGAAATACTATTTACCCTCTGTGTCAAACTGAATTACTTAGAAATAACAATATATCAAACAAACAAAAAAAAAGCCAATGAGAAATAATAGGTGGGCTAGCATCTCCACTTTGCCTCTTTTTAACACTATGGAGTTCCCTCACAAAATGGTCCCTTAAAAGCTTCCACTTCTTTTGGCACTCTTCTACACTCACACCTTCAACCTACATATGAACCAAACAACATTAGTGATTTATACAACACAATGAAACTCCATCTTTTATATTATTAAGAATAATGTTAATATTCATGATCTGATATCTACCCATTCTCTTACTTCATGTGCCACCTGTTTCCAGGCATTTCCCCTGGCTCTATGATCCCTGTAGAATCTGTTGGAAACCTGCCACAAACATGAAAAGCTCCTATAGCCTCTATTATCTTTTCTTCTTCCATTCAATTATTAATTATGTAGATTTAGCTCCCTATTGTATTTCCCCACAGGATATGCTCCTGAATCAACAGTCTATCTTTTCTTAAGATAGTATAGCTATAGAGCACTTTCAAATCTCTGCTGGAAAATATGACAATTACATTTAAAAAAATAATGGCAATAAAAGTTTGGCCTGCAAAATTTGTATTTTATCTATGCTCAATTTAATTTACCTCTCACTCACAGATTATTTACCTCTCAGCTTACAGATAATTTACCTCTCAGCTCACAGAGTCACTACAGTTGCAGAAAGCCAATGGATTTAAACAACACTTTAGAATTGTGGCAGCTATGAATAGATTCCTAATTCCACTCTATTTGCAGGTGCTATTTCAGGGTTATTTATTTCATTGTAGCTTAGCTTGTTGGCCATGTAGGTTTGCATGCTTGCTAACTATAGCTATATAGCTGCATTTATCTCATTATTGTCTTTTAGGAAGAGGGAAAAGAAGGTAAGGGAAAAAGGAAAAGGAAAAAAGGACCAAAATAATCCATGATGAGGTGAATCTGGAACCACAGACCTTCAAATTGGGAGACTGTGTGTATGTGCCATGATTTTTCGGGAATAAAATGAAGGGCACCAATGCGGATCCTAACGTAAAAATAGAACTGGGATCTAATCTCGCATTGCGGATGCGGAGGTTAAAAAAAAAAATACTCCTTGCGGTGCGTTCTGACAAAATTTTATGTTCACAGTGCGTGCAACGCACAGTACGTGTTCTTACGTATATGCGGTGCGCGCAATGTGAACCAGGCTTCAAAATTTAGCGTGCAAAATTTGTATTTTATCTATACTCAATTTAGTTTCCCTCTCAGCTTACAGATAATTTACCTCTCAGCTCACAGAGTCACTACAGTTGCAGAAAGCCAACGGATTTAAACAATACTTTCTAATTGTGGCAGTTGTAAACAGATTCCTTATTCCGCTCTTTTTGCGGGTGTTGAAGGCGTGAGTGACTCCTCGGTTTAGTGACCCCCCCCCCCCCCCCCAGTCACTCACGCATTGGCGTCAGTGACTCCCGGTCAGTCACGCCTAACCTAGGTGTGAGTATCTCGGGGTCACTCATGCCAAGGTATGACTCCCAGAATTCACTGGTGCCTAGGTGTGAGTGACTTCTATTGTTCTCCTTGATTGAATATATGAGAGCTCATGCACTGATAACTACAATTCCTACAGGATGTCCTCTCATCATCTTGTAGCTTTTATCAGACTTCTAAATTATCAGTTATTGTTTTGTATCAAGATTTTAATGATATAGCAATAGCCATCCTAAAAATAAAAATAAAAAAACACAATATATATTATAAGATCTATGTAACTAACTATGTAACTATGTTCATCCATTTCTCAAAATCTCTCTGTTAGATTTTGACCAAACTTTCAGGGATGGAGGAGACCCATCCTGAGATGGTTTTAGGCCAGGTGGCATGTCTGGGAGAAAACAGAATTTGTCTGTCTGTCTGTCTGTCTGTCTGTCTGTTTGTCTGTCTGTCTGTCTGTCTGTATGCTTGTACCATCATTCCGGCCAAACCAGTACGTGGATTTCTCTGAAACTCAGCATGATGATAGGTTTTGACCCAACTTAAAACATGGGCTAAAAATATTGGAAAATGTTTACCATGGTAATGAGAAAAAGCCAAAAAATGGTATTTTGGCCAGAAAAACTATAGGACTAACAGATTTAAAACTTGATATGCATATGCAACTTCAATCTAGGATTAGCCTGGGCTGAGTTCCACTTGACCACACCTCTTCCTTTCCCTGTGTATGGCAAAAAAATGCCAAAAATGGTACTTTAGCAATAAAAAAAACCCCTAAGGAGTTAAACCCATGAACCCATATATATTTGGAATCAATATAATCTGTGGAATATTTAAACAGATGTATAAGACCACACCCTTTACTGTTTTAATGTCAGGCTAAAAAGAAGCCAAAAATGGTACTTTGACCAGACAAACCCTTGGAGGAACAAGACTTAATATATGGTATGCATAAACAACTTGACATTTGGAATGACACAGGCGGAATCCCTCCTGGCTACACCTCTTTCCATTGCTGCATAAAGTGAAAAAGTGCAAAAAAAGATATTCTGAATAATGCTTGGACTTAACGAGTTAGATCTGCGAATATACTTTAATATATATTTTGGTCTGTGAGTATGTGTGTGTAGGCATCACAGGAAGTAGTTCTGGCTGCCTGCCTAAAGGGTCAACCAGGCTGAAATTTGAGTGACTTCTATAATGTTTCATGTTCAAATTGGCCGGGCAACGCTGGGTATATACTGCTAGTAGATAGATAGATAGATAGATAGATAGATAGATAGATAGATAGATAGATAGATAGATAGATAGATAGATAGATAGATAGATAGATAGATAGATAGACAAATAATAATGTGAGTAAATAGCTATAGGTAGTCAAATTTCCACATCCTCCATCCTGGAAGCCCAAAACAGAATCTCAATAGTGAACAAAAGGTATTATGATCAAGTAGCTATATAAATGATACAGTGATATAGCTAAACTATATAAATACATAAACTAACATAGATATACATACTTCTTCACCCCATGGTATCTGTTGATTGACCATGAGTCACTCATCTAGGCAGTAAGACTATATAAGCCTTGATTAATTATTTTTATCTATATCAATTATTTTATTCTTGCATTCCACCTACTTTTTCTTTAATGATTCAAGTAATATTCCCTTCCTGTTAAAATGGTCTACATATTATTCTATATTATAAAAACAACCCATTTTCATGAAAGCTTCTGCCTGTATTACCTATGCATACTCATTAATGAGCTATTAATATTTTCAAATATTAAATCATGATTAATTACATGGTGATGTATGAAAGTATAATTTATCAAGACTTAAGAGCTACTCCACTTCCAAGACATCACCCCAGTCAGTGGTGCCCAGGCATCAATGACTCCCTTAAGATAGCATCCCTGGCTCCAATTTCCCCTCCAAATCATATCACTCCACATTAAGATGCAAGATGACAGACAAACACCATTATTATTAAATACATATTGGTAAGGTAATGGGTGTGGTTTTGTCATAGCCACACCCACAGGAAGTTATATTGGCTATTAAAAGCTAATCAAAGGACCTACAAGACTGAAATTTGGAATGAGTTTTCCAAGCAACTGAGTGAGCATTACTAATCAAATGTGCATGTGTCAATGGGTGTGATCTGGTCATTACCACACCCATTGGACTTCATGCTAGCCAAAAACTCATTTATGGACCAATTAGGCTGAAATTTTGAATAAGAAGTCCAAGTAACCAGGTGAGAATTACTAACTACATGTGGATGTGGCAATGTGTGTGGTTTGATATTAGCCACACCCAGAGGAAGTTGTTTTGTTTACAAAAGATAATTAAAGGACCAACCAGGCCGAAATTTGAAGAGGCTTTTATAATGTTTCATGTTGATATTGGCTGGGCAATGCCAGGTATAATATGCTGCTAGTTAATATATATATTTCTGTTTGTAAACGTTTGTGTCTTGGCATCACGGCTAAACACTATGACTACTCTCCTAGAACCCAGGTGAGCATTATTAAACACATGTGGGCATGGTAATGGGTGCAGTTTGGTCATAGCCACACCCACAGGAAGTAATTTTGGCTTAAAAAAATTAATCAGAGACCAATCAGGCAAAATTTTGGCATGTGGTCTCCAAGTACCAAGGAAAGCATTATTAACCAAATATGGGTGTGATCTGGCCTTGGCTACAGCCACTGGAAATTGTTTGGGCTATTCAAAGCTAATGAAATGACCAACCAGAATGAAATTTTGGAATGAGACTTCTAAAAAACTGGGTGAGCATTACTGATCACATGTGTGTGTCACTGGGTGTAGTTTAGTCCTGGCCACACCCATAGGACATCATTATGCCTGCCAAATAGCACTGGAAATTATTTTGGCTACCCAAAGCTAATTAAAGGGGCAACCGGGCCAAAATTTGAGTGGCTTCTATAATGTTTCATGTTGACATTGGCCGGGCAACGCTGAGTATATGCTGCTGGTATATATAAAGGAGATGTCTGTATGTTTGTACCATCATTCTGGCCAAGCCTGTGACTGGATTTCTCTGAAACTTGGCGTGATGATAGGCTTTGACCCAACTTAAAACATGGACTAAAAATTTCGGAAAATGGTTACCATGGTAATGAGAAAAGTATAATTTAAAAAAATGGTATTTTTTCCAGAAAAACCCTTGGAGCTACGGATCTAATAGTTGGTGTGCATATACAACTTCACTTTGGGAAAAATATGGGCTGGGTCTCACCTGGCCACACTTCTTTCTTATTGCATGTGTGGCTAAAAACGTCAAAAAAATGGTATATTAGCAAAAACACTTGAACCTAAGGAGTTAAACCATGAACCCATATATATTCCGAATCATTAGAATCTGGGGAATGTTTTAAGTACATGTATATGACCACACCCATTTCTGTGTCCATGTCAGGCCCCCCAAAAACCAAAAATGGTACTTTGGCCATACAAACCCTTGGAGCGACAGACTTAAAACATGGTATGGCATGCATACACAAATTGACTTTGGGTAGGAGCCTTCCTTGCCACACCACTTCCCATTGGTGTGTAAAGAGAAAAACTGCCAAAAAAAGAAGTTCAGAATAAATATTGGACCAAAGGAGTTAGATCCGCGAACCCATTTTAATGAATATTTTGGTTCATAAGTGTGCATATATATGTGTCTAGGCATCACAGCCAAACACTGGGACCAAAAAGGCCGAAATTAGGCATGTGCTCTCTAAGAAACCGGGTAACTATTATTGAACACATGTGGGCATGGTAATGGGTGTGATTTTGCCATAGCCACACCCACAGGAAGTTATTTAGGCTGAAAAAAGTTAATCAGAGACCAATGAGGCAAAAAGTGGCATGCGGTCTACAAGTACCCGGGGAAAGAATTATTAACCACATATGGGTGTGGGTTGGCCATAGCCACACCCACTGAAAGTTGTTTTAGCTATTAAAAGCTAATCCAATGACCATCCTGACTAAAATTTAGAATGAGGTTTCCAAGCAACTGGGTGAGCATTATTAATCTCATGTCTGTGTGCTAATTGGTGTGGTTTGCTCCTTGCCACACCCCTAGGACATCATTATGCCTACCAAAAACTCATTTATGGATCAATCAGGCTGAAATTTGGCATATGGAGTCCAAGTGATTGGGTGAGCATCAATAACTGCATATGGACATAGCAGTGGGTGTGGTTTGGTATTAGCCAAACCCACAGGCCGTTGTTTTGGCTGTGAAGCTAATTAAAGGACCAACCAGGCTGAATTTGAGTGGCTTCTATGTTTCATGTTGACTTTGGCCAGGTAATGCCGGGTATATGCTGCTAGTATCTCATATATATATATATATATATATATATATATAGAAGGAGATGTCTGTCTGTATGTTTGTACCATCATTCTGGCCAAACCAGTAGGTGGATTTCTCTGAAACTTGGCATGATGATAGGTTTTGACCTAACTTAAAACATGTGCTAAGCTAAAATTTCGTAAATTGGTTACCATGATAACGAGAATTAGCCAAATATGGTATTTGGCCAGAAAAACCCTTGAAGCTACACATCGAAAACTTGGTAATCATATACAACATCACTCTGGGAATAACATGGGCTGGGTCTCACTTGGCCACATCTCTTCCTTATCTGTGTAATGCTAAAAATGCCAAAAATGGTATTTCAACACAAAAAAAAACACTTGAACTTTGGAAGTTAGACCCATGAACCCATATGCATTTGGAATCAATATAATCTGGGGAATGTTTTAAGTACAATATATATGACCACAATGCATCTGTGCAGATTATTTCCACTATGGAGGCTATAACTACCTTGTCATTGTCGATAGCTACTCTAATTGGCCCATAGTCGAGAGGGCACAAGAGGGGGCCAAAGGCATCATTGATTGCCTGAGGAGATGCTTCACAACCTATGGAATTATTGTTGAATTCTTGTCTGATGAAGGACCAGAGTTTGTCACCTTGGTCACACATGCTTTCCTCCTCCAATGGGGTGTACACCACCGCATAAGCTCAGTAGCCTTCCCACACAGCAATTGCCAAACAGAAATAGGGGTTAAATCTATGAAGAGACTCACCAACAACAATACAGGACCCTATCGTAACCTAAATGTTGACAAATTTCAACAGCACCACAACACCCCTGATCAAGACACAAAGTTATCACCAGCGATATTGCACATCTTTGGATGATCCATCAGAGATCTCATTCCCATCTTACCTAGAAACTCGCCACATGAGGGACATCGAGAGATGAACAGAACACACCCTCCTGCTACCACCACTCAGTCAGTGATCATGTCCGCTACAGAACCAGACCGGCCCCTACCCTTCCAAGTGGGACAAGACTGGTTTGATCATTGAAGTTTGCCAGTTCAATCAGTACTTGGTCAGAATGGATGGATCTGGCAGATCCACACTCAGGAACTACAAATTCTTGAGGAAATTCACCCCAGTCCAAGCACTGGGAACCCAGATTGACCATAAGCAATGACTTGGCTTCTCAGCCCCAACACCCACAGCCCAATGTGGCCACTGCTTCCCAACCACCATTACTGACCATGAATGAAACTACTGCTACCAACCACACCCCATCTCCCGAAGCCACCCCCATCAACCCGCACCTTGCCTCTCAAGGTGATTCTCGACCTCCCACCAAAGGAGACACCTACTGGACCTTGTAGCCTTCATACCCTCCCATCCTCAACCTCTAACCAGGATAAGGAAACAACTCCTATCAGGTCCATGTCTACTCCACCAAGACACTCCACCGCATGAGAAGATCTCCACCCTGGCAGACTTTCGGGGACTAAAACATGAATTCAATTATCTAATCAGCCTTGAACACACTCCTGAAGGGAATATATTAAAGGCTTGGGGGGAGATAGAGGATAATAAATGTTTAGGCATGACTTATTTAACTGAGATCCCTTACCATACATGCTCAGTTCTGTATGCATTCCTTATACATGTGGTGCCTATTTGTTGGCTACTATCATACATGTTATAAAGGGGAGTTGTCCCTATCATCTAGTAACCACTGCTGAGGAGTACAATATTGACTGTCCAGAATTGCCTTGGTACCTAATACTTCAGATTGAAAATGTGAAGTTAGGCAAATGTATTTATGTCAGTAAAAGCATATTTCCAGGCAATTCTACTTAAAGCATGTGATGTACTCCATTGTGAGCTAAAAGATATATTTAATGAGCACATTCCCTCAGTCCTTGCAACTTAAAAACACCCTGATAAATGGAGCAAATGTTCATGAATGGAAGAATTGAATAAATCCTGCTACAAAGATGTTGATATGTTAGCATTAGCAAAATACCTCCAACTTAACAAAATGTAATCTAGCAGTGCAACTTTGAAATAAAGAAAAGTTCAATAAAAAAAATTTTCGTATAGCAATGAAAATTTTTTTTAAACAAATGCTACCAACCATACACCAGCTCTCTCATCTATATTTAACATTCCTAGTTATCTCTGCAGCATCAAAAATGGGCCCTTCTCTGGGAAAACTGTCTTAACTTATGTGCACTCACAATGACCGAGATGAAACAATTATAGAGTGCTTTTATATACTTACAAAGATTTTACTGACAATTTTTGACTTTAGATTTGGTTTCGATGGCAAAAACTTTTATAATTGATTAGAGGGAAGATTTAAAAAAAACTGTTTTAGCTTGTGAATTTTCCACTTTTTTATTAAATGTTTCTATATTAAGTACACTTATTCTAACTTAAAGTGATTCCCCACCATTTAGAAGAAACATTACACTTGTAGAGCAAATTAGCACCAATGAAGCTATCAGGAAAAAAAAACATAAACCTAAGTTGATAACACAAAAACCCATGTTTTCAAGTGAGATTGAACATGAATACTTTTTTTCCTCTTCTCTATGAAGTTGGAAAATGCACTACAATATTGAGAAAAAATATATTATGGGTTTGATAGAATTAAAATATACTGATGTGATCAAAATTTGTATTTTGCAAAAGTTATATAGCAGACCCAGTGAATGATGCATTTTGCAATAATACACAGAACTGGTGCTGTGGTGATGAAAGATTGTAGGGTTGTAGCAACTGCAACCCTATCACAAATATTCTGTCCTCATGCCCTGTGATATCAGTTAGCCTTCCTGACTCATCCCATACAGATCTTTTAACATACTCTGTGTGTGTGCATGCGTGCGTGCGTGCGTGTGTGTGTGTGTGTGTGTGTGTGTGTGTGTGTGTGTGTGTGTGTGTGGCAGAGTGGCTGAGTAGTTATGCCCTTGGACTCACAACCCCAGGGTTGCAAGTTCAAACCCTGCACTGACAGGAAAAATTTCCTGTCCTTAAACATCTTCTTCCCACATCAGTCCACCAAGCTGTGATGGGGACCTGGAATTTTCTGGGGTGCAAATTCACTGGCCATAGCTTGTCAATCAGCTAAGGGTTCTGGTGGGACTTCAGGTGCCCACACCCATAAGCTGAGAGTCTTGGTCGAGCTCCTAGCCCGGCTCTAGGTGTTTGCTTGCACTGGCTCATAGTGCCTGCTTAGTGCACAAGCATCGTGACTATGTCAGGTGCACTGTTACACCATGTACCGGCAGCTAGAGAATTTACATTTGCATTGCCTTTGTGTGTGTGTGTGTGTGTGTGTGTGTGTGTGTGTGTGTGTGTGTGTGTGTGTGTGTGTGTGTGTGTGTGTGTGTGTGTGTGTGTGTGTGTGTGTGTGTGTGTGTGTGTGTGTGTGTGTGGTGGGGGGAAGTCCTTCACCAATTGCAGGAAGTCGTGGTGGTTTTGATATGGAAATGAAATAGCGAGTGGAGCAGCTGGGTTGAGCATATCTAATACCCAACCAGATCCTAACTGAAGCTACTGAAAATGTCATTAGATTTTAGAATTTTCTGTTCCAGTGCCCACGCTGTGATCATAATGAGCACTTTTAGTCTCTTTATTACCATTTCTCCAGCCTCTGGGCAGGCTCCAGGTGATCATAATACCAGCTGCAGAACTGGGACTCAGAACATCCAGAACCGAATGTTTCCAGCTGAGTGGAAAATTCTCCTGGATACATACGATTATAGAAATCTGTACAATCCAGAGAATCTTAACCCGGTGTGGACTACTCGGGACGTAGATGGTGATGGACATTCTTGGTCCCCAAATCCATCCCTTTGTGCAAATCCACTTTTTGTGTGTGCAATCTTAACGGGAGATACTTCAGCTCAGAACAACTGGATGTTTTCGCAATTCATTAGCTACCAGTCAGCCCACGAAGTATTCTTTCAAATACAAAACAATGGTTTTGAACAATGCCAGCTAAACCCTGATTCGTGCTTAGTTGATTTTTTATCCTTGTTCCGCTATGACAGAAACACTGTGGCCAACAGTTCTGAACGAGAAGATGAACTGAACTATTCTCCTTTGTTTGGTAGTGTGGAATCATCCCGTGTTGAACGTACTGAGAGTGGTGGACTGACCCAAACTAAGAGTTTAGAACCCATAGACAATTTTAATGGTTTTTACATTGGCATCAAGGATGAGGGAACATGTGCGCTCATAATCCGCATCATTATCTACTACTTTGTGTGCCCTGCCAGAGTGGTTGGACTTGTGAACTATGCCGAGACTCCTCTCCCTTTGCAGACTGGCCCCAATAGCTCCTTCAGTGCTACTTGTGCCGCCAATGCATATAATGTCACAAGTCTGGAAGTGATTCTAGTGAGTGCTACTCATGAATGTGTTGATGAGGCCACAGGTGGAGCCCAGTGCAGATGCAGTCCAGGATACACCAACTCCAGCTCTACAGCATGTGAAGGTATTGGTAGATGCAGCAGTGAAGTTTTAATCTGTGCATGCAGCCAAGTTAAAATCTGCTAGTACAATATTGTACTAAGATGGGTATAAAAAAAAAAAGAAGTTACTTTATGATAAAATCACTTTTAAAAATGCAGCAACAAAAAAATGGAATCTGAAGAGAGAGAAGGAAAAAAAAAGGTTGTTGGGTTTTCCCCCTGGAAAATGGCACTATAAAAGGCAAATTTATATATATATATATATATATATATATATATATATATATATATATATATATATATATATATATATATATATATATATATATTCTAATGTTTTCACCTCAAATCTCCGAGCCCTAGTTGTTATTAATAGTTTGTTTAAAATATATATATATATATATTTTTAAGTATATTGCTGTACTGCCAACAGCTTAGTGAGACAAATTGCGAGATTTCTTGCATGTTCTAAGAGCATGGTTCAGCTTCTTCTGGTTAGATTCTGTTACTAAATCTCATCAGATTCTTCCATAACTATTGAAACATGAATTGCTTGCAACACATTATGATAAAAATAATCCAAGTATTTTATGCACTTATCATAATGAAGTGTTTCTGGTAGAAAAAATGATGAAAATATTATATGAAGTACAATATTATATGTCACCTTACAGCCTGCGGTGCTGGGACATACAGTTCTCTGACTGACACTTCTTGTCAAGCGTGTCCGGCCAGTACGAGTGTAGACGAGATTGCGTCGTCAGAGTGTGCGTGCTTGCCGGGGTTCTACAGGAACGACTTCCCTCTGGAGGGCCCTGAGACAGGATGCTCAAGTGAGGACTGCTATTATTAATAAATATTGTATAATTAATTACTACAACTTGTGACCTATAAGTGCTTCTATGGTTACCTGGTCCATGCAAATTGCCAGCCAGTTTGACTCTTCACAATAAATGCATTTCCAGGGGCTGATTTGGGCAAGTTCCTGATGGTGCCTGACTCCTGTTCTCAAGAGTTGTTTATGTCTCTTGCTTTAGATCAAGTTTCACCCATCCTGGATAAAGACATTTCCTCAATGATCATCACTACAAAAATACCACTCTGTTACATGCTGTGTTGTGATTCACATCCACACATACAAATGCATACTCTCAAGTAGCCAAGTGACTGTCCAGGATTTGAACTCCACACCAACTTTCTGAATTTCACAATTTTTGTTTCTGATGTTCAGTGGTTGGTTGGTATCTCCAAGTTTCTCCATCACCAACTAAACTTTTTATGAAGGAGCCCCCAGCCCAGAGTAGCAGCTTATTCCTTGCTTTGTTTATTTATCTGTCATTTGAGGTTAGTGCAGAGTGGTGTAGATTTTTTATTTTATTTTATTTGCAGCAGTTGTTAGAAAAGATATAAAACCTGGAGATGCTTGCCAATGAGAAAGTATGAAAGTGAGTTTTAGCAGTGACAGAGAGGAGTTAGTGCTCAGGGAGGCTGTGGGTGTTGTAGGTAGGCAGCAGTGTGATGGATGTACAAGGGTTTTCATGCTGTGCTGTTATGTTGTATTTGCAGGTCCCCCCAGTGCCTGTGAGAACATTCAGGTCACATCAACAACCGACGTCACGGCAACCATTAGCTGGAACAGACCAGGCACTCCTGGGCGATCGGACCTCTTCTACGGAGTATTGCACAGTGACCCCAACACCATTGGGCAGTTTATATTAGTCACTGACCGTGTGGAGGATAGTGGTGCTGTGGTGGCCTACACTGTGTCTGATCTGACCCCCTTCACATCCTATGTCTTCAGGGTGACCACTCACAATGGCGTGAGTGATCAAGACCCCAACAGCCACTTGAGGATGTGCACGACCACACCCACAACCACTGCAGAAGGACGTAGGTCACAGGGAAACTTTAGTTGGCACATGTGATAGTTTGCAGTTCTTACAGTAAAGCCTTTACATATATTGTGGTGTAATTTGACTGACTTGATAAAGTGTTTATATATGAACTGGACATTCCTCATCGTGTATATTGAATAGCCCAGTGCATAGCAGTGTAAGTTACAACACTTCCTCCCCTCATACTTGCAGTTTCTGGTCCTCCACTGGATGTGCAGCCACTGTGCACTGTGGTGGTGTGGCAGACTCCATCTCAACCTAATGGGGTGATCCTTCAGTATGAACTTAGATTCCAGCCTGGGACCTCACGTTTAGTCAATGCTCAGACTAACTTCTACATTACTACCAATGAGGAGAGAGATCCCACCACAGTGGTGCAGGTACAGATATATGTAGTTTATCAAAATATGACCTTGTGGTGCATGTACTTTATGTATGGTTCAGTTGGCATTTTAAAATTGACAAGTTCCAATAAATATACATTACAAACACACAACTGGTGCTATCCTCACCAGCAACCTTCTGTAATCATATTCATAACTTCTGATCAGAGGCCTTTGATTGGTTGAGCAGAAAACTAGGTGAATTGTAATGCAATTTTCCTCCTTTTAAAATTAAACACAATTTTGAAACCTGTGGTGCCTCCCATAGTATTTCTAAACATGGAAATTGTTGAAAGATTGTTCTGATGTAGAACTGTTGAGATGAATTATCAAGACCTATTAGTTTTAGCTTGCTCCTTCATTCCTGGCTAATAGAGTTACAGAGTCAGCACACATGTGCTCACCTTATTATCATGAATGTTTGTACACACATGTTCAGATTCGAGCTGTTAACAGTGCTGGTGAAGGACTTTGGAGCAGTGGTGAAAATATTGGTAAGTAGATCATGCACTACTTTGAAAGCAGATAATGCCAATTAGACATCTTAAAGGTAAACTATTATTTTCCCAAAGGATGTAATGCTTTGTAAGATAATGCTGCTGTCACAACACCTTGGTGGAAGTTTGTGGGCTGTATAATTTAATATACCAAAGGTTGAAAATTCAATATTTGTACCTACAAATGGAATTACTGTTGTTGTTTTTTAAAAATATTTTTACCTGTGGCACACCGGTCTAGGAACTCTTGGAATGGTGGGGGGGGGGGGGGGCACCCACAAGTTTGGACAAGAACGGGATTTATAACAAAACCCAAAAGTTGTAAATCTACTACAAATTTAACCTCATCTAACTGACCTAACAATTCATTTGAGTGGGCCTCATGAATATTATAGTAATTATTTACTACCAGTCTATCTACCCATTTATATATTTATTTATTTGTTGTTGTTTTTAAATTTTATTTATTTATTTTTTTAATTTCAGAATCCACTCTAAAGATTTTGTTTCTCTTATTTTAGAGTTGTAGTTTAGCATATAATTTTATTTCTTGTTTCATGTGTTTGTGCAGGTTGTTCAGAAGGCCAAGGTGAGTTGTCAGGGTGAAGCAGCTGCTCTCTCATGCCATAGAAAATCATACCAGTCCTGTCTTATATACAGTTGCACAGTGTCCCCTTCCTGAAATAGAAGCTCCTCCAACTTGTCCAACTCCTCCACCAGATGATAATGGTATTGCTGCTGGTTTTTCCTCTCATGGGTCTCTTGCTTGTTATTTGTTTTTTCTTTTGTTTTTGTTTTTTGTTTTTTTTTTGTTTTGTTTATTATTGTTGTATAATTGGTGTTTCTTAGCTCTGCACTTTGAGTTGGGTGGTCAGTCCTACCTGAACAACACTGTGGTGCTGATGGAGGATATAGGGGAAGACACAGCTGCACTCTTGTGTGTCACCAACAACCGAGACTGCTGCTCCTCCCCTGGGGTGGGGGATTTCTTCCATCCAAATGGGTCACAAGTTCTTGTGAGAAGTTCGGGACACAGTCTCTACAGGAACAGAGGCAATCAAATCATCCGTCTCAACAGGAGAAATGACGATGTCATTCCTACATTGGGAACCTATCGCTGTATGATCCCAGATGCCAATGCAATGGATCAGAACTTGTACATCACTTTAGGTATGGTGGATTTTCTTAAAAGAACACTTTCCATTATATTTATGCTTCATGAGCACACACACACACACACACACACACACACACACACACACACACACACACACACACACACACACACACACACACACACTTTTTATTGTAGCAAATATAAACTGCACTAGCAAAAATGCCAGTACTATATTGTGGGATGATAAAATGGGGGAGAGAGAGAGAGAGAGAGAGAGAGAGAGAGAGAGATAACCAACACAGGTTGTGATCTGTGGGTACTCTGCACTCTCTGATTCATGTCATCAATTAGAATACAATAGAATGTGTTGTGTGTGTGTGTGTGTGTGTGTGTGTGTGTGTGTGTGTGTGTGTGTGTGTGTGTGTGTGTGTGTGTGTGTGTGTCTGTCTCTGTGTGTCTCTGTGTGTCTCTGTGTGTCTCTGATGGAGGACTCACATTCTTGTAATGCCTGTTGGGTATGTTTGTGGGTTAGTGATATGCCATGATTGTGTGCAGTAATGTGTATGTAGCTGTAATAGTGAAGGGACATCAAAGAAGGTGGATAAAGAGGGGTAAAGAAATGAGTGGAAGGGAAGGGGGGTTAGATAGTTGTGTGAAAAACAAGATATCTTTGACAGGATTGACTGCAATGCCATGATTAGTGTGACATGATAACATTTGATGAGTAACCAACCACTAGACCAGTGTGAATTCCTGCATCTGCTCCTGAAGAGAGAGAAACAAAGGAAATACATACTAACATGCCACAACGATTGCTATCTATAATCATGTGATCACCACCTGCATTATAATCTTCCTCACGCTAGTCTCTGATGATCTCCCTCCGACTGTGATTCCACCCGTCACTACGTCGTGTGCTACCTGTGAGCCCTGTTCCACACCTCCTCCTATCTCCTGCCCCACGTGTCCCCCTGTGCCCACCTGCCCATCGACCACTCCTCCACCAACACCAGCCATACAGACAGGTGAGCTGTTCCCACCACTCACACCTGTACTTCTCCATTAGTGTGTGAGCAAGTGACCATATGTACTGAGAGCATGTTACAGGCTCAGCCTGTGCCCAAATCAGCATCAAGTTGATGTTAATATTTTTACCAATTTTTTCTTCTTGTTGTTTGTTGTGATTCCTCAGCATTCACACAGCTACTACATCATAATGGTCTGCATCATAATGTGGTGTGCCATTATCTTTATCAAGGTGTAAACATATTTTGAAGGGCATTTATTTAAGTGATTTACAATTGGATAGCAGCTTGTAAACTTGTGATAATGGCTACTAGTGCTGGATGTTCCATATTTGAGTTTAAAAATATTTCTGCACAACACTCGTGCACACACACATGCATGTGTTAACTCATCTAAACAAAAATTAGAAATAGGCCTTAAGCTTTTGTGACGAAAAGGTAGAACAATGACCTGGCACTGGAGTGATTGTGGCAACCACAACATCCACTCTGCATGAACTAGTATTTTATCTTAGATAATTATTCTTTTTTTTTGATAGTTGATTTTTTTGTTGTTGAATTAAGAATATATATATGTATGTATGCATACATACATACATATATATATATATATTAAGGGAGAAGACATGCAGACTACCATTTGGGTTTCCTCGAGAGTCCCTGAGCATTTGTTAGTCAAGGATAGACTAGGATGATGTGTTTCTTTTGCTGGCCCAAATGAAGTGCCTCTTTAAGCTGGCAGTTTCCTCCATTAATTCTAGGGCATGATCACCGACTGAGTGACTGAGTGGGTGGAGGTCAGCCACTCCCAGCACCTAAAGGCAGAGACAGTGGAAGGTGTATTGAATACAGGAGAGCTCTATACAGTCAGACGTAGTATTTACTTCTGGTCACTCTGGCAAGCCCAAATTCAGTGTCAGGAGCAAGGAATTGAATTCTACACACCAGTTGTAGTGGATGCTGTTAAAAAAAAAAAAGTATTTTAAATTACCAGACAATACATCCTCTTGTGTTTTTGTTTAGTCTCATGTGATTAGATGTTGTCATTACAGTTTACCACACTTACTACCACCAGCATCCTCCCACCATAAAGAGAGAAATAGAACCCAATTGGTTTGATTAAGTTAATTAAGCTGGTGGTATTCAAGAATTCAAATGTTTGTTAACCTTGTGAGAAGTGTGCATGAAGGTGTACAGCATGTAACATATTACATATGTTACATGCTGTATCTGCTTGTGATAATTTCATTAATGTAGACACTTTTTTCACTTCAAGTGGTCTTTTGTATGTAATAAAACAGTGGTGTATTTTAACATAAAACAATGATTGAATTTAGCAGTCAACAAACATCATACAAATTGAGTCCTAAACTTCATCAATAATTATTTCATTGATTAAAATATAATTCCACTCTAAGGTTGAGAGTTGAGGTGAAGGGTACTGGACCCCATCCCAGTAACTTGTAAGCTGGATGCAAGTTCAGGTACAGCCCTCATCAAATGAATGTAAAGCATCAATTTCAGTTTCAGCAACTAATTTCCATCGGAGCTGACTCTCATTGCAACCTGTATCACAGTGGCTCACCATGGCAAGTCCCTAAGGCATTCTGTGTGAAAAGGTTTGACAGCAGAAAAAAATCTTTTCTTTTCTTACTTAAAAATACATATTTATTTTAATTACAGTCTATTCGTGAACTGTGACCTAGAATGTGTCCTGTTGACAAGATAGAGGTACTTACAGGATGATGTCACTATGACCTCATCGTATCTTACGAAAGATAGTTGTAACTCAGACATTGCTCTAGATGGCTGAAGAGAAGAGTTTGAGTTTAGTGGAAAATAGAATCAGAAGAAATCTATGACTGAAAGTCCATATACTGATTTTATTTGCTTTGTTTATTTCACTGTTAACGTAATATCTTGTTGCTCATAACATTTGCGCTACTTCTATATATGCTTGTCTCGAAATTTAACTTTCTTATTGAACATCGAAAGAAAGATATATGATTCTAGAAGTATTTATTGCATTTGAGTGACTACTTCTGTTGGAGCCAATTAATAGTGGTTGGGAGAACAGTACATATCTGAAACTTAATATTAGGTTTATTGGATGCTTTGTATTGAGATTCCATGGCATCTAGGTGATGTTTATTTCAAGGCATAGCATCAATGCAGACATAGTGACCAACTTCAGAGGAGAAGACAGAATTTTGAGTGGAGGGGAGTGGAGGTGGGGGAAGGGTTGCTGAAAAAATAAAAGCTCGTCTCTGGCCATACCAATTATTATCTATGCCGCATAATTTTGGTGGTTATTTGACCGTAACTATTTGAGTGCTGAAGTTCCACATGCATTGTGATTCAATGTATTAAACTTCTTCTAAACAATACTGGAAATTTCCAGCCCCGCTAACTTATGGTTTAATGTTTTTGCTTAATCGCAGGTAAAAAAAGGGGGGGGGGGGACCTAACCATGACCGGGGGGTGGGGGGGGGACCTAATCATGACCAGGTGTTGAACCGGGGGCCTTAGCATTGATGGTCGGAGGAAGTTTCACAAGATCAACAAGGAAGTAGTATTTAGACTCTGCGAACTTGTCAAGTTTGCAGGTAATAAACTATTTTTCCCCTTCAATTTTCAGGCATCCATGACATAGTAGAACTCTTGTTGGTTTTGCTGATGTAGATGTTTTGATGTAACCTAAGTAACTCTATAATATTAAATGCTACAAAATTATGGCATTGCCATTTAACGCAATCTTCCACACAGAGCATGCACTGTGGCACACGCACACACACATATATATATATTAAAGGGGGAATTTGTCTGCATCATGGAGGAAGCTGTTGCTAAACTAGAGCTATTCTATTTCAGGGCTATGCATCCATTCATTAAGGGCAGCAGTGAGGATGTTCCTTTCTATGCAAACAAACATAACCAAATAATAAATATTGTAGTATGCAGTATGACTATATTGTGAGGTGTCTCTCATCAGAACCAACACCTTACACAGTAGTGATATGTTACAGAATGTTTAACTTCCACTTACCCCCTGGCACTTACAGATTTGCACTTTGAGTTGGGTGGTCAGTCCTACCTGAACAACACTGTGGTGCTGATGGAGGATATAGGGGAAGACACAGCCGCACTCTTGTGTGTCACCAACAGGCAAGGCTGCTGCTCTGGGGTGGGACAGTTTTTCTATCCTAATGGGTCAGCAGTTCCTGTGAATAGTGTGGGACACAGTCTCTACAGGAACAGAGGCGACCAACTCATCCGTCTCAACAGGATAAGTGGTGACATAGCTCCCTCAGGAGTCTACACCTGCATGATCCAAGATGCTGATGGAATGAACAGAAACTTATCCATCAATATAGGTGTGGGTTTGCTTAAATATGACCTGCCTCATGACCCTAGCATGATAAACCAACATACCATGTGCACACTTACATGCTACACACATACAGCATTTGACAGCATTATGCAATACAGTTCCTATGAATGTAAATCACTGCGTGTCATTATTACATTCCCATACTCATTTGCTTGTTCTAGTGTCAAGTGATTGTCCAACTATGGCCCCTCCTACTTCCACTCCATGTTCTTCCTGTCCCACATGCCCTCCTACACCCACCTGCCCATTGACCACACCCCCACCTCCGCTGACACCCACCATACAGACAGGTGAGCTGTCTGTTTTCGTGGTAGTTCTTTCTGATTTTTAAAAAAATTTTTAAGTGATTTAATTGACTTTTATAACATGATTAGATCAGGGTTACTGTCTGGACTGCTTATGTGTGTAACCATGTACTTAATAAGATGAAGACCCTGTTCTCAATCCCTACACACTCCAATAGGATACATCGCCAATATCACACTGTATTAATGTATCAAACACATTCTTGATAGCTACTTTCATCTTCTGACTTCACCAGTAGAATTTTATACTTACCTGGCTTGAAATAGTGACACTTATGTACTGTGAAGTTCAATGTTCAATTTTACTTGCATTCATAAATGATAAGCAATTGAAATCAGAGGATTGCTCTTTAGTCTGGAAGTCCTTGGACTTGTGAACAAACTTGCACCCTTATAAGTTCTTAACCCTGCTCTTTTGTAACAGGATGCTGAGAAACCATAGTAGCTTTGTTGTGATATTACTGGCAAGTTCAATGGCTTCAAACTGCTACATTGTGTAGGGAAGACACACGTGTGTGTGTGTGTGTGTGTGTGTGTGTGTATATATATATATATATTAGTATTATTAAGTGGTACTGTAGTAAAATGTCAATATTCATTAGTGTATGGTAAATACGAAATGTAGCATCCATAATTATGATGTATATGCACTTATTTAAAATCCCACTACCCCCTCCCCTGGCCTGGCACTCACAGCTCTGCACTTTGAGTTGGGTGGTCAGTCCTACCTGAACAACACTGTGGTGCTGGTGGAGGATATAGGGGAAGACACAGCCGCACTCTTGTGTGTCACCAACAACCAAGACTGCTGCTCCTCCCCTGGGGTGGGGGATTTCTTCCATCCAAATGGGTCACAAGTTCTTGTGAGAAGTTCGGGACACAGTCTCTACAGGAACAGAGGCAACCATCTCATCCGTCTCAACAGGAGAAATGACGATGTCATTCCTACATTGGGAACCTATCGCTGTATGATCCCAGATGCCAATGCAATGGATCAGAACTTGTACATCACTTTAGGTATGGTGGATAGTGATGGTGTTTTGTGAGTACAAACATACTGAAATGAATATTTGGATAATTGACATGGATAGGGTGTTTTTCTTTGTTATAAACTGGTGACTGCGGACTTTGCACTGTGCTTTTGAAAGTCTTTGCTTCACAAGTAAAATTGTATAAAAGAATTTTTGGGAGATTTTTTGTTGTTGTTTTATTCACCATTCCTTTAAAAAAAAATTTTTTTTTTTTAAATTTTAGTACACTTAGCTCCCCTTATCTGGACTCCCCACATCCGGGCACTCCCTTTCCTTCCCCAAGTGACTGGAATCTCAAGGCACTGAACCAGATCATTTTTCTTGTAACAAAATGGCAAGATGCTCTACCTAGGATAAGACAGAATTCACTTCAGCACACATTTAATCCAACTTTTACTTGCAAGAATTAAATGAGCATGACCTGTTGCTTGTGTGGGTGGGTGGATGCGTGTGTGTGTACAGAAATGATGTTCCGTGCATTAAGTATATGAAGGCATGAAAAAGTTAGCCAAATAAGAACTAGCACTGGAGAATATATGAGTGTTCCCAGATATGGCTGTTTCTGAGTTATGGGCACTGCCCGGTCCCAGCTGCCCGGATAAGGGGAGTGTGAGTGTATTATAAGGATATATATATATATATACTGATAGTGTTTTTTTACGTTAATGTAATGCAATAGTTCTGCTAAGATAATATAGGAAAGTTAGATAGATAGGGTAATTTCAGAATTAGTCCATTCTCATATGGTGTATAGTGTGCTGCTGTTTGTTGGTGGGTAGGATTTTTTCCCTCCTTTTCCCCCCCCTTTCTTCCATATTATAGTGGTTAGATGACCCTCACCACATCTTACCAGATATGTTGAGATATCTGTCAATGAGGCACTACATGAAAGCTTTTTATGATGCTAATCAATTGTTTTTTGTGAATAATTCAAGATACTTGAGAGTGTCTTTGGAAGTGATGTCGGCTGAAGCTACGAAAGAGGCAATTAAAGAGCTACAGATGTGTGTTTTAAATGAGATCATAAGTTTCTTTTGGTATTTCCTTATGCCATTTAAATACCAACCATTCACCAATATAGACGAGGACAGTGCCGCACTAGGACACATGACAAATAATTACTGTAATTTGGACCAGTCAAAGTAATTGCTTAGAACACTTAAAGGTGAGGTCAAAGTTATGGTAGGATTTACAGCTTTTAGTTACTATACAGTAAAAGTACTTAGTTGTAACCACAGGGTTTCCTTACAGTAAAAGCACTTAATTGTGACTAAGTGTAACAACAAACGTTGGTGTTTCTAAACAGTAAACAATTGGTTAAAAAATCCATTCTTGAGCAGAACTTGTGGGCATATGCTGCCACTCCACCCCACCATCCAAGTGTTACTAGACCTGTGTGCCACAGGTAAAATGCTATCACACTCTTTCCTCAGGTAGGCATCAGGTAGATACCCATGAGTCCAAAGTGTTTTAGAAATATTTTAAGCACTCCCCAAATAACTGATTCTCAAATAGAATATGTAATCATATCTTGACAGCAAGCTAACAGCAGCCATGAATACCACAACACCTTTCTGATCGTGCCTTCTTACCCCGGACCAAAATATCACCTTTATGAAGGACCTCAATTTGAATCTGTTAGAATAAAAGAAACAATACAGCAATTTTACTTTTACACTACACAGAATACACTAAATGTCAGTTTATCCTATAGAGCCTGTGACAGTAACCCTCTGGGCTTTAGGTTCCAAAAAAATATTCCATGAATTCTCCAATTAAACTTTTTATGTGATTAATTGCATGAACTATTGCTATATGAATTGCATTTAGGTATTAACTGTAGTGCATATTCCTTCTCTGCCAGTGTACAGTGGGACTCCAGCCACCTGTGCCTCCTGCCCCACTACTGAGCCACTCACCTGTCCAACGATTCCTCCGCCCACATTCACTCCCTGTCCTCCATGCACTGAGTGTCCTCCGACAGTGACATGTCCTCCAACAGTGACATGTCCTACACCGTCCACCTCACCACCTCAGATACCAGGTACAGTGCACATGCTGATGACCTCCAGCACCCCAGGCCGTTTTACCCATGTGGTATGTGATATTTGGTGCTTACACAACTAATGCAATGCTGATGCATCGGTTGGTTCTGGAATAGAAATGTAGTTAATTCCCATATCAATGTTGCTTCTTGTTGTGCAGAATTATGCTCCACATGGAAGCGGCCAATACACTTCGATATTTCATAAATTATTTTATATGTACAACGTGGTGTGTATTTCTTTCACTATAAAGTGTGTGCATGTATTTCAGTGTAACATTGTGTGTAAGACTTGATAGCTAAGCCAAAAAATAATTGAGTTTTTGTCCACCAGTGAAACAAGAGTCTGTAGCCTCTCGATAATCTTTCTAACACTGTATAATTTAAAGTTGTAAAGTGTAAATTAATTCATCTTCATCATTTGGTAAAGGACACATTAGAATAAGGATGTCTACTCCTCTATTCCTGTCACTTGCTCTCTGACCACGTAGTTGTGCTTGTGGACGTTATCCACATTTATAAACTGAATAGTTTTTGGTGTTTCTTAAATATCCTCAAATGTTTGGAATTCTATTGGACTACTACTAGTACATTGAGAGCAATACAGTCTGAGTGTGTTGCTAATTAAATTAATCATACACACACACACACACACACACACACACACACACACACACACACACACACACACACACACGTATTGTGCGACAGCGTATCAATCACAAGAATTGGTGCTTCACTGTTGATTATCGCACTCACAGATTTGCACTTTGAGTTGGGTGGTCAGTCCTACCTGAACAACACTGTGGTGGTGGCAGAGGATATAGGGGAAGACGCAGCCGCACTCATGTGTGTCACCAACAAGCAAGAGTGCTGCACCTCCACTCGGGATGGGGATTTCTTCTATCCAAATGGGTCATTAGTTCCTGTGAATAGGGTGGGACACAGTCTCTACAGGAACAGAGGCAACCATCTCATCCGTCTCAACAGGAGAAATAATGATGTCATTCCTACATTGGGAACCTATCTCTGTGTGATCCAAGATGCCAATAGCGTAGATCAAAAGTTGTACATCAATATTGGTAATTTAAAAGAAAAGAAATGATATTCCTAGAGATTTTATTATTTATTTTAACATTGTTCTCAATGTCCTGGAGAGGTACAATTATTTGTGAGCGTGTGTATTTTTTATCACCTTATTGGCACTACTATGGTAGAGGGATTAGCTAATTAACCCGTTAATGTGATGAAGTGAACTTACTATGGTTTCACTTACATAAACACAGTTTGTCATTAGTCGCAATTAGTTTGCAGCAGTTAAATATGCATTCTAACAGAGATATTGGTGTTTCATCATTACTGCACACACAACTTTGATGCCACATGTGAATGTATTCCACTGCAGTGTCGTCTACTACTGGGACGGAGGAACCAACAGGTACAATGCATATTAATGTATATATACACATCTTTCCTTCAGAGGATGTAATCGAGAAGGATTCATTCCATACTTTACCATAAATCTTCATCCTATTCTATATTAGGACAGAATTTATTTTACTCTATAATTTTGAGTGATAGGTTTTTAAAGACTTGGCAGGAAGCAACTTGCTCATTTACGTTAGTGCAGGCATGGTGGGCTATTCCTTTTCACAAGCATTTGTTTTATAACAAATCATCAGATCATTGTTTACTTACTCAAGGATTGTGTGGTGTCGGTTGACCTAATTCTGTCTCTCCTGCAGTCATGTGTTCCCCATCTTGAGCCAGAAGTGGTTGTGATCATAAGGAATGTTGAGTATATCCAATGTACTTGCCTCTCTTAGAAGTTCAATGGAGTGTGTACGCTTGTGTGATTGCATGCTGAAGATTTGAACACACTTGCAGCTAACAAAGGCCTGGCTTAACCACATGACTACAAATTATCAAAACCACAGTTATCCTTGGCTTGGGTCACATGTATCTGTGTATCTACTACATTTACTATTGCTGTGATAACAATGCCTTAGAAGTATACCACAGTTTCATCCACTAAGCACTTATTACAATACTACTATATAAGGAACTGTTTCAATTTTTGTTCAGTTTTTTTTTTAACTTGATTATAATAGGGGAGGGGGTGTGGTGTGTGTAGTGGAGGGACGGGGAGCTGATGAACAAAGTTAGCCAGATCATTATTTGTTTCCTTCTTTCTTTCTTTTTTTGGAAAAAAAAAAGGGTGAAGTCATTTCTTCAGATGTGTGTGTGTGTGTGTGTGTGTGTGTACATGTATATACATGTATATATATATAATCCCATGAGTAGTTATGCTTGTAATTGTCAGTATTAATATGAAGGAGCGTTCCTCCCAATAGAATGTGTTCATTTAGCATAATTAGTACATTAATATACTGAATTTTATTGTTTGTAGTGTCTCAACTCTACCTGCTTATAAACACTTACTATATATATATATATATATATATATATATGAATTTATTTTCTTTCAGTTGGGCAGATTTGTGTGGCTTGCCAAGAAGGAAGTTCTTGCTCTTCTTCAGGTAAATAAGTAGCTAATTACTTATGGGAAACTACAGTGGTTGGTGGTGAAAGTACAAGAGGAATGATGTTGGACAGATGCACAGTGACCACAGTATATTGGTGTGTCTCAGCCATTATATAGGAGTGCAAGATACTCACTACTTCATGTTCAGTATGTTATACTCTGTGGATTAGGTTAATGGGCATTAATGATTATCTTTTTTAATAAATTGAAAAATCTATAAACCTTTGGTTTGCAACTTCCAAGAACCAGTAGTAAGTTGTGTTTTTATAAATTATCATGTGGAGAGGATAACTTCTTCATCTCCACAGAACTTAATTCTGTAGTGCAGCAATATTGCCATATATTGGTCACTTGGTAACGCAGTTATAATATTCCTATGATCATAAAGTAATCCTCAAGTTACAAAAGCCAACTAAGCACATACCATTGCACTAGATACTGATACTGGAGACAAGGAATATAAAATGAATAGACATTTTAGTTTTGAGATGATCTGAGCATCTATATTAGTGCAAACAAAATGACTGTTAGGTTATCAACTAAACTGGCTGTAAAAATTATTAAAATTTTGTGTTGGAAATTATAAAATTGGTTTTGATCTTTTGGTTCAAAAGGGGTTTCAGTGGAAACCTCAGAAATCCCCCATGCATCCGCCACTGATCATTCACTTTATCAGCATGAAATGACTCCACAGTATCAATTAGTATCAAATACTGTTTGACCCCAGGATGTGTGTGTGGCAATTTCCCCTCTATCTGCCAGACTCCTGGCTCACCTGATGAACATTGTGGCTTGGAATGAAGACAAACCCCTCACGTAGTTTAATTTGTTATTACATTAATGTAATAACAACAGTTTTCTCAAAACAGAACATATGCTCTTTGAGAATTTGTGCGTACAAAGGTCTAGTGTGAATTGACTCCCTAATGACAGGACATGTAGAAGCAGGTATTCTAGTAAGTTTAATAGAAATTTACATATTTAGAGAAGATCATACACAACAGAAAATTAAGAGATGCACTGAGTAGTGTACGGTTCAAGTACTTAGTCAGGAATTTTAAAATTTATGATCTTGTGTAAACGTATGTTGTTTGTGTAATGCATGAACTTATAATTTCTTTTCTTTCATAATTGTAGAAAACGGACAAAGAATTGTGGACATGTTAGAAACGGTCAACTCCTTCATTGTGGATCTAAGTTGCCCCTCCAGCAGTAGTAACATTGAACTGATGTTCACTGAGAGAGCTGGTGCAGGTCTACGCAAGAGACAGGAGGCAGCTGTGTTCACCATCACCATGGAAACAGCTCCAAACAAGTCTCTAGGTAGTGTGGGCAAGGACCAGCTGAGCTCCAACCTTGTGAAGGGAAGACAATATTCAGTTCAGGTAGAGAGACTATTTTATTGCATTGAGAATTTTTTATACTTCTTTCTTTCTAGGTCTGTAGTGCAAAGAAAATGGTAGTAGTGATAGTAACAAGAAAAATGCTATTTAACTGCTGTCTAAAAACTGTTTAATCACTTCATTATTATAAATTAATTTCTATCCGTGAGCTCCAGGAGCTCACAGGGTCTTTAAAATTACTTTGTTGTTGTTCCTGTTTTTTTTTTTGTTTTTTTTTTGACACTTTCTTAGATTGTGCTAAGGTCCCCGGCTCAATCCCTGGTCTCCAGTCTCTTGTTTCCCCCCCTCCCCCCTTTTTTTTTTGTTTCTCTCTCTCTCTTTTTCTTTTTGTTTCCCCTCCTTTCCCATGTAATAATTTACTTGTATTCTCTGTAGGTAGAAGGTGTTTCCACAGGCACTATCACTCCTTTCATATTCAAGTACACAGAAGGTGAGTGTCATCTAATTGCTTTGTACATGTTGACAAGTGGATGCAATTATTTGCACACAAATATACTTATCATGCATGGAACAATCAACAGTCCTTTGTTGTGTGTAGAGTGCATTATATACCATCCCATAAACAGAAGCACTATCACTGCAGCACTGCAGCCACTAGAGCTGCAGTAGTGAACTGCTGCAAGGCAGTAAAGCCACTGAAGAGGTTAAAGTTCACGTTGTAGTTTTATTATTTTTAAAAATTTTTATTCAATTCTTTTTTCTATTAAGACTTATTATGAACTCTATTTAAATAAAACAAAACAACTTATCTCTTTTTCTTTTGACTTATGAACTTAGCATACCTATTAAAAATTTTTTTAAAGAAAGAAGGGGAAAAAGGGGGAAATTAAACGTGCTAGTTTAGCGGAGTATTTAATCAGTTACCTTTCTTGTATCTTGTCGTTCCAAGTTATTGTGGATTCTTGTAATTATTCTCTGGACAAAGTATACATCAATGAAACTCTGGAGTGAATGTGTTAAGCACACCTTAATAGATGACAATGTTTTAGATTGTTGTGCTACTGAAGACACATTTACAAAGTTTGACATATATTTATGGACAAGAATTTGGCGATAGGGCCACTTTCCTCCCGCCGCCCCCCTCCCCTAAAAATGGGGGGGGGGGGGGGTTTAACTAAACAACCTTTAGCAAACTTTGAAGTTTAAATAGCTAGAAATAGATTCTTTTTTGTTCTTGGAAGTCCACTGCCTGTGGTTGTAAGTTCCTGAAGTGTATTCCATGTACAGTGGAGATCACACATTTTTTTCTCCTTAGTTTCTGTTCTGTCCCTGAAGCAGTGTGGACATAGCCCTACAGTAGGTCTCCTCCACCAGTGGGCAAGCCCAAGGTTTCAGCCTCCACCTGGTCTATGAGCAAAGCTAGAGTCAATGAACTTCCCCATCTAGAGGTGCTGAAGATTTAGAGGTGTCATTCAGATTGAATTAGTGTCATGTATTTAGATGCAGCTGTAGAGGCTAGGGAGGGGGAACAAAGGTCCAAGGATAATTAAAAAAAAAAACATATTGAAGTGTATAATATTCACTATTTAAGTATATAAGTGTTAGTTATTATTTGAGAGACCTCACTCTACCCATGGCACTTCGTGCATGCACTTGTGTGCAGCCGGACAAACAAACAAACAAACTTAGTTCAAGGTAAGCATGTCTATTTAATCTCAGGTGGATTTTGGACTGAGATTCTACCACTGACTGGGTTAACAATAGATAATGAGAAAGTTCCCCCAGGCAATTCATTTCCAATCCTAAACTTTGTCGGGGTCCAAGTATTTCAAATGTGCCATTAAACCTTTGTGGTTTAGGTAGATTGCATTAAACGCCTAATGTCACATTATCGATTGAGATTAGTCATGGATACACACACACACACACACACACACACACACACACACACACACACACACACACACACACACACACACACACACACACACACACACACACACGATGGGTGCATTCAAAAGTGAAAGGCAAATAGGTAGATGAATTTGTTATATACGATAAAAAAATTTAAAAAAAAGAAAATATTTTCATAAAATTGAAATACAATATTTTCCTACAATATCTTCTTTCACTTTTTGTAATGAAGGCTTGCTGGCTGCCTCTATTTCGGTTAAGGAATACCACATCCTTCGAAGTAAAATGTGACTTCTTAACATTTAAGAAAATTTTAACATGTTTGTTTTAAATGCATTATTCTGAAACAAAATCCATCCTTTTATAGAAGCTGTATGCTGCACTTGGAAAGACTTGAAATGCACACCATACGCACACACTCTACTTATGTGACACGCACACACCAACTCTGGATAATGTTTCTCCACTTGATACTTGTGGTTACTATTTTCCTTCTTGTTTCTCCTGTTCACAGTGCTAGTGACTGACCCCACACCTCGTGCCCCCATCAGCTTCCTGCCCTACATCATCATTGCAATAATCGCAGTCATCCTGCTAACTATTATAATCGTGGCCATTGTTTTATTTATCACATACAAGAGAAAGAGAGAAAAATCTGTTGCTGTGCCCAATTGGTTCAAGAAAGAAAAGGAAAAGAATGATACCATATGTGATAGGTATGCTTCCCAGACCGAAGCACTGGAAATGAAAACTTCACCAATCAATTAAAATACATAATGAATGCAGCATTAGTTAGGTGGTTGCATAATAGAGTGTTGTTGTTGTTTTTGTTTTTTTTTGTTGTTTTTTTTTGTTTTGTTGTTTTTGTTTTGTTATTTTTGTCTTTTCACATTTTTCTCCTTTTTTTTTTCGTTTCCACATATTCTGATATTATTATGAGTAAATATTGCTATTTATTATTATGACATGTTGTGTACTGAAGAAAAGATCAATTGTGTTTTCTTTACAAAAGAGTATCAATTTTTTCAATGACCACAGACTGGTGTTGCCCGGACTGTGGTGTTGCACATATGTAGTGTGGATGGTCACTCGTGACAACTCCATAATTATATAATATCATGGAACATGGTTGTCTGATAACAGCTTCTTTTCTTTCTTTTTTTTTAAGTTAGCATTCAAATAGCAATAGTAATGTTTATGTCCTACAATTAATTGAATTAGGTGACGTTAAACAACACCAGATGGACTTGACAATAATATTCCTAGCAGTGTGTCTAGCACTGCTCAATATGGATGTGTCCTGGAGGTGTGCAGTCACGACCAGTGCACCACCTCAGTGTCAGTGCATACACTGGACAATATCTAGGACATGAAACTATGTGATCACTGCGGCTCCTGACTAACTGATTCCCCAAGTCAGGTCTACAATGAAATCTTTACTGGATGAATCAGTGAGACATTTAAAGTACGTAAATAAATGTTTGTGTGTGTATTAAATGCATTTAAGCATGTTTCAACATTTTTCACATCACAACCAGTGAATTCAACTTCAAGATCATCCTCTATCAATTATTTCCCACTGTACAATTAGTCCTCACATGCAAGGTATTCCTTTACCAGAGTTCCCATAAATGAACAAACAGAGAAGTGATGGGAGAACAGGTAAGGTGTTGTCAGGCAGGATAATAGCAGGGGGTTCTAAAGGGAAGATGACGTGCTGATGTGATACATTGAAATTTATAGAAAGAAATAATTAAATATCTTATTTTCTGCCCCTAATTCACCCCAAAGCTATGATCCAATGCTAACTTGCTACATATTTACTTCTTGAAAAAAAGAGAGGAAAACAAGAAACATTATTGTAACAAAAACAAAATACAAACAACAAAAAAAAACAAAAAAAAACTACAAGTTGATAATCCTCTGCAAATATGATTCAGGACAATTATTGCACTGCATAGATTCAGACCTACTTGTACATAATTGCTGATCTTACATGAATTGGTAAAGGGTCATATAAAGAGCGGTCTACATTATTATATTCTTGCTCACCTTAATCTGCAGTTGTTTATTTTCACCCAAGAGCTCACAGGGTTTAAAATTTACTTTGTTTTTCCTGTGACATTTTCTCAGATAGGCAAAATATGGGAAAGTCATGAGAATTACATTTTGTATGTATTTTAAGTGTGATACATCTAGCATACACGAGTGTATTATGCTTGATACATTTCAAGCACATTAAATATAACATTATATAAATATGTATATCCAGTCCACCTTTAACATGATCGTGTAATTTAAACAAAACAAGATTGGAAATTTCCAGCCAAAAAAATGATCACTTATGATTTAATGTTTAGACTTAATAATGACTATAAATGTTGACTTTCCAAATCCACTGATTTTCCTTTGGAAAAAAAGAAATGAGAGAAAAAGGGGGGGAACCGGCCAACCATGATAAGAACTTGAACTGGTGTTCCTGAGGAAGTTTCCAAAGAAGAAGAAGACAACAAGAAAGTAACATTTAGACCTCCCGAAAACAAGTTTGGGGGGGGAGGAGGAGGTAAAACAAATCAATTAAAAAAAATTTTTTTTTTAAATATGGTTGTAAAAAGGAAGAAAACATCACTTTCCCTGGATCAATTGCAAGGTATCACTAGACAAATTAAAATTTCATAATTTATGATGCAGTATGGGAAAGGAGGAGGTCCTTCATTTTCTTAAATGATTGGCCATGTCCTAGAAATTTCAGCTACCTTAGATTCCACCCTATCCTATACCTGATGGCTACCATGAAATTTCAATTATGGATTTATCACCTTGCATGTCTGAAATCTCTGTGATAACTAACACATACTTGAGGTCCATTTGCAGCTTTGCTTGCAATAATCAAGGCACTTTTTTTCAACAAACTTTTTCCCAGACATTTTGAAAAAGGCATTAAAAGAATTTCAAGTTAATTCTTTCTCTGGGTAAGTGCTTACAGCTGGTCCACCTATAACCTCACACCCATTCTATGGTGAGCTTGAGGCATAGGATACCAGGACCAAGTGAAGGAAGTAGTGGGCAGTCTAACTAGTGAGCGCTTTACTTACGAGGGGAGTCTAACTAGTGAGCGCTTTACTTACAAGGGTAGGAGGTATTACTGGCCTGGCCAGTCCCCAGGCTTTCCAACCTACAACAAAATTTATGAGGGAAATTACAAGGTGGTTTGTGGTTTCTCTTCATCTTTTTTTTTTTTTTTTTTTTTTTTTTTATTATTTTTTTTTTTTTATTTTTTTTACTAAATATTTCATCTGTCACAAAACAATGTAGTACTGGTGAAGCACATTTCCTGCATGACATTGTAATTCTTTCTATACCTGTTTTTATTATTCGTTTTCAGGTACATGGCTAAAGGAAAAGGCAAATTCCTAAGAATTGACATTAATGTTTTGAATAAAACGTAATTATTTGAATAATGCTGTATCAATTTTTATTATGATTATTTTATTTTCTATTATAATTGCCAGGAATTTTTTAAAATTATTTATTATTATTTAGATTAGTTCCCAGGAGTGGGGGAGGTGTAAAATGATTAAAAAATATATTGAAAATATAGTTAATTTAGAAAGCCCCAGATTGCAACAAAGAAGCAGGGACAGATCTTGCAGTTATTAAAAGTGGGTGGTGTGGCCACAACTTTAACCACTCTACAAATTATGACCACAGCCACGCATAGTAGACAATGCACCAGCACCAAAAATTTAGATCATCAGAATATCATTATTAAAATAAGCAACACCAACACTTCAGAACATACAATCATATAATAATATATCATTTGTCAAACTAATAAACGTGAAAGTCTTCTTTAATATGCTTGAACAAATTCCTGACAAACTTCATCCTAATATATCATCCAACTCCGCCTGAAGTGGTGTTCCTTCCTATATTATTCCGGAAGCTCCTTGATGAAGGAAATGTCCACAGTGCATGGCAATGGCAGATATATCTGACAAACACTTCTCACTTATAGTGGACCTTAAGTAGGTCTTTATTCTTCTCAGAAGAGAAAATCATCTTTCTGCCTCAGCACTAGAAATACAGTGTATAAAAGCAATTATTAGGAGACAGTGAATGTTAGGGAATCATTCCTTATCACAAGCACCAAGAGCTAGGAGTATATCTATATCAATTTCACTATAAAGTATATACATCAATTTTAAGCTCTAACAAGCTGCCCCTGATTGGATTTATCTCAACCTCAATAACTCACCTTCCTTGTCTGCGTCCAAATCAGTTTCAGGCCCAGTCTCCTCCAGGGCAGAGTCAATTTCATCCACGTCCATAGCAAAAATGAGTAGGTTGGTAGCACAAAATGCACTACAAATAATTTGGCAATTGCATTACAAATAATTTGGCAACTGCATTACAAATAATTTGGAAGTTGCATGGGACTGAAAAGTGGACGGAACTATTTAGCAGACTTTCAGCGCATGTGCTAAGTTAGTCCGTCTTAATATTATTAGACTCATTCTGTGCATTAAATTGATGGACCAATGTTGCCTACATGCTCTCAAGCACTTGCCACAGTATCCCAGTTGGCACTTCAGACTTGTGAAACAGAAACAAACATCTGGAACTAGTGGGGAAATGAGGGAGATTTCAAATATTATGCGGGTAAGCGGGTGGCAATGAAAAAATGACGGTGACTCCCTCTAGATGTGGGTGAGTTGGAAGGTCTGAGTACAGTGGCCTTTACAGATTGCACATCTGGCCACACATTCACTCTACCGTAGCTAGACCCTTTACCTAATAATAGGTGCGCTTATGTTACAGTCATAGTGATTAGGTAAAGGGTCTGGCTACAGAAGACTAAAAGCTACAGGAGAAATGCATTCCTGACTGCATACATTAAAACCACACCCAATGTCTTTCATACTTTACCAAAATGCAGCCCAGTGAGGCAAGAATTAGGTAAAGGGTCTGGGTAAAGGGTCTGGCTAATGGTTTGAGTGAGTCAGACTTCAACACGTACCAGTTCTTGGAATTGAAAGATCTATCTGAGCTATTGGCAACTAATTGGGGAGACCATCGAACAGTTTCGTGAGTAGTTTCGTGAGTAAGTCATTTTCCCCCTGTACGCAGCTGGTTGGGATCTGGAATAGTGTAAGCCTCCTATGTCAGAAAATGATCCTGGCAAAACTGAACTGGAAAATAATTTTGCATAACTTTAGTAGGGGAGGCTTACTAATCTGACTCCTAACAAGTTGTTCCCCGTTGGGGTTCCTTGTTGGGTCTCCCAGGCTCTTGATCCTTACCTTCAAATAAGGGAGGGAGGATGTCCTTTTTTAACTTCACTTGTGGTCTTGTTTGGTAAAAAAAAAAAAAAAAAAAAAAGTATTTAAAGAATATTTTATAAATGCAGTATTCGCTAATGATTTCACTGGTCTGTAGACCCTTCTCTAACTGAAGCACTATCTCAGCGTATTTCTCTTTACATATTACAGTTGTTATGCTCTCAGCACTTTTGTACTTAGAATATGTTACAATGTGGATAAGCCCCACCCCCTAGTATAACATAATTCACACATCCACCCTACCCTGTGCTCCACGTAACATACTGAGAATACATGTCCTACAGGAAGCATGCATGAAAGATGGAAAGGCTCATGAAGACTGAAGACGAGTTAGATGCAATCCAAACAGATGATACTCCACAGGGAACTAAAGGTGCAGCGGAATGTCCTCAGAAGCAACTTGCCAAGCGTGAAGCAGACAGAGCTCGTAAAAGAGTGAAAAGACAGAATGAAACTCCAGAAGAGAAGGAACTAAGACTGGAAGCGGACAGGTCTCGTAAACGAGTCAAAAGGCTACATGAAACTGTAGAAACTATGAAACAAAAGTGGGAGTCAAAAAAAGCTCATAAGCAAGAGAGACAGCGACGGAACCGGGAATACATGGCAGCCCAACGTGAGGGAGAGACACCACAGAAGAAGGAAGAGAGACAACGACGGAACCGAGAACGCATGGCAGCCCTACGTGGGGGACAGTCACCACAGGAAAAGGCAGAGAGACAGCGGCTTAACCGGGAACGCATGGCAGCTCTACGTGAGGGAAAGTCAGAAGAGAGCAGAGAGACAGCAGCTTAACTGAGAACACATGGCAACCCTACGTGAGGGATAGTTACTGCATGTGTGTGTACATATTTCTGTCTCTTCATCTTTCTACTCTAAAGTAAAAATTACAGTAATTGTATTTGGCACTATGTTCAGTTAAGTAAACACATTCAGTCTTTCTAAATATACCCTAAATGAGGTTAGAAATACATTAATTGAATTTTTTTCCAAATTAGTTACAACTTTCGAAGCTAATGGTTTTTCACCTAATGTGTGCACATTTATTTTTGTCCATCTATTCACTCGTACTGTATTTATAAAAGTTTATTTACCTAAAGTACAAGTAATGATGATTGCATTTACACATTCCAAAATAGTTATTACAATTGTTTGCGTGGTACTCTTATTCTATAAACCATGCTTACTTGGTCACTCTAAAATACCCTAATTGAGGTCAGCAAAACTATGACCTGCATGAACAGACGGCAGGGCTTGTGGGATTCCATCCTTGGATAGTGTTTGTTTTTTTTTGGGGGGGGGGGGGGGGGGAGAGAGGGTTTGAACCCTCTATTTCCTCAATAGCTGCTGCCACCAGAGATAGACTTAATTGCTTAGTAGAGCTTATGCTACTATTCATTTAAGTCGAATAGGTTTTAAACTGTTTTATATGAATTGTAGATTAGAGTAATCTGGCTCTTGCCACTCCAATTGGGTTGAATCCAATCCAAAATGAGGTAAAGGTAATAAGTGATAGAAGATAACTAACAACACAGAGCTAATTAACATACACTGAGCACAAGTAATGAAATGGAATGGTTACCTAACAAATATCTTATCACAAGAGTCCAACCCATACCTAACCTACTTACTCAGCACACAAGTAGAGATCTGAATTTCATTGCACTTTATAGAGATATTAATTACAAAATAATGTTTTAGTGGTGCATGATAATTCATGATTCCCTTTGTATGAAGGATAGTACTGACAGTTGGCTTCTAATTATCTGTGTTGTATGTGGTGGTATTGTTTTTTTTGTTGTTGTTGTTTCATTTTGTTTTCTGCATAATTATTGTTTCATCATTAGTATTTGTGCTGTACTATACATGTTCTAGTGCATGTTAACAACTGTAATGCATTTGCACATGTCTCTCAGACCACAACCACACCCCCTACCCCCCCCCCCTCCCATGCTTGTTGATCACCTTTTCCCCTCTTCATTTGGTGGTTTGTGTCATGTGCAGATTGAGGAGTAAAAGAGAAAGAGGATTTTGCAGTGACAAGTGCACCATGTTTTGCTATTGGTCTTCTTGCTATTGTTTTTATATTATTACTGTCAAATTTTATTGAGTGTTTTTTGTTGTTTTTTTGTTACTGCAATCATGAAGCATGTGACCCTTTACTCTGTTAAGGTAGCGTTCTTCAAAGGAGGGGAGCATGGCACTGTGAATGTCAATTTTGTGCTGAGTGCTCTTCATGCTGGTCCTCTAGCAATGGAGTGTGATCCAATCACAGAGTTGCAATTCCTCTTGCTTAGCTTGATGGTTTTTCCAGAGTTATGTTGACAGGTCTTGAGTTGACAAGTTTTCAATGACAATTTTTAGTTAACAGTTGGACAGATTTTTCATTTTATAGGTTTTTATTTGGTAAGTTTTCAGTTGACAGGTTTTCATTTGACTGATTTTTTATTTATTTATATTTTTTTTTAGTTGACAGATTTTCAGTTTATAGTTTTGAAGTTAGCAGGTTTCAGTTGATAAGTTTACTTGTTAGGCATAAACATCTTTTTCAAGTGAGAGCTGAATAACTAACTGGGCTTCAGAACAAGCCCAGTTAGATGATGTGGAGAGGGTTCTAGTATGGACGCAAGGAAACATTTGGATCCAGGTATTGTCTGCCAGTCTTCTGCTCATCTGAGGGATAATATGACCACAGTGCATAATACTTACGCATACATAGCTAGATGGTCACTCAGGCAATGCAATCATTGAGACTGAAGTCATTTTCAATCAATAGGGACATTTTGTCAACCATGGCCACTCACTGGCTTACGGGGGAAGAGTGGTCACAAATTGTTTCCATCTGCATTCTGAACCAGCTAATTAGTTGTGACTAGTGTTCAATGCATCAAATCAATGAAATTTTTCACCTAAAGTGGCACCAAAAAAAAAAAAATCTACTTATAAATAGCTCTTAAGCCCTGTCCACATTGCACACTAAAACCAGTTTCACCCATGTCTGGAATGGGTTCCAAGTGTCCACACGTCACCCGTTTCATCCCAACGGGTTTCACATGAAACCTTCAGAAGGGTAGGCTTCAAGCAGCTCAGAATTATTGAACAAACCTGTGGCTTTATTATTGATGTTCACTATTAGGAGTTTAGCTACTAACAATTTTTCCCTCTTGTTCGATAACATTGCAGAGGGAAAAAGGCAGAACAGCTTAGCACACCAGAAAATAAGATACCCTGTTGCTATGCCTGTAGAGGAAAACCAATTAATCTCAGCCCACAAAGATGACATGGAGCGGGTTGTAGTGTGAACGCAAGATAATCTTTGGAACTGGGTGTTGCTGGAGACTCGTTTATAGTGCAGACAGGGCGTTGATGTGTGTATGTGGGTTCTCTATACATGCCTTCATTTTTGAAGCTACATAGTCGAGAAGGGTATTAAAAGAATGAAAATCATGCACTGCACCTACTCATGTGGTTTATGAATAGAAGACTTATTCAGGTTGTAATAGACAAAAGTGGCCAAGAAAGGGCTATTCAGGTTAATTAATGGGAGCAGCTGTATCGAAATATTTCTGTGTGTCTGTCTTAAAGGTGGAATTAGTAATTGAGTTACAGTTACCACAGTTAGAGAGTGGTTCAAATTGGTAGGCAGTCTGGTGACTGAACTGGAGCTAAATTAAATCGAGACTAAATAAAATGGAAATTTAGCTGACTCTACTGTCATTCCATATCTTTAAAGTTTAATGGCTGCATTTTCCAGCAGAGATTTTTAAGTGCTTCACAGCTGTACTGAAGAGAAGACCGACTGTTGAGGAGAAATATTTTTTTGGTGAAATTAAATGAAAACAAACAATAATACATGGTATAGAAGTAGTTATATCTTGTGAAATAAGTATTTTTCTTGCTCTAGAACTTGACACACCCTGCTGAGTCACATATGCAGAATTAGGAATCCCCACCACCCCCCAAAAAAGGGGAAAAAATTAGATTTCAGTCTAACCACCTTTAATACCTTAACAGACTGGAAATTTCAGCCAAAACTCCTCTCACTTAAAAAAGGGGGAGGGGCAAAAAAAGACTGACCATGGCTAGGAGTTGAACTGGACTCCAGCACTGGTGGTCAGAGGAAGTTTCATAAGAACAACAAGATTCCCCTAGAAAGTAACATTTAGACACCTAACAAGTTTGAGGGTAAAACAATACCAGCTAAATGCAGCAGCTAGCTAACTATATAGCTAGGCAGCTATTAAACTTTTAGCTGCAATATAGTCCACCTGCTACAGCTCTACCTAACCACCACTGGTCAAAGCAACTAAGCTTACACAGGCAATGGATGGTCACAGGCACAAAGAACCCATTGTGTCACTGTGTGTGCAACTTGTATATGCTTGCAAATATGGTGTAAATAAAATTGATGCTAGCGAAAATTTTGGTATCTAATTGCTGTCCTATTCTTTTAGAACTCAGAATAAATTAGCATAATTGTGATGCACCACAAATTTCATGTGATAGGGTAGCTACAAGCTAGTTAGGCTATATAGCTTAGCTAGATAAACTTATAAGCTACACCCATTGATTCCCAAACTTCAATCATCATTGGAACAGAAGTCACAAGGTGTTCCAGCTTGAGGGAGAAACTCTGGAGAAGAAAAAAGTTATTTTTTAAATTGTGTAGTGATATCAAGTCTAGTTGAAGTTTACTCCAGCCCTTAGGGAATGCAGTTTCTCTCACCTTAAACAAACTATTAGTACCAAACAAAGATGCGTTGTCTACTTAAATTTTGAATTGTATGTGGACTACAAAATAATACAATGAAATAAATAAAAGGCTGGGCCTACATTAGTTATTTAATTATATTAATTATTTATTTTATTTTTTATTGGGTGGGACAAAGATGTGAAGTATATATATATATATATATATATATATATATATATATATATATATATAGAAAACCCTTAATAATAATGAGTTTGTTGATTATATAATAAATGAAAAACACTACTGAAAAGGCAAAAGAAAGGGTTAAAAATATACCCCCCCCCCCCCCCCCCCCCCCCCCCCCCAAAGGGCAACTATCACTATCAACACCATCCCACTCCAGACAAACAAAATAACAAGAGGAGAATTCCTAAAGAATTAAATTATTTTGGTTTGTGAAATACATGTTCCCATGTTTTTTTCTGAGTAGATAGATGGTTGTGTATTTGTGGCACAATCACAATGGTTCTTTTATGAGAAAGAAGAAAGAAATGTATTCAAATACAAATAACCAAATGAACCAGGAATAAGGACCCCATGCACTGTCACACAGGGAATTATTGTATATGAATATTTGGATAATTGATCATGGTTTACTGTAGTAGTTTGTTCTGATACAGAATCTTGTTCAAATTAAAAATACACCTGAAAAGCACCATCTACCCTTTTCCCACTGGGTGTGAGACTAGGAAAGGTAGAACAGGGAGAGCCACAAAATTGAAACTGGTCATGTGATCACCAATGAGTCTATGAGTGAAATGAACAGTTACAAAAAAAAAAAAAAAACAACAGCAAGCAAAAAAAAAATCTTTGCATCAACATAATTTTTAATTAATTATTTATATAATAAAAAATTAAACAAAAAATTAAAATAAACAATTGCTCTGTATCTATGAGTATGCAATTGGTGAACAAGATTAGATCATTTTATACCAATCAACTTTGTAGAAATCAATTTATGAATAGAGTCAGTAAATAAATTGAGACACTTATGTTATTGGTAAAGGGTCTCCATACATGTGGCTTGCATGAATCATGCATGCAGGCCACATGTAAGGAAACCCTCTAAATAGCCTTCATTTCCTCCTCCCTTATATTCAGTATTATATATACAGAACCTTAGAATTATGAATAGAAGTTCCAATAATTCATCTGAAAGATGAAAGAAAATTGAATGGGTGAGAATCATTTCCCACTCAAAACAGAATTTCTTCCGGAAGTCTTCCCTTCCACTTCTCCTCCCCACTCCAAGCCAGCACACACACTCTGTACACAGCAAGTGTTAAACTATGGCTATGAAAGCACCACAATGAATAAAAATGTTACAGACTTTCCAGCCAATAATGTTAAATGATGTTCTCACTGCTCAGTCTGAATCAACTGAATGGGTGCATGATAGGTTCCATGGTTTCAGAGCTTGCAGCTTATTAATGGCTTCAGAGCTTGAACTTTATTAATGGCTTCAGAGCTTGCAGTTTATTAATGGCTTCAGAGCTTGCAGTTTATTAATGGCTTCTGAGCTTGCAGCTTATTAATGGCTTCAGAGCTTGCAGCTTATTAATGGCTTCAGAGCTTGCAGCTTATGTATTAAAAAATGAAAAAGAAAAAAGGAAGAAGAAACCCCCCTCCTAATCCAGCGTCAGGGGAATATGGGGATCCCCATTTTAGGGACTCTCTGATAAATATAGGGACCCCCATTTACTGTTAATATGGAGATGGGGTTCCCATATTTCAATGGGGACCCCCATAAATTAATCTCATCCTATACTTTACAATCTGCTGGTCGGTAGGTGGGTGTCAGTGCAGACTAACTCCTTCCAAACTTGCTTGAGGGGTATTTACTAAATTTTAGGGATTGATTAGGGCATCTCACTGCACCTCCTCGAGAAAGTTTCATTCAGATCCGGTGGCTATGGGTGTGTTGTTTTTTTTTCAATGGGTGTGATTTGGTGGCATGGAACACTTTTAATTAATGACCCAGTTCATTGAAGTTTGGCATATTGTCTTCACATGACCAGGATAGTGTTATTATTATTATCTGCTAAGGGAGCATTATTAGTAATTTATCTTTGTTGAAAATTTATGTTAAATTTGTAACAGATAATTTATTAGACATCAATAAATTGTATTGAATAGTATTCTTACCCCTAGCCCTATATAGCCCTAGTATAGCACTTCATGGAAAACAATGTTTTTGGTATATATATTAGTTCTTTCATGCTTCTCCTGCTAGATTAATATGGCAAATTCTTTGATATGATATTTTCATGATTACTTTTTATCATTCATAAGAAAATTAATTAATTAAAAACGTGAAGTAATTATTTCGGATCCAAAAACTGAAGATCTTACGATGTCTGTCTTGATAGCAATCATTATTCCTGAAAGTAAATATTATATTTCTTATGGTTGGTTGTTGTTTATTTGGGGGTGGGGGTAAAATGGGCCAATTTTAGTATCTTCCTTGTGTGGTGGATGGATCTGAAACATGTCGAAGATACATCTATCTTAGTCCCAGAAATTATCTCAGAAAGTGTAAGGCATGGATGAGCCAATTTAGCTAACTGCCTTACATAATACTTCACATCTCTCAACAGTTGAGTATGATAGTGTAAAACACTGTCAACCAGTTCTCATTAAACAGCCAGGCAAAGCCTAGCTGCAGTTAATTATAATGCACGCAACGTTAGAGAAAAAAAGAAGCCACGTAATATGGAAATGACCATGGTGTATAACAATGTAATACATGTAGTTAAAATTGAAAGTATTTACATTTACATTTACATTAATATCATTACTTTATCATTGAAGTGATATATTCTAGATTATCATGATTATTATTTTAAAATTAATTTAAAAACTTTTTTTTTTTTTTTTTTTTTTTTTTTTTTTGAGAATATGTGAAAAAATACCAGATTCACAGGAATTAGATAGCCATTTAAGTTTGTTCTTATTCCAAATAGTTGGAGGTGTCTTCACACATTTTTTTCTGCTTGTTTCTGCCTCCAATCACCAGCCTGGGTGTTGTTATCCTTCCTTCAAGTATTAATATCAGAGTCTATTTTTGATAAAGAGGTAACTCAGAAAGAGCAATGTTACAACAAAATAAGTAAATCACTAGCGCAGATATAATATTGAACCATTAATTAACACACCTAGCTAAACAAACCCAAAATACACAATGCCAATAGTGAATGAACTCTTTTAAGCCTTATGTCAGAAGGGTGTAGTCTCTAACCCTTATATCACGTCTAAACAACCCTATAATTGGTAAAGGGTCGTAGTTAGGTTCCGGGATTGCTGCTTGAAGTAACAATCCTAACACGATTTCTAATGAGATTCTATTTGAAGTGCAGCAAGTTCAGCACCCTGGAAGGAGAGAACACCTGGTACAACTGTAGTTGAATTAATTAAGCCCGAGGTAGTGCGTCCGTCTCTGGTGTGTCCACCTGTGCAGTTTCCGGACCTTTTATTACTACAATATTGTGCATACTTGCGTAAGTGTTGATACGTCCATGAGACAGAAAGTCTATTTCTGCTACTGAGTGTGAGTGGCTACCAGTTGTCTAGCTGTTGTCTTTCTACGTGTTTCTCTGGGTCTGACTATTGGTGTGTGGTTTAGTTCACCAGGAGCTACAGTAACGTAGCACCCACCCGCTGATGCTGCTGTGAGGTATTGTACTTCTAAGTATCATATGGGTGTAATTAACTCTAGTATTACCACTTTGTACCATTTACAGTAGGAGATTATCTGCACTGATTCCCCTTTTGGCTAAGAATTAGAGCCCCTGGGCATAGAGCTACATCCCTGGATATAGATTTACACCTATTGCCTGCCCCCTGGGTGATGTTATAATTATGACCCCCATGGGTAATATTGGAGCTATGCTTCCCTAGGCAAGAGTAAGTAAGAGTTATAATGCCCCTGGGCAAGAGTTAGAGCATGGCTCCATGGCAAGGAAAGTTTTATACTCGAGCCCATTTCATAATAGTGACTCATGTTTGAAGCACTACTGTGCAGTGCATAGATGTATTTATCAATTAAACATTCCAAGTGCTATACACACCATTCAACTGTTTGCAAGAAAGTTGATCAAATTTTGTGATACTAAAAGAGATAGCCATTATTGATTTGCAATTATAAAATTTTCCCAAATGACAGAGATACATGCAGTTGCAATTCTTCTTTTGGAATCTATACATTTATCTATATGCCATCTATTGCTAGTAAAGTGTGGGTCCGGGTTCCAGGGAGAAATGGTTTTAATTTCGCTCTCTTCTCTTTCATTGTCTGATATCTCAAACATCTCAAGCATAATGGGAATGATATCACCCTCAATTGTCATGCATCTGTACTATAGTTACGCTATATATCCAATGAGGCTCTCAATAGCTGTCTTCAAGTTCCTATGAGGTAGAAAAATCCAAACTTTTCTTGTTCAAAATTAGGTTTTTGCTTATTAATGACTTTAACTTAATTTTTTTTTTCGCGTGTAAGATTTGCTTAATCTTATACATTTGCAATAGATCACTATCAGACTCCTCCCCTTCACCCATCACTGTCTGTCTGAGCATTAGTGCATTGCATAGTTACCAAGGGAGACTGCCCCATCATTATATGGAAACTAGCAGCACATACCCGGCATCGGTCGGGCCAATGTCAACATGAAACATTATAGCCACTCAGACACCATTTTTATACTTTGTACTTCATTCAGATAGAATCAGCTCATTAGTAGGCATGCAGCATTCCTGTTGATATTTCAGTCTGACTGTTTTGGAGGCATGCTTGGTGTAATGCTGAGAGATAGACTGCCAAGAGTTTGGAACTCTCTTGGGTTATACGTTTTTGTGTAATTAATTTGCATCTTATACCAATAGAGCTAGTAATAGTAATGATCAAAGTTAGCATAAGCAAAGGGGAAAATATAGGGGGAAAGAAGGAATGGGAAGATGGTGGGGGGATAAAAAAATGATTGAAGTAGAAAGGGTCTAACATTGGTGCAAATTCTGACATTTTTGTTCCTTTTGGTCCAAGGGTTTGGCTGTTAGGCCTAGACACATATGCATACATAAAAGCATGCATATGTACTTATGAACCAAAATATATATTAGATGGTTAGCATCTGTTGATTCTATACTATTACTAGCAGCATATACCTGGCGTTGCCCGGGATATAATGACATGCCCACAGGAAGAGTTGTGGCCTGGTGTTGCCCAACCCATTTTCCTACCAGATCAAGTTGTATTTGCATGCTTCAGGTCTCTAGGTCTATGAATTTGACTGTCCTTTAGTACCATAAATAATGTTGCAGCATTTTTGGCACATTTGACCTGACATGCCCACAGGAAGAGATTTTGTCCTGTAACTTTTTTGTGGCTAAGAATCATTCACTGTGTAGGATGTGGTTACCCTGAAGAGTGGGTTATAATTTTATGGTGGTTTGGTAGGAGAGTAGTGTGGCCAACTGTGACCCAGCTGATGTCCAAGAGTTGTCCTAGTACCACTTCTGGCACTTTCAGCCTCACAAACCTACAGGATCAGGTTTAAATAGGAATAAACACACTGAGTAGAGAGTGTCCAATCAAATCTAATTCAAGCACAGATATAGCGTCGAGATACTCATGACTCAAGACATGTGTACCAGATTGGATCCAGCTCAAAATCACTACCTTTTGTCCCTTATTTATCAGCTTTCAAAAAATATCACTAAAAAAACACCTACACAGATTATATTTAGCATTCAAACCACATATTATAAATTTATATTGGAATATATTAGAGCTTTTCCTTCAGACCACAGCTCTGACATTTTCCTTATGCACCACTTATCTGCACTCAGAAATTGGAAGACAGAACATTTTCAGCACACCCTGGTTGAACAGTTTGAATGGAAAGTTCCCAGTTTGATCCTTTTATGAATTCACATCCAGCCAGAAATTCTCTGTGCTGGTGTCCCAGGCCAGCTGCTTCATCATGGTGCAGTTATGGAAGGGATTGTGGACACAGATATTCTCTCTCCAGTGAAGCTGGCATAAACTGTGGCAATTTGAATAGAGCTGTCTTGGTTAGGATCTTGATTCTTTCTGCAACCTTATAAATACGTTCCTCAGACTTGAAGATGTTCTCTTCCAGTCTCATCGTCTTCTGAATGGGCAGCTGGCTATGGTCTAACTTTTTCTGGAATTCTGCTGAAAATTTACTACATTTTGAGAATATTGGTAATTTCCCAATCAGCCCTTTTCCCTTCCAATTTGTTTATAAAATTTTCTACTTGTGGCAACACTGCTCAGAATAACTACACATTCTCCAAAGATTAGCCTCCTTTAAATAGGTCAACTTCCCTCTAATGGAGATGAAAATATAAGACAATAATAATTAATTTGATGATAAATACCCTAATTACAATTACATAATTGCATGTGTGTGCAAGTATGCTTCCTCCTACTCAGGCCAGTAATCGGCATGCAACAAATCAACTCAACAAATAAAAAAAATCAATTTAATGAATAACAAATCAATTTTAGTCATAATCTACTAATAACAATCTATTCAGGTCCCTAGTCCAATGAGTAACAAAGAATTTGTGTGCATGTGTGAATGTTCTCATTTAATCTACTAATTTTGTGTATTATTAATTGCGTCAAGAGGTGTCATCATTTTAATAAAGCACCATCTTTGTGTGGGTTCTGAGTGAACTAATCATTTTATACATGCCTGAGACCACACCCTCTTCATGGACAAACCTGTCATCAATCAATTAGTTTTCATGTGAGGGGAAAATGCAGCATTGGCATTTCTCACTACTTTTTCAAATCCAGTAGATTCATAAATTTGACAAAAAAAAAATATGCGGAAGTGTTTCCGGAAATAATCTGATTATGGGATTGCCTCTCTCCTAGGGGATAGCATGACATCTGATCAGAGACCCACACACTCCACAGTGCACAGCAATTCAAGGCCCAGTGACCTTCCCTTGCCACTCTGGGCTGACTTGGCATTGTCCATGAGGATAGAGTGCTGGTGCATCAATTGCATGATGGCAATGTAATAATTGGGCAAGAAAGGGAACACTTGGTATAAGTTAGCCGGGAACTTTGGTTGATCAAGCAAGAGAGAGAGAGAGGGGCAGGGGGAGGGAGGCCTCGCTGACATAGTTTATGTGGTGATTTTAGAAGGATGTGTTTACTTTCATATAGCGAATGTTGTTAACATATAGTCCATTGAATGCACTAGTGGCTTTTTTTTTGCCACGGGCTCTTTGTTTTGCCATTTGATTATTCGTGCAACACAGGCATGTGCAGGAGTTAGTGTGCTAAGGAGACAGTTGGGTGCAACCGTTGTTAATTTTTCTAGACAAGTTTTTAATTAGATTTTAGTTGTATTTTATTGTGGCATTGTTCCAAGTGTACAGTACAGCATAATGGATAACATCATACTAAGTTTAAACTAATGTGAGTTAGTGAAGGAGTCTGTATTGACATGGGGCAACTATCATATTCATATAATCAATATGCCATAAGACAATAGAAATAATTTTTCTGGAAGATAAAACAAATGAATTAAGGATTCAGCAAACCTCTGTAGCCATGGCAACAGCACATGCAACAGAAGGTGTGTGCAATTGGCCAATGAAGTGAGCCTCTGATGGATGTGAACATATTTGATCTAGAATGAGATTAGTGGGTGGGTGGGTGTGTCTGACCGTGAGATGCCTTTTGGCAAAAAAAGAAACGAATGCATACCATAGACTTCAAACCCAAGAAGTCTGCCGTCATGTCAGAGAATGTTGACTATACTATATGGAGAGAGAGAGCTACTAACTTCACAGTCACCTCATGTACGAGATAATAGTTAGCTGTACTGCCCTTAGCAGAGTAGCATTCACTGACCTCAGTGACCTTGAAACATCGTCGTAGAAATGCAGGAGGTGCTGGTTGTTATGGTGACAATATTGTGAGGCGCTTCCTTGGTAACACCCTCCACATTCACTCCAGTAATCATGCTAAGTGATCACCCAATAGTATTCAATTAATTTCCTTTCCCAAATTTATGAATCAATTGAATTTTTTTCCCTTTATTTTATTGAAGCTATGAGATGTGATTTTTACGTACCTATTACAGCTGGGGAAATGATTAATTGTTGCTCGTACATTCTCTTAATTGTTGCACAAACCACATGACTGCTCTCCTTTTGCTGATTGGTCAAAGATATTCAGTACTGCCACAACAGTTGCCATGGTTATGGGGATGTATGGAATATTCTATATATTTTTTAATAGCTGGGATTATCCTGGCCCAAACCTTAGCCAGGTATCTGGAGAGGGGGAGCACACATGAGGTATCTATAGCAGATCATATGCCTGACCAGATGGTAGGTGTAGCTTGTGACCCAGCCTTACGTGCCCTGGGCATGGGTGATAATCCTAAGACTGACATTGAAGCATTGTTATGTACAATATGGAAGTGCCTGGAATGTTATTAACAAATGGTTGCATGACTATATCACCTTGGGGACACATATTTTATACCTCATGGCTGCATAATGACAAGACTCAGATACTCCCACAATGGGCCTTGAATGGGGTGATTACAAGGGCACATAGAGGACACATCCTTCAGACATTTTATAGTATGTTACAGCCACATCAAAGTCCCTGTTAATTGCTATTTGAAGCTTGTAGCAGTTAATTACATTGGTTGGCAGGTACATGGACATGCCCCTATTGTGCTTATGTGGTTAACAGGTGTTGACAGCAACACAGATTTGTAGCTCATGCTGTTCCAAACTTTCAGAAGCAGCTGTACTGCACTCTTCAAATTACCAGACCACTAAGCAGTTTTACCAGCATCTTATTTCATTGACACATGGATTGTAGGGCATTCAGTGGATTAGGTTATGGTAAGTCACTTTTGCACTGGTCAAAGACACACCTTAAAACTGCTGCAATGATATAGCAAGTTGTAAGTGTTCCAGGCACATAAGTTGTCTGCATGCCCTGGCCCACACCCTTTGATTGATTGCCTTTGGAATAGTCTCAATGCACCAGCTAAGGGATGAAGAGCCAGTGATGTCTTCCTGTGAGCATGTGCAGTGCTTGAGCGTTGCTCTACCCCTCCCCTCCCCATCACATTCACTGCTCCCCCATGATATCAAGAAGGTGTTGGTTCAATATTATTTTTCGACTAATTATTTGACCACTGGCCTGCCATGCCTACCAATCCTTAGTCTGATGCTGGCTGTCTGAGTGGCTGTAACCCAACACTCATTGCAACCGGACAAGACTCAGTGCATTGAGTTCCTACAAGTGTGGAGGTCACATTGTGTGTGTGGAGACATGATTGTGAGCATTCCTTTGTCCCTCTGAGCAGGGTGGCACACTCACTCCCAACACAGGTACAGGGTCCAAGATGGTGTGGATCTGTTCCGGAGGGGTCACATGTGTTGTCTGAGGAACTGATTCATGTTGCCTGGTGATGTTGGATGTGTTGTGGAGCAGTATTGTCATGCAGAGGAGGAGACATCCTCTCTCTCAGGAAGACTTGATTGATTGTAGACACTAATTGGCTCCAGTCCTCCACCTCATAGAACACCTGATCAACTGCAGGGAAAGTTTTCAATGATGGTGCAGAAGATGAGGTTGTAGTGTGTTAGGTGATGGTTCTTCAGTACTCATCAGAGTTTCATACAGGATTTTTGTTTGTTAGGAGGAAGAGGGGGGGGGGGGGAGGTTCGAATATGGAGGAGAAGAATAACTTGTACTCTCTAAATTCATGCTAATTAAAAGTTGCTGTGAAGGGAATGGGCTGACCACCAGCACAACTGAAGAGCATGCTCCTGATTGAAAATCACATGATATGAGGGACAGGTGCCTGAGGGAAGTCTAATGGATAAAATCACATTTGAAGTATTTTCCAATAAATTGTTCCTAGAGCTGCTATATAATTTTTTGAATTAATGAGCTCATTGCAGAGTGACCCAGTGTTGTGTAGGTCCCTGCCTACAGAGAGAAGATGATGATGCACTACATATGGCACAATGTTTGCTTGGGACAATTAATATACACACACACACATATGTACACATAACACGCACACACAGGCAGACACACGAGCACATACACTCACGCATGCATATATGCACACATTCGTGTGCACACACAGATACACACATGGACAGACAGACACACACACACTCATGCGCGCACATACTCACATGCACACACTCACATGCACACACACATGCACACACACACACACACACACACACACACACACACACACACACACACACACACTCACGTGCTCACACACACACACACACACACACACACACACACACACACACACACACACACACACACACACACCTTTAGGCATTTGTAGGTTCGTATTCTCCCCTAAACTACTCCACACTATTATGAACTTCTCCAGAATCCTCACTCACTTTGGAATATATAAAAAAAAAATTACATGGATATCAACTATTTGTTGGTCTTCGTTGCCATAGGAAGAATGCATTAATGTACATTCAAAACTAAGTGAGGACTATCAGAAGTCCTGGTGCACCCTTTAGTCTGGCCTGGTCTGGCCTGGTCTGGCCTGGTCTGGCCTGGTCTGGCCTGGTCTGGCCTGGGTCACAGTGCGTGCCTCCCGTGGACATGACAACACATGCTGTGCATGGGCGTGCACTGGGAACACATGTCTTTGACTCAAATTATAATTTAATGCAACACACGGTACATATCACTGTGCCTGTGCGGTGTGTGCACTATGAACTCACATTTATAATGACAAGGTACTGAAGATCTCCTGTCTGTGGTAACTCAATTAGGTGTAGCAGTGGCAATGTGTGCATGTGATGCTGCCTAGTACCATAATGTGTACACATTACTCTTACCAGCACACTGGTGGATACATTAGGTTATGACAAATACAAGCATGTGTGTGTGTGGTGTGTACATGTGCATTCCTGTTGAGTGTATTTTACTTGCATGCTGTCAGAACCCATTACCTCTCTGTATCTGCAGACTGGCAGTCTATGGACATTAGAACTCTTGGCAAGGACAAAGAGCAGTACTTGAGGGAGAAGGATCTTGGAGTGAGATCTCTGCTCATCTGCAAGGAGGAGAGGGCTAGAGTGCGTCGCTGTTTCCGTACCTCCTGGCTGGGCTGGTGCAGTGAGGAGCAGAGAGAGTTTTGGGAGTGCTTCAATCAGGTAATCTGAATTAGTTGGTGTAAGTAAATTGTTGTTGGTTTAGTTTGCTAGTTTTTTTATTTGGGTGTAGTTTCCTCCATATGCCCCTTTTACCTTTCCTTGACTCTACCTTAACCTTAACCTCTCCCTGACTCTACCATAACCCTTTATCTCTCCCTCACTCTACCTTAACCCTTTATCTCTCCCTCACTCTACCGTAACCCGTTATCTCTCCTTATATTAAGACAAATCAATTTAAACTAATTATCAAATTATATACTTTCCTTCACCTCCTTTTCTCTATGATATTTCTACATTAATTTTGGTATGGTAAGGTGTGGTATTGAAGTGTTAAAATTGCCGGGTAATATACAAATGAGAGTGACAAGGTGATTATGGGCACTCCACTGGTGCGTACTGCACACTCACACGTGCTAGTACATATTGTATTTCTACAGTGGATGATGAGGTGTGCAGAAGTCTGACTGGCTAGGTCATTGGTCATGTCTAATTCCCCCTCACCTCTTGCCCCTCTCTCCTCCCCCTGCATGCCATGCTATGCCATGCCATGACACTGACTAGGCCACACCCACTGCCCTTGCCCCTGCAGCAGAAGGATCGGCTGAAGATAGAAGAGGACAAAGTGAAGAGAGACATTCCTGAGAACCACTGGGGAGACACACCAGACTTTCCGTCTGCTGAGGATAGGTGACACCTCTAGGGCGTCTGGCCGGTGTGCTGAGGTCTTCAGATAGTTGTCTTCCCCGTAGGTAACTGTTTGTGTCTAATTCCTGGTTTTGAAGATGTGAATTATTTGCTGTCATGGAAATGCATTATTATTGTGTGATGTTTCATTTGGCACACATTAGAATGTAAGATTCGATAATCATTAAACTCCTCGATATCTCAATGTTTGTTATGACATAAGTCAAAAGTTAATGTTTCACTTAATGATAATGGACTCACAAATTGATTTTTACAGTATTGGTGTAATTGCATGTCCAAGCAAGATATTTCTACATGCACACACAGTACATTCCAAGGTCAAATTGACTAAACTGCATGTTAGACATAGAGTGCTCAAAACTTAGCCAACAGATATGTTGTTTATCTTATCCACTGTGGTTGGTAGTATGCCATTTATGGGATAGCCAGAGTGGTGCATGTATACATTTACATATGAATATATTGCAACAGTTTTGCCAGCAATGTCTGTGATGAATATTCAACCACCTGCACTTCTCCTAGGTAACTGTAGTGTTGGCATGAGTGAGGGCAAAGGTCGCTGCTCTCTGTGCTGCCCTGCCTGTGTGGCATGCTGCTATCGTCAGGAAGAGAAGCCTCCCAGTCCGAACAATGATAGCTATCCTCACGTCAAATACAGCTCCCCCACCAACCCCCAGAGTGACATGCTAGGTAGGGGAGTGTGGCCCACGGCTATGTGCACTAACACATGCTGTGCACATGTTTGGTCACCATGACAACGCTGTATATAGTGATATACAATGGTATGATGCGCATGCATATCATGTATGTAATAATGTATACTGTATCATATTATTGATGTTATTACTAGCGAAAATCCCACCCTACTGGAGGATTTTTGGTTCTGTAGCTACAGAGTTGTGCAGTGTGCTTAATATATTGTTCAAAAATCCATCAATTCGTGATTGATTTTCTGCAGGATTAATTTTTATTTCAACTCTTAGCCCTTCCCACTGCTCTCTTTAAACGTCTTCTCCGGTGTTTCTTTTTCTCTCTTTCTTTTCTTCAGTGGTTCTCTATTCTTTTTAGCCATTTTCTCTACTCTTGGGCTCTCTCTGCTCTCTTTGCACAGCTTATGGTTCAGCTAATAGGAAAAAAGAAACGAGAAATCTCAAGTGTTGACTATTTTGCAGTTTTGTTGTTGTATAATTGAATCTGATAATTTGACAATCCTTTACTGGAATTACTAAAATTACCTAGAGGATGTGTGTTTCAGATTTCACCCCCCTCTGGTGCATCCCTCGGGTATCCTTAATCAGCACAGAGAATTTGATTATAGTTGTTTGAGAACTGTGAGAGAAGTTAGTGGACAGACAACTAACAAAATCAGCTCCATTGTAATAGATGGATAGATAGATATACACAATATATTCAATTTGTTGGCACTGTTCCATCTGCAGATTCACAGGAGTATACGATGCCTCCAGACCTCATGACCTTTGAGTTCCCCCAGCCACCTCCTGTATTCACCGCTCACCCTCAAGTGACTAGAGACAGCAGTGCAGGCCACACCCACATCATAGCCGACCAACCACGTATACTCAAATCACTCCTTTTTGACCAATCAGGCACCAGCAGAGGTACAGTGGGTGTGTCATAGGAGGATGTGTTCTGGTCCTGTTTTATTAGATATTGTAACGTTGGAATGTTGAATTATATTTGGGAGCAACTGCACCTTAATGGGAAACTACATCAGTTATAAATTAGTTGTAATTTTAAAAATACTAAAAACACATACAAAAATTCAACTTAAATAAGATGGAATGTGTTTGATTACCTGAACACTTTAAGCACATTGATTCTTGTAAGTGCTGGTTGTGGTTGTCAAATCAGGGGTCACAGTGCATGCAACACACAGACTCAGTGACATGTGCTGCACAGTGCATGCATTATGAACACAAGATCTTGTCAGAACACACCACAAGGAGTGTTTGTTTGTTTTTACTGCCCGTATCTGAAGAATAGACCCAAGTCTCATTTTTACGCAACACGCAGTACATGTCTCTTAAGTCTATGCATTGCTCGCACTGTGAACTTACCATTAGAGGTTCTCATTAATCTGTAGTGCAGTCTCTCTAATCACTCCTACATCGTAGTAGACATACTAGAGGTTGATGAATGAATCTCTAATGTGTTTAGAGATCACTGACGCATATCATTCCCTTTGGCACTTGTTGGCTTCTCTGTGAGTGTCTCTCCTGATGCTTGAGGGGGGGAGGGGCGGGGGCGGGGGAATGTGGTGGGTGCTGCATTTCTCATGACTGTGGGCCTGAGAGGCCACCAGATGTGATGCAAGTCTGTGCAAACAATGCCCTCTTCTTGGCAACTACATATAGAAGCTGATAGACAGACACCATTAATCAGTGTATATCATGAGTGCTTTCTACCTGTGACACACACAGGTCTAGGAACACTTGGAATGGAATGGTGGAGGGGAGGGGAGGGGTGGTTACATCCACAAGTTTTGCTGAAGATTTTTTACAAATGGTTTATTGTTTGGACACACCAAAGTTTGTTCTTACGACTAATTGGTTACAACTAAGTGCTTTTACTGTAAGGAAACCCTGTGGTTATAACTAAGTACTTTTTACTATATAGAAATGCGAAAGTTAAAATCTTAACCCAACATTAACCTCATCTTAAGTGTTCTAAACTGATTTTGCCTGGTCTAAGACACTATGTTTTAATAATGTCATAGTAATTATTTGCCGCATGTCTCAGTGCGGTCCCGCTCTTGTTTTTTAATATCACTTATTTATGAATTAAATGGGTTTTTTTTTTCTTTTGTAGTTTCTTTAGTACATAAGAACATGAGACGTTTTATATTGCGGTGAGAACACTTGAATACTCTAAACTTTATCCCCCCCCCCTCTTTTTTTTATGCGAGAGAGAGAGAGCTCTACTAGCTCAAGGAGGTCCTCCCACACTGACTGGTATTGTTGGGCTGGAGGTCCCTATAGCTGAAGATATTGACAGAATTAGATCCAATATACAATAGATAGAATAGAACTATTTCTTATCAGATGTTGTCACTGCTCTTGTGCTAAATCTTGCATGATCACAGAGTGAGCCATGATTTATTTAAAGGGCAGTGTATCCATAGCAATGTATCCATGGCACTGTATCCATAGCAATGTATCCATGACACTGTATCCATGGCACTGTATCCATGGTACTGTATCCATGGCACTGTATCCATGACACTGTATCCATGGCACTGTATCCATGGCACTGTATCCATGACACTGTATCCATGGCACTGTATCCATGACACTGTATCCATGGTACTGTATCCATGGTACTGTATCCATGACACTGTATCCATGGTAATGGCAAACTATAATAGGATGAATCCAAGGCATACAAGCTAAACCCAAGCCATCTTCCCAAGAATTTGGGAAGATGGATAACTTTAACCCTTTGATAATCAGCTGTTCCTTGGATGGCTTCCTTGAGACATGATCCTTGTGGCACTCTGAACCACCACTTGGATTTTCTCAGGCAGGGAAATTCTGCCTCCCTCTGAAGATCATATATTTGTGATTTGTCAAAGGATCCTTTCCATTTTGTAGCCATTTTGATGATGATAGTGTTACATTTATTTCTTATTATTGTTGTTGTCCACAGCACGCCTTTCAAATTCACATTAGCATAGAATTGAATCACTCAAAAGAAAAGTAACGGTCAGTAATTCAGGATGGTTAGTTACATAAGACTTACTAAGAATTCAATGAGATGATAAAAAAAGGGGGGGGGGGGGGAGGAAGAAGGAAAAACCCCAACACCAACTACATACCTGGTAAGGATCGTCACAGGCACCTACTTTAGGTGGCTCCTCTGTTTGATCATGATTCATGAACCAACTGGGTAGACAGAGTACCAATGGCAGACCTCTTATCCCTCCATACATTGGGTCTCTCTGTACATGTGGGATCACTGTGTGCGTTGGTATTGAGTCAACCAGTGGGTTGAGGTGTAAGACTAGAGGTTTGCCAAACACTGGAATATGCCAAAATATATTTTACACCTACTGAAGCTGAAATAGTCCAAACCATATGCCAACTAGTAATATAATGTGCTACCCACCTTCATAATATGCTAACTAGTAATTATATAATGTGCTAACCACCTTCATGATAAGCCGAATTTAGCATATTATATGCCAATATGGCAACTGTTTTTCACTGGACTTTGAACTTACCAACTGCTAACTTAACTTTGATATTTTCTACATGTGACTTCACCCCCACACACTTTTTAAAAAGAGCATCCAAGCACACGCATTGCTCTGTGTGTGTGTGCGTGCGTGCGTGCGTGCGTGCGTGCATATATATATTTTTTGTGTGTGATTTTTTTCTGATTAAAAACATTTTTTTATTGATTTTTTATGTATTAAAAAAAAAAAAAAAAAAAAATTTTTTTTTGTTTCCCCTTATGGAAGATAATTGTTTTCCTCTCTTTTTTTTTGCCAAGCAAACAGCTCTTTGCACTTTTGATGTGTTGTATACTTTCTTCTTTTCTTGGTCTTTATTTTTAAAAATTACACTCTCACTCACACCTTCTATCTCCATTTCTCCCTCCCTCTCCCTCCCTCTCTCTCCCTCCCTCCTCTCTCTCCCCCTCCCTCTGTCTCTCTCTCTAGAGTCAGCTCCAGCTGTTCTGGCTGTGCCCTGCAGCTTCCCGACTCTTCAGTATGCCCTGCACTATGACCTCCAGTGTGACAAGCTTTCAGTGCATGTGCAGCGTATCTACAGTCTGCCCACAAGACACAAGGACAAGTACACCGACTCCTTCATCTCCCTTTACCTCATGCCATGCAAGGAGAAGGTGTGGGAGTCCAAGATGGTACTGAAGAGTCAGAATCCTGTCTACGAGCAGAAGTTTGACTTCAGTGGCCAGCTTGGGCTGGAGGTGGCGAAGAAACAAGTCTTAATCTTCAAGGTGTTTGAACGCAGCAGGTAAGTGGTTTTCACAGCATTAAAATTGTTATTAAGTGTACTATGTGCTTGTTTGTAGAGTGTTAAGGTGTTATTCAAGTTACAATTTTTAAAAAAAATTCTTATTTATTTATTTATTTTTTATTTTATTTTATTATTATTTTTTTTAATTAATTTATTATTTTTTTAAATTTTTAGTGTAGTGTTGATGGATTTCAAGTTATAGAACGTGAATGAATACTAATAGAGGTTTACAAGTACTTATTCACTAAGGGGTGTGGTTTTTTTCTTGGTAGTAGGGTGTTAGGGTTTGAAAAGGAAAAAGTAACAGAAGGTTCAGTTTTAATTTTTTCCAAAAGGTTGATAGTTAGGTTAGGGTTAGCTGAGTAATGTGTATGATGTTAGAGTTAGCAATGGATACACAGAAGGTGGAGATCAGGGACATACTAAATCCAGGCCATGCAGGTCTCACCGCTCTGTTGCAGTGTCATGTTTATGTGCCACAACATTTCCAAGTTTGGATTTCTTAACTGCAAGCACCTTTAGAGTATTTTTCCACTTGAAGTTTGTCTTCCTTCTCTATCACTTGAGCCTTTGTTAGGTGATGTTGGTGAGTGGGACTGGTGGTGGTGTCCTGAGGTGGAGTTAAGGGCAGTGGAGAGTGTTGAGTTACTGAGCCCTTGAAGTAGTGACTGGAATCTAGCACAGATCATAACAGCTGAAGTTTGACATCTGGTCTACTACTTATAGCTCTGGGGATGATGGTGCCTATCAGGTTCACCACGCACATGTATGCATGCACACACACACACACACACACACACACACACACACACACACACACACACACACACACACACACACACACACACACACAGTTTCTTTTTTGCATTAAGCAAAGGAAAAACATTCTCATATTTTTAACTTTATGTAGAAGGTATAATATAATTAATTAACTAATTCACAGCCTATAGAAGCATGTACCAAGAAGTTTGGCCGACTAAAGGTGTTGGGTTCACAATATTTTTTCTTCCTGCGTTGCATTGCAAAGCATCCTCACGAGTCCTCAAACCACACGTCTTCCTGCATAAGACTGTTCACAAAGACATGTTGTTGTATCTATTTTAGTGGGATATACAAAATAATTTGCCTAGCAACATAAGCAGGTGGCACTAACAAGCAATTTGATTGGACAGACAGAGGAGAATGTGACACCTGGATGCAGAATTAGAAATCTAGGCTATACTTGCACCTTGGAGCGTTCACATTATTTTTGAGAATGTGTATGGACCCACAGGGTCAAAAGACGCTTGAGGACATGACGGAACAGGACGCTGGCACTTTGTGTCATAATGTGAACCTTAACAAACACATGTGGTGTTGTCAACCCTCTCCAGTGGGTCAGGTACTATGTATGTGTGTGTATGCATGCATACATGTGTGTGGTGAACCTGATAGGCACCATCATCCCCAGAGCTATGTAGTAGACCAGATGTCAAACTTCAGCTGTTATGATCTGTGCTAGATTCCAGTCACTACTTCAAGGGCTCAGTAACTCAACACTCTCCACTGCCCTTAACTCCACCTCAGGACACCACCGCCAGTCCCACTCACCAACACCACCTAACTATAGGAACAGAAATTTAATTAAAAAAAATTAGCATACTGATAGCAAATTCCAGAATATTTAGAGCTTCGGTCGGGATAAAACGGTGTGTAAAAGTGAAGGATGGTTAGCGGTGACATTGCAGTGAACTTGCTATCTAGTTCTAGGAACTCATCGATTGGTGTTACTAGTTGTGAGTGTCAGACATTTGCCAGAGATGGTGTCCACCACCCAGATATAGCTGCTAATTCTTTTTTAAAACACTTTCTTAGGCAACACCTCATCTCCAAGAATTTCTTTATTGCCACAAGTGCTGCCCGACAGAATTCTGAGAAGTATTGCAGCTATTTCTGTGCCAAGATTAACTCTTGGCGACTTGTCTGCCACTCAACCCTATTACCATCTGCCAATGGGTTCTGAGAACTAGCAGCGATTTCAATGGCATGGTCATAACCAATCTTTTCTTCACTTTCACGCTCCATTTCTCCACAATTATAGCTCAGAATATTCTGGAATTGGCTATCAGCTGGCAGGAAATTTTATAAAGTTTCTATTTCTATAGCATGATAAAAACACGAGCTATTTTGTAGTCGCAGTTCTCAAGATAGCTTTGCCAGTCATGAATGCTAATGCATTTTCTACGGTGCTGGAGGTTCACTGATATCATAAGTAGGCATGGTAGGTAGGTAATCTGCCTATATATATATATATATATATATATATATATATATATGTGCATTATGCCTTCTCCTGGATAGCCAGTTCAGAAAGGGAATGGCAGAACTAAGCCCACAGAAACCACCTGTTTCATTTATTATTTGTATTAAACCACCAGAAGGTAAAACAGAGTAAAATTGATTACACATAACATTGTCAATTCCTATTATTTGCTACAGTTCACTGTAATGAATAATGTATGTATATCAACGTAGGTAGCTATACCAACCTTTCTCACCAGTGCAAACTGCTGGCTGGTGCATGCAGTACCTCGTCCCTACACACACACACACACACACACACACACACACACACACACACACACACACACACACACACACACACACACACACACACACACACACACACACTCTCACTCACTCACTCACTCACTCACTCACTCACTCACTCACTCACTCACTCACTCACTCACTCACTCACTCACTCACTCACTCACTCACATATAGAAGCATGTACCAGGAAATCTGGCCGACTAACAAACACATGTGGTGTTGTCAACCTTCTCCAGTGGGTCGGATTAGTTCAGACCACACACTCAACCATCATGTGCACTGCAGGGCTGAGGTGCTGCACGCTCCAGCCAGCCAGCAGTTTACACTGATGAAAGGTTGATATAGCTACCTACCACTCCCGAGTGAATTTGTCCGTTACCTGAACAGTGAACTGTAGCAAATAATAGGAATTAACAATGTTATATATAATCACTTTTACTCTGTTTTACCTTTTGGTGGTTTAATACCAATAATAAATGAAACAGGTGGTTTCTGTGGGCTTAGTTCTGCCATTCCCTCTATGAACTGGTTATCCAGGAGAAGGTATAATCCATAGGCAGACTACCTGATACAGTTTCAATGGTGGACAGGCACTCCACAAGAAGTTTACAAGTGCAATTGGAAGAACAGAATGTGAAGGAGGAAATGGACTCATTGGGTATAATTGTATTCATGAGCAACCAGTAACCCACCCTGTTGCTATGGCAATGCATATACCATGGGAAGGAAGTGCAGCCAAAATACTAGAAGAGAAACCTGGACTAAGGAAGCTCTGAGGGCCTGGCTGGAGCACAGGACAGAGTGGGTGGAGGTAGGGTCTGTGCTTCAGCCTGGCCTTCCATAATCCACCCTATGAATACACTTAACCCCCCCCCCCTCCTATGGTTCAGTTTGTGTATACATCAGTGGTTATTAGGTTAATTACATGTAATTCTTAGTGTCCCCTGCTGGTGTCAATTTACTTACTCTGTGTGATCTCTGCTCTTAGGAATGGTTCTGTGGAGTTGTTGGGTGTGGTTCCTGTGGAGCTGGGTGAGGCTGACCTGCGGGGCACGACTGTCCGCACAAGAATACAGGAGCGGCCCCTGGACGTTACCAAGGTTACTAATTATGCTGTGAAAGCAGCTGTAGTGAAGTAGGTTGAGGGGTGTGTATGTCCTATGCCCCCTCTGCACACCACTCCCATCCCTCCCTCTCCCTTGGTGTGTGGTTGCTCATATTAATTAGTCAGTGCAGTGAGTGTGTCTGAGAGAGAGAGGGAGGGAAGGAGAGAGAGGGAAGGAGAGAGAGATAGAGAGATCAGGGAGATAAGTTATATTGAAGGAATAGTGGCATGATCAGTGCTTGATGGCAAAAGTTTCACTTGAAACTTCAAAGCTTTGAGCTCAAATTTGCATCTTTTGTAGAGTGAGAACAATTTATTTCAGGAAGTGAGGAGAGGACTGTAGTGGATTGATCTGTGTAATAATGGAGGAAGCCAATTTATAACTGTGGACAACATGTCTAATGATCCCTTACCAATTCAAAGCAGTCCCTAAAGTAATACTCTATACTGATTCCATGTAGTTTGATAATTGGTGTGGCTGATTTTAAACGTAGGGGGAGTTGGGATTATCACAAAATCTTGGATCAAACAGACAGCCACACCCACCCTCCCCACTTCCTGGAAACACGAGGTGTGACAGTCCTTAATGGCTATTTCTCATGTTGGAAAACATCTGAACTTATCCAGTGTCAACAAGTGATCTGAAAGGACTTACAAACCACACTAGTGTAGATCTACATCAAATTCCTGTACATCTAATTACTTTGACAAAGTGTGTCTGATTTGTTCAGGACATTATTGCCTTTTGTCTGTTGCCATGTGAAATATGTCTTGTTTTGTTGTCTGCCTTTCTAATGGAATGATCTCCTGAACTGAAGAGCCATCCATAACAATGTTTGGTGTTCAAAGCCACAAGAAATTAAGAAATAGATAAACACATTTCCAGGTAAATTTTTTTGGTATTCTGCAGAAGTTGTAGTTATAAGAATGAGGACATGTACATTGTATTAGCTGAGCATGCCCAGTAGCACAGCATGCACTCTGAATAGTCACGCCCAATATGATTTGCAATATTAAACTATCTACATGCACTGATAGAAGTGTAACTACTGCAGTACTCTACATGGACTACTGTATCATATATAGTACTAAGCTATACTGCATGTAACTTGTATACAGATGAGTAGTTGCAGTTCTGAGATCACTGCCCACCATTGATTGATCACGGGGGGGGGGGGGGGGGGGGGGGGAGGTAATCAAAGAAATACCAACATTAATACAGAGTATGCAGATTTGGAACTAGTATATTTGAAATTTTATAATGAAGATATTGATATGATACCACTTGTACTTTTTTTCCTTTTTTGGATGATGCACAAAATTTCTTCTTAAAATTTTTTTTATTTTTTATTAATTCCTAAAGTCAGAAGGAATGTTGACAGTGTGTCAATAAAGAACAACGGTGGCTCTACTGTATTGTGCATCTTCCGGTGATTTCATTCATTCAAGGGTAGCACGAAACAGGCAGTTGCTTGGTTGTCCAGGTTTCTTCAAAGCTGCTGGTTCCTATGGCTAAGTTGTTGTTTGCATGCAGATATGATGTTCATTTCCAGTCTTGCTTGCAAACATGAGTCCTGAGTGGTGTGTACAAGTATTCAACACACACACACACACACACACACACACACACACACACACACACACACACACACACACACACACACACACACAATTAACCAATATACACATTCTGTATTGACAGGATGACCTTCCAACATAATATCGGCATCAGCAATCGCTGGTCCATCTTTCCACAACCACAAGTGCTCCCACATAAGAGAGAGCATGGCTGCAGTGTGCTGCTTGTGGATATCCCATGGGACTCCTGGGAAAATACACACCCACATGCATGCCTATCTGCAAAGATTATATACTTATTTGTGATCCTGTAACCACACAAGTTTCCATGGACTTTACCTGTGGAAATACTATGTATTGTTATTGACAAAGAAAATGAACTAAAATCCATTTGCTTTGACTTTGCCGCTCGAAAAATCGCTATTAGAGTTTCAATATTTACTTATTTCCAATATTTCAGATATCATCCAACTCCGCCTGAAGTGGTGTTTTTTCCTATGTTACTCCTGAAGCTCTGTGAAGAAGGAATCAGCATTTATCTGTATAGTTCATAAGGAAAGTACAAGTATTCTTCAGACCAAAGGAATGTAACTGGACTATCGTCCCTTGCCTACTGGCGGGAAGCAGAAACTCTGAGAAAAACTGATAGGGAAGCATAAAGCAAATATTTAGCTAGATATTAATATGTGGCAAAGAATTAATGCAGAAGTTATTTAGATGGATATTAATAGCTTTAGCTGTGACAGCATCAATTCTGTTGGAGCTAGCATGGCACACTCCTGATGGCAGACTAAAATTTTCATGTTGAACTTATGGGGTAAGATTGTGTTCATTGAATTGAAGAGAACTATGGAAGGTGGAGGGGCATTGTGCTATAAAACTGCTGGGATGACATTGATTGAAGCTTGGTTGTGATGTGAAACTGCTGAGGTAACATGTTGATTACATTGAAGACAACTGTAGAACATAGAGAAGATGGGGGAGGGGGCATTGTGATATAGAACTGTTGATGAAACTTCCATTGTGTTGAAGATTGCTGAGATAGTTGGAGAGCGTTGTCATGGAATTTATTGGGAAAAGTGTGCAATGCATTGATATTGCTGAGAAGGTTGAGAGTGTTATGATGTAGAATTGCCAGGTAACATTTCTTACTGCATTGAGGGTGGATCATCAGGAAATACTAAGCAATTTATTATGTACACTGCATTGAAGATTGCTGTGGTGGATGGTGGAAGTATTTTGGCATGAGGAATTGGAAATATTGAGAAAGTTAGGGTCCATGTTTTCTATTGTATTTGTCAAGTTGTGTTGAGAGTTTGTAGTTGCATTTGGTTCTGTTGTGACCTTCACTTTGTTGTGATAATTGTAGTGCCATGTCAATTAAATGTCTGTCGGCATCCTCATCTTCAATAATTATTTCATCTACCATATCTTCTAGTCTGTCTTTATCAAAATAGTCATTTTTAATGTCCACCATGTGCCTACAAAACTTTCTCCACATTATTCAATAATGTCATGTTTACATAGAATCGTTTACTGCCTTTGTTGTAGGAGAAATCAATAATATGAAGAAGTTCCCACAGACAGAACCGGACTCCATTTAGTATTCCATCTGCCTTTCCCTTCTCAAAAACAAATGTACCACTCTTCGTATTACTTCATCACTGAAGGAGTGTGTATTTATTTTAATCCTTGAAGTGGTGTGACACTTTTATCAATGATAAAAACTTTGAATCATTAGCCAAGAACTTTGTATGAATGTTACTGTGACACTTTTGATATATGCCAGTTGCCCCAAACAATCCATCAGATATATCATGCTTTTGTTTAAGCATCCTTTCTTCTTTCTTTCCAAAAAAAAAACAAACAAACTCTGACTATCTCCACAATATATATTGTTTCATTCATCTACAAAGCATCTTTCCAATTTCATTTTTAGGGATGATATTGAAATCCTTGGAGCTGCAGTCATTTTCTTGACCCATTGCTAAATTAATAACACAGTTATTCTTTAATCATAACAGAGGTTTTGTATTTAATCATGTTGCAAGATTAAGCCATCAGATTGAAGTATCTGTCTATTATGAGCCCTGGTAGTAGGACTAGCAATAGAACTATAGCAAATCCCCAGTTGCTTATTGTATCCCTAAAGGGAACACAACTGCACTACAACTTACGCAAGTATTGACCTAGGTTCTTCAAAGAATTATTTTAAAAAAAGACGGAGAACTTGGAACTTGGGAGAACTTAGAAGATTTCATTGGAGTTGTAGCTATCTGACTTTTCAGTGCTTGGCGGTTTGGCGGGGAAGCTTCAAATACCTTATCCCCCAAAAATTTAATTGTGGTCACTTTTAGCTGGTACTGGTCCTCCCGTTTGTAAACCTCTCACTTCCGGCGGCAAAGTCAAAACGAATAGAGTTTAGTGTACATTCTTATATGTTGTCATGGTTTTAAGGAGAATTTTATCACATCTCTCAAGAGTTTGGACCAAGACAATCTGTCTACCATTTAACATGTGGCACACAAGCCTAGGAACACTTGGAATTGTGGAGGGGGGGGGGGGGGGGGGGGGGGAGAGTGGGGGTGGTGGATACAGCCACAAGTTTGTCTCAAGAATAGATTTTAGACTAATTGTTTACTGTTTGGAAACAGCAAAGTTTGTT
>OZ017789.1:6857608-7047361 GCA_963969325.1 Lycopodina hypogea | reverse complement strand
GCCAAAACTGTTATCCTCATTCACACTGTTAGGTAAGGTGATGATCTATTTGTCTGTCCAATTGAAGAGGAGTGAGTCTCACCTAGCCAGACCTTTTACTAAATGCTACACTGGAAATGGGTCTGGTGGCAATACTTAACCAGTTAAATACACTCGGATCCTGGAGGGCAACAGCATATCAGAATATCATTATAGTGCAACTAAATTATTTAGTATGTGATGGCTGCTTGTAATGAGATCACAACTGCTGCATTAGAGTGAGCTCAACACATGTGAGCTGTGGTAGCTTCAGAGTGTCTGCAGCATCAGGTTAACTCCACTGTACTTTGGTCAGCAATGGCAGCAGCTAAGAGAGCCACTGCACAGACAATGGGTCACAGATTGACTCTGGGGAACCACACATCTTATCAAATTCTCAGGGCAAGCAACCATACCATAGACACTTGCCATATCCTGTAGGAAAAACACGATACCATTTTGAATACCTGCATGGGGTTCCATGAGGTCTGTCATATCTCTAAGTGTTTAGTGACTCTAATGCAGCTGGTTCAATTTCAGCAGATGGAGAAACCATTTCATTTCAAAGAAACCACACACCTTGCACAGGTACTATAATGATATTCATGACATCTGGTTATCCTCCAGAATAAGAGGTTATTGAAGTGGTCAGGTATAGCAGTGTCACCTGACCCATTTCCAGCAGTGTTTGGTAAAGGGTCTGCTACTCCTTGAGACTAGGGGAGAGAGCGATCTTATAGCCAAACTGAGTTAACGAACCATTTCAAAATCCATCTCATACATAGAATGGATGGGGTTTCTTCTGAACTTGCCAGAAAAAGGGTAAAGACCCTCTGCACAAATTATAGTCAACTGAATTTCTTAAAAGGTGTGATGTTCAATTTCTACCATGAATTATCACAACTCTTGAAACACAATACAAGTGCATTATTTAATTAACACAAGGAGAAGAATGCTGTAAACACTAATTACTAAATCCCAACAATCAACAATCACAAGTTAGAAAAAGATACCACAAACAACATCTGTAGGCAATACACAATGATGATCCTTACCTCCTCAATGTTGTCAATTATGTCCCCAGGGTCAAAGGAGATCTCATCTTCACCAGCTGCACAATAATTGTAAACAAACAATTTGAGTAATGAAGTTCCAAGATAATCACAATGGCTGTCCCACACAAATATTTCAATTATCACTTCGCGGGTGTCAAATGTGAGCAAGTGTGCATGTTCACCCATGAACTCCATGGGGGGGGGGGGGGGGGGGTTGTCTCAGAATATTACATATTCTCTATGTAGGAACTCTCGAAGAATTCAAAGTTTTATTATTATTTTTTTAAACCATCATTCACTCTGTCTCCCCAAACACTCTTCCCTCTCTTCCTCTCCCCCCCCCCCCCTCCACACATTCTCTCCCTTCCTGTTGAAACAACTCACACATAACTCACACTGCCATCTCCTCTTTTCCTTAGCTCCCAAACACTACTCACTATCCTCACAAATATGCACGTATAAAACCATTAAGAACACCAGTACTTTACCTGCTTGGTAGTCGTAAATAGCTCTAGCCCTTTTTTCCATCTCCATCACCACCACCCTCCTCAGCCTATAACAAGCACATCATCTTGATCAGTCTATCTATCTATTATCTTCTATCAGTAGAGCACAGGTTAGAGGTCCTTAGAGGTCCACTCACATCCTCCTCCTCCTGCTGCTGGTTCTGTTGCTCTGGTTCATAGCCCCCAGGCTCCTGCTCGTAGTCCTGGTCATACTGGCCAGCCTCCTCTTGTTCCTGTCCTTCCTCAACCTGCTGTCCTTCTTCCTCCTCGTACTGCGGCTGCTCATCATATGGCTGCTCTTCTTCTTGGTAAGTTGAAGGGTCTGGCTGCTCCTCTTCTTGTGTGGCGGCTGCTGCTGCATCTTCTTCTTGCTGCTGTCGCTGCCTTTCTTCCTCTTGCTTGCGGTTCTTCTAGAGAAGGAAATGCACATTATTACTACCTGTTATCATATACATCACATTAATACCAAAAGATTTACAAATTGATAACAATTACAGTAACAACAAACATTGATAATGAGTTAATAGCAGTAAACATAATACATCAGTACAGCAGCTGCTAATGTAAGGTTGAGGTCACCTCTCTCTCCATGGCCTCTCTCTTCTGCCTCTCCTCCTTGATCTTACGGGCACTCTCCTGTAGGGGATGATTACATCACATCCAATAGGTACTGTTACCCCATTTACACCAATTAATGGGTCCTTACATCGCTGTCCTGCTTGCCCATCTGTTCAAACCTGGAACGGATGTTTCCAGTGGCACCTCCTAAGAGTCACACAAAGGAATCAACATGAGACCATCTACTACACAGAGATCTAATGACGTACCTTTGACGCCGCGATCTGTCTTGTAATTGGTGGAGACCCCCTGCATGTCATCGTAGGAACCTGCGGACTATAGTAAGGAACAGGACAAGATCAACTTGGTCAGTGATTTGTGATATATAAGACTATAAACTGAAGTCTACATCATGTCCACAGGAAGTGCATCCGTGTGGAACAAACCAAAACAGCAAGAGGAAAAGAAAGGGGAAAATGCTAGAGTAAACCCCTTACCCACCCACGCACAAAAAGAAAAAGAAAAAAAGAAAAGAAGCAACAACTGAACAAATAAAACAAAAAACTAAAAAAAAAAAAACGCCAAACAGAACAACAAACAATGATAAGGATGATGTGGTCACACTCAGTCAAGATAGTGAGGACTGTCAACACACTGTATGCACATAGCCACACCATACCTTGTCTTGGTTGTCCTTCTCAACTCCATATTTGCCGCCGAAGCCTTTAGCACCATCTTTCTGGGAGCCATGCTTGGACAGGTCAGTCTGGTGTTCATAGCCCAAGGCAGACTGTACACAATCACATACAAACACACCACACACACCACACGCACACAAGATAATGACACTTCTGCTGGCTTGTCCCAGACTATTCCATACCTTATCCATACTGTCCTTCTGCACGCCATACTTCCCTCCAAAGCCCTTGGCTGCGTCTGTTTGTGACTCATGCTTGGCCAGGTCTGCCTGGTACTCCCAGCCCGCAGCACTCTACACAACAACAACAACAACAACAAAAAACAGATTCTGGTAATAAAGTAATCATTTCCAGCCTGCTGCAATTTTCATGCATGACTAGATGAACACCAGGTGTTGTTGAGTGATTTAACAATCTTCTTCCTCTTTAGCTGACGGTGTAGGCTCACATGACAGGCACCATTCTGTGTCCTCCCCCCCCCCTCGTCTCTCTTTCTCTCCCTGCACTATGAACACTCCAGGTAGAGCAGCTGTGCACATCTGCTGTTACATACCCTGTCCTGATATACAGCATGTCCCATGTACATATATGCTCACTCTGTTGTGCATATGTCCTATTTCCCCTTCCTACGGCCCAAGCTACATATACATGTATTAAGGTATGAGCATACCTTATCCTGCTTGGATTTGTCCACTCCAAATTTCCCTCCGAATCCTTTAGCGGCGTCCACCTGTGACCCGTGCTTGGATAGGTCTGTCTGGTGGTCCCAGCCCAAAGCACTCTAGCAACAAATCACATGTAAAAATACATTAGAGCAACCCTTTACCATCTCATGCAGTACATTGTGAGAGTGGATAAAACAAGAAGTTGTACCTTGTCTGTTCTGTCCTTCTGCACCCCATACTTCCCCCCGAACCCTTTAGCAGCGTCAGTCTGAGAGCCATGCTTAGACAACTGCTCTTGATAATCAAATCCTACAGCTGCCTACAAAATAGAATTGTTATTGACTACATGGTCAAGAGAGATGATACATACATTAGTCACTATCACACTGTGTTAACCAACGTTACTCAGAATGATGTTACATTAGGTGTGATAGTCTCCCTGTGAGTGCAAACTGAAATAAGAGAGAGTGTTAGCGTACTTTGTCTTGGCTTCCTTGCTGCACCCCAAACTTCCCCCGAAGCCTTTAGAAGAGTCCGTCTGGGAGTGGTGGGTGGTCTTAGACTTCACCACCACATCTTCCTTCTTCACCTGCTCACGAAGTTTGTTCATGCTAGGGAGAGAGATAGAGACAGCACACATCTTTTTGAGCCAATACCAATAAAATAGCTTTTCAAAATGCAGCACATCTGAGGAGATAAGTCATGACTACAGACATGGATAGAGCCACAACAAAGTGTCCTTAGCAACTACAGCATTAAGTTGTAAGCACACACACGAAACTCAGTGCTTGTCTCCTATCAGGGGTAAATATTTGACACCTAAGCCAAGTAAGTGGTTTTAATGTGAACACTCTTGGGGTGGGGGGTAAGTGTTGTACCTGACAGACTCCAAGCGACCACCAGACCCCTCGACTGTCTTGGCCCCCCACCTCTGCTCCTCCTCACTCACATCATTCTAAACAACAACAAAACATTATGAATATAAATGACCACATTAATCACCACCAATAACAGCACATAGAATAAAGCATTAGAGGTGTCCACAGAGTTCACGTGACGCTCTAGAATTCCACCCACCCCCTCCTCCCAAAAACCAATCCTGAAGGACACAGAAACACCATCATTTAAAAAAAAATAACTCCACCTATGGCAGATCCTAATTGGCAAATATGTAAATTCAGTGAGTCTTGTATGACACTAAACATTGTGAAATATAAATACAATATAATATTAACACACACACACACAAACTGGGACACATTCTAACACACCTCCGTAACACAAATATGCACAAGCACCAACATACATATTTGTACACACCCTAAAACACACATACATACATATACACAGGCATGCATTCTCACACCATTTGATAGGCACTAGCTAACACACACTCAACACACACACTCACACACACAGGCAGAGTTAGAAGTGAGGCTAAGTACTCTCAGCTGATTGACTGACCACAAAGTCTGGGTCAGTCTCCCAGTCGTCGTCATCTGCAGGAGCAGCTGCCTTCACATTGTTGCCCACTTGTGAGCGCCACATCTCGCAAGGCTAACCTGTCAGACAGCAAACACACATGCCAACTGTAACCACAGCAACACACAGCACAACAGAGCAGGTCTCCAGTTGGGTTAAGGGTGTGGCTTATAGAGTGACAGTATAGTGAAGGATAGTGTCTCCAGATACATGTGTACATCATGTCAGCAGGCAACTGTCAACACAACATTCTCACCTCACGCCATTCAAGGAAGGAGGTGTGGTGACATGCTATGACAGGATTCCTGTTGACTCTTGTACCAAGCAAGGTTCTGGCATGCTCATCCCCCCCCCCCCCCCCCCCCTCCTCACTTCACCTCAGCTCCATATCTTCAACACTAAGCTACAGGCACAAGCTGCATTGCTCTAGTATAGATCGTTACCATGTACAGTCAGGGGATGTGTATTTAAAACCCTATTCACACTGCAAACTAAAACCTGCTTCACCCACGTCTGGAATGGTTTCCATATGTCCACACTACACCCACTTTCATCCCAATGGGTTCCACCTAGTTTCACTTAAAACCTTCAGAAGGGTAGGCTTCAAGCGGCTCAGATTTATTGAACATTCCTGTAGCAATATTGTCCATGTGTGCTATTAGGAGTTTAGCTACTAACTCTCTCCCTCCTCTCTCCTCCGTTTGTGCTATGACATTGCGGAGAGAAAGACAGAACAAAGTAGCACACGAGAAAATAAATACCCCATTTCCACACGGGTTGGAGGAAAACCAATTAAACAGCCCAGCCAATTATTTAGCCCAAGCAGGTGATGTGGAGCAGGTTCAGCATTATGCCAGTGTGGATGCAAGAAAACGTTTGTTGCTGGAGAGAGGTAGAAATCCATTTGTAGTGTGGACAGGGCTTAAGTCAGCAGCCTTTGACCTACAGAAGCGCACATATTTCATGACCTATATGTATGTCCACTTTAATTTCATAGTTGCTAAAGTGTGTCAGATGAGCAAACATCTCTGAGTACAGAGGATGGTCCAGTGTTGCTGGGGACAACCAACATTATGCATTGCTTTGAATCATACAGATATGACAGGAGTTCCTCTCCAATGCCATTTTCTTTTCTCTTCCTGCATGATCCTTGAATGATGTTGCTATGGTTCCTGAACCCGACACCTATCACCATAGTTACCCACACTGTTGGTATGCACAGCAGGTGAGGAGCATGGTAGAGACAGACACACCCCTGGGAGCCCAACTGGCATAATCAAGCACACAGAACCATGTCTGCCTGGAGACTAGTACGAAGACACCATCACAGAAAACTTAAAAGAATGATAACAATTTCTCACATTCCAGGTTCTTGTCCTATGAAGTGTTATGGCCCCCCAAGTTAGGAGGAGAGAATTGCCAACATAGCTGATGGGAGAAGTTGTGGTCTCACTGACTAGTGTTAGAGAGAAATGGCCTAGTTTTTTTTTGACATGATTGGCAGATAGTTACCATCTCCCCCTCCTCCTGCTTGTGGCACAGACAGCAGCAGGAAGCACATACAAATAAAGTTTGTGCACCAGAGAGGTGGACATTGATAGTGAAACTCATCCAGGCTTGGTTTCTCTTTATGCATTCCATCATGCAAAACAATCCTTCCTTTGGGAATGGAGGTGAGAGGAAGGGTAAGGGAGCGGGGTTGGGCGAGACAGCAAGATTTTGTAACACTGGCTCACAACATTGCACTCAGAAGGTTCACCAATTACACTTGCAAGGGGACGCAAATTAAAACACTTAATTAATCCAATCATTGTTTGGAAGGGGATATCCACAGAGTGTTTCTCTAATTATGTGACATCTGACATCACATGACCAACAGGGCCTGACCCCTGTACAGTGACATTATCATGGGCAGGACTTGTCATTGCTGCAGTGGATATTGGAATTCCAACTGCACAGCTTCAGAATTGAATCTACATCATGGTGGGCCACAGCAGGATGTGATTGCCCCACAAGGATGCACACACACACACACACACACACACACACACACACACACACACACACACACACACACACACACACACACACACACACACACACACACACGCATGCATGAACACGCACCACAAACACACACACCACAAACACACACACCACAAACACACACACCACAAACACACACACCACAAACACACACACCACAAACACACACACCACAAACACACACACCTGGAGAACTTTCCACCCTAACTAACACCACTAGAGCAACAATTGATCAGGCCCAAAGAGCCTAGAGGGCAGGTGGGACATCATTACAGCTACTAATGCTGTTGTTATAGACTGAGAGGCCACCGGGAGACGAGGACATCATGAGGTGGGTGGACCCATAGCACAAATCAGTGGCAATCTCTTTATAGTGCACAATATGGTTGACCACACCCACATAATTTGAGACACATGGGGGGTGCAATGTGTCCAACTTTACATGATCTCTCTAACCAAACTGAAATCACACCGAGGCTGAGCTTAGGTAAGTATGACAGACAGTATCACACTGCACCCCAACATACATTTCCACGATCCCTCAGGGTAACGCTTTATTGGTGCTATCTCCAGTGTGCTAATCGGACTAGATGGTATCACACTGTAGATAGCTTAAATCGATTTAAATATAAAACCCTGTCAAGATCACTATAAAATTAGTGCTGTGGTGAGACTAATTAATACAGATGTGTTTCAATTTCTCTATGGGGGCCCCTAGCTGCCAGCCCTAGCACTATGTATACACTATACAGGGACCACAGTCCTTCAAGATGAACTCAGGTGCAATGACCCAAGACACTAGCTGGTTGGCAGAAGAATGGTACAGGACATGTAAGGACTACAGAAATCCTAGGGCACTGGAGAGTTGAGTTATTGAAGGAAGAAGCTAGCAGGTAAAGCCACATAGAGTGTACCACTGTGACAACAGACAGCCTAGAATAAAAGCAGCCGCCTAATTACTACAAACATACACCCTTTGTATAACACCATAACACCCCAGGAACCCAACATCAATGCGCCAACTTACTGTATACAGAAGGGTTATACCCAGTCCAGGCTTACGGGCACACCGGTAGAACAAAGAAGATGGATGCGTAACCTTAAGAACGTTCGTTCAATTCCTTGTTTGGAAAACACACCCACTCTTGGAATAAACAGGATGTACTTTACCAGTTAAAACTGCACTAACTTTCTGGCAGGGTAAGAGGTCACTTCACCTGGGGGCTGGAAATGTCAGCGGGGTTCAGTGGTCCTCTCAGACTGACTGACCTGGATGACTTTATAACTCCCTCTCAAGTAAAGCATCATAATATAGCCTAGGGGTGACTAATAGTTGTACTTGCAGTGCAGCTGTCATTTTTATTTATTACCAGGAATGCATAAAGCCAGTAGCTGTAGAGAAGAAAGCTACCAAGGTGAGCAGTAATGTGTGCCTTAGCAACCATATTAATTTGGTATATTCTATTATTAAGATTGTTATAATGCACTATATTATGTGGTACCATTAATTTCAGGCTTTAAGTTCTGTGATTTAATTTAATGATATACATGGTGGTACTCCATGATGTTCTGTGGCATGTAGAAGTGGTTGGGAATGGGAGCTACTTTTAAACCTTAACTTCTAAGTAAGGCAGTGAAGGGGGGGGGGGGGGGTGTGATGTGTCATGATGTGTAAAGGAACTATTCTATAAGAAAATTGTAATCATGTGATGTCAACTTTTTTTGTTATTACAATCTGTGTAGCAAAAGCTCTCATTTCAATTACAATGACTTAATTGAAGTACCAGTAAGTATAGTTGTAATTTAATTACACATTCCTACAATTGTTTGGAGTGTTATACTTATCCTACAAACTATGTTAATGCAAAACGCTGTCATCCCGAAATCCCCTAAATGAGGTCATCCCCTAAATGAGGTCATCGAGCAAAAACACTGTATAGTAGCAAAATATAAATGTATGGCACATTTTGTGGGATTCCATCCTTGAATGCTTTCTAATTTTGTGATGGGATTAATGTATGAAATTAAAAACAACAGCAACAAATTGCACTCTTAATTTTCAATATGAAAACCTAATTGATATAGTGTTTCTTGGTTCTCTAACCAAGTTCAGGATTTCAACTGCTGTTGCTGTCTACATTGCTATGCCAACATGATGGCTTTGTACATGATATGATCTTCTACTCTCATCCACACCTTTTTCTCTGGTTTCAACAAGGGACCCACCCACTCAGTTGGGATGGACAGCTGAAGTTGATCATTGACCTCTCATGTTCCATACACATGACATAACTTCATGTGGACTAATGCATTACACTGTTAAGATATTTTGTATTTGAATAGTGCAATTTACCACCACCATATGTGCTTAAAATTATATGCATATAAAATTGTATGTTTTTATATGTATATGTGCATATTCGCTATAGACGGACAAGCAACTGAACTGAGTTTGATGAAACTTTGTACACATGATCTCTGCGTGCCAGCTGGTTTTGGTTTGGAAAACCCATTTTTCCTGATTATGGAATAATTGAAGAAAAAAAAATTTTTTTTTTAAATTAAAGTAATCATATTTGGTGAGAGGACAGCTTTGTGAGACTAACCACAGCTAGGGTATGTTTGCTGATGATACAATATATTTAGTGCTATGGTTGGTAAAAGGGCTTAGCTTGAGAGAGTACACATGCATCATTCTACCAGAGAAGAGGCTGGGGATTGGTACAAGAACGTCTTGTCCCAGATATATGTGTCTGGCCCGGGCAACGCCCTGGAATATTCTCACAGATATATATCTGGCCCGGGCAACACCCGGGAATAGTCTTCTGGTGTATACATTTAGAAGAAACCAAACAGGAATTTTTCAAATGTCTTCTAAATGAAAACATCGGCACCCACAGCCCCCAGGGAGCTGAAACTTGGTCAATGTGGGCAACCTAATCCAGGCCTGTGTGGCCTCTTGGGGTGGTGGGGTGGCTTGGTCTATGATGTTGATTTCACAAATTTGCCACCACAAGTATAATGGGGGCGTGTCTTAGTCAAACAACCCATTACTTTAATTTGGAAGTTTGTGACCACACAAAAAAACAAGACGATGTTGTCGATGATGACTCATCATTACTACACTCACTATGATCAGGTTAGGTCAATCTTATTAAATTGTACTTGGGTCATTGTGAATGAAAAATTTTCTATGAAATAAAAAATTTAAAAAATTGAGGCAAATCAAATCACCAAAAAGGCCAATCAAATGTGTGCTGCATTTCTGGCTCATTGGGGAGCAGGAGTTCAAGCAAGTGCTCCCTCCACCTTACTCCCAAACTAAAGAATAAACAAGCAAATCCCAGAAAGCACTAAAGCAGGCCAAAAAATTCCATAACTACACCAATAGCAGTGGAAGATTTGAAAAATATTTATATATATATATATATATTTCTACACTAAATATTCGAAAACCTCAATGTTCAGCAGAATATATCAAGCTAGGTGCTTGCTCATCCCAAAATCCCTGAAATTTGTTCAAAGCTACCCTCTCTGCTAATTTGTGGAACCACTATTGTAATTATTCCACAGTAATTATTCAACCATAACTGTACTGATCATACAGGACATGCTGGTACCCCCAATTCCAATGTAATAATAAAATAAAAAATAAAATAAATACATATTATAGAAAACCAAAAACCAAAAATAAACACCTTTATAATGTATTACTTGTGGTATTCATTTCTCTCCATTGATCCAGTGAGGATCGGGCACAGCTGGTGACTCTGCTGGTGTTCAATAGCAAGGGAGGCAGTCAAGGCAGGCAATGTATTGAAGATTGAAGGGGGGGGGGGGGGGGGGGAGGGATTTATCATTCATAGTCTCTACACAACAGTCCCCTTGCACTGCATGACTGCCCCCAGGACTTGTTATGGAGCATCACTCTCTGTTTTCTCTGTTTCTGTGCAATCATTTTTAATCATAAATTGCAAAACAGAAAAAAATTAATAAGCCATGAAAGTGAAGAATATGTCTGTGTGGAAGTCAACTTCATAGGCAGATGAGTTTCTCTCTCTCTACTGTAACTGTACATAGATGAAGTGTTCCTTGCAATTCTTCACTGGTGATTGTAATAATGTTGCAATATTGTTCTGGAGGCCTAAGGGCAGATTCTCAATATACCGCAAGGTTCAGCATGCATGATATACCCCCCCCCCCCCCCCCCCCCCCCAGCAATACTCCACCTCAACATTTCTTTTAGAATGTTAATTTTTAAATGTTTGCATCACGTTTTGAATGCTTGAGCCCTGAGGTCCAATTGGCCTGCTAGTGCTGATCACAGCCATGACTTCTGCACCATGACCCCTTCATGTCATCACCCTGAGACCTGCAACCTTCCACAGCATTCCCAGCCATAGTTGGAGTTGAAACCATCTCTCTCTCCTCAATCTATTGACCTAGACCTTAAATCTTGGGCATTCAATTGGGGAGATCATTTGTAAAGTTCAGCATGACCTTTGTCCTCTCTCTCTTTCTGTGTGTGTGTGTGTGTGTGTGCGTGCGTGCGTGCGTGCGTGCAGGGAGTTGCTGCTATCAGGGTAGAGACAGATGGAAGCTACTCTGAAGTGGACAAGGTACTGCAACATTCGCTGATGATATACTTTCAATGTATCACATTATTCTCTTGTCTAGAGAGTTTTTTTAAAGCCATGAATGCACTCACGCACACACTCATATGCACACGCACACACTCATATGCACACGCGCACACACACACACACACACACACACACACACACACACACACACACACACACACACACACACACACACACACACACCTATGCATCACTGAGGCAGGAACTAGCAGGTTGCCTTGCCACATAGTCCCACCATGGCCATGCACCTATCTTCGAGCTAGCAACATCACAATTACATGTCTATGGAGTGAGACAAGAGCTGGCTCTGTGGTCTGAATGAACCATCGTCCTCTCTGTGGCTCCACTTTGTGTCCTATGCCTCCAGTGGACTAGCCCCAGAGTACATATGGGCAAGCTATAGTGTGCATGGTGGCACTTGATGAGTGTGAGTGGGGCAATGTGAGGCTGTGCCTGAATATAGAGTTAATCTCCACCAGACTTCTTCATATTTATGTGATGACGCTGCACAACATGGTTGCTGGTTGCTGGCTGCTGTAGCATCCATCCCTTATTAGTTCTCAGAGTTTGATTCATATAATCAGTTCGGACAGTAATCAAAGCCATCAACTAATTCACTTCTACGACTTGGCAGAAAGTATGTTCGATTCTACTCTTTTCAGCCAATTTAAGACTTTGGACTATTCTTGCTAGTGCAGACTTTACTGCCAAAAACAGAAACTAGAAAGATTAAAAATAGGATTTATCGTATAACTGGAAATAAACAAATTCATTATGTGATTTTATTACCATAACCCCAATACCCAGTAAAATTCATCTAGATTAATTTCATTTCTTAATATTGTGTTGAAATTTAAGTGTAAACTTTTTATATTTATGATTTTGAAGAGAATATAAGAACACATACTTTATGTATGTAATACATATGCACTAATGTTGGTTCCTTCTGTTCCTTTCTCTCTGTGCCCTCCTGTGTGTGTGTGTGTGTGTGTGTGTGTGTGTGTGTGTGTGTGTGTGTGTGTGTGTGTGTGTGTGTGTCATGTGTATGTGTGCATGTTTGTGTCGTGTGTGTGTGTGTGCACCAGGGAGGGGCTGTGAAGCTTCAGAAGGCCCAGATCACCTTGAACGACTGCCTGGCGTGCAGTGGGTGCATCACATCGGCCGAGAGTGTGCTCATCAACCAGCAGAGCCAACACGAGCTGTACAGGATCCTCCAGCTCAACACAGACATGGGGCAGGTTGGTTGTGCAGCCAGAGTCTCTTCACGAGGCTAACATTGTTGGATGTCTGTAGGCAGGAAATGCAGCAGCTGAGCAGATGGTCACTGTCATCTCTCTGTCACCTCAATCTCGTGCTTCAATCGCAGCTGCTTATGACTTAACAGCGGAGGAGGTAGGCAAGAAATCACTTAGTGTTGACTGCTTCTTGTTTAGTTTCCCTCACAATGGCTGTGCTGGCTCTCTTATCCCAAGTCATATCATAATGAAGTTATTGAAGTTATGGGTGTGGCTGTATCCAGGCTTCAGTGTGTTTGTCCCTGCAGAGTGTGTGTGTGTGTGTGTGTGTGTGTGTGTGTGTGTGTGTGTGTGTGTGTGTGTGTGTGTGTGTGTGTGTGTGTGTGTGAAGCAGTTTCATTTTGCAAGTGTACATATTCTCATTCAGCTATTTAGTTTTTATGCTAAATATGGGCCTATATTGATAATAATTATGGTGAACAACACCCAACATATCCCCCCCCCCTAAAAAAAACGGCTTAAAAAAACACAAAAAGACCTGAAGAAAAAAATCTATAAAAAAGAACCCTCCACCCCCCCCCCCCCCAAAAAAAAAAAAAATTAAAAAAAATAAAAAAAACCTGAAGAAAAAAATCTGTAAAAATGACCCCCCCCCCCCCCAAAAAAAAAACATTAAAAAAAAACAAAACAAAATGACCTGAAGAAAAAATCTGTAAAAGGAAAAGTGTTCTTGACAATATTTATCAGTAATGAGACGTATGACTCACTAGTAGAGAGTGAGTTATACAGACTAATGCCCCTCCCTGCACATTATCATCTTGCCTCTGCAATGGACTACTTCATGTCAATGAGCTATAGTATGATTATATTACCTTGAGCTTGGGACACCAACAAAATAGAAATGGAAAGAAAGAAAGCAGATAATCAGATATAACAGGTCTCGCACTTTGGTGTGCATACAAGAAAGGAACAATCAGAAATTGAAAGTGAGAGAGAGAGATCTTAGCAACAATACTATGTTACGCCCTGTGCAAGTGTTAGCAATCACTGGGAAATAGTTACAACCTTACATGTAGTAACTTCAATGTTAGCACATGTCTACACATGTACATGTGACTGGAGTGTGGTTAATGGGTCCTGTATTTAATGACATGTAGCATACACTTACTTGCAGTGGTGCTCACTCCACATAGATTTCATAGTTTGTTTATATACCCTCCCTTCACCCACTTTACTTCTGGTTATGTTTATTTATCCACTTCATATCCTGTTATCTTCCTTCATGCACTTTATTTCTAGTAATTTTTGCTGTGGTGTATATTAATATGTGCATGTGGCTACAGGCGGCATTTAAACTGGTGACCTTCTTCAAGCAGCTTGGAGTGGACTATGTCTTTGACCTGACATTTTCTAGAGACCTTGCTCTGATGGAAAGGTATGGATGAAATTTCTCAGAAAATGTTTTTATCCTTTCCTTCTTTGATAATAAATTTCTCCCTTTTTTTCTTCTTGTAGTTGTAAGGAGTTTATCACCAGATTCAAGAGCACAAGTCCTGGGAGCTTACCAATGCTTGCTTCAGCTTGTCCAGGTGAGCCAACAGTGTTGCCTGGAGATGTTCTAATTATGAAGGGTTTTTATTATGATATTTTATTTATGAACTGAAGTAATCTGCTTAGTAAAAAGTGAAAAGTAATTTAGTAATATTAATACATTTGAATATCTTGTGTGTGTGTGTGTGTGTGTGTTGTGTGTGTGTGTGTGTGTGTGTGTGTGTGTGTGTGTGTGTGCGCACATGTATGAATACATCATGTAATGAGAATTAACATTTTATGTAATAGAAGGAAAGGGATGAGAGAAAGTCATGTGTTAGAGAGAACATCTCAGTGAAATTGAAAAGCCATGGCAAAAGTTTTACTCACTACAGCGCTGAGATCAACTGTGATGCGTGAAGGAGCATGGGGCTCACATTTGTACCTCCTCTAAGATGCCATTTTAGTGTTTTCAAATGATTTACTGGAGTATGCGTGTGTGTGTGTGTGTACACACACCTACAGGATGGATATGCTATGCTGAAAAGACTCATGGCCACTTTGTCTTGCCCTACATCAGTACTACCAAATCTCCACAGCAAATCATGGGCTCACTCATTAAGAATCAATTAGGAAACACAATACAAAAGAGGTAAGTACATCATGTCCTTACGCTAGTTGGCTAAGGACCAAATAGAGGCAGCTGTTAGGACACTAGTAGTTGTTAATTTAAATTAGATGTTCATGACTAACTTTATACATGTGTCATCATGTGACCACTTATTCATTCACTGTTTTATGTATTTCTTTTAATGGAGAATTATTAATGTTTGTTGTTCAATTTGACATGAATTTAATTGAATATGTGTAATTAGCTCGTATGCTCACATACTTCTGATATTCTTGTGGTTCTATTTCAGTTGTTTTCCTTTCATTGACACATGGTAACATACTCCCACTACTTCCAGTCCAGATCACATCTACCATGTGACAGTGATGCCTTGCTACGATAAGAAGTTGGAGGCTTCCCGGAGTGATTTCTACAGTGACATGTACAGGACTCGTGATGTGGACTGTGTGCTCACATCAGGTGCAGTGGTGTACACTTTGCTGCTAGAGGAGTACTTATTACATCACTTGTACTTTGTAACTACATACATGTACAATGTGTGGTAGAGACCCCATTGACAACCCTGAGAATGTAAGATGCAATAATTAAATAGTATAATATTAGGTTTTGTAACAACTATAGTAATGCTACACACATATTAGTTGAAATATAGCCACAGTGTAGACCTTGGCCTATCGTCCATGGTCTCCTCAGATGCTGGCAGGAGCTATAGTTATCTTCATATCTGCTACGTTCATCTTGTTTTGAATTTTGGCCAGTTGGCAAGTATTAACCCAGCACTGTAAAAAAAGAAAAAAAAAGAAAAAAAAAAGTATATATATATATATATATATATATATGGCATTGTTATTAATTTTAATTTCCTTCACAGTAATTTAGTTGTTGATGCTGCAAAAGTTTTTAGGGAATTGGTTATTTATATATTTCAGGTGAAGTTGAAGCAATGATAGAGGAAAAAGGTGTGGATTTGTCATCCCTCTCTCCTTCCCATTTTGACCAGCTGTAAGTATTAGTGTTAACATGTTCATTTAATTTGTTTATTGTTCTTGCCATTGTCTAGGTGTGGCAGCAGTGATGACACTCTCTACAGTCACTATGGCAGTGGATCAGTGCGTAAAACACTATCATTAGAATTGTTTTATGTCTTTTTTCGATACAGTGAATTCAGTTTGTTTTTGCTACACCTGCTTGTGATAATGCTTTGTACATGCACATCCTTTTTTTTTTCTTTTTCTTTTTTTTGTGTTGGTTATCGGACTATGGAAACGTGCACACTCAGTGTAAAAATTGTCATGGTAATATATAGCTGCTATGTTTGTGTAGAGTACAAGCTAGGCTCTGATGTACTTGGTTGTTGGCAGTGCAGTGACAACACTGTGCATCTCTGCACTATGTCCTTGTGGTCACTAGTCTCTCCTGTCACAGAGGGCTAGGGCTAGTATACTGTAGTGTCCATTTTCATGTAGTTTTATGTATCATGTCATATTAGGTGGTTCTTTCATTGTCTTAGGATTGAGTTAGTTATAGTATCATCATTGATCACTGGGTATTGGGTGTGCCGCTGCTAATAATAGGTACAGTTAAGAATGGTCGGTATCCCTGGCCTTCCAGCTTCTCTCTTCCCCACTGACTGATCTCTACTTTGCTGACTGTGCTCTCCCTGTAGCACTGACTATCAGCAAAACTTATTGATCATCAACCAACAGTTAGAAGAGAGAATAGTGTTTTCAATGAATTAGTCCAGTACATACCTGCACACCTATTCTTCCAATATTCCTAATGACACCACATGGTCCACTCACGGCATACAGATATGTGCAGCTTTACATAGACCAGGTGGCATCAGCCAACTGCACTCACAGTCCGCTGATTTTTAAATATTTTTGTTTTTGTTGCTGTTGTAGAGGGAATATATTCAATTTTGAATGTTACTATTTAGGGAGGATATTTGGAATACATTTTCAAGAGTGCAGCAGTTGAGGTGAGAGTGCTTCCTGCACATGTGCATGGAGTGGTGAACTACATTAGTGCAGACTTGCTGGCCCTATAGTGGAGTGCATGTCTACAAAGGCATTTGTAACCTTTCTCTTTCTCTGTGTGTATGTGTGTGCGTGTGCATGCATGCATGTGTGCGTGCATGTAATTCAGCTATTTGGACAAGAAGTACATGAAATTCATTGTAAGACGCTTCGGAACAAGGACTTCAAGGAAGTGATTCTTGAGGTTAGATATAGTGTCAAGCCAAAATTGTTATGATGTAGTTATACAATGAATCTACACTTCCACACACTTATCTTGAAAGCTTTCCAAGCACAGTTTTGTTTCTGTAGTAGGTACTGTATGTACATTTCTATGCCTCAGCACAAGTTAGGGGATTTCAGTTGCACACTGACTATAGACACAATGCAACAGTGCACAGTGGCTGAGACTTATCTTACTCTTTTGAAGGCAACTTCCCAACACTGATGTCCAATATTCATTGTTCTGGAAACAGTGATATGGGGATTGTGTAAAGTAGTAGGTAGGTAATGGGAGAATTTAATGTATTAAATTATCCAAAATGTCATTTTAAAAAATGAAATTTGGAAAAGTTATTTTCACTTGTGCATCTTGAAGCAATAAGGGTCTGGCCATACCACCATATCATGTGATGTGGTCAGTGTGAGAGTGGTCCCTCATCCCCACATGTCATAGGTGGATGGGAAGCCAGTGCTGCAGTTTGCAACGGCCTATGGCTTCAGGAACATCCAGAACATTGTGCAGAAGCTGAAGAGGAACAAGTGCCACTATCACTACATTGAAGTAATGGCATGTCCATCGGGTGAGAGTGCATGCATGTTCTGTAGAAACCCATTAGTGCGAACATGTTTGGTCATGTCCACAGCAATCACAGTTTTAAGAGACTTCGTGATTTCTGGGGTTGAATTATGAGCTCAAGTAATCTATGGGACATAGACATATCCTAATGTAACACACCTCTTCTCTCTGTGTATTGTATACTGCTAGTTTGTGAAGGTTGAACTTGCTACTAACTTATTCAGAAAATCCTGTTTACTATGTTAGTAGGTTTTAACACAGAATGTGTGTATGCATTGTGTGTATATGTGTGTGTCAATACACCGATTGTCTCTATAACCAGTTTATGTAGTAATTGCGGTATCAAGTGTCAAATAAAAACAAGTAATTTTCATCTTATATAGATAGATTGATAGATGGATGGATAAATAGATAGATAGACAACATAGGTGATGATGAAGCCGACCAAGTGAACATGAGATGTGCTCTCCTCAAGAAAGTGAACACTTCATATGAACAGGTGCAAACTATAAAGTTAGCTCTGCAGCAACTGCCCAGGGACATTAGGTTTTAACTATCTCACCACAAAAATAAATAACCACACCCCTCCCTACCATATAAATTGATATGTATTTATATATGTATGGATTTTTGATGTAGTATAATTATTGTATTAAATACACGCCAGTGGAGTGAGATTCAAGTGGTCATTGTCCAGCCCTGTGTGTACTCACCTTGTTGCACGCACACTGCAGCCAGCACAATAGCCTGGCACACTTGTAGGGGAGGACTGCTAATGGTGTGTGGTTTATTATAGGGGGATAGTAGGAGCCACAAGAACTAATCAACTCGACAACAATTAATGAAATCAACAACTAATCAATTCAACAATACCTGTAATAAAGTGAACAACAAATCAACTCTATAACAATTTATGAAATCAACAACTAATCAACTCCACAATACCTGTAATTTTTAATCATCAACAACTGATCAACTCAACAAAAACAGTACCTGAAATAGGGTTAACCACAGATGTGTATTGTGTTTTTTTTTGTGTTAGGCTGTGTGAATGGAGGAGGTCAGGTCAAGCCCAGGGGTGACGTCTCCTCCAAGGAGTTGTTGTTGAAAGCTGAGAGCATCTACTCCTCAGTAAGGTAAGCAGCAGATGTGCAGGACACACAAGATCATTATTGTGTTCACAACGTACAGAGATCAACATTTACTTTCACTATGTTCTACTAGAGATGCGTAGTTACATACCGGTCCTATATCAATGGTTACTATTAGCTATAGGTACTATCATGCCTATGGAGTTAAACAATTAATTGATAATGGCCTGACTTGTTTTCAGAGCTGAGATGTTGAAAGATCACAAAACAGGCACACAATGTACTCTCCTTTTTTTCCACGTCTAGTACAACAATGCCTATGTTTCAACACCTTGTCTGCATTAATTTTCATATGAGAAAGTGCAGGTTGATGTATTCTGCTTCAAAAAATATTTAGACAAACTTGACATATCAATAAATGCAAAACACAGAAGTTGCTTGTAAGAAATGAATTAGTCCTCTCTGATGACTAGTACATATCTCATGAGTGTTGTATTAGTCTGTAATTGATTAGCAAGCCGGTGTGACCTTGAAGGCAGTGTGGCATGGTTCTGGGTATTTGTGTGTCTTGCTCTGGTCTGTTCACCTTGGCACCACCACCTTGGGATTGCCTTGTATGTACAGGCCATGTTTCAACCTCAGCCATGTGGTGTAGTGCAGTGCAGTGCAATGCAGTGCAGTGCAGTGCAGTGTGGCCAAACAGTTGGTGTAGTCTCACTGCAGTAGATTTACTGGCCCTTAGTGAGTGAGCCCACTAGAGTGGCTAGTAACTCACTGCCTGCCTTGGAGCCAGCCAAGTGCTTCCTACTGCAGGATGAGCTCACTCACCCACCCACTCACTCACCCACTCACTCACCCACCCACCCACTCACTTGCCCACCCACTCACCCACCCACTCACCCACCCACTCACTCACTCACCCACTCACTCACCCACTCACCCACCCACTCCTGCTGGTACAATATTGCCCTTATACTGAGTGTGTGTGCCTTCCACATAAATGTTCCTGGTTTTGTTTCCTTCCTTTAAAATTTAAAAAATTATTATTATTGTTTATTGATTTCAAATTTACTCTCTCTTATTTTGTATATTATTATTGTTTATTTTAATTTTACTGTTGTTGTTATTATTATTATTATTATTATTATTATTATTATTATTATTATTATTATTATTATTATTATTATTATTATCAAGGTTGAGAAGACCACAAGACAACCCTCAAGCTACTGCTCTCTACAAGTATAACTACTATTTGTCAACTTAAATGTGATAATATTTCCTATGACTATTTTGGTCATAAAGCACTGTGTACATAATCTACAGGACCTTACAGGAAGAGCCAGGCCGAGCTGACAGCATGCTTCACACCCACTACCATGAAGTAGAAAAATTTGTGTCTGCATTAAACATTAAATGGTAGTACATGGTTGCTTCTATTTTTATTATGCACTTGTTCCATATATTTTGATTGCCCATGTAATGCTTGCAACTGACACATGTGTGTCTGTCTGTCTATGCATGTCCGTGTGTGTGTAAAACATGTAAGTATATATATATATATTATTTCATGGCAAAGATGCTTGTGCTAAACAGGTTAAGAAATAGAAAAGGAAAATGAATTTTGCCTAAATATAGTGGAGTTGACTTCTAATTCATGACCATGCTGGATCTGGCCTGAGGGTGCAAGTTCCAATGAATATATAAATTGATAAAGGATCATTAATGTGTGGACCATAATGGACAATGTAGCTACTTTCCCCTGACCTCCTTTAGCATTGTCCATTGCAGTGAAAAATGGGGAAGCCCCTTTTTCTCACTGACTGCACCCATTGCAGTGGGGGGGGGGGGAATGGAGAAAAGTTTTTTGTTGGTTCAAATAACAAGAAATTGGGGGGAAAAAAATCTGATCAAGGATTTCTACTCAGTAATTTTTTCAACAAAGAGCAAGGTACTAGATAAGATAGTGAAAAAAAAAGAAGAAAAAAGGATATAGATAGGCAAAAATACTGCAATTCCTAATTTTTTCCTTTCTTAAAAAAAAAAATTTTAGCCACCACCCACTTTGTGTTCATGCCAAATTTATCCCAATCAGCCCAATGGTTAAGCACAAAAAAAAGATTGGCAAAAATATATATTGCACTTAAAAAATTTTTTATCATGTAAATACATCCCCCCCACAAGACACTATCCCACCCATTTCTAAAAATTCCCTTTGGGATTTTTTTTTTTTAATTCCAAGGTCTATAAGTGGTTTCAGTTTTGCAATACTCAACTGTGGTAATCGTCTTGGAATGAGAAGATGAAGTTCTCCCAGATGATTCCTTAACCTGGTTTTCATCATTTTGTATTTGCCATCCAGTGAAACTGTTTCTACTAGGAAAGTTGGGGTTACTTCGCAATCATGTTCTAGTTTGGGTACAGTTATAACATTGAACATATGGATGATTCTTTCAATTGCTTATTCATATCATCCTTTGGCTTATTTGTATTACATAATTTTCACTAATTTGTTTACTCTATTTAAATATATCCAATGAAACTGCTGGAAACTCCACTGTAATGAAATGGAGGGTTTGATTCTTCACTCCTTTGACATAGGCATACATTGTGATCTGTTGGTAGTTATGGTATTTGCTCCAGATCAAGAGATACTGAATGAAAATACTTCTTGCATAATTAAAATCAATTTTGAATATTATTTGTCAATTGTCAGCTCTTACAATATTCAACCTGAGGATGTCTTGCATATTTCCTGCATCAACTTTAGGTATGTGCAATTCTTTGGGGAGAGACAGAGGGACTTCCTGTCATAACTTGGACTAACAGTATTCTTGCTAATTCAACAAAATTACTGAATTAAATAACGTATCAAAATGCAGGATGACAGGTAAATAGATAAAAATTAAGTATGGTTAATTTTTCAATTAAGAACTATGAAGTAAATCACTATCAGCTATCAAATGAAATCAACCTACAGCTATCTTATGATTGCCACACACCAACAGATCTTCAGATTAAAACCTAGGAAATGTTGAGCAATTAGAAATGCTTATCAATTAATTGATTCATGATAAGTTTTGGGAATAAAACAAAATATAGATAAAGATTCCAACCTTGCTGGCAAATGGTCCACTACAGTGCTCATCAACCTTTTCAATTCTATTCACCCCAGTCAGAGATTATTGTTACCACATTGGGAACCAACAGGAGGCTTCATGAAGAGAGAGGGGGAGGAGAGGGTGGGTGGCAAGCAAACAACTTTTAAGCTAGCTAGTATTTGTTATTGAATATATTTACACACAATTTTGATAATTTTGTCGAACTACCTTATTAGCCAACCAAGCTCATCTGATGAACAACCACTTTAGCAGGAGGGGTCTGAAGTGGATTTGAGAAAAACCTCAAACTTAAGTTACCCCAGAAGTTCTCCGGAAAATTTCACTTGAAAGTTGATATTCTGGAAGACAATTGTGGCTAAAGAAGGTTCAAGACAACCATGAAATAATAAGTTGGGTTTCGTCTTCACCAGCTGAAGCATTAGCTAAAGAAAAAATTGGCCAAGGATAATAAAATTGGGCGAGGGTAATAATTGTTACTGCGTTGGTGGAATCAATAGCAGAAATCTGGATTCCTGGATCACACACACACACACACACACACTCTCTCTCTCTCTCTCTCTCTCTCTCTCTCTAAAGGAATGATTAGCAAGAAGGGATTTTTTCCTTCTTCATCTACCTCATTGTCTTCACTTCATCTTCATCACATGACTTCCTGGAATCTCATTTGCTGAAGTATAATTGGTTAATACTGGCAGTTATCAAATTTATCGATTTCTAGAGAAATAGATCATGATGAAATGATTAATGCACATAGTTTTGAAAGTTCTCAAAAAAATTTTTTTTGGGGGGCACCAGCACTGCCAGACCACCCACATCCATCTCACAATGTCTTAATTCCTAATTGGCACCATACTCTTCTGGACTGTCAGAGTATGTTGTAATTATTTAATTAAAGAGATTAGAAAATTTATATTTGGCAAAAATGATATAGCAAATTGCACATTTATGTCACTTAATCTTGTCTATACACTTTGGTTTAATCACAAGCAATCATTCCTAGCTAAAAACATAATACAAGTTACACTATTAAATCACAGTCACAGCAATGTCTCTCAGTGACTTAATGGAGAGGCCTTGTGGGAGACTCTGACTGCTTAGCCACATCTCTGCCTTCATGGCCACCAGCTCCCACTCATCCTTCTGCTGTGCATAGCGACTTTCAAGACAAAGCAACGCAATAACTGTAGCCCAAACTTCCTTAGACAAGTTGGGTGGACTTGCCGTTTGAGCTTCTGTCTTGTGCAAGAACTTATCACAGAGGTTTCCTAGCAACCAATATCCAGTGGCATGCTGAAGTGAAATAAGAACAGTCAGACCATCTTCAACCTTTACTCTGGAACCTTCCACAAATACCCCACGTGGTGCAGGAGGTGGTGCAGATGGTGCATCACGTGATAGGTATTGTGGTGCACTGGAATCTCCCATAACAATTTCACATGAATCCTCATCTTCATCTGAATCAATACTATCCCATTTAGATGCAAAGAATGATGCAGGTGCAGAGTTAAGACTATTTCGCGTGCATATCTTTGATGGAATAGAACATAAAACTGGCATATTGGCTAAACCAAATGGTTGTGGTGCCATAGTTGCAGTGACGTCACACAAGGTTATGGCACCTTCAATGGGTTGGTTTTGTTCTTCATCAACTGCCACAAATGCTGTATACTCTGAGATTATGCTAGACTCAATGCTGAGATTGGTGCTTTCCTGTTCCCGCTCATGTGTCAGAGAGGTTGAGCCACGCCCCTTCCCAGCTGCCCAGTCACTGAGGAGAGACTTGGCTGCCAGTTGATGAACTACAGGTATGTCAAATCCAGTGGATGACTGCAGTTCATCTTCTCCCTTCAGTGGAGGGGCAGGAATATCAAACGGAATCATGTGTGTAATCATATTCCCAGATATGTGACCTTTGAGAGATGCTTTCCCACTAACTCCAGACTGAAGTGGGTCGTCAGAAGCAGCCATGCTCTTAAGAATGCCATAAATCACAATTTTATCTCCATTGAAGATGTTGGGAATGGTGTTGGGTGCCTGAAATGCCTCAAAGCCTGATGGAAGGTCAAAGTTAACTTCCATCTCTGTAACTGACGGCTGAAGAGCTCGTTTCAAACTGCCAATTACCTGCAATGTGGAAAAAAAGAAGGAATATTTAAATTATCACTTGAAATACAATTTCTGGTTAAAAATTAAAATATCATTCAAATCTCCTACTATATAGTGTTTGCAAGCATCTGTCTGCCCGTAAATAATACTACTCAGAAAGGACAATACAAATTACCACAAATTTTTTACGTCTATTTAGGATAGCACTGGGAGTGTAGAGATTGAGTTTCATCTCCACGAATGCTCTGTTAGAAAAGAAAAAAGGAATTCCAATGTTTCCCTGTACAAAAAATAAGAAGAAAAGCCTAAGAAACAATGGTCAATTGATTAAGGTACAGGTTTCCCAAGTTTGCTGAAGAGAAGGTTTTAATTGGTATGGTGGTTAGGTAAAAAATTGTTGTGGCTAAGTGTAGCCCAGCATATGCCCAAGAGTTGTCAAGTATGACTTCTTGCACTTTTGGCCTCAAACCCACAGGAAGAGGTTTGAATAGGAATAGCCACACCAAGTAGAGAAGTCGGAGGTTGTTCTCCTTTGCCTTTATTTTCCCATTTCACCTTGCTTTTATCATTTTCTTTTGTTCTTTCAAATTGATGTGTGTGTGTGTGTGTGTGTGTGTGTGTGTGTGTGTGCGTGCGTGCGCATGCATGCATGCGTGTGTCAGAGTAGCTATGCTCTTGGAACAACACTAGGGTTGCGAGTTCAAACCAAGCACTGACAGGAAAACTTTCCTGTCCTTGAACATCTTCTTCCCACACCAGTCCACCCAGCTGTGATGACATGGAATTTTCTGGGGTGCAAATTCACTGGCCATTGCCTGTCAATTGGCTAAGGGTCCAGGTGGGACTTTGGGTGCCCACACCTATAAGCTGAGAGTCTTGGTCAGTTCTCCTGCGAGTTCCTAGCACAGCTCCAGGAGTTCGCTTGCACTAGCTCATAGTGCCTGTTTAGTGTACAGGCACCCTGACTATGCCAGGTGTGTGTGACCGTGTAACGGCAGCTAGAAAATTTGCATTTTTTAAAATGTGTGTGCACATGTGTGTATATGCGTGTTTATATGTATATGTATGTGTGTGTATATGCGTGTGTATGTGTGTATATATGTGTGTGTGCACATGTGTGTATGTGTGTATATGTGTATATATGTGTGTGCATATATATGTGTATATATGCGTGTTTGTATATATATATATATATAATATCCCATCCCACCATTATTCCTTTTTATATGAAAGGAGATGTCTGTCTGTCTGTCTGTCTGTCTGTCTGTCTGTCTGTCTGTCTGTCTGTCTGTCTGTCTGTCTGTCTGTCTGTCTGTCTGTCTGTCTGTACCATTGTTCCAGCCAAACTTGTTGGTGGATTTCTCTGAAACTTGGCATGATGATAGGTTCTGAACCAACATATAACATGGGGGGGGGGGGGGGGGGGGAGGAAATCCGGAAAATTGTTACCATGGAAATGAAAAAAAGGGCCAAAATGGTATTTTGGCCAGATAAACCCTTGGAATTACAGATCCAAAACTTGGTATGCTTATACAACACTCTCGGAGTAATATGGGCTGGGCTGGCCATACCTCTTCCTTTCCCTGTATAAGGCTAAAAATGTCAAAAATGGTATTTTAGAAAAAACACTTGAACCTTGGAAGATAGACACATGAACACGTATGTCATATATATATATATATATATTTGCAATCAATATAATCTGGGGAATTTTTTGAGTGCACGTACATGACCATACCCATTTTTGTTTTCATACCAGGCCCAAAAAGGTCAAAAATAGTACTTTAGCCAGACAAACTCTTGGAGCGACAGACTTAAAACACACAATTTGACTTTGGGAGTAACATGAGCAGGATCTCTCCTGGCTACACCTCTTTCCATTGGTGTGTAAAGTGAAAAGTGTCAAAAAAAACAACTTTTGACTAACGCTTGGACCTAAGGAGTTACATCCACAAACACGCTTTAATATACATTTTGGTGTATGTATGTATGTATGTATGTATGTATGTATGTATGTATGTATGTATGTATGTATGTATGTATGTATGTATGTATGTATGTATGTATGTATGCATGCATGCATGTATGTGTGTGCATGTATGTATGTATGTATGCATGCATGCATGTATGTGTGTGCATGTATGTATGTATGTATGCATGCATGCATGCATGCATGGATGGATGGATGGATGGATGGATGGATGGATGGATGTATGTATGTAAGTATGTGTGTCTAGGCATCACAGCCAAACAATTCAACCAAAAAGGCTGAAATTTGGCATGTGCTCTCCAAAAACCTGGGTGAGCATTATTAAACATGGTGGGCATAGTAATGGGTGTGGTTTATCCATAGCCACACCCACAGAAAGTAATTTCGGCTGAAAAAGGTTAATCAGAGACCAATCAAGCAAAAATTTGACATGAGGTCTCCAAGTACTCGGGAAAGCACTATTAACCACGTATAGGTGTGGTTTAGCCATAGGCACACCCAGTACAAGGTGTTTTGACTATAATATGCTAATTAAATGACCAATAAGACTGAATTTTGGAATGAGACTTTCAAGCAACTGGGTGAGTATTACTAATCACATGTTCATGTGTTAATGATGTGGTTTGGTCATTGCCACACACACAGGACATCACTATGCCTCAAAAACTCATTTTTGAACCATTTGGGCTGAAATTTGGTATATGGAGCCCGAGTAATCAGATTAGCATAATTAACTAAATGTGGGTATGGCAATCTGTTGTGTGGTTTTATGTTAGCCACACCTACAGGGTGGGTTTTTCCTTAGTCTTTCTATAATTCATTAATTTTTTTGTTGGCCATTTTCACGAAACTTTCATTGATTGATTAGGGCACCTCACTACACGTCCTCGAGAAACTTTCATTCAGACTAGGAGACTGTAGATGTCGTTTTGTTAATGGGTGTGGTTTGGTGTCATGGAACAGTAACAAGTGACATATTTTGATAAAATTTGAAATATCTCCACATGACTGGAAGAATGCTATAATCCTATGGGTGTGGCTATGGGTGTGGCTATGGTTGTGTTTTAAAAAAAAAAAATTTTTTTTTATTAGCACACCTACTTAAAATTCATCACAGGACTTCCCGGAATCTCATTTGCTGAAGTATAATTGATTAATACTGGCAGTTATCAAATTAATTGATTTCTAGAGAAATAGATCAATAAAATGATTACTGCACATAGTTTTGAAATTTCAAAAAAAAAGTTTTTTTGGGGGCACCAGCACTGCCAGACCATCCACATCCATCTCACAATGTCTTAGTTCCTAATTGGCACCTTACTCCTCTGGACTGTCAGAATATGTTGTAATTATTTAATTAAAGAGATTAGAAAATTTATATTTGGCAAAAATGATATAGCAAATTGCACATCTATGTCACTTAATCTTGTCTATACACTTTGGTTTAATCACAAGCAATCATTCCTAGCTAAAAACATAATACAAGTTACGCTATTAAATCACAGTCACAGCAATGTCTCTCAGTGACTTAATGGAGAGGCCTTGTGGGAGACTCTGACTGCTTAGCCACATCTCTGCCTTCATGGCCACCAGCTCCCACTCATCCTTCTGCTGTGCATAGCGACTTTCAAGACAAAGCAACGCAATAACTGTAGCCCAAACTTCCTTAGACAAGTTGGGTGGACTTGCCGTTTGAGCTTCTGTCTTGTGCAAGAACTTATCACAGAGATTTCCTAGCAACCAATATCCAGTGGCATGCTGAAGTGAAATAAGAACAGTCAGACCATCTTCAACCTTTACTCTGGAACGTTCCACAAATACCCCACGTGGTGCAGGAGGTGGTGCAGGAGGTGGTGCATCACGTGATAGATATTGTGGTGCACTGGAATCTCCCATAACAATTTCACATGAATCCTCATCTTCATCTGAATCCTCATCTTCATCTTCATCTAAATCAAAACTCTTCCATGCAGGTGCAGAGTTAAGACTATTTTGCATGCATATCTTTGATGGAATAGAACGAAAAACTGGCATATTGGCTAAACCAAATGGTTGTGGTGCCATAGTTGCAGTGACGTCACACAAGGTTATGGCACCTTCAATGGGTTGGTTTTGTTCTTCATCAACTGCCACAAATGCTGTATACTCTGAGATTACGCTAGACTCAATGCTGAGATTGGTGCTTTCCTGTTCCCGCTCATGTGTCAGAGAGGTTGAGCCACGCCCCTTCCCAGCTGCCCAGTCACTGAGGAGAGACTTGGCTGCCAGTTGATGAACTACAGGCATGTCAAATCCAGTGGATGACTGCAGTTCATCTTCTCCCTTCAGTGGAGGGGCAGGAATATCAAACGGAATCATGTGTGTAATCATATTCCCAGATATGTGACCTTTGAGAGATGCTTTTCCACTAACTCCAGACTGAAGTGGGTCGTCAGAAGCAGCCATGCTCTTAAGAATGCCATAAATCACAATTTTATCTCCATTGAAGATGTTGGGAATGGTGTTGGGTGCCTGAAATGCCTCAAAGCCTGATGGAAGGTCAAAGTTAACTTCCATTTCTGTAACTGACGGCTGAAGAGCTCGTTTCAAACTGCCAATTACCTGTGATGTGGAAAAAAAAAAGAAGAAATATAAAATTTAAAAAAATTTCCTTTAAACAATTTCAGGATGAAAGTTAAAATATGATTCTTCCTTTTTATTAGTTTGCATTCTCAATGTATATTTTTACGTGGTAGCGTTGTGCAGGTGGACTCTGGCTTTGTCTCTCATGGATACTGTTTATGGTGGGGAGCCTGCAGCCTGTCAGTTCTACTGAAGCCACGTGAATGCGGAATGTTTCTTCACCAGTATTCTTCGCCATTTGCTGGCTCTAACGATCACTGCAAATTTTCCCTACAAAATAAGACAGTGTTGACTCCACACGTTTTTCAAAGATAAATTTTTAAGCTCTCATCTCCTGCATGCATATATGCGCTATATGTAGATCTACAACCATCTCCTCATTCTCCCATCACTATATAAACCTTCTCACAGCTACAAGGAATGTTATATACAAGAGATGAACTAATCTTAGATGGTAACCAATCCCTTACCTTGGATAGTTATCACTTAGTGTCATACCTCCTTTAGAGAGGACTTCAATTGTAAGCCTTCTACGCATGTACACACACACAACACACGGCTGATGTCCTCACTCACTCAAGCCACTTAAGGAATGTTGAGCAAAGAGGGATCTTTCTTTTTCTTCATCTACCTCGTTGTCTTCACTGCAACTTTATCACATGATATCCTGGAGGCCCTTTTGCTGAAGTTTAATAGGTTACAAATACTGTTAGTATATACTTTGCACAGGTGGTACTTTCCTTCTCCACTTGTTTTATTGCATTTGTGATCGTCCTGGCTCTATATGGACACCAAGAAACATACACAGTTGTCTCCCAGGAATATTTTCCTAGCCTTCATGTCTTGCCAGCATCTTTGGGAAAATATAATTTGCCACAGACAATGCCAAATACTTAAAGTTTTCTATCTGAAGTTAGAATGATTCCTCTAGTATGGGGGAGAGAAGGGGGGTGGGTAAAGTAATGCGAGTTTTTGTTAAAAATATGGAACTGGATAAATTTGAAAATTGGGATTTCACCAACCTATTGGACAGTTAATAGCTTGCAGTACGGAGGACTGCTAATATATTTTACCAGAGCTTCTAGGTGCCTGTATTGGGGAGGGATGTCTATGTATGTAGTCCCAATGTGGCTTACAGACAAACAAAATCTAGAGTTCCTACAATACTAACAAGACAGGAAATTTCCAGCCAAAAACCTGCGCATATATGATTTAATGCTTTGACTTAATTGTGGGTAAAAAGAAGAGAAAAAAAAGAAAGAAGAACCCAACCATGACCAGGAGTTGAACCGGGGACCTCAGCACTGGTGGTCAGAGGGAGTTTCACAACAAGAACAAGATTCTCAAAAAAGTAACATTAAGACTCCACAAACTTGTTCAAGTTCGCAGGTAAAAATAACAAAGTAGATGCATGCTCTACTGGAGAATTATGTCAATGTCCTTGTAATATTTCCCTCTAAGAAAGCTCTTTCCTTGGACTTACCTGTATTGCTGCTGCTTTTGGTTTTCACAAGTGAAGTGTATTACCAGAATTAGCAACAAAAAACTCCCTCCTTATTGGCAAAGTTTTGCTCATTGCTTAGCCTCCCCCACCCCACCTCCCCCCAAAAATTAAAACGACCAAAAACCCACCCCAAAAAAAAAAACAACCCTTGGGATGGGGCAGGGAGTGGGCTGAGAATATGAGATCAGTATGTATTACCATTCAGCCAAGGAATAAGTAAAAAGAACATTTGTATACCTTTGGTTGCATTCTTTCCCCTTCTTTGATGAACTCAGCAGAGCCACGGCCTGCCTTGGCCAACCCATTGACTAGTGCAGTGGACGCTCCTGATCCAATCCCAAAGGTGAACACCCTAACACAAATATTGCAACGCAATATCAATGACAGTAAACAGACGCCATAAAGGAACAACAAACTTCACACTCATTCTAACTTAACATACCTGCACTTGTCTGCATTCCGTGAGACTTCGCTAATGCAGAGTTGTGTGTTGCTCACAGACCCGTCAGTCAACACAAACACTTGTCTAGGCAACTCTGGGAGCATATCTTGACCGAATATGTACTGCAAAGGACGCAGGAGTTCGGTACCCCCTAGGTTGGCTTCCAGAGTTTCGGCGTGGCAAATGGCATGATCAAGATGTTCTTGATCGTAAGGTACACTTCTAGGGAAGAGAGAAGTGTAACTAGACCCAAAGCCAATGATATTGAAACTACACCCAGGGGGAATACTCTTCAGAAATAGAATCAGTGTCTCACTGGCACTCTTGATGTAGGAACCTCTCATACTCCCACTGCGGTCCACAAGGAAGATAAACTCGCAAGCTTCCCGCTCCACTTTAAATTCAGGGAAAAAACTGAGCATCACAGCAGGTGCCCCCATATAAGAGCCCTGTCTCAGACTTGGGTCACCTAGCTCATACACAACCTTGGGAAGGTGGGGCTCAACCTGATGCACCAGGATCACTAGGTCATCTTTAAGTGGCTGAGCATCTTTTCCAGAGAGAGAAACAGCTATTGTCTCACCACTCCGGTCCACTGATACAGAGTGAGTGGGAGATGTCACATCAGCCACTCCATTTTTCTGGACTGCCATTTTGAAATGGTACACAGCTGGGGCTTGGTCCTGGACTGCCCCAGTTGCTGGGGCCAGAGGGTCAGTGGATCCTGCAGGCGTGTACCTTGGCTTCAGAACAGCAGGAAGTGTGAATCTCACTCCACCCTCAGCATCGATGGGCAACTCTCCAACAAGCTTCAGATTAATCTCAGCTTCTGCCCTAACTGGCAGGTTTCCAAGAGAGATGATGAAGATGTCACCTGTTTTTTGCTCTGCCAGAGCTGCAGTGTGACCGCTGGCTTTAGCTTTGTCATAGTCTTTCTTGGCCTCTTCTTTCTTCTTGATTTTGGCTTTGATTCTTCTGCCAGAGATGACAGCATCCATTCCTACCACAGCGTAGGACTCGTCCACTGGGAACCTGAACAGCACTTCCACGGGCGTATCATTGTTATTGACATACTTTAGAGTGGAATTCAAGCCAACCACGTAGCCACGAACTTCAGCCTTCACGCTGCAGGACTTCAGAGGAATCAGAGCATCCTTGCCAACAACCTGTAGACCAATTAGTGGCTGAGGCAAGACTCCCCGTTTCCCACCCGCTAGCATCAAAGCGACAGATGAACCGAGCAAGCTGGAAAACACCTGAAAAGGGATAATGAACTTTCGTAGCTGAATCTCAGCTTATGACCTAATACTGTCCACATCCTGGCATATATGTAGGGGTGTGGCTATGCTGAACAAAATCATTTTTATTTTGTTCACTCTATTAGTCATTCTTCCCGGAGATATCAAATATATTGGAATCTATCCATCTGTTCAAATTCTTCGCAAATTTGCTTCACATAATTTTCATATTTGGGCAGCATCTGGCCTGGCTTTCCTTAATTTCACCAAATTTATTATAGGTTGGCAAGATTTCATTTGCCTGATGGAAGCTCTAGATGATTAAAACATACTGAAGACATCTTCCCTAAAAATAATAACGAAAAAAGTGTAGAAAAATCACTTGCGGAATTATAAGTACCTTTTATGAATAAAAATGTGTTTTTTAAAAATTTCATTACTTATCTGATGTATCAACTTTGAACTACAAAAGGGAAGCTGGTCCCTTAATTGTAATAGTAAAAATTTCATCTTGTTTTATTTTATTATTATTTTTCTAAAAGTTTAGTTGTAGATATCAGCTTAGAGCTCTGAATGATTCAGCTACGCTTGCAATAGTTGACCATAATTACTTTGATATACAGAGTAGCCTTGTTGGGCAATCTGTACTAGTTAGTTTAAGTGCTCAAAAATATAATTGTAAGTGATAATCTTTACCTATCTTACTTTTTATGAGGGAACTAATCTGAAGATGATTTATGAAAGCTGTTTCATGTTCCTTAGTTGAGGAATCTAGTTGTTTTTTTTTGTTGTTGATTTTTAAAAAAAATTAGTTATGGGAATGATAGTATGCAATGTTTATAGTTATGTTGGATTATATACATCCATTAGGGTTCTTTTGGATTTTTCTTTCCAAAGTTTGGTATCCAATAAGTCTGAGGGATACCTCTATGAAGAAAAAATTGGAAATAAATGTAATAAGATTGATTCTGTGGCTCTATGGAAGTAATTATATACCTTGATATTATTTAGAACAGTAGTATGGGTTCACAGAACATTCTAACATTCATAATTCAATATTATATAGAAGGAAGGAATAAGATGACAGCCTCATTATGCCACTTCAACTCAAATTTGTTATTTTTTTATTATCTTACTTAGGGCAATAATACTTGCAGATTCAAACAAATGGACACTAGGATTGGGGAGAGGGGGGGAAGTATCACATTATACTAGGTGACTTTTTTTTTGGCGTGAAGGAGCACAATTCATCTCCTATATATATATATATATATATATAAAAGGAGATGTCTGTCTGTCTGTCTGTCTGTCTGTCTGTCTGTCTGTCTGTCTGTCTGTCTGTCTGTCTGTCTGTCTGTCTGTCTGTCTGTCTGTCTGTCTGTCTGTCTGTCTGTCTGTCTGTCTGTCTGTCTGTCTGTCTGTCTGTCTGTCTGTCTGTCTGTCTGTACCATCTGTCTGTACCATCTGTCTGTACCATCATTCTGGCCAAACCTGTAGGTGGGTTTCTCTGAAACTTGGCATGGTGATAGGTTTTGACCCAACTAAAAACATGGGCTAAAAATTTCAGAAAATAGTTACTATGGTAACATGAAATTGCCAAATATGGCATTCGGCCAGAAAAATCCTTGGAGCTACAGATCTAAAACTTGGTATGCATATGTAACTTCACTCTGGTAGTCACATGGGCTGGGTCTCACCTGGCCACACCTCTTCCTTTCCCTGTGTAAGGCTAAAATTGCCAGAAATGGTATTCCAGCAGAAACACTTGAACCAATGGAGTTAGAACCATGAACCCACATATATTTGGAATCAATATAATCTGGGGAATGTTTTGAATACATGTATATTATTATAATCACACCCATTTGCGTTATAATGTCAGGCCCAAAAAAGGCCAAAAATGTTACTTCGGCCAGACAAACCCTTGGAGCAACAGATTTAATACATGGTATGCATACACAACTTGACTTGGAGAGTAGCATGGGCGAGATCCCTCCTGGCTACACCTCTTCCCATTGGTATGTAACTTTTGGACCAAAGGAGTTAGATCTATGAACACACATATATTTTAGTTCGTAAGGATGTGTTTAGGCATCATGGCTAAACACTTAGACTAAAAGGCCAAAATTCAGCACGTACTCTCCAAGAATCCGCACGAGAATTAGTAAACAATGCGGGTATAGTAATGGTGTGGTTTTGGTATAGTCACACCCACGGGGAGTTACTTTGGCTTTAAAAAGTTAATCAGAGACTAATCAGGCTAAAATTTGGCGTGTGGTCTCCAAGTACCAGGAAAAGCATTATTAGCCAAATGTGGGTGTGGTCTGGCCTTAGCTGCACCCACTGGAGGTTGTGTTGGCTATTAAAAGCTAATCAAACGACCAACCAGGCTGTAATTTTGGAATGACACTTCCAAGCAACTGGGTGACCATTACTAATGACATGTGCATGTGTCGATGGATGTGGTCTGGTCATTGACATATCCATAGGACATCATCATGCCTGCCAAAAACTCATTTATGGACTAATCCGGCTGAAATTGGACATATGGAGTCCAAGTAACCAGGTGAGCATATAAAACTACACGTGGGTGTGGCAATGTGTGGTTTGGTATTAGCCACACCCACAGGAAGTTGTTTGGCAGCCATAAGCTAATTAAAGGGCCAACACGGCAGAAATTTGAGTAGCTTCTATAATGTTTCATGTTGACATTGACCGGGCAATGCTGGGTATATGCTGCTAGTAAAATATATAAAGGAAAAAAGAATTAGAATCTCTAATCTCAGGCTCCCTCATTTCTATTCATAATAACAGGGGAATCTTGAACCCTCTATCTGAATACAGTAAAAGTATAAATATTCATATCATCAATTTAATGCAAGAAAATCAATAATTTGAAATCGAAAGGATTCCACCATCACTAACTCAAGTTAAAGATTTTTGTCAACATGGCAGATGTGTAGTCCATTGATTGCTAATTCTGATGATGCTTCACTGTGTGAAATGAAAAAAAAAAAAAAAAAAAAAAAAAAAAAAAAAAAAAATATTCACTCTACTGTACCAATTGCATCAGTACCTAATTTCACAAAAATATTCAGTCCAAACACTGGGATTCTCATTTCTCTTTTGTACTACCAAAACATGAAAAATTAAGTAATTTTTGGAGCGGATTTGCTCTTATGTTTGGGCATTGTGGGGCTTTTAAAATCAGGGTAGGATTCAGTGGCACATTCAAGGGGGGTTCGTTGGGTTCTTCTGAGGACCCCTCCCCTCCTTAGGGCAGATGGAAGGGGGAGGAGGTGGGTGGTCCTCCATAGTAACAGATGAAACTTTCTTTAAAATAGATAAAACTACATTGACAGGATCCTTTGTGCAAGTCCTCCGGGTTCAGAGGAATGCTTATTATATATTAATGTGCTTCTCTGGTCCATCCATCTAGTCCCTCACCATCAATGATAATCAAAAAAAAAATTTTTTTTTTTTAATTTTGTGTGTTGTCTACTAATATGAGCAGAACATTTAGCTATCTAATACATTATTTTTATTATTATTACCATTAATATTATCAGTTTTTTTCTTTTCTTCTCTTTTACGGATTCATTGTCTAATATAGTTGTAATATAGTTGTAATAACTGTGACTCATGAACTGAACTAATCATTTACTCTCGTAATCATGTCGTGAGCATGCGTAGTATATTTAGCCGGCTCATTGTTATTTCTATATAGTGCCCCTGCGCACGCCTCTTACTGGTGACCCACCCTGACTCGTGTATCGCACCTTTTGATTTGTGTATCGCCTTCTACAATGAGTGTGCTTGTTTGTTCGATTGTATAACTTTTAGTCTAACGCTAAACCGTCAGTATTTGGGGGTAGAAGGTTATTACATTTTGGCGACGAGGATTATGGCAAGCCACGGACACCTTGGAGAGTTTGACGCCAGTAAAAACGACTGGACTTCGTACATTGAGAGAGCTCAACAGTATTTCGCTGCTAATGATATAGACAGTCCTGCCAAGATGCGTGCTGTTCTCATCAGTGCGTGTGGCCCTGCCACATACAGAATTATTAAGGATGTCTTGACTCCAGAAGCACCCAGTACCGTGGACTTTGACACTATTGTGGAGAAGTTAACTCAACATTTTCAACCAGTACCAAATCAGATTGCCCAACGTTGCAAATTCTTCAGCCGTATACGACGCCCTCACGAATCTATTGCAGAGTATGTAGCCCAGCTAAAGAAGCTAGTTGAGCACTGCCAGTTCGGTGATAAGTTAAACGAGATGTTGAGAGACCGTCTTGTTTGCGGAGTAGCTAATGTGAAATGGCAACAGAGACTACTGTCTGAAGAGGCTCTGACCTATGACAGAACACTGAAATTATTGTTAGCCATGGAAGCTGCTGAGAAAGAAGCTAGAGACATTAGTGGTATCAAGGATGTCCACAATGTTCATCACAAACGCTTATCTCCAATTTACAACTCTCACCCGAAACCACATCCAGAACACCAAAGAAGCAAGTCTTGCTCTCGCTGTGGTGGTAACCACAACCAAGCTAACTGTTCCTTTATCAATGAGGAATGTTTCTACTGTCATAAGAAAGGGCATATTTCAGCAGTGTGTTTTCAGAAGAGGAGAGACTCGAAGCAACCGAGGAGATCACCTCAAGATCAACAATACCAACACTCTGAGAGAAAACAGAATAAAATACCAAGAAGGTTTGAGAAGAAACCTACTCATAAGGTGGAGGAGACTACAGAATCGGAGCAATCGTCCGAATACCAGATGTATAATTGTCACACAGTAGAGAGTCAACCGCTATGTGTAGAGCTATTGATTCAAGGTGCACTACTATCAATGGAGGTGGACACAGGAGCCACACTCTCCATCATCAGCCGTCAGACCTACGACACTGCCTGGACAGGAACACAAGTCCCACCTATCAAACCGTCCAATGTCAAGTTACGCACTTACATGGGGGAGGGGATTCCTGTGGATGGAGCTATTGAAGTTGATGTGTCATACCAGGACCAAAAGGCACATTTGAATTTTTTAGTTGTCGCTGGAAATGGACCCAGTCTCATGGGACGGGACTGGTTAAGCCATGTTAAGTTGGATTGGACAAAGTTACACCAGTTGCAAATCGACCCAACAAATGACTTGGAGAAGATGATAGACAAACACAAAGATCTTTTTAAGCAAGAGCTTGGGAAGATTAAGGGAGTCACTGCCAAGTTGTATTTGAACTCCAACACACAGCCAAGGTTCTACAGAGCTCGCCCAGTGCCATTTTCTGTTCGAGCCAAGGTGGAAGTCGAGATTGACCGACAGGTAAAGATGGGCATACTTGAGCCAGTGCAATTCTCTGAGTGGGCTACACCGGTAGTGCCTATACTTAAAGGAGATGGTTCAATAAGACTATGTGATGACTACAAGGTTACAGTTAACCGAGAGACCAAAGTTGACACCTACCCTTTGCCAAGGATTGAGGACATTCATGCATCGCTTGCTGGGGGTACAATGTTCACCAAGCTGGACCTCTCACATGCCTATCAGCAAGTCATGCTAGACGAGGAGACAAAGCAATGTGTTACCATCAACACCCATAAAGGTCTTTATCAAGTAAACCGACTGCCATTTGGTGTGTCATCAGCTCCTTCGATGTTTCAACGAATCATGGAAAGCATTCTGCAAGGCATATCAAACGTGTGCGTATACATTGATGATATCCTTGTATCAGGTCGAACCGCAGAGGAACATTTGCAAAGTTTAGAAGCGGTCCTGATGCGATTGGAAGAAGCCGGGGTGAGGCTCAAGCGAGACAAATGTTTTTTCATGCTGCCATCTGTGGAATATTTGGGGTTCAGGATCTCAGAAGCTGGTTTGCAACCCACTGCTGAGAAAGCTGATGCCATACGGAGAGCTCCTACACCGACAGATGTGTCACAGCTTAAGTCTTTTTTAGGGCTTATAAACTATTATGGTAAATTTCTGCCAAATTTATCTACTGTTCTTTTTCCCTTGTACAGTTTACTTCAAAAGGAAACCAAGTGGACCTGGAATGACGTACAGCAGAAGTCGTTCGACAAGGTGAAATCGCTACTTGCTTCAGATTGTGTACTTGTACACTACGACCCGTCTAAGGAAGTTATTGTGGCATGCGATGCCTCGCCTTACGGAGTTGGAGCAGTTCTTTCTCATCGAGAAGCTGATGGTCAAGAGAAACCCATTGCCTTCGCTTCAAGGTCACTTGCAGTAGCTGAGAAGAAGTACTCTCAGTTGGAGAAGGAAGGACTCGCTATTGTTTTCGCAGTGAAGAGGTTTCATCAGTACCTTTTTGGTCGACACTTCATTATCTTGTCTGACCACAAACCACTACAACATCTTTTTAGTGAGACCAGAGCCACACCTTCTATGGCATCTGCGAGGATACAGAGATGGGCACTGATGCTAGGTGGATATGATTACACCATCGCCTACAAGCCAGGAATACAGCATGCGAACGCTGATCTATTCAGTCGACTTCCTTTGCCAGATATACCTACTAAGGTACCTGTTCCGCCTGAGACAATTCTACTAATGGAGACACTTAGTTCAATTCCTGTCACTGCTACCCAAATTAGCCAGTGGACCTCCCAAGATACAATTTTGTCCAAAGTGAAGAATTTCGTTCTGAATGGTTGGAATCATGTGACGGAAGACATACCAAATTCTTATTGGCAATGCCGGAATGAACTCTCATTATTTGATGGTTGCATTCTTCGAGGCAACAGGGTCATTATTCCGCCAGAGGGAAGGATCAGAGTAATGGATCTTCTACATGAAGGACACCCTGGCACTACCAGGATGAAGACATTGGCTCGTTCATACGTTTGGTGGCCAGGAATTGACCATGATCTGCAGGAGAAAGTCAAGGGATGTGATGCTTGTCAACGTATGCGACATAACCCAGCACCAGCACCTTTACATCCTTGGGAATTTCCACATCGTCCTTGGGAGAGGTTACATGCAGACTTTGCTGGTCCATTTCAGGGTAAAATGTTTCTAATTGTGATTGATGCTTTCTCTAAGTGGCTGGAGGTGAAGCTTCTCACAGCCGCCACTTCTACTGTTACCATAGAGCACCTCAGGGGGATTTTCGCCACACATGGTTTACCTGAAGTTCTCGTGACTGACAATGGTACACCTTTCACTAGTTCAGAGTTTGAAACATTTATGGTTAACAATGGAATCAGGCATGTGACGTCATCGCCTTATCATCCAGCTAGTAATGGATTGGCTGAGAGATCGGTACAGACGTTCAAAGAGCACATGAAGAAGATTTCTGATGGTACCCTAGAGACTAGGATATCCAGATTCCTTTTCTGGAACCGACTCACACCACATACCACGACAGGAGTGACTCCAGCTGAACTCTTGTTAGGACGCATTCCACGTTCTCAACTAGATCTGCTGAAGCCCCCACTGCCTACAACTGTTCAACAGAAACCTGAGATTGCTGCTTCAGTCCAGCAGAAGCAACAGAAACAGAAAGCTTACCACGACACTCGTTTTAAGCTCCGTGAATTTTCTGTGAATGATCCAGTTTTTGTCCGAGATTTTCCCTTGGGAAAGAAGTGGTTAACAGGCATAGTTTGTGCTGTTAAAGGTCCTCTGTCATATCATATCACACTGTCTGATGGAAGAATAGTTCGACGACACGTTGACCATGTCCGTTCACGTACTTCAAGTGAAACTGATAGTGACTCAGAAGATGACATGGTAGAATTTCCTACTCCTTTAACTGTGGAATCACCAGAGACACTGGAGACCGTCGCAGCGTCCGATTCTACGATTGGAGTTCCGTCCGTTTCGACACAGCCCGCCATGCATTCAAGGAGACGTCATAGACCACCATTGAATGTACAACCCCGACGCTCAAATCGAAACATACACCCCCCTGATCGTTTTGGATACCATTCATGGGTAGACTGGATGTATACGTGAACTGTAATCCAGTTGGGGAGGAGTGTAATAACTGTGACTCATGAACTGAACTAATCATTTACTCTCGTAATCATGTCGTGAGCATGCGTAGTATATTTAGCCGGCTCATTGTTATTTCTATATAGTGCCCCTGCGCACGCCTCTTACTGGTGACCCACCCTGACTCGTGTATCTCACCTTTTGATTTGTGTATCGCCTTCTACAATGAGTGTGCTTGTTTGTTCGATTGTATAACTTTTAGTTTAACGCTAAACCGTCAGTATTTGGGGGTAGAAGGTTATTACAATAGTATATTTGTACCAGTGAAATGAAGTTAGTACTTCTCTCTCTATTATTATTATTATTATTATTATTATTATTATTATTATTATTATTATTACTAGCATGCAAATACGGCGTTCAGCCACATTGCTTGCTAGGCCCATCTTTGGTGGGCTGTGGTCACAAAATTGTATTATGGAAGTGCATGTCTTATTGAAGGGCATGTCTCTGAGGTTTATGTTTCTTGACAGAGTTTATGTGTTTGGAGGTCATGCTTTGAAACAGGCCATGCTTCATTTTGTTGCCTCAGCATTTGTCTGGTGGACATGTCTTGTAGGTGTGATTGGCAAACTTGTGGTATTTCATGGCTTAGCCTGTGTGTTTCCCTGTTGGATATTGCTTGAAGCCATAATGTATGTTCTTGTGGCATTTCTCTTAACCTATCTGTATTAGTTTGTTTTGCCTTAGATTTTTTTTTTTTTTTTTGCCTCAAGATGATCTTCTTTTTGTTGGCATTTGTGATTATTTGTAGTGAACATTTAAATCTTGTAGGATATTTCAATGATAGTTGTATTTCTTTTCTAGTATGTTTTTCTAGTTGAGGGCTTTAGCTAACCCTCAACTTTTTTTGTTGTTATTATTTTAGAGTGCTGCATTTCTGTAACCTGATTTTTTTTTTTTTTTTTTTTTTTTTTCCTTCCTGGCATATGTAGTTATGTTACATGTTTGTGTTTATTTCTTTTTTTAATTTTTTTTTATCATGAATAAGTGGGTTTTGGCTGAAAGTTTTTGTTTTTTCTTTCTATATGTCTGTATTTATGTTTTTCTTTTGTTCTTTCTACTCATCTCTACTTATGTTTTTTTATTGTTGTTGTCAACCTCAATTTAAAAATTATGGATATTGAAGAGCCTTTTTTGGACTGCTTTAAGTTACTCCACTAGAACAATGGGGTGTGGATGAATGGGTCATAGGCCAGGATAGTTTTGCTCGCCTGAATATCGTATCAGCCAATTTTCAAACCAAATCCTTGCAGCCATTTGGCGGGTTATCATACATACACATGCATAGATATCACTAGCTCTATTAGCATAAAATTATTATTATTATTATTATTATTATTATTATTATTATTATTATTATTATTATTATTTATTATTATTATTATTAGTAGTAGTAGTAGTAGTAGTAGTACTACTACTACTACTACTACTACTAGCATTTCTTGTTAGGCCCACCGAAGCTGTGGTCACAAAATTGTCTTATGGGGGTACACGTTTTAGTGGTGGATATGTCTTTTAGGTTGATGTTTCTAGAGAGTGTTTATGTCTTTGTAGGTCATGCTTTGAAACAGGCCATGCTTCATGAGAGTACATGTTCTCGAATAAACATGTGTTGTGGATGGCATATCTTGAAGGAGGATCTACATTACTGGAAGACATGCCTTGCAGGAATACAGGTTTTACTGGTGGGATTGCTTTAAAAGGGGGCATGCCTTGCAAGATGGTATGTTTCACAGGAGGACCCATTTTATTGAAGGGCATAATTGGCAATAGTATGCATTGTACAGGAACGCAAGTTTAATGGTAGGACAGGTTTTTACAGTAATTGTTATCTTATAGGAGGGCATGGCTTACATAAAGCATGTCCATCAGAAAAGCATGTGTTAATGGACAACATATGTTCGTGTGTGCAGGTTTTACATGAATTTTTTGATTAAGTGTTATTGGAAGGTATATTTTACTTGATGCCATGCTCGATGTGGGAAAGTTATGGTCAGTTGGTAATGTAGAAGTGTTACATGGTTTTGTGAGATAATGTTGATTACACTTAGGTATAAGCTAAGTCTAAAATCTTACTGTGCATCAATGTTTTCATGATTATTTCTGAATGAACTGGTTACTGTAACTTAGTAGTAATCTGTGAATGAAAATGGGAAGGTAAAATGTGAGCCTCAGTGTGCTTCTTAGTTGAACTTTTCAATAGATGACTTTTAATTTCATACTTGTTTTTTTTATAGTCACCTTGTTTATTATCAAACAGTAGTGTCTACTTCTTGTGGTCCACTGTTGCAATAGATATTGTTCAATGATATCGATTTGTGCACTTTGGATTCTCAATGTTGCTGTTGCTCTGTTAAGTTAGTTTATGCAAACAAATTGTGAAGAGAAGTGTACATTTTAATTAATACATAAATGTACTTTTTAGAATTGTTCTATTTTCTACTATCCTGGCCATGGTGTCTTGAGAATGGTTGCTCAATATCTGTCTGTACCTGATTTTCCTTTGTAGCTTCAATGAAATATTGCATCACTTCCTCAGTGGTTCGAACATTCAACTCGCTCGCGATTTGACTATTAATTTTTTCAAAAATCCCACAATATGCATTTAGAATCTGCAGTTGCTCTAATCCGTAGACAATTTTGAGGTTAAATTATCTTTTTTATTCAAATTAATTTCTATTGATTTCAATTAAAATTACTTACTGAAGTTAAGCACTGTTAGGCCTGCTCAGTACATGAATGGGTGACCACCTGGGGACAGCAGATCTTGTAGGTGTTTCCCTATTCTCCTATATTTCCCCCCACCCTCTGCTCTCTCTTCTTATTTTACCGGGCGCGATTTGACGTGCCAAATTTGAAATTTCTCAACTTCTCTCAAATTTATTCCTACTTTTGATTATATAACAGAATTTTTTTTTTGAAGCTCTAAACATTGCTTTTGGTCATCCATGCACATGTGGAAGTTGAAGTTGTTTGAAGTTCTGCACAAGTGCATACATTTGTCCTTGAAGATGTGACACTCCTGTCCTTATTGAAGTTGATTTCCCCACCCCCCACCCCCCACATCTTTTTTTTTCCCCTTTCTTTTATATTATTGATAGTCTTTAAACTGTAGTGAAGATCGTTGCATTTAGTGATGCAATGTCAATAACTTTATAGTGTGCAATGGTACCAATATTTAATTGGTTAGTTTTATTTCGTTGATGTGAATATTTTATTTGAGGTGGCATATATGTTTTCTTGATACTTTTTTTTAAATTGCAAGTTACATAATTTCTGAATATACACAGTTGCCTATGTATGTCCCTCTACATCATTGCAATTTGAGGTGGGTGCCATGATTTTAATGTTGCCTTCTCTTTTAAAAAAACAAAAACAACCAATTGTAGACATTGTCATGTATAGTTGTCCAAGGGAGAAAAAAATTATTGGTTAGGTACACACCAATTTTACTGAGTGTTGGACCTTGGCTTTCGTTGGCTGTGACAGTAAATGCTGGTTTAATTGGGAATTGTTTACTCCTCATTTCAAATGGGTATTCATTTTCCTGTGTGACATGGTAATTCTTGGAATGAATATTGTCTTTCCAGCCTTGTTGCCCATGGCTATTTTGGCCTCAATGATTTGATGATAAAGTTGAGTGACAATGTATCTAGCTCCATTGCAGTGTCCATTTTGTGAGTCTAGGTTCCGTAAAAACATGATGGGTCTACCAACCTTTATAATGATGCTATATGTGAGAAGACCACAAGAAAACCTTAAAGCTACTTCTATCTACAAGTATAAGTACAATTTTTCAACTTTTAAATGTAATAATAATTCCTATGACTATTTTGGTCATAAAGCACAGTGTACTTAATATACAGGACCCTACAGGAAGAGCCAGACCGAGCTGACAGCATGATTCACACCCACTACCATGAAGTAGAAAAATTTGTGTCTGCATTAAACATTAAATGGTAGTACATGGTTGCTTCTATTTTTCTTATGCACTTGTTCTATATATTTTGGTTGCCCATGTAATGATTGCAACTGACGTGTGCGTGTGTGTGTGTGTGTGTGTGTGTGTGTGCGTGTGCGTGTGTGTGTGTGTGTGTGTGTGTGTGTGTGTGCCACAGTGTGTGTGAGTGTGTGAGCACACATGTGTGCACGTGTGAGCATGCATGCGTATATGCGTGTGTATGCATGCATATATGCGTGTATGAGTGTATATATATGAATATATGTGAATATGTGTATATGTATATATGTGTATATATATATGGGTGTGTGTATGTGTGTGCGTGTGTGCATGTGTATATACATATGTATATATATGTACATATATGTGTGTATATAAGTGTGTGCGTGTGTATATATACACATGCACACACATATACACACACACTCACACACACATATATATTATCCCATCCCACCATCATCTTCTTTTTATATAAAAGGAAATGTCTCTCTGTCTGTCCATGTGTCAGTCTTTACATTTGTACCATTATTCCAGCCAAACTCGTCAGTGGATTTCTCTGAAACTTAGCATGATGATGGGTTGTGAACAAACGTATAACAAGGGTGAGGAGGGAGGGGGAAGGAAATCCGGAAAATTGTTACCATGGTAATAAAAATAAAGCCAAAAATTGTTTTTTTTACCAGAAAACCCTTGGAGTTACAGATCTGAAACTTGGTATGCATATACAACTTCACTCTCAGAGTAATATGGGCTGGAGTTCTACCTGGTAACACCCCTTTTTTTTTCCCTGTGTGAAGCTAGAAATGCCAAAAATGGAATTTCAGCAAAAACACTTAAAATCTTGGGAGATAGACACATTCACACATATATATAATATATATGTATGCAATCAATATAATGTGGGGAACGATTTAAGTGTATGTATATGACCACACCCATTTTTGTTTTCATGCCAGGCCCATAAAGGCCCAAAATTGTACTTTAGCCAGACAAACCTTTGGAGCGACAGACTTAAAACATGGTATGCATACACAACTTGACTTAGTGAGTAACATGGGTGGGATGTCTCCTGGATACACCTCTTTCCATTGGTGTGTCAAAAAAAAAGTGTCAAAAAAAGAACTTCTGACTAATGCTTGGACCAAAGGAGTAACATCCATGAACGTGCTTTAATATATATTTTCATTCGTAAGCATGTATGTATGTATGTTTGTAAGTATGTGTGTCTAGGCATCAGAGTCAAACACTTCAACCAAAAAGCCGAAATTTGACATGTGCTCTCCAAAAACCCGGGTGAGGGTTATTAAACATATAGCATGTGGCCTCCAAGTAGTCTGGAAAGCATTATTAACCACATATAGGTGTGGTTTAGCCCTAGCCACACCCACTGGCAGTTGTTTTGGCTATAAAAAGCTAATCGAATGGCCAACAAGACTGAAATTTAGAATGAGACTTCCAAGCAACTAGGTGACCATTACTGATCACATATGTGTGTGTGTCAATGGGTGTGGCTTGGTCATTGCCACACCCATAGAACATCATTGGGCCATCAAATTTTTGGACCAAATGGGCAGAAATTTGACATATGGAGTCCAATTAATCGGATGAGCATTAACTAAATGTGGGTGTGGCAATGTGTGTTGTGTGGTCTGGAGTTAGCCACGCCCACAGAAAAGTTGTTTTGGCTGCCAAAAGCTAAGTAAAGTACCAACCAGATCGAAATATTAGTGGCTTCTATGTTTCATGTTGACATTGGCCGCACAATGCGAATATATGAGGCTAGTAATACATAAAAATTATAAATACATATTAATATAATATATAATACTAGCAGCTTATTCCAGGTGTTGCCCGGCCAATATAGGCTAAAATCCTGCCATTTTGGGCATTTTCTCATTATCACGGCAACCATTTTGCGAAACTTTTAGCCCTTGTTTTAAGTTTGGTCAAATCCTATCATCATGCCAAGTTTCAGAGAAATCCACTTACTGGTTTGGCTGGAATGATGGTACAAACATACAGACAGACAGACAGACAGACAGACAGACAGACAGACAGACAGACAGACAGACAGACAGACAGACAGACAGACAGACAGACAGACAGACAGACAGACAGACAGACAGACAGACAGACAGACAGACAGACACACAGACAGACAGACAGACAAACAGACAAATTCTGTTTTTTTCCCAGACATGCCACCTGGCTTAAAACCATCTCAGGGTGGGTCTCCTCCATCTCTAAAAGTTTGATCAAAATCTAACAGAGGGATTTTGAAAAATGGACGAACATAGTTGCATAGTTGGTTAGATATTACATAGGTGTTCTAATATATATAAATGATAAATTCTTACATAAAATAGCAAGCAATTTAGACCATCTTAACTATATCGGAAAATCTGCCTGTAGGTTGTGTTTTTCCTTAATCTTTCCATAATTTATTAATTCTTTGTCTGTCACTTTCACAAAACTTTCAGGGAATGATTAGGGCACCTCACTACATGTCCTCAAGAATGTATATTTTGCATGGTAGTGTTGTGCAGGTGAACTCTGGCAGTGTCTCTCATGGATAGTGTGTATGGTGGTGAGCCAGCAACTTGGCAGTTCTACTGAAGTGATAACCTCCAAGTGTCATATGAATGTGGAACTCTTCCTTTATAAGCACTTGTCACCATCTGTTGGCTCTATCAATTACTAAAGTCTTATCCTGTAGAATAAGTTAATGTTGACTCCAAACATTTTTTTTCCTTCAACCAGCATGAATTTATGCGCCATCTGCAGCTCTACAACCATCTACTCACTCTCCCATCACTATATAATCTTTCCACAGCTACAAGGAATACTATATACAAGAGATGACCTAACTGTAGATGGTAACCAATCCCTTACCTGTAATAGTTGATATCTTATGTCATACCTCATTTAGAAAGGATTTCAAATGTAAACCTGCTACACACACACTCACGACTCTCTCATTCACTAAGTCACTTAAGGAATGATGAGCAAAGAGGGATTTTTCTTCATCTACCTCATTGTCTTCACTTCATCTTCATCACATGACTTCCTGGAATCTCATTTGCTGAAGTATAATTGGTTAATACTGCAAGTTATCAAATTTATCTATTTCTAGAGAAATAGATCAATAAAATGATCAATGCATATATTTTTTGAAAGTTAAAAAAAAAAAGTTTTTTGGGGCACCAGCACTGCCAGATCATCCACATCCATCCCATTATGTTTTAGTTCCTAATTGGCACCTTGCTCCTCAGGACTGTCAGAATATGTTGTAATTAATTAATTAAAGAGATTAGAAAATGTATATTTGGCCAAAATGATACAGCAAATTGCATATCTATATCACTTAATCTTGTCCATACAATTTGGTTTAATCACAAGCAATCATTCCTAACTAAAATCATAGTCAAAGTTAACAACTAAATCACAGTCACAGCAATCTCTCTCAGTGACTTAATGGAGAGGCCTTGTGGGAGACTCTGACTGCTTAGCCACATCTCTGCCTTCATGGCCACCAGCTCCCATTCATCCTTCTGCTGTGCATAGCGACTTTCAAGACAAAGCAACGCAATAACTGTAGCCCAAACTTCCTTAGACAAGTTGGGTGGACATGTCGTTTGAGCTTCTGTCTTGTGCAAGAACTTATCACAGAGATTTCCTAGCAACCAATATCCAGTGGCATGCTGAAGTGAAATAAGAACAGTCAGACCATCTTCAACCTTTACTCTGGAACCTTCCACAAATGATTGTGCCCCACCTGGTGCAGGAGGTGGTGCAGATGGTGCATCACGTGATAGGTATTGTGGTGCACTGGAACGTCCCTTAATTAAAAGTACATCTGCATCTTTTTGAAGCAGTGAAGAAGCAAACGATGGTGCTCCACCTGGCGGAGGTGGTGCTCCCAACGACATTGCTGCACATGGTACAAGTGGTGGAGAAGATGCAGATGAATTTCTTATTGGTGCAGAACACCTCATCATCATCCTCCTCGGTGCAGCTGCTCCACATAAAACTGGCATATTGGCAACACCTTCTTGTTGTGGTGCCATAGTTGCAGTGACGTCACACAAGGTTATGGCACCTTCAATGGGTTGGTTTTGTTCTTCATCCACTGCCACAAACGCTGTATACTCTGAGATTACGCTAGACTCAATGCTGAGATTGGTGCTTTCCTGTTCCCGCTCATGTGTCAGAGAGGTTGAGCCCCATCCTTTCCCAGCTGCCCAGTCACTGAGGAGAGACTTGGCTGCCAGTTGATGAACTACAGGCATGTCAAATCCAGTGGATGACTGCACTTCATCTTCTCCCTTCAGTGGAGGGGCAGGAATATCAAACGGAATCATGTGTGTAATCATATTCCCAGATATGTGACCTTTGAGAGATGCTTTTCCACTAACTCCAGACTGAAGTGGGTCGTCAGAAGCAGCCATGCTCTTAAGAATGCCATAAATCACAATTTTATCTCCATTGAAGATGGTGGGAATGGTATTGGGTGCCTGAAATGCCTCAAAGCCTGATGGAAGGTCAAAGTTAACTTCCATCTCTGTAACTGACGGCTGAAGAGCTCGTTTCAAACTGCCAATTACCTGTGATGTGGAAAAAAAAAGAAGAAATATAAAATTAAAAAAATTTCCTTTAAACAATTTCAGGATGAAAGTTAAAATATGATTCTTCCTTTTTATTAGTTTGCATTCTTAATGCATATTTTGCGTGGTAGTGTTGTGCAGGTGGACTCTGGTTTTGTCTCTCATGGATACTGTTTATGGTGGGGAGCCAGCAGCCTGTCAGTTCTACTGAAGCCACGTGAATGCGGAATGTTTCTTCACCAGTATTCTTTGCCATTTGCTGGCTCTAACGATCACTGAAAATTTCGTTACAAAATAAGACAGTGTTGACTCCACACGTTTTTCAAAGGTAAATTTTTAAGCTCTCATCTCCTGCATGCATATATGCGCTATATGTAGATCTATAACCATCTCCTCATTCTCCCATCACTATATAAACCTTTTCACAGCTACAAGGAATGCTATATACAAGAGATGAACTAATCTTAGATGGTAACCAATCCCTTACCTTGGATAGATATCACTTAGTGTCATACCTCCTTTAGAGAGGACTTCAATTGTAAGCCTTCTACGCATGTACACGCACACAACACACGGCTGATGTCCTCACTCACTCAGGCCACTTAAGGAATGTTGAGCGAAGAGGGATTTTTCTTTTTCTCCATCTACCTCATTGTCTTCACTGCAACTTTATCACATGATATCCTGGAGGCCCTTTTGCTGAAGTTTAATAGGTTACAAATACTGTTTGTATATATTGCACAGGTGGTACTTTCCTTCTCCACTTGTTTTATTGCATTTGTGATCGTCCTGGCTCTATATGGACACCAAGAAACATACACAGTTGTCTCCCAGGAATATTTTCCTAGCCTCATGTCTTGCCAGCATCTTTGGGAAAATATAATTTGCCACAGACAATGCCAAATACTTAAAGTTTTCTATCTGAAGTTAGAATGATTCCTCTGGTATGGGGGAGAGAAGGAGGGTGGGTAAAGTAATGCAAGTTTTTGTTAAAAATATGGAACTGGATAAATTTGAAAATTGGGATTTCACCAACCTATTGGACAGTTAATAGCTTGCAGTACGGAGGACTGCTAATATATTTTACCAGAGCTTCTAGGTGCCTGTATTGGGGAGGGATGTCTATGTATGTAGTCCCAATGTGGCCTACAGACAAACAAAATCTAGAGTTCCTACAATACTAACAAGACAGGAAATTTCCAGCCAAAAACCTGTGCATATATGATTTAATGCTTTGACTTAATTGTGGGTAAAAAGAAGAGAAAAAAAAGGAAAGAAGAACCCAACCATGACCAGGAGTTGAACCGGGGACCTCAGCACTGGTGGTCAGAGGGAGTTTCACAACAAGAACAAGATTCTCAAAAAAGTAACATTAAGACTCCATAAACATGTTAAAGTTCGCAGGTAAAAATAACAAAGTAGATGCATGCTCTACTGGAGAATTATGTCAATGTCCTTGTAATATTTCCCTCTAAGAAAGCTCTTTCCTTGGACTTACCTGTATTGCTGCTGCTTTTAGTTTTCACAAGTGAAGTGTATTACCAGAACTAGCAACAAAAAACTCCTTCCTTATTGGCAAAGTTTTGCTCATTGCTTAGCCTCCCCCACCCCACCTCCCCCCAAAAATTAAAACGACCAAAAACCCACCCAAAAAAAAAAAACAACCCTTGGGATGGGGCAGGGAGTGGGCTGAGAATATGTGATCAGTATGTATTACCATTCAGCCAAGGAATAAGTAAAAAGAACATTTGTATACCTTTGGTTGCATTCTTTCCCCTTCTTTGATGAACTCAGCAGAGCCACGGCCTGCCTTGGCCAACCCATTGACTAATGCAGTGGACGCTCCTGATCCAATCCCAAAGGTGAACACCCTAACACAAATATTGCAACACAATATCAATGACAGTAAACAGACGCCATAAAGGAACAACAAACTTCACACTCATTCTAACATACATACCTGCACTTGTCTGCATTCCGTGAGACTTCGCTAATGCAGAGTTGTGTGTTGCTCACAGACCCGTCAGTCAACACAAACACTTGTCTAGGCAACTCTGGGAGCATATCTTGACCGAATATGTACTGCAAAGGACGCAGGAGTTCGGTACCCCCTAGGTTGGCTTCCAGAGTTTCGGCGTGGCCAATGGCATGATCAAGATGTTCTTGATCGTAAGGTACACTTCTAGGGAAGAGAGAAGTGTAGCTAGACCCAAAGCCAATGATATCGAAACTGCACCCAGGGGAAATACTCTTCAGAAATAGAATCAGTGTCTCACTGGCACTCTTGATGTAGGAACCTCTCATACTCCCACTGCGGTCCACAAGGAAGATAAACTCGCAAGCTTCCCGCTCCACTTTAAATTCAGGGAAAAAACTGAGCATCACAGCAGGTGCCCCCATATAAGAGCCCTGTCTCAGACTTGGGTCACCTAGCTCATACACAACCTTGGGAAAGTGTGGATCAACCTGATGCACCAGGATAACTAGGTCATCTTTAAGTGGCTGAGCATCTTTTCCAGAGAGAGAAACAGCTATTGTCTCACCACTCCGGTCCACTGATACAGAGTGAGTGGGAGATGTCACATCAGCCACTCCATTTTTCTGGACTGCCATTTTGAAATGGTACACAGCTGGGGCTTGGTCCTGGACTGCCCCAGTTGCTGGGGCCAGAGGGTCAGTGGATCCTGCAGGCGTGTACCTTGGCTTCAGAACAGCAGGAAGTGTGAATCTCATTCCACCCTCAGCATCGATGGGCAACTCTCCAACAAGCTTCAGATTAATCTCAGCTTCTGCCCTAACTGGCAGGTTTCCAAGAGAGATGATGAAGATGTCACCTGTTTTTTGCTCTGCCAGAGCTGCAGTGTGACCGCTGGCTTTAGCTTTGTCATAGTCTTTCTTGGCCTCTTCCTTCTTCTTGATTTTGGCTTTGATTCTTCTGCCAGAGATGACAGCATCCATTCCTACCACAGCGTAGGACTCGTCCACTGGGAACCTGAACAGCACTTCCACGGGCGTATCATTGTTATTGACATACTTTAGAGTGGAATTCAAGCCAACCACGTAGCCACGAACTTCAGCCTTCACGCTGCAGGACTTCAGAGGAATCAGAGCATCCTTGCCAACAACCTGTAGACCAATTAGTGGCTGAGGCAAGACTCCCCGTCTCCCACCCGCTAGCATCAAAGCGACAGATGAACCGAGCAAGCTGGAAAACACCTGAAAAGAGATAATGAACTTTCGTAGCTGAATCTCAGCTTATGACCTAATACTGTCCACATCCTGGCATATATGTAGGGGGTGTGGCTATGCTGAACAAAATCATTTTTATTTTGTTCACTCTATTAGTCATTCTTCCCGGAGATACCAAATATATTGGAATCTATCCATCTGTTCAAATTCTTCGCAAATTTGCTTCACATAATTTTCATATTTGGGCAGCATCTGGCCTGGCTTTCCTTATTTTCACCAAATTTATTATAGGTTGGCAAGATTTCATTTGCCTGATGGCAGCTCTAGATGATTAAAACATACTGAAGACATCTTCCCTAAAAATAATAACGAAAGAAGTGTAGAAATATCACTTGCGGAATTATAAGTACCTTTTGTGAATAAATATGTGTTTTCTAAAAATTTCATTACTTATCTGATGTATCAACTTTGAACTACAAAAGGGAAGCTGGTCCCTTAATTGTAATAGTAAAAATTTCATCTTGTTTTATTTTATTATTATTTTTCTAAAAGTTTAGTTGTAGATATCAGCTTAGAGCTCTGAATGATTCAGCTACGCTTGCAATAGTTGACCATAATTACTTTGATATACAGAGTAGCCTTGTTGGGCAATCTGTACTAGTTAGTTTAAGTGCTCAAAAATATAATTGTAAGTGATAATCTTTACCTATCTTACTTTTTATGAGGGAACTAATCTGAAGATGATTTATGAAAGCTGTTTCATGTTCCTTAGTTGAGGAATCTAGTTGTTTTTTTTTTGTTGTTGTTTTTAAAAAAAAAATTAGTTATGGGAATGATAGTATGCAATGTTTATAGTTATGTTGGATTATATACATCCATTAGGGTTCTTTTGGATTTTTCTTTCCAAAGTTTGGTATACAATAAGTCTGAGGGATACCTCTATGAAGAAAAAATTGGAAACAAATGTAATAGATTGATTCTGTGGCTCTATGGAAGTAATTATATACCTTGATATTATTTAGAACAGTAGTATGGGTTCACAGAACATTCTAACATTCATAATTCAATATTATATAGAAGGAAGGAATAAGATGACAGCCTCATTATGCCACTTCAACTCAAATTTGTTATTTTTTATTATCTTACTTAGGGCAATAATATTTGCAGATTCAAACAAATGGACACTAGGATTGGGGAGAGGGGGTAGTATCACATTATACTATGTGACTTCTTTTTTTTTTTTTGCGTGAAGGAGCACCATTCATCTCCTATATATATATATATATATAAAAGGAGATGTCTGTCTGTCTGTCTGTCTGTCTGTCTGTCTGTCTGTCTGTCTGTCTGTCTGTCTGTCTGTCTGTCTGTCTGTCTGTCTGTCTTTCTGTCTGTCTGTCTGTCTGTCTGTCTGTCTGTCTGTCTGTCTGTCTGTCTGTCTGTCTGTCTGTCTGTCTGTCTGTCTGTCTGTCTGTACCATCATTCTGGCCAAACCTGTAGGTGGGTTTCTCTGAAACTTGGCATGGTGATAGGTTTTGACCCAACTAAAAACATGGGCTAAAAATTTCGGAAAATAGTTACTATGGTAACATGAAATTGCCAAATATGGCATTCGGCCAGAAAAATCCTTGGAGCTACAGATCTAAAACTTGGTATGCATATGTAACTTCACTCTGGTAGTCACATGGGCTGGGTCTCACCTGGCCACACCTCTTCCTTTCCCTGTGTAAGGCTAAAAATGCCAGAAATGGTATTCCAGCAGAAACACTTGAACCAATGGAGTTAGAACCATGAACCCACTTATATTTGGAATCAATATAATCTGGGGAATGTTTTGAATACATGTATATTATTATAATCACACCCATTTGCGTTATAATGTCAGGCCCAAAAAAGGCCAAAAATGTTACTTCGGCCAGACAAACCCTTGGAGCAACAGATTTAATACATGGTATGCATACACAACTTGACTTGGAGAGTAACATGGGCGAGATCCCTCCTGGCTACACCTCTTCCCATTGGTATGTAACTTTTGGACCAAAGGAGTTAGATCTACGAACACGCATATATTTTAGTTCGTATGGATGTGTTTAGGCATCATGGCTAAACACTTAGACTAAAAGGCCAAAATTCAGCACGTACTCTCCAAGAATCCGCACGAGAATTAGTAAACAATGCGGGTATAGTAATGGTGTGGTTTTGGTATAGTCACACCCACAGGGAGTTACTTTGGCTTTAAAAAGTTAATCAGAGACTAATCAGGCTAAAATTTGGCGTGTGGTCTCCAAGTACCAGGAAAAGCATTATTAGCCAAATGTGGGTGTGGTCTGGTATTAGCTGCACCCACTGGAGGTTGTGTTGGCTATTAAAAGCTAATCAAACGACCAACCAGGCTAAAATTTGGAATGACACTTCCAAGCAACTGGGTGACCATTACTAATGACATGTGCATGTGTTGATGGATGTGGTCTGGTCATTGACATATCCATAGGACATCATCATGCCTGCCAAAAACTCATTTATGGACTAATCCGGCTGAAATTGGACATATGGAGTCCAAGTAACCAGGTGAGCATATAAAACTACACGTGGGTGTGGCAATGTGTGGTTTGGTATTAGCCACACCCACAGGAAGTTGTTTGGCTGCCATAAGCTAATTAAAGGGCCAACACGGCAGAAATTTGAGTAGCTTCTATAATGTTTCATGTTGACATTGACCGGGCAATGCTGGGTATATGCTGCTAGTAAAATATATAAAGGAAAAAAGAATTAGAATCTCTAATCTCAGGCTCCCTCATTTCTATTCATAATAACAGGGGAATCTTGAACCCTCTATCTGAATACAGTAAAAATATAAATATTCATATCATCAATTTAATGCAAGAAAATCAATAATTTGAAATCGTAAGGATTCCACCATCACTAACTCAAGTTAAAGATTTTTGTCAACATGGCAGATGTGTAGTCCATTGATTGCTAATTCTGATGATGCTTCACTGTGTGAAATGAAAAAAAAAAAAAAAAATTCACTACACTGTACCGATTGCATCAGTACCTAATTTCACAAAAATATTCAGTCCAAACACTGGGATTCTCATTCTCTTTTGTACTACCAAAACATGAAAAATTAAGTAATTTTTGGGGCAGATTTGCTCTTATGTTTGGGCATTGTGGGGCTTTTAAAATCAGGGTAGGATTCAGTGGCACATTCAAGGGGGGTTCGTTGGGTTCTTCTGAGGACCCCTCCCCTCCTTAGGGCAGATGGAAAGGGGAGGAGGTGGGTGGTCCTCCATAGTAACAGATGAAACTTTCTTTAAATAGATAAAACTACATTGACTGAATCCTTTGTGCAAGTCCTCCGGGTTCAGAGGAATGCTTATTATATATTAATGTGCTTCTCTGGTCCATCCATCTAGTCCCTCACCATCAATGATAATCTAAAAAAAAATTTTTTTTTCAATTTTGTGTGTTGTCTACTAATATGAGCAGAACATTTAGCTATCTAATACATTATTTTTATTATTATTACCATTAATATTATCAGTTTTTTTCTTTTATTTTCTTTTACGGATTCACTGTCTAATATAGTATATTTGTACCAGTGAAATGAAGAAGTACTTCTTCTCTCTTATCAGTATCATCATTATTATTATTATTATTATTATTATAATTATTATAATTATTATTATTATTATTATTATTATCATTATTATTATTATTATTATTATTATTATTACTAGCATGCAAATACGGCCCTCAGCCACATTGCTTGCTAGGCCCACCTTTGGTGGGCTGTGGTCACAAAATTGTATTATGGAAGTGCATGTCTTATTGAAGGGCATGTCTATGAGGTTTATGTTTCTTGACAGAGTTTATGTGTTTGGAGGTCATGCTTTGAAACAGGCCATGCTTCATTTTGTTGCCTCAGCATTTGTTTGGTGGACATGCCTTGTAGGTGTGATTGGCAAACTTGTGGTATTTCATGGCTTAGCCTGTGTGTTTCCCTGTTGGATATTGCTTGAAGCCATAATGTATGTTCTTGTGGCATTTCTCTTAACCTATCTGTATTAGTTTGTTTTGCCTTAGATTTTTTTTTTTTTTTTTGCCTCAAGATGATCTTCTTTTTGTTGGCATTTGTGATTATTTGTAGTGAACATTTAAATCTTGTAGGATATTTCAGTGATAGTTGTATTTCTTTTCTAGTATGTTTTTCTAGTTGAGGGCTTTAGCTAACCTTCAACTTTTTTTGCTGTTATTATTTTAGAGTGCTGCATTTCTGTAACCTGATTTTTTTTCTTCCTGGCATATGTAGTTGTGTTACATGTTTGTGTTTATTTCTTTTTTTAATTTTTTTTAAAATCATGAATAAGTGGGTATTGGCTGAAAGTTTTTGTTCTTTCTTTCTATATGTCTGTATTTTTGGACTGCTTTAAGTTACTCCACTAGAACAATGGGTTGTGGATGAATGGGGCATAGGCCAGGTTACTTTTGCTCACCTGAATATTGATCAGCCAATTTTCAAACCAAATCCTTGCAGCCATTTGGCGGGTTATCATACACACACATGCATAGATATCACTAGCTCTATTAGCATAAAATTATTATTATTATTATTATTATTATTATTATTATTATTATTATTATTATTATTATTATTATTATTATTATTATTATTATTATTATTATTATTATTATTATTTATTAGTAGTAGTAGTACTACTACTACTACTACTAGCATTTCTTGTTAGGCCCACCGAAGCTGTGGTCACAAAATTGTCTTATGGGGGTACACGTTTTAGTGGAGGATATGTCTTTCAGGTTGATGTTTCTAGAGAGTGTTTATGTCTTTGTAGGTCATGCTTTGAAACAGGCCATGCTTCATGAGAGTACATGTTCTCGAATAAACATGTGTTGTGGATGGCATATCTTGAAGGAGGATCTTCATTACTGAAAGACATGCCTTGCAGGAATACAGGTTTTACTGGTGGGATTGCTTTAAAAGGGGGCATGCCTTGCAAGATGGCATGTTTCACAGGAGGACCCATTTTATTGAAGGGCATAATTGGCAATAGTATGCATTGTACAGGAAGGCAAGTTCAATGGTAGGACAGGTTTTACAGTAATTGTTATCTTATAGGAGGGCATGGCTTACATAAAGCATGTCCATCAGAAAAGCATGTTATTGGACAACATATGTTCGTGTGTGCAGGTTTTACATGAATTTTTTGATTAAGTGTTATTGGAAGGTATATTTTACTTGATGCCATGTCTGATTGGGAAAGTTATGGTCAGTTGGTAATGTAGAAGTGTTACGTGGTTTTGTGAGATAATGTTGATTACACTTAGGTATGAGCTAAGTCTAAAATCTTACTGTGCATCAATGTTTTCATGATTATTTCTGAATGAACTTGTTACTGTAACTTTGTAGTAATCTGTGAATGAAAATGGGAAGGTAAAATGTGAGCCTCAGTTTGCTTCTTAGTTGAACTTTTCAATAGATGACTTTTAATTTCATACTTGTTTTTTTTATAGTCACCTTGTTTATTATCAAACAGTAGTGTCTACTTCTTGTGGTCCACTGTTGCAATAGATATTGTTCAATGATATCGATTTGTGCACTTTGGATTCTCAATGTTGCTGTTGCTCTGTTAAGTTAGTTTATGCAAACAAATTGTGAAGAGAAGTGTACATTTTAATTAATACATAAATGTACTTTTTAGGTTTGTTCTATTTTCTACTATCCTGGCCATGGTGTCTTGAGAATGGTTGCTCAATATCTGTCTGTACCTGATTTTCCTTTGTAGCTTCAATGAAATATTGCATCACTTCCTCAGTGGTTTGAACATTCAACTCGCTTGCGATTTGATTATTAATTTGCAAAAATCCCACAATATGCATTTAGAATCTGCAGTTGCTCTAATCCGTAGACAACTTTGAGGTTAAATTCTCTTTTTTGTTCAAATTGATTTCAATTGATTTCAATTAAAATTACTTACTGAAGTTAAGCACTGTTAGGCCTGCTCAGTACATGAATGGGTGACCACCTGGGGACAGCAGATCTTGTAGGTGTTTCCCTATTCTCCTATATTTCCCCCCACCCTCTGCTCTCTCTTCTTATTTTACCGGGCGCGATTTGACGTGCCAAATTTGAAATTTCTCAACTTCTCTCAAATTTATTCCTACTTTTGATTATATAACAGAATTTTTTTTTTGAAGCTCTAAACATTGCTTTTGGTCATCCATGCACATGTGGAAGTTGAAGTTGTTTGAAGTTCTGCACAAGTGCATACATTTGTCCTTGAAGATGTGACACTCCTGTCCTTATTGAAGTTGATTTCCCCACCCCCCACCCCCCACATCTTTTTTTTCCCCCTTTCTTTTATATTATTGATAGTCTTTAAACCGTAGTGAAGATCGTTGCATTTAGTGATGCAATGTCAATAACTTTATAGTGTGCAATGGTACCAATATTTAATTGGTTAGTTTTATTTCGTTGATGTGAATATTTTATTTGAGGTGGCATATATGTTTTCTTGATACTTTTTTTTAAATTGCAAGTTACATAATTTCTGAATATACACAGTTGCCTATGTATGTCCCTCTACATCATTGCAATTTGAGGTGGGTGCCATGATTTTAATGTTGCCTTCTCTTTTAAAAAAACAAAAACAACCAATTGTAGACATTGTCATGTATAGTTGTCCAAGGGAGAAAAAAATTATTGGTTAGGTACACACCAATTTTACTGAGTGTTGGACCTTGGCTTTCGTTGGCTGTGACAGTAAATGCTGGTTTAATTGGGAATTGTTTACTCCTCATTTCAAATGGGTATTCATTTTCCTGTGTGACATGGTAATTCTTGGAATGAATATTGTCTTTCCAGCCTTGTTGCCCATGGCTATTTTGGCCTCAATGATTTGATGATAAAGTTGAGTGATAATGTATCTAGCTCCATTGCAGTGTCCATTTTGTGAGTCTAGGTTCCGTAAAAACATGATGGGTCTACCAACCTTTATAATGATGCTATATGTGAGAAGACCACAAGAAAACCTTAAAGCTACTTCTATCTACAAGTATAAGTACTATTTTTCAACTTTTAAATGTAATAATAATTCCTATGACTATTTTGGTAATAAAGCACAGTGTATAAATGTTCCTGGTTTTGTTTCCTTCCTTTAAAATTTTAAAAATTATTATAACTGTTTATTGATTTCAAATTTACTCTCTCTTATTTTGTATATTATTATTGCTTATTTTAATTTTACTATTGTTATTATTATTATTATTATTATTATTATTATTATCAAGGTTGAGAAGACCACAAGACAACCCTCAAGCTACTGCTCTCTACAAGTATAACTACTATTTGTCAACTTAAATGTGATAATATTTCCTATGACTATTTTGGTCATAAAGCACTGTGTACATAATCTACAGGACCCTACAGGAAGAGCCAGGCCGAGCTGACAGCATGCTTCACACCCACTACCATGAAGTAGAAAAATTTGTGTCTGCATTAAACATTAAATGGTAGTACATGGTTGCTTCTATTTTTATTATGCACTTGTTCCATATATTTTGATTGCCCATGTAATGCTTGCAACTGACGTGTGTGTGTGTGTGTGTGTGTGTGTGTGTGTGTGTGTGTGTGTGTGTGTGTGTGTGTGTGTGTGTGTGTGTGTGTGTGTGTGCGTGTGTGCGTGCGTGCGTGCGTGTGTGTGTGTGTGTGTCACAGTGTGTGTGTGTCATAGTGTGTGTGTGTGAGTGTGTGTGTGAGTGTGTGAGCACACATGTGTGCACGTGTGTGCATGCATGCGTATATGCGTGTGTGAGTGTATATATATATGAATATATGTGAATATGTGTATATGTATATATGTGCATATATATATGGGTGTGTGTATGTGTGTGCGTATGTATGTGTGTGCATATGTGTATATACATGTGTATATATATGTACATATATGTGTGTATATATGTGTATATAAGTGTGTGCGTGTGTATATATACACATGCACACACATATACACACACACTCACACACACATATATATTATTCCATCCCACCATCATCTTCTTTTTATATAAAAGGAAATGTCTCTCTGTCTATCCGTGTGTCAGTCTTTACATTTGTACCATTATTCCAGCCAAACTCGTCAGTGGATTTCTCTGAAACTTAGCATGATGATGGGTTGTGAACAAACATATAACAAGGGTGAGGAGGGAGGGGGAAGGAAATCCGGAAAATTGTTACCATGGTAATAAAAATAAAGCCAAAAATTGTTTTTTTTTTGGCCAGAAAACCCTTGGAGTTACAGATCTGAAACTTGGTATGCATATACAACTTCACTCTCAGAGTAATATGGGCTGGCGTTCTACCTGGTAACACCCCTTTATTTCCCTGTGTGAGGCTAGAAATATCAAAAATGGTATTTAAGCAAAAACACTTGAAAACATTGGGAGATAGACACATTCACACATATATATAATATATATGTATGCAATCAATATAATGTGGGGAATGATTTAAGTGTATGTATATGACCACACCCATTTTTGTTTTCATGCCAGGCCCATAAAGGCCCAAAATTGTACTTTAGCCAGACAAGCCTTTGGAGTGACAGACTTAAAACATGGTATGCATACACAACTTGACTTAGGGAGTAACATGGGTGGGATGTCTCCTGGATACACCTCTTTCCATTGGTGTGTAAAAAAAAAAGTGTCAAAAAAAGAACTTCTGACTAATGCTTGGACCAAAGGAGTAACATCCACGAACGTGCTTTAATATATATTTTCATTTGTAAGCATGTATGTATGTATGTATGTATGTTTGTAAGTATGTGTGTCTAGGCATCAGAGTCAAACACTTCAACCAAAAAGGCCGAAATTTGACATGTGCTCTCCAAAAACCCGGGTGAGGGTTATTAAACATATGGCATGTGGTCTCCAAGTAGTCTGGAAAGCATTATTAACCACATATAGGTGTGGTTTAGCCATAGCCACACCCACTGGCAGTTGTTTTGGCTATAAAAAGCTAATCGAATGGCCAACAAGACTGAAATTTAGAATGAGATTTCCAAGCAACTGGGTGAGCATTACTGATCACATATGTATGTGTGTAAATGGGTGTGGCTTGGTCATTGGCAATGTGTGTTGTGTGGTTTGTAGTTAGCTACACCCACAGAAAAGTTGTTTTGGCTGCCAAAAGCTAAGTAAAGTACCAACCAGATCGAAATATTAGTGGCTTCTATGTGTCATGTTGACATTGGCCGCACAATGCGAATATATGCTGCTAGTAATACATAAAAATTATAAATACATATTAATATAATATATAATACTAGCAGCTTATACCAGGTGTTGCCCGGCCAATATAGACTAAGATCCTTCCATTTTGGGCATTTTCTCGTTACCACAGCAACCATTTTGCGAAACTTTTAGCCCATGTTTTAAGTTGGATCAAATCCTATCATCATGCCAAGTTTCAGAGAAATCTACTTACTGGTTTGGCTGGAATGATGGTACAGACAGACAGACAGACAGACAGACAGACAGACAGACAGACAGACAGACAGACAGACAGACAGACAGACAGACAGACAGACAGACAGACAGACAGACAGACAGACAGACAGACAGACAGACAGACAAATTCTGTTTTTTTCCCAGACATGCCACCTGGCATAAAACCATCTCAGGGTGGGTCTCCTCCATCTCTAAAAGTTTGATCAAAATCTAACAGAGGGATTTTGAGAAATGGCGAACATAGTTGCATAGCTGGTTAGATATTGCATAGGTGTTCTAATATATATAAATGATAAATTCTTACATAAAATAGCAAGCAATTTAGACCATCTTAACTATATCGGAAAATCTGCCTGTAGGTTGTGTTTTTCCTTAATCTTTCCATAATTTATTAATTCTTTGTCTGTCACTTTCACAAAACTTTCAGGGATTGATTAGGGCACCTCAATACAGTCCTCAAGAATGAATATTTTGCATGGTAGTGTTGTGCAGGTGAACTCTGGCAGTGTCTCTCATGGATAGTGTGTATGGTGAAGAGCCAGCAACTTGGCAGTTCTACTGAAGTGATAACCTCCAAGTGTCAGGTGAATGTGGAACTCTTCTTTTATAAGCACTTGTCACCATTTGTTGGCTCTATCAATTACTAAAGTCTTATCCTGTAGAATAAGTTAATGTTGACTCCAAATGTTTTTCCTCCAACCTGCATGAATTTATGCGCCATCTGCAGCTCTACAACCATCTACTCACTCTCCCATCACTATATAATCTTTCCACAGCTACAAGGAATACTATATAAAAGAGATGACCTAACTGTAGATGGTAACCAATCCCTTACCACTAATAGTTGATATCTTAGTGTCATACCTTATTTAGAAAGGATTTCAAATGTAAACCTGCTACACACATGCAAGTACACACACACACACACACACACACCACACACACCACACACACCACACACACACACACACAGTCTTCACTTCATCTTCATCACATGACTTCCTGGAATCTCATTTGCTGAAGTATAATTGGTTAATACTGCCAGTTATCAAATTTATCTATTTCTAGAGAAATAGATCAATAAAATGATCAATGCATATATTTTTTGAAAGTTTTCAAAAAAAAGTTTTTTGGAGCACCAGCACTGCCAGACCACCCACATCCATCCCATTATTCTTAGTTCCTAATTGGCACCTTGCTCCTCTGGACTGTCAGAATATGTTGTAATTAATTAATTAAAGAAATTAGAAAATTTATATTTGGCCAAAATGATGCAGCAAATTGCATATTTATATCACTTAATCTTGTCCATATAATTTGGTTTAATCACAAGTAATCATTCCTAGCTAAAATCATAGTCAAAGTTAACAACTAAATCACAGTCACAGCAATCTCTCTCAGTGACTTAATGGAGAGGCCTTGTGGGAGACTCTGACTGCTTAACCATATTTCTGCCTTCATGGCCACCAGCTCCCAGTCATCCTTTTGCTGTGCATAGTGACTTTCAAGACAAAGTAAAACAATAACTGTAGCCCAAACTTCCTTAGACAAGTTGGGTGGACATGTCGTTTGAGCTTCTGTCTTGTGCAAGAACTTATCACAGAGATTTCCTAGCAACCAATATCCAGTGGCATGCTGAAGTGAAATAAGAACAGTCAGACCATCTTCAACCTTTACTCTGGAACCTTCCACAAATGATTGTGCCCCACCTGGTGCAGGAGGTGGTGCAGATGGTGCATCACGTGATAGATATTGTGGGGAATCTTCCATAACATTTTCATATGAATCCTCTTCTTTATTATGGATATATTTCTCTGATGGAGTAGAACCAACTGACATAATCGCCCTAGATCTACCTCCTCCACGTAACCTTTTTGGTTGCTGTGCCATAGTTGCAGTGACGTCACACAAGGTTATGGCACCTTCAATGGGTTGGTTTTGTTCTTCATCCACTGCCACAAATGCTGTATACTCTGAGATTACGCTAGACTCAATGCTGAGATTGGTGCTTTCCTGTTCCCGCTCGTGTGTCAGAGAGGTTGAGCCACGCCCCTTCCCAGCTGCCCAGTCACTGAGGAGAGACTTGGCTGCCAGTTGATGAACTACAGGCATGTCAAATCCAGTGGATGACTGCACTTCATCTTCTCCCTTCAGTGGAAGGGCAGGAATATCAAACGGAATCATGTGTGTAATTATATTCCCAGATATGTGACCTTTGAGAGATGCTTTCCCACTAACTCCAGACTGAAGTGGGTCGTCAGAAGCAGTCATGCTCTTAAGAATGCCATAAATCACAATTTTATCTCCATTGAAGATGTTGGGAATGGTGTTGGGTGCCTGAAATGCCTCAAAGCCTGATGGAAGGTCAAAGTTAACTTCCATTTCTGTAACTGATGGCTGAAGAGCTCGTTTCAAACTGCCAATTACCTGCAATGTGGAAAAAAAAAAAGAAATATTAAAAAAAAATTTTTTTTTTAAATAGTTTCAGGATGAAAGTTAAAGTATGACTCTTTCTTTTTATTAGTTGCATCTCAATGTATATTTTGCATGGTAGTGTTGTGCAGGTGGACTCTGGCTTTGTCTCTCATGGATGCTGTTTATGGTGGGGAGCCAGCAGCCTGACAGTTCTGAAGTGATAATCTTCAGGTGTCAGGTGAATGTGGTGTGCTCCTTCACCAGTATTCCTTACCATTTGCTGGCTCTAATGATCACTGAATTTTTTTCCTTCAAAATAAGGCAGTGTTGACTCCACACAGGTTCTTCAATAATAAATTTTTAAGCTCTCATCTCCTGCATGCATATATGCACTATATGCAGCTTTGCAACTATTTCTTCATTCTCCCATCACTATATAAACCATTCCACAGCTACAAAGAATGCTATATACAAGAGATGACCTAATTGTAGATGGTAACCAATCCTCTACCTCTTGATATCTTATTGTAATAGAGGACTTTAAATGTAAACCTTCCGCGCACACACACACGCACACGTGTACATGCACACACACACACACACACACACGCACACGTGTACATGCACACACACACACACACACACACACACGCACACATGTACATGCACACACACACGGCTGATATCCTCACTCATTCAAGCCACTTAGGGAATGATGAGAAAAGAGGAATTTTTCTTTTTCTTCATCTACCTCATTGTCTTCACTCCATCTTCATCACATGATTTAGTACAAGTGAAAGTAAAAAATATTTCTTTGAAATAAAAACGTTAAGTAGGGATGATGCGTCAGCAAAATGTGCAGAAACTAGAGTTCTGTAACAGTGTGTGTTACAAAATTCCCTACTTCACTGATTTCTGTGAACTTAGAATTTTACAGAGATAGTGTGACAGTCAGTGTTGCAAAATTCCTCTGAACTTACAATAATTATTCTAATTTTAAAAATTGGGATTTCACGAACCAAATTGGACAGTCATTCACGAACCAAATTGGACAGTCAATAGCTTGCAGTACAGAGGACAGCTAATATATTTTACCAGATCCTTCAGGTGCCCATATTGGGGTAGGGTTGGAGGGATGCCAGGATATATATGCTGTCCCATTGTGGCCTACAGACAAACAAAATCTAAAGTTGCTATAATACTAATAAGACTGGAAATTTTCAAGCCAAAAACCCACTCAGTTATGATTCAATGTTTTGACTTAATCGTGAGTAAAAATTAAAAAAAATTATTAAAAAAAAGGTGGGGAGGAAAAATTTAACCATGACCAGGAGTTGAACCAGGGACCTCAGCGCTGGTGGTCAAAGGAAGTTACATAATAAGAACAACAAGATTCCCAAGAAAGTATCATTTAGACTCCACAACTTGTTAAAGTTTGTAGACGTATGCTCTATTCGAGTGTTTTTGTCAGGCAAATGTCGTAGGCAGACTGAACTGAGCTTGTTCACGTGTACAGGATGCCAAAGTTCACCAGAAGGAGACACAATAAATAAACAACAACAACCGCAACAATAGGATAAAGCTGCAGGAAGAATTGGCACACATACAGAAAAAACTGATAATGATTATTACCAATAGCAACAATAAAGAAAAATTTGAACTTTATAAGATTAGCAATTTGGCCTCTTTCACTCCAAAATGAGCTTTGACAGTCAATGACTGAAAGGATGAAAAAATTTAAATGAAACTGGCAGATATGATCCTTGGATGTGGGAGGTGGCTTAGGTCTGGGTCACACCTGGCCACACCTCTCCATGTGGGTGTTACAGCCTAAAAAGCCAAATATGGTCCTTTCGGTACAACCCCTCATGGGAGAAAGGGGTTCAGACTGACTTAATATCATGCCCTTAGATCATCCTAGTCATCATGAAAAGTTTGGTGTAGCTGCTTTCAGTGGTTTCTGAGAAATACGTAGACATGTGTCAGGGAACAAGCTGAGAAGTTTCAAGAACTGACAAGACAAGAGAAAGAAGAATATATTATTAATGCTATTACCTGAACTGGTTTTTGTTTACTGTTAAACAGATGTGGTTTATGGTAATTAATAAATGAATTTGTGTTTTTGGTGTTCAATGATGTATGTTTGTGTGCTGAAAGGCTGTAGGAAGCTGATTGGCTGAACAGAACATATGCACACACAGAGTTCCAGGTTTTGGTAATGACATGTCAACTGTGATTTTGTGGAATTTTCTTGAAAAGCTAAGATTTGTTGTTGCTATTGAGGGTGCTGTGTGTCAAGGGTGTGTGAGAGAAAAGATTTTCTCTCCAGCTATTGCTCTATTATTAGTATAGTTGGTAGTTGTTAAGGGTTACCCAAGTCCGGTTGGTTTCAGTTGTGGGCTCTGGTTGTCTATGAGACCCATCCTAGACAGATTCGTGACAACCTGATAGAAAAAAGGTTTTGACACTTTTCAGAATTCTTAGACTTCTCTTTGCTCAATCTGAAATACCAAGTGTATAAAATTATATGATTTGCAACTTTGCTGAGATGAAGCAACTTTCATCAGGCACTCTGTGGCAATGTCTGAAAGTCTGAAGCAGTTGGTGAAGCTCCACCTTAAGACCAAGTCTAATATTTACCACCAGATATCGCTGTTAATGTAAAGACAATACTACTGCAGACCAAGTGTTGCTCTGGATAATAAAGTGTGGATGAAGGTAACACTGAGAATATGAGATCAGTATGTATCACCATTCAGCCAAGGAATAAGTAAAAAGAACATTTGTATACCTTTGGTTGCATTCTTTCCCCTTCTTTGATGAACTCAGCAGAGCCATGGCCAGCTTTGGCCAACCCATTGACTAGTGCAGTGGATGCTCCTGATCCAATCCCAAAGGTGAACACTCTAACACAAATATTGCAACACAATATCAATGGCAGTTAACAGACGCCATAAAGGAACAACAAACTTCACACTCATTCTAACTTAACATACCTGCACTTGTCTGCATTCCGTGAGACTTCACTAATGCAGAGTTGTGTGTTGCTCACAGACCCGTCAGTCAACACAAACACTTGCCTAGACAACTCTGGGAGCATATCTTGACCGAATATGTAATACAAAGGACGCAGGAGTTCGGTACCCCCTAGGTTGGCTTCCAGAGTTTCGGCGTGGCCAATGGCATGATCAAGATGTTCTTGATCGTAAGGTACACTTCTAGGGAAGAGAGAAGTGTAACTAGACCCAAAGCCAATGATATTGAAACTACACCCAGGGGGAATACTCTTCAGAAATAGAATCAGTGTCTCACTGGCACTCTTGATGTAGGAACCTTCCATACTCCCACTGCGGTCCACAAGGAAGATAAACTCGCAAGCTGCCCGCTCCACTTTAAATTCAGGGAAAAAACTGAGCATCACAGCAGGTGCCCCCATATAAGAGCCCTGTCTCAGACTTGGGTCACCTAGCTCATACACAACCTTGGGAAGGTGGGGCTCAACCTGATGCACCAGGACAATGAGGTCATCTTTAAGTGGCTGAGCATCTTTTCCAGAAAGAGAAACAGCTATTGTCTCACCACTCCGGTCCACTGATACATAGTGAGTGGGAGATGTCACATCAGCCACTCCATTTTTCTGGACTGCCATTTTGAAATGGTACACAGCTGGGGCTTGGTCCTGGACTGCCCCAGTTGCTGGGGTCAGAGGGTCAGTGGATCCTGCAGGCGTGTACCTTGGCTTCAGAACAGCAGGAAGTGTGAATCTCACTCCACCCTCAGCATCGATGGGCAGCTCTCCAACAAGCTTCAGGTTAATCTCAGCTTCAGCCCTAACTGGCAGGTTTCCAAGAGAGATGATGAAGATGTCACCTGTTTTTTGCTCTGCCAGAGCTGCAATGTGACCGCTGGCTTTAGCTTTGTCATAGTCTTTCTTGGCCTCTTCCTTCTTCTTGATTTTGGCTTTGATTCTTCTGCCAGAGATGACGACATCCATTCCTACCACAGCGTAGGACTCGTCCACTGGGAACCTGAACAGCACTTCCACGCGTATCATTGTTATTGACATACTTTAGAGTGGAATTCAAGCCAACCACGTAGCCATGAACTTCAGCCTTCACGCTGCAGGACTTTAGAGGAATCAAAATATTCCTGCCAACAACCTGTAGACCAATTAGTGGCAAGTGAGAAGCTCCCAGTCTTCCACCCGCTAGCATCACAGTAGCGGATGAAGCAAGCAAGCGGAAAAGTCCTGAAATGAAATTCTGAAATTTTGTTGCCGAACCTCAGCTTATAACATGTTACTATCCACATCCTGGCAAATAGTAGGGGGTGTGGCTATGCTGAACAATTTCATTCATATTTTGATCACTCTTACGTTATTTATCCTGGAGGTACCAAATATATTGTAATCAATGGATCTGTTCTAATTGTTTACAGATCTGTTCCACACAATTTGCAAGTTTGGGCAGCATTTGGACAGAGAAAACATAGTTTCTGCTTTGTAACCATCATTTTGTCAGTTTCATTGCAATGAACTTTAGAAATATTAAAAGACAAGAAAGCAACAAAAAAAAAAGATGAAGGAAAAAAGATATAAGAAAAAAAAGATAAAAGGAAAAATGATACAGGGGAAGATGGAAGTTAAAAGATAGTAGGAAAAATGTAGTAGGAAAAAGAGAGAGAAGTTGGAAAAAAAAAAAAAGAAAAAAAAAAGGAAAAAAGGAAGAAAAAAAGAGAAAAATTATAGAAGGAAAATGGTAGTAGATAAAAGATAGAAGGGAAAATTTACTGAGAAAAAAGATAGAAGTTGTAAAAAAAATGGAAAGAAAAAAACAGAAGAGGGCTAGGGCTAGGGCTAGGGCTAGAGGACAGGACAGACATTTTACTCCTTCCTTCTTTATAATACTGAATTATGAATGTTAGAATGTTCTGTGATCCCATATAACTGTCCTAATTAATATTTAGGATATGTGATTACCTCCATAGAATGGGAGAATCAATCTTATTACATTAATTTCAAACCTTTTCTTCATTGAGGTATCCCCCATGCAAATAGGATACCATTCTTCGGAGAGAGAAAATTCCAAAAGAACCCTAATGGGTGTACATACTCCCAACATAGTTAGAAACATTGCATGCTATCATTTCCATAACTAATTTAAAATTTTTTTTTTTTTTTTTTTTTTTAACAGATTCCTCAACTCAGTAACATGAGACAACTTTCATAAATTATCTTCAGATTGATTCCCTCATAAAAAGCAAGATAGATAGAGATTATCACTTGCAATTATGTATCTGAACTCTTTAACTAACTAGTACAGATTACCCAACAAGGTTACTCTGTATATCAAAGTAATTTTGGCCAACTATTGCAAGTCTGGTTGAATCAGTCAGAGCTCTAAGCTGGTGTCTACAACTAAACTTTTAGTATAATAAAAATATAATAAAATAAGATGAAATTTAACTTTTACAATTAATGGACCAGTTTCCCTTTGGTAATTCAAAGTTGGTACATCAGATTGTTGAAGGCCGCTCAACATAATGTTGAGAGTTTCTCAACATGTATCATAACTAGAACACACCTCCCATTGATTGTTAATTACATGTTGATATCAATGTTGTGGGTCTGTCAACGTGATCTGATTAATCAGAATGTACCTGTTAACTATATGTTGTGTAATCTCCAACGATGCCTTATACAAAATGTATAATGTAGTCCCACTATCTGTGAGAGTGAACCCACAGAGATGGTCCATGTTCAGCCATGTGCTATGAATGCCAGAGAACACACCTGCACAAAAAGCACTGGAGTTTGCAGTACTGGGGTCCAACAAATACAGATCCCATACAGGCTGTCACTGCTCAAACCTGCTCAGCTTATTGCGAGCTGACCTCAGAGAAGCAGGCCTTGGCGCACTCAGATCGAAAAAGAAACTGTGGGAGCTTAAGATGCTTGCCAAGGACAAGAGACAGTGGCGCATGGCGAAGGACTGATAGCAGCTGTGAGATGATTCATCACTATACAGTTGCAGATACAGTCATTAATAATAATACAGGTCTATGGTGTATCTGTATATTTGGACTCATGTGTGTGTATTACAGGGTTGCCATTTGTCCTATTTCACAGCCAGATAACTCAAAAACTGTCCTACTGGAAAATAAAATTAGAAAAAAATTTTTGGCTGCAAAGCTAGAAATTGTCCTAAAACTGTCCTTTTAGCAGGTTATTTTAGGCCACAAAAATGTCTGACCTTTTTTGTCCTATTTTGTCCTTTTCTATTCTCTCAAGCAAATTTTGCTAATCTAACCTGTTCAATTTCCACCACCAATTGGGCTGAAAAACTACATTGGTAGACAGGTGTGCTATTTTAGAAAAAAAACTAAGGAAAAATAAATTTGGCTGGATATTCAATTAATTTGGGCATGGTCAGCCTCTCCTTCCTCAACAAGTGAGTTGGCAACTCTTGTCAAGAGCCCTTGAGGGGCAGAATGGGTTTGGGCATGCTAGAGGCTCCAATTCAAATATGAAGCTTGTTTTCTTTAATGGAAAATGCTGCACGAAATTTCTAGAGTTGCTGCTGATATGCTGGCTCAATCAGGGTCTTTACCTACCACAGGAAATGCTACAACAGAGGACAGTGAAGACATGCAGGCTCTGTATAACATGCCATTTATATCTGAGCACTTAAAAAATGATATATTACTAAAACAATATATTTAATTACACCCTTTTGTGATTTAAAATTTCTTTAATTACACGTTTTTGTGATATAAAATTTATTTAATTACACATTTTTGTGATTTAAAATTTCTATCCTAAACTGTCCTTTTCAATTTTCATTCAAGACTGTGAGGGTTCCTCCAAATCTGGCAACCCTTATATATTATAGAAATGTGATGTCATATTTTTTGTCTGGGAGGATATAGAAGTCCTCCTTGTCAGTTTTGCTTTAGTTGGCTTGTCTTGATCATTGATTATAACCTCTGTGAGCTAAGATTCAAGTACCTAAATTTCTCTGGTGGATCATAGTGAGGGAATAATTATAGAGGCATTAGGGCCCATTCACAATATGACGCAAAGCAATCCTTCCGTGTGAGTTGCGTAGCCCCAATCCGTTACAATCCGTTGCAGTGATAGTGTGAACAGTTCACGCAGTTGTTCTGCGTCGAATGCGTATTGAACGGACATGAACGGATATGAAACGCAAGAGTTGGAACGGATTCAACTTTGCGTAGCTCTTGTGTGGGTTTGTTCGGTCTGCCAATCAAAATCCTTCAGTAAATGCAGGTGTGCAAGGTGCTCTTTTTTCTTTTTTTTTTCTAAAATGGAGGAAAAGCTAATTGGAGCAGTAAGAACCTTCCCCTGCCTGTGGCAATCCTCAACCAGAGGCTACAAAGACCTCAGAGCTAAAGAAAATGCGTGGAAAGAAGTTGCCATGCAGGTAATTAAAAAAAATGCAACATGTGATCAGGCTTTAATAGTATGATGACTCAATTTTGATGATAATGGGTGGAAAGAAGTTGCCATGCAGGTAATTAAAAAAAAGTGCAACATGTGATCAGGCTTTAATAGTATGATGACTCAATTTTGGTGATAATAGATAGTTAAATAACAAATGATAATTATGCTGGAAGAATAGGATAGTAGATTTTGCTACTGGCTAATCATCAAGAATATAATAATAGCTTAATTTTTTTTTTTTTTTTTTTTTTTTTTTTTTAATTATCAGAGTCTATTTGTGATGCAGTTCATTTGTTCTTTGTGAGATTTGTCACTCTGCTGTCTACATTAATTTTTTTTTTAATTTTTAAATTTTAGGTTGGAGAAGATGTCACCATTGAGGACTGCTCAAAGAGATGGAAAATATAAGGATAAATTTGTTAGGGAGGCGGAAAAAAAGGGAAAATAAAAATTCTGGCCAAGAAGGTTCAGCTTATGTACCCTGCTGGCCACTTTTCAAACTTCTCAAATTTTTACTTGACACTATCAGGCATAGATTGTAAGTACTAGTTCCCTGTGTTAAATGTTGATTTAAAAAATTTTTTTTGACAGAACACATTCAAACTTCACCCCCAACACACTGACCCAGGTACCAATGGAAACTACCTTATAAACTCCTGCTGAAACAAATAAGGAGCCGGAACTGGAAGATAGGTGCATGTAGTGCATGTAGTGCATGTACTTTTTTTTAAAGTTGAACCTGTGAACTATTATTTATTAATTTCTCTTTATTTGTGTTTTATGGTTAGCATGCTGTAATGTTTTAAAAGTTTTTCTGCTTCAACTGTTGTATTAATTTAAAAAATTATTATTGCATTTTTATTAGTTTCCTTGAGTACAGTGACAGATCTCCCTCTACCTCTGTTTCTCCAAAGTCAAATGTGGGTAGTTCAACCAATTCCCAAGGTCGCAGAATACCACTTCACAAGAAAAAGTGTTTGTCGAAGGGAAATGGAGGAGTTGTAGAAGGTATAATGTTGTCTCTTGAAGAGAGAAAGCGGAGGCACCAAAGGCAGTGGGAGAGAGACAAAGTGGTGGTGAAGGATGAGGAGATCACTACGCTCTACAATTAGCAGCCACACTCCGTAGGCTTACGCCTCACCAAATGCACATGTGAAACAAAAAATAAGACAATTATTAGTAGAAACCAAATTCCTTGAACCAACCCTTTCTCCATCCCAACCAACCTATTATCCTACTCCACCCTCATTATCCCAATATTACCATGATGAACTTAAATTCAAAATTATTTATCCTATCATATTTTATTCTTTACGTCATATTTTATCTGTTACATTTGATATCAACAATGCTTTGAAGCATGTACATATTTAACAAAACACATAACATTCATGTCCATCTAAAATGGCTGTACTGCCATGACACATCACCAGCGCTGCTGTTGAAGTAGTCGTTGAATTTTCTCACACAGAAGCAGAAAATCTTGAATACATAAATGTGATATTTAAAAAGGTTCATCGTTCTAATTCATTTATATTCCTATGAACATAACTAACATGTTGCTTCCAGTAGTGTTGTGGACTCCATACCACCAACAAAACCAGCGGGCAGTAAGATACAGACTCAAAGCTCCGTAAGTAATTATGTAGAGCTATTGCAGCTTTGGAGTAGAAAATGACATTTTCAGAGTTGGAGATGATGGGTCGAAATATTCACCATCTAACCACAGAAATGTTGATATTGAGTTAACTCCATTGTAGCATAGTAATATCAATACCTAGCTGCCAGAATCCCGAAGGTATTTTCGATAATTCTTCTGGCCCGACTCAGCTGGTAATTGAATACTGTTTGGGTTTCTGTAGCAAAGTATATTTTGAGTGAGATTACAAGATAAATTCAAATTATAAATGTACCTGGAAGGTTTCTTCCAGGGTGTGGCCACATCATATTTGTTCTTAATAGGAATGCTTCATCTGCCACAAAAACAAATGGAAGGTCTGGATCCATGGTTCCAGGGAGAGGTTTAGGGCTGGGGATTGAGAAGGGGTCATTTTCTAGAGCCTGGCTAAAATCTGAATTTGAAAGGACGCCTCCATCACTGTGACCGCTGGAATCTCCAATGTCTACAAGAGTGAATCTTTCAAGAAAATTTCACTATAAATATTTTGTCATTTGCCAGCTATCAATAGCAAACCTGTAGTTAGCATCACATGCTACAAGAAGAATAATTATATATATAGTTATAAAAGGATGACCCAGCATGGACAGGAGATTGTATGACTATGCGTTTACCATCCATAGCACCTATGTCAACATTCAAAGCAGAAAACACATGCAAAAATAAAATTTTTAACATTAACCAGTGTACATACATATATATATATGTGCATGTGCGTGTGTGTGTGTATGTGTGTGTGTGTGTGGTGTGCGCGCGTGTGTGTGAGTGTGTGTGTTTGTGTGTGTGTTTGTGTGTGAGTGCATGTGTGTATATACAAATACAGTACGGAAAATTCCACAGCTGATGAAATTCTTTGCTCATAGACAACTAATCAGAAGCACATGATGGTGCCTTGACATATGTTTGCTGAAGGGCTGTCCAAATGGCTTGACAGGTCTCCTTGAGGATAGAGCACACTGTCAATCTACCCATCCTGAAGCTGAAGGACAAGGAGGCCTGAAATATATAAAGATAATGTTTAACTGAGTTTTAAAATTTATATTAATTACTTGTGAACATCCTGTAGCTAGATAATGCAGGGTAAGTGCTAGCCTTTCAGCAGGTGTTATCTCAGCTGTAACTGTGCTGTTGTACCTTCAGTGAGTGAGGTAAGGCCCTACCTATTAATAATAGACTAATAAGATATTTAATTTAATAGATAGGTGTATAGAATAACACAACTGAGCACATAACTAATCATACTTCAGACAACTAACTAGTCATACCTCAGACAACAGAAAATAGAATCTTTCACTGCTCATCCTGAGGTAGTAAAAATGGTACTCTGGGTCAGAGAGTCTCATTTCACTGAGGAGGTTATGAAATTCATCATGCTGTTTCCTGAGCTGGAAGATAGGCCTCACCCATGTCCTTCTTTTCCTCTTTCTGAATTTTTTTTTGGTTGAAGACCTGACGTATAGTAGCATAATTATATCCATTTCTTCATCACTGCTGGAACTGCCCTCCATTTTTGTGAGTACAACGTACCTGCAAACATATCTGACAACGGACTATTAATGAACAGGAAAACGCAACCCAATAGATTCGACACTTTTATAAAATACTTACAATTCGGTAGGTGTAAAACAACTCTGGTGTCAGCATTTACCATTAGCAGAAGGGAGAATAGTTTAGATTGGTCTGAGCTATTCAGCAAGGGCAGCCCTGTGTGATTCCCCCAAGTGATTTATCTACAATTCTTTAATTATTATTTTTAGGGAAAATGTCTTCAGTATGTTTTAATCATCTAGAGCTGCCATCAGGCAAATGAAATCTTGCCAACCTATAATAAATTTGGTGAAAATAAGGAAAGCCAGGCCAGATGCTGCCCAAATATGAAAATTATGTGAAGCAAATTTGCGAAGAATTTGAACAGATGGATAGATTCCAATATATTTGGTATCTCCGGGAAGAATGACGTAATAGAATGATCAAAATAAAAATGAAATTGTTCAGCATAGCCACACCCCCTACATATATGCCAGGATGTGGAAAGTATTAGGTCATAAGCTGAGATTCAGCTACGAAAGTTCATTATCCCTTTTCAGGTGCTTTCCAGCTTGCTCGGTTCATCTGTCGCTTTGATGCTAGCGGGTGGGAGACGGGGAGTCTTGCCTCAGCCACTAATTGGTCTACAGGTTGTTGGCAAGGATGTTCTGATTCCTCTGAAGTCCTGCAGCGTGAAGGCTGAAGTTCATGGCTACGTGGTTGGCTTGAATTCCACTCTAAAGTATGTCAATAACAATGATACGCCCGTGGAAGTGCTGTTCAGGTTCCCAGTGGACGAGTCCTACGCTGTGGTAGGAATGGATGCTGTCATCTCTGGCAGAAGAATCAAAGCCAAAATCAAGAAGAAGGAAGAGGCCAAGGAAGACTATGACAAAGCTAAAGCCAGCGGTCACACTGCAGCTCTGGCAGAGCAAAAAACAGGTGACATCTTCATCATCTCTCTTGGAAACCTGCCAGTTAGGGCTGAAGCTGAGATTAACCTGAAGCTTGTTGGAGAGCTGCCCATCGATGCTGAGGATGGAGTGAGATTCACACTTCCTGCTGTTCTGAAGCCAAGGTACACGCCTGCAGGATCCACTGACCCTTTGACCCCAGCAACTGGGGCAGTCCAGGACCAAGCCCCAGCTGTGTACCATTTCAAAATGGCAGTCCAGAAAAATGGAGTGGCTGATGTGACATCTCCCACTCACTATGTATCAGTGGACCGGAGTGGTGAGACAATAGCTGTTTCTCTCTCTGGAAAAGATGCTCAGCCACTTAAAGATGACCTCGTTGTCCTGGTGCATCAGGTTGAGCCCCACCTTCCCAAGGTTGTGTATGAGCTAGGTGACCCAAGTCTGAGACAGGGCTCTTATATGGGGGCACCTGCTGTGATGCTCAGTTTTTTCCCTGAATTTAAAGTGGAGCGGGCAGCTTGCGAGTTTATCTTCCTTGTGGACCGCAGTGGGAGTATGAGAGGTTCCTACATTAAGAGTGCCAGTGAGACACTGATTCTATTTCTGAAGAGTATTCCCCCTGGGTGTAGTTTCAACATCATTGGCTTTGGGTCTAGTTACACTTCTCTCTTCCCTAGAAGTGTACCTTACGATCAAGAACATCTAGATCATGCCATTGGCCACGCCGAAACTCTGGAAGCCAACCTAGGGGGTACCGAACTCCTGCGTCCTTTGCAGTACATATTCAGTCAAGATATGCTCCCAGAGTTGTCTAGACAAGTGTTTGTGTTGACTGACGGGTCTGTGAGCAACACACAACTCTGCATTAGCGAAGTCTCACGGAATGCAGACAAGTGCAGGTATGCTAAGTTAGAATGAGTGTGAAGTTTGTTGTTCCTTTATGGCGTCTGTTTACTGCCATTGATATTGTGTTGCAATATTTGCGTTAGGGTGTTCACCTTTGGGATTGGGTCAGGAGCATCCACTGCACTAGTCAATGGGTTGGCCAAAGCTGGCCATGGCTCTGCTGAGTTCATCAAGGAAGGGGAAAGAATGCAACCAAAGGTACATAAATGTTTGATTACTAATTTACAAGGGTGTAGATAAAAAAAAATTTTTTAAGTAGGGAGGGGGGGGGGGGGGGTGGTTGGAAAGGAGGCTGCAAGTGTTCATTTTTAGTGTAATCTAATTAAGATAGGCAAAATGGACAACCAATGAAATATTGTCCTTTGCATTGTAATGGCAAATATACTGTGAGACCATTTGGGCAGTATACATCCAGAAAGTTTTGGTATATAACAGTCTCTGAAACTGTTTTTTTTTTTTTTTTTTTTTTTTTTTTTTTTTTTTTTCAAATAGAAAATCTCGGTAGTGTAGCTAGCATAAAATTTAGCCCAGACAGACGATTTGAAAATTTGGACATTAGGGCTCAATTTGTTTAGTGAGAATTGCTGAATAAATTTCTGGTAAGTGGATGAATCAACTTATCTAAACAATATAATATGGCCGGTATTTTGTCTCCAATATGTACGTTACACCAATGAAGTCCTAGAGGAATTCATTGGGTTGTAGCTATATTGCTTTGGGTAAACATTGGCTTAATCAAATAGTTTTACTGTAATTAGATATTTTGTTACGTTTGAATTTTATTTTTTCCAAATTGCTGTGATCAATGCCATCATGATGCATGCAGCGACAGCACATGCTTGACCATAAATTATGCATGCCAAGAAGATAATTGATTAATACAGACGAGCACTTTACACCACTTTGCTATGGTCATACTTAAAATTTAACTGCACAGGAGTCAGTTAAAAACATTAAGATCATGGAAGACACTCTTGATCACTGTAAATGTTAATACCAGGACAACCAACTTTTATATCAAGTGATTTTCAAAAAAAAAAATTTTTTTTACTTCATGTTGAGCATTTTAAATAAGTTTAGCTATTTCATTGGTTATATCGAGAGTGTCTTCCATGTTTATTAAATTTCATTATTCATAAGTCCTACTAGATGGACTGTATGGACAGAGGCGTTAACATTGTAATAGAATTTGCCCCTGTCCTCCACTTAATAATGCATTACGTGGCACAATTCCACTGGACGCCTGGGTCTTCCTTCACCCAAGCCAAACTCAGTTTTGTACTCTAACAAACTGGCTTCCCTCGAACAAGAGGTTTGATATAATTCAATAACTGTTCAAATGGTACAGATATAAATATACAGATAAAAACACTATAGCTAATAAATATACAAGGTCACTGAAATAGCTGAATTCTCAACTAAATAAATAACCATAATCACCGAACTAAATATGCAATCCTCCTCTACCTAAATACACAACAATCCCTCCTCTACTAAATAACAATATTCTCTTCTTTATATAATAATAGTCTGATGACGTCACTCATTCCACCCTAGCCAATCAGACTTCGTGTCTCTCTCTCTTGCTGGTCGGTTAGCAACCATAACTTTCCTAGCCTTCCTGTCTCTCCTTGTTCTTCTCTTGTACTTCGTTTTTCCTTCTGCATTAGTTCTCAACTTTCTGTCTCTTCTTGTACTTCCACTGTAGTTTGGTTGTCTCTACAATGGTTTCCATACATCCTCTCTCTTTTGTCAGGGCTTTCCCTGACAAACATCAATCTCTGAAAACTACTAAACATTATTGTCAACTAGGGAAGTTGCAAAGCAAACTACAATGGATACAGAAATGAGACCTCATATATTACAATATTACATTGGTGCCTTCTCACATGGGAAAATTAGATTATTTTTATGGTATTGAAATGAAAAAGAATGTTTGTCCGAGGTTATAACTTTCAAGAGCACTTCAAGCAGTAACCTTATATGCATGTCAAGGTTAAAGACCTGCTAAAAAGACAATCTAAGGACTTCGTTCTGTTCCTGACAATGGAACTTTTGATTTATTATTGAAGTACATTGAATACAGATGCTCTGATCTTGATGTATCCAACCTTCTGTGTCAAAAATGGGCACCAAGAAGTTTTGAAATTAGGGAGGCTCTTCCCAAATATCCTGTAGTGCTGAAGGACATTGTAGATGAATATATTTCAAGGCAATTCAAACAATAACAATTCAGGATTCATTTGAGCAGAGGATTCCAAATACAAAAAAAAACTGGAAACAATCTAATCGAGAAAAAATGACCAGCAATATGATTGAAAAAATAACTGAATTTTATGGCACTGTCCTTCATCAAGATCATTTGAAAGCTCAGCTAATTATATTGCTTGGATCAGTGAAGAACATACAGCCAGTATTTTCTTAGCTAAAAGGTTTGAATGATGTCAAAAATAAGTTTTATTCTGATATCATTAAAGTGTGATTTTAGTGAGGGAGACTTCAGTACTTTACTGAGGGTTAGGACTTAGTTAACATATCCATTCATCCTGTTTGCCTCAACAGTAGTATGTCACTTCACACATGCACAAGATAACTCCATTGTTAATTAAAGGAAATGAGTATATTCAAAGAAACAGTAACTGAAGAACTTTTTTAGACATTCTAGCCTTAGCCTAAACCCAGTCAGCACAATGTAGTTAGCTAATAATAATACTGTTGAACTAGTCCAATGTTTGGAAATGTGCTTATACAATAATTGTATTCAATGCTTAAGTTGTCAACAAAAAAAGTCTGATGGGATTTGAGTCCCCTCCCCCTCCCTTTATCTATTCCATTCATTTAGCTTGCTTGTAGACCCTTACTATTCAATGTATAAGATTGCTGCAGTGGGATAAAGGTAACCATCTGTCAGTATTAAACAATTCTTTTGTGTGGTTGTCCAGCCATTACTGTTTTGTTTACACCATTGCTTATTTTCTCATGTTTTTATTGAAAGACGACAACTGGTACTTATTAAAATAATAATGAAAAAATATTTGAGAGAAATAATTCTTCAAATGCATTTTTTAAATTTTATCGTTATCATTATCATCACACTAGCAAAGTAAAAACCTCCCGATGGGCAAGTTTTTTTGGTCAGCCTTCAACTTTGCTCAGTTGTGCATAATGTATTATATATATGTGTGTGTGTGGTTTATTTCTTGTGGGACACAGCCCCATTGCAGTGATTTAGCCATTCTAAAGTTAAAATTGCGTACCAATTATTTTACTAATGGAATGGGAAGTTCTTATTATTATTAATTTTTTTAATTAGAATGGTATAAAGTAGAAAAATTACACTCTAATCTCGATTTTTTTTAAGCTCCTATGGAGTGCTGGGTGATACTTCACACCACAGATATCCTCTTTAATTTTTACCTATATGTATTAACTACAGTATAAAGGCAGTTGCTGATTAGCTGATTATGATTCCCAAGAGTTACCTGGGTTTCATACAGAGGGATGGGGAGCCTAGAATTTTCCACCCCAGCAAAAACTTTCCATCCCAGCAAAAGTCCCCCCCCCCCCCTCAGCAAAGGTTCCCATATCAACTAACTCGTAGTCGACCCTTTGCTGAAAAGATGCACTTATCAAATAATGAGAATAGTGGAAAAATTATTTTTATTTCTTTAGTCGAGATTATGAAAGAATTTTTACTGGCTAAGGACAACAGGGCTGCTAGGAGGACAACAGGGCTGCTAGGAGGACTCCAGAAATTCACAAGTTGTTAACTTAGCTTTGAGACTGTTTCCTAACAAGATTTGCAGTCGCCACTTGCAATAGTCAACAGATACCCCTTGAGTGTGGGGACATGCTAGGGCTATAAAGCAGTAGTGCTTTAAATATAACCCTAATCTGCACTTGTACCATTGGGGTGCGCGTGATAGCTAGTCCTACCAGTAGTCAACATCTCCAAAATGATGTGTCCTCTATTTAGTATTCCCCCTTAAGTTTTTATATCACTTATTTCATTAAAATTTTCTACTGGTCTCATTATTTGACAAACTTTTTCTTTTTACCTCAAAGGTCAGATTATAAGTCAGTTGATCCAAGTTCACCTCCTCCAGAAAAGGTCCCCCCAGCACTCCCGCAAAATTTTGAAAATGTTTTACATCACTAATAGCATATAAGTCAATATTCAGAGTGGAAACCTGTGATTCTTCTCTTCAAAAAGTTCAGAACTTCATGGAAGTTAACTGCTGCAAGTTCGGGTCCCTCAATGGAAATTCTCATAAGGCGACCTAAATTTTGAACATAATTCTGTTTCTTATCTTTGTTTTAATGAACTTCATAGAGCTAAAAGATCTTTCAACTGAAACTGTTCCCACCGGAAGGATGAGAATGATGTTTAACAGTTTAAATATTTCTGGAATATCCCAATGTAAGCTCCAGTACACTCCATGTGCACCTTGGCTTCCCACATAGGTGGCACTTCTGTAATTTTCTTTCCTTCTATTAGTAATACTGTTTCTTGCTTCAATGCATTTTTGAATGCCTGCCAATCGCCTATATGGTCATCCTTGTCAGGAAGGGGGGATATAGGTCTCACCATCTTAGGACACTGTTGCTTCACTTCCATAAAATTGAGCCAAGGCTTTAATTTCTTCCTTTTCATACTGAGTAAATCCTTCTTCTTCTAATGGTAACAATACTGATTTGAAGAAGGAAGAAGGAGCTTTGAAGCCACATCAGAAAAGAGACTTCATGTTGGTGAGTAAACTATCAATGTAAGGTACTGCAACAGAGACATGAAACTGATATACAGACTGGAAAGACTGACTGTGCTAAGGGGCTCTCCTTCTAACAATAATCTGATCGTCTTCAAGTTTCTTAACTGTAGATGTTACTTCCAAGCCCCAATTTGCTTCATCATCATTGAGCAATTTCAGCCCTTTCTCTATGCTGTCAAGTGTCAGAGGTAGCCTGTTGAAGTGAGCCGCTTTCTGCAATCAGAGTAAAATACTCTTAAACAATTCTTTTCCCATTCTCTTTTGTTGGAAAGGCATGCTACATATGCTCTTCTTTTCTCACTGGCTGATGGAATAATAGTAAGCTATATATTACCTATCCCCCATGGCAAGAAATGATAGCTGATGTGAATTATTATTTTAAATTCTGACAGGGTCTAAATAGGGCACACTAAGCTAGTGCTAGTACTTATCTGTCACGATGAGAAGTTATACTTACTGATGACTGAAATAGCACACTTAAAGCAACAGGAATATACATATATTGTCCTATAGGACATAAAGGAGGCCAGATGCTATAACTGAAGGGTACACTATATTTATTGGGTTTCATACTACAGAGCTGCCATGACAGGTGGCTCATCGGGAGGCATGCACAATCACCCCCCCCCCCCCCCTCCTTCCCCGCCAAGAAAACTCTGGTTACTATATGTTCATGTTTCCAAAGAAAAACAATCATTGTCTAATTAATTCTATATTCACTTTTGTGGTTAATTTCAAATATCCTTTTATTCATAACAATATTTTCATTTCAGCTTTTTTTTGGCATATTTATTTTCTATTTTAATTAAATTTCCTAACATGGTCCACAGTATCCAAGATTTGAGCTCATTAGGTTCTTGATTTACTGGACTGCCCCCACTCTAATTTGGGTGTACTCCTTGAATGCCAAACCGAATCCCACCCCACACCCCCTGAATTCCCCAACCCACCCCATAGAATTGCCCATATATTACTTTCCAAATGTGCCAAAAATGGCAAAATCTACCTCCTCCCCCCCCCACCCAGTGACACCCACCCTGGACCACTGAAGGTCTCCCCCTAAAGTTTGGGGACACTGTTCCAAAAAAACTGAAGGAGTAGCAATTACAAACAGACAGATAGACCAATCAACCGATCAACAGAGAGACTGACTGACTAACTTACAGATAAAATTTGCTCCATTATAAGATAATCGGCCCAGTTGTTTAAACCAAGGGTGCCCACAATTGCTAAAAATTGGCCCATCACCTCTTTTTTTTTCTCCTTTCTTCCTTCCTTTTTCGTGTGTGTGTGTGGGTATGTGTTGTGTGTGTGTGTGTGTGTGGGTATGTGTTGTGTGTGTGCTATCAATGATCTCCTACCATAAACATTCAAATGCCCGGAAATGCCTGTTGTAGCCTCAACTGGTGAAGGGGTCCAGAGTTTTTGTTGGCAAACCTTTTGCAGACCCAAGTGTTCTAATCTATGAAAATAATAGTAATAATATTATCAGAAAATGTTTACTTTCCTTCATTTTTTCCTTAAATTTGTATTCCTTCATTTTTCATACTACAGGTTATTGCAAGTTTGAAACGAGCTCTTCAGCCATCAGTTACAGAAATGGAAGTTAACTTTGACCTTCCATCAGGCTTTGAGGCATTTCAGGCACCCAACACCATTCCCACCATCTTCAATGGAGATAAAATTGTGATTTATGGCATTCTTAAGAGCACGGCTGCTTCTGACGACCCACTTCAGTCTGGAGTTAGTGGGAAAGCATCTCTCAAAGGTCACATATCTGGGAATATGATTACACACATGATTCCGTTTGATATTCCTGCCCCTCCACTGAAGGGAGAAGATGAAGTGCAGTCATCCACTGGATTTGACATGCCTGTAGTTCATCAACTGGCAGCCAAGTCTCTCCTCAGTGACTGGGCAGCTGGGAAGGGGCGTGGCTCAACCTCTCTGACACATGAGCGGGAACAGGAAAGCACCAATCTCAGCATTGAGTCTAGCGTAATCTCAGAGTATACAGCGTTTGTGGCAGTGGATGAAGAACAAAACCAACCCATTGAAGGTGCCATAACCTTGTGTGACGTCACTGCAACTATGGCACAGCAACAAGGTGTAGCCATGAAGCAAGGTTTACATGGAGGAAGAGGAGGAGGAGGCGGTATAAAGAGGATGATGATGAATGTGGGTGCTGCAGCAATGCCAATGAATACCTCTTTAGCTATGAGTGCGGAAGTTAATTACAGGAAATGTAAATCAAAAAAGGCATCTAAAAAGCGATCACAGGATGCACCATCTGCACCATCTCCTGCATCAGATGAGGCCCAATCATTTGTGGAAGGTTCCAGAGTAAAGGTTGAGGATGGTCTGACTGTTCTTATTTCACTTCAGCATGCCACTGGATATTGGTTGCTTGGAAATCTCTGTGATAAGTTCTTGCACAAGACAGAAACTCAAATGACATGTCCACCCAACTTGCTTAAAGAAGTTTGGGCTACAGTTATTGCATTGGTTTGTCTTGAAAGTCGCTACGCACAGCAAAAGGATGAGTGGGAGCTGGTGGCCATGAAGGCAGAGATGTGGTTAAGCAGTCAGAGTCTCCCACAAGGCCTCTCCATTAAGTCACTGAGACAGATTGCTGTGATTGTGATTTAGTTGTGCAACTTTAGTTGTGTTTCAAGCTAGTAGTTATTACTTGTGAATAAGTCATGCTTAGCTACCTGATTTTTCCATACTGTATATATATTCTTTCATTGAAATATTTTAGAATTTATTTGACACTCCTTCATAGCTATCAAATCAATCAACAACAAAACACACACACACACCATCCATCCATCCATCTGTCCATCCATCTATCCGTCCATCCATCTATCTGTCCATCCATCTATCCGTCCATCCATCTATCCGTCCATCCATCTATCCGTCCATCCATCAGCTGTGCTCCAATGATACCTCTAGGGTACGAAGATGCAGGCCAATCAGGTTTAAGTCTATAATGAAGGTGGGGGTCTGGATGAGCAGAAACATTGATGAGAGTGAAGACCCTGCTGGTTGAACGTGTGGTGGCAGTACTGACACTGAATCCTGGAATTGTGGAATGCTTGATGCTGTTGGTTAGTCAGAGCCTGGAAGGAGCAGTCAGGGTGGTTGCAGTGCAGAGCAGTCTCAGAGTCCATGGTACGACCCTGACCTTTCTCATTGGTTTCAGTTTCTCTATTGAGATGCTTTACACTGCATTGGATGGTGGTGTGCCAAGAGTAATGCTCTCTCAGGCTTGCTCTCTCCAGATTACAGACAGGTTGTATTGTTTAAGGTCACTGGGCACAATATCATTCCATTCCAGGGTGGCTTCTCTCCTCAGCAGCACACTTGCCACCAGCAGGGCTACACACGAGAAGCTGCCTAGGTATCCAGAATTCGGGTATCCTTGAAAGGTGCCTGAGAAAACGAAGACAACGCTTCAAGAGGACTCAAGGCTGTATCCTCTCTTGGCTGAGAACATGGGGCACTAGGAGGACAGTGCTCTTCAGACCATACCACAAGGTTTGAAGGATGACACTGTTTAGGATGTGAACCACAGTGCTGGTCTGGATCTTCTGCTGATACAAAAAAATGTGAGACAGTGACTGGAATGCAGATGAGGCCTTGTAATTCTGGGAACTGACCTTAGCATCCATACCACAGTCATTCTGGACAGTACTGCCCAGATACCGAAAGTGGAATACCACTTCGATAGGCTCTCCTCCTGGGACCAACTGAACCGGTGCTGGACTCTGGGTCTGTAAGCACTGAAAGAGTCTTGATCTTATTGCAGCTGATGGTTAGGGCCAACTTCTTGCAGGTGGTGGCAAAGCTCTCCAGCATGGTAGTGAGGTCCCCAGGAGGGCCATGTCATCAGCATGCTCTAGGTTAGTCACCAGAGTATTAAGTTTCAGGATCCAGTCTGTTTCCCACAAGATTGGTATCAAGTAGGTAGGCTGTGAGCAGCTGCCCTAGCTTCAGCTAATATTATTCTGCAAGCTAGGATAGCTGCCCCACTCTCTAGCCTATAAACAATTCTACCACTGTAAAATGAGCAAAGGCTACCTAACTGTGGTTATGAGTAGACAACAGTAGGTTCACACACTCAGTCTCCCTTCAAATAGATAGTATTAAATGCTGGTCAGAGACTCTCTGTACCAGCAACCAACAATGATCTTTCAAATATTCAATATACACTATGATACTCTCAATTACTTATAACATGGAGACTAAAAATAATAACAGTTTAGCTGTGTCTTTTTATAGTCAGGCCATTCGGGGGCCCCTGTTCTGGCACCTCTGCCTGGCCGGCTGTTTGTTCATTAAGTGAGTTTATTGTAATTACTTCCTTGTCTATGTTCTTATAATCAATTTCCTTCACCGGAAACCCATACTCACATCACAATTAGCTATCTTAATTAACTTTGTTATTATGATCTTTCTTTATTCAATCATTCTTCTTATTCATTTCTTTACTCTCTTTCTTATTATTAACTTTTTGATGTTCTTCTTTACTTGTTCCATGCCTTGTCACAGGCAGAGTCACTGTGAGTAGTCTCGGTGGCTCTGACATAGGCTACCTTGATACCTCTCTCCTCCTGTCTGTGGATATTCAAGGCCATGTGAATAGCAGTGTCAAAATAAAAGTTGAAAAGTGTGGGTGCCAACACACAGCCTTGACAAACACCACATGTAACAGAAAACATGTCAGATGTCTCCCCGTAGGCCCTGACTGCTGTAGTACAGTCCTCATATAGGATACAGATGATGGTTAGCAACTTTTCTGGAAGATGGTAAGTATGTTTTAAGATGTGCCAGAGAGAGTCTCAATGTACTGAATCATATACCTTCTTCAAATCAATGAAGCAGGCATAAAGAGGTTGGTGTAACTCATGTGCTTTCTCCATCAGTACTACAGGGAGAAGAGTTGGTCAGCACAGCCCCAGCCACGACGGAAACTACGCTGGCTTTCACGAAGGAGCTGTTCTGCTCTGGGTTTGAGTCAGTTCAGGATGGCTTTAGCAAACACCTTGCCTGGTATGCTGAGAAAATAATAATACCATGGTAGTTGTTACAGATTGTTCAGCTTCCGTTCTTGTGCAATAGCACGAGAAGTGAATTTGCCAGTCCCTGGGGACTGACTTGGTTTCCCAGATTGTGTCGAAGATTGATTTTAACCAGCAAATTGTCTCACCCCTACCAAGACTGAACATCTCTAAAGATATTCTATCCAGGCCAGGGACCTTTCCAGACCTCAACTCAGAGATGGTTGTTTCAATTTCTCTTCTGAGAGGGAAGCAGACATACCTTCATCAGACATTGAAGTGTCCAATCAAACAAATGATGGAGAGGCTATGGGGAGTCATCACAGGGAACAACATCAATATCAACCTGGCAGTTCATCACTTCCCAAAATGCTCTGCCCAGCAGTTCAGTTTATCCTCATCACTCTGCAGAGTGATACCATCCTTGGCAACCAGTGTAGAAGAGGCAGGCTTGGAGAATTTCTTACCAAAAAGCCTCCTCTGTGTTGATGCTCAGCAACGAAAGCCTGGTGTTCTGCTTCTGTTGCATGACCACTCCACCAAGAATTGAGAGCTTTCTCAGTTGCTACCTTGGTGAGTTTCTTGAGATGGTTGTACTCAGTCTTGAGATGAAAGATGCCATTTGGTGGTGCATTCTTCAAACAAAACCAAGCTTCTTTTTTTTTCTTCCTGGAGAGGTTGTGGACTTTATCAGTGGGTGCAGGAGGTAGGGATTTGCAGGCTTTCTGGATGGAGGATTTGAAAGAGTCCCATACAGAATTTATGTTGGAAGCTGGATCAAACTTGTCAAAGGTTTCAGCTAAGACAGATTGATAGCTAGCTTTGTAAGAGGATGGGATATTAGTGGTTTAGTATCGCAAAGACCTTGTCTGTTTACACCCTGCCTTGATCTTGAAACAAGAAGACACAACAAGTTTGTGGTAAGAGTTGATAGGTAGAGTGTCCAGGACACTAGTATGAAAGTGTTTGTTGACAGGTGCATAGTTAATCATGTGTCCAGGTCGAGAACAGTCAGATTTTCTGAACCAGGTAGCTTGATGGAGTAGCATATGTTGAAACCATGTGTTGGATACAAGCATATGATTGCTAGCACAAAAGTTCAGCAGCTGTTTACCATTCTCATTGCATTCTCTAATGCCATGAGGACCATGACTGAGTTCCAAGAAGAGCAGTCAGAACCAACTTGAGCATTGAAGTCACCCATTAGCATCAGCAGATCAGAAGAAGAGACAGAAGAAATGTCAATTGTATTTGGTTTTAGAAAGCATCAGAGGGACCAGCAGATTTGGAAGTGGAATAAAGAGGATCAATGGGAGCAAAAATAGACAGGACAGACGTGTAGGACAAATGGCATTTAAGACTTATTTGTAGGACACATTTAGATACAGGCTGAAAGATGCTCTCAACCAGAGTCCCAATCAACCTTAGTCCTGGGGAGGATACATTCAAATACAGGCTGAAAGGCACTCTCAGCAGAGTCCCATCAACCTCAGCCCCAGGACGGAGGAGGATTGCCACACAATGGGTATGGGAGGAGGATTGCCACACAATGGGTATGGGAGGAGGGGGTGCCAGAGTGCAGGATGGTAGTGCCACAGATGTTTATGGATGTTTATGGATGTTTATGGATGTTTGTTGCTCAGCTACCTGGCCAATGGGAGAAGATTCATGTTCCTGGACTTCATAGTGACAATAATGGAAAGCAGTTTGAGAAACCTGATCATTCAAGTATCCTAGTGAAAGAACATTCCAGTAACTGATTCTAGTTCTGGATTTGGCTTGAAAAAATATACAGGAGTCAGAAGAAAGGGTTGAAAGCTTTTTGTGAAATGTATACTTAACCTTTTTGGTTTTAGAAGCTGAGGGATTCTGAATATCTACCTATGTGCAAGGTACAGGATGGGACACTACTCAAACTATACTGCATCATACTTTAAGCATGCCCATAGCCAAGTACCAGGGATCACCAGTAAGAGGTTGCACACTCCCACCCAGTACTGACAAATTTGAATTGCATCACAACAAACTTATTTAATACTTGATGTTGAGATTTCTGTTGTGAATTACAGAGTAGTAGGGGTTTGTTTGTTTTGTTTGTTTTTTTTTAAATAGTAGTTTATAATTTTGTAGACCAATAGAATAGAATAATATTAACAGGCAAACATTTTAGCATGCTTTGGCAATGGCTATGTCCTGTCAGTCTGTGAAATTGAGTAGCCACTTCTGCTGACCTGTTCCCTCACTATTATCTAATTGGGACCTATCAATTCATCTTTTATGAGGACTGCTGGTACAACTTATTGCAAAAAAAAACTCATAGCCTCAAACCATATGGTTCATGGGTTAAAAAAAAAAGAAGAAAAGATTCTTTAGAATCAGCTAGTGAAGTTCCCATGCAACGGAAGGCCATAGTAAAAGGTTAGGATATATATATACATACATACATACATATATATATATATATATATATATATATATATATATATATATATATATATATAATGACCTCACTTAGAAACAAATGGAACACAACACACACCAATAGAAGAAAAACTATAATTGTTTGACTTGAGGGGGTGACAGAGGGTTGTATCAGTCAAAAGTGGACAGTTTAAATCAAAGAGGGAAGAATATAGCAATATGTGTGCTAAAATTATATGGTAGGTGGGATATTCCTCTGACCAACATCATTGTATACACCAAGAATGTTTCTCCAGCAATGTGTGACTGATAGATAGCAAGGCTTCATCGCCCATATGAAGAAGGAGGTACCAGGTATTTTATTATTCACTTTGTTGTTCACTAGTGACATCCCATAGCCAAAAAATATATGGTATGAATAACCAGTTTCATCACCGCTGTGAATGATGGTTATCCAAAAGGAATTGCTTACTATGATTGAGGGAGTTTTGCAACTCAGTACTAGAGATTTTGAAGGATATCTCCACTTCTCTAGCTGACAACCTGAAGTTGATAAGTGTTGTATATTTCAACTAATATCTTCCCAAAGCTAAACACACTCAATATGCAGCTAGCTAAATGAAGATGGTGCTAGTCTCATCAAGTTGAAAAGCTCCATCATGTCATTCATATTTGAGCTCTTCAGTTCAAGTCCATCGTGAACTATGTCAATTTTGACTGCTCAAGACTGTATCAAAGTCACTGAAGGCAAACTTGATGTCTATTGTTAGCTGTTAGCAGATTCAGTCATACAGAGATAACATGTGGACATGCATGGTGCAGTGGTTTCAAACCCAACTGAACTGGTTATCCCAGAGAGGGAAGAAGATCCTTTCACAATCTATTGAGTTACAGGAGAGTCTCATTGGGCTTCAGAGATGAAGAAGTGAAAGTACACTTCTAACTATAGGAATTGAGTCATTTTTGGTTCAAATCAACAACCCACAATATTTTAATAATGAGAGCAAGTGAAGCAATTGTTTGTTGCCGCTCCATCTCCTACTAGGTGGAGAAGAGATTCAGTGCTATACTTGCTTTAAATACCAAGCAGAGGAACAAACTGAATGTAGAAACACCAAGATAATTAATTTAGGCAGTGTACTTGTCCTAAAATACAACCAAAAGTCAAGGCCCTGGTTCCCCAACACCAAAGTCAGGGGTCCCACTAGATGTGACTATGACCTAGGCTAACCCAATGAATTGTAGTCCATTTGACTTAACTGTTCTTCCTACATGAGATGTCTATGCTAAGTTATACCTATGTTTATGTTAGTCACTTGCATTCTTGGACAGCTTTCATGTGATCTTCCAAGGATGAGGTGAACTTAATTGGTATTATATCATAAAATTGAACTCTAAATTTTTCTATGATTTACTCTGAATTTGTACACATTGTAGGCTGCATGTATATTATTGTGAATACGAGTAATTGTAAGTTAACTCTGTAAAAATGGTGGGTGGCTGTAGGAGAAAAAGCTTCCAAGGGATGGGGTGACACCTTCTGAAAATTTCAGTGAGATTAGTCCAGTGATTCATGAGGAACTGGGTCATATTTTAAACCTAACTTTCGATAAACTCAAAACAACATAAATACAACTATTATTTTGAGATGAATACAGGTTACTCTGTACAGCAAGCTGTCACAAGCATAATCATACAATGGTGGAGATCATAAAAACAACCTAAATATAACAGTAAGTTTACAAAAAGTTCATAGCATACACAACATTCTAAAGCAGTTACCACAGTAGCCTTGCAATATCAGCAGTATTGACTAATGCAGTATTAACATTCTATCCATGATTATATAGGCCTATTACCACTGAATATCACTTTCCCAGCATAGCCTGGGCCAATGTCAACATGGAAATGATGGAAACCACTCAAAACACCATTTCTAGCCCTTATAGCTTCATTTAAAAAAACTTTTAAAAAAATTAACTACAGCTTACAAGTAGGCATTCAACCATTACCCATTGATTTTTTATCCACCAACAATAACAAGTTTGTGGGTAAAATAATGGATTTTAATAGTAATACTTGGGAAAGTGTTGGAGGGGAAACTATTGAACTAAGTGTCTAGTACAGCCAAATAATTATAATTTCCAAATCTGAAGTCATTTGAATAATTTTTTTTCTTCATTCCTTCCGAACTCATGGAGGGCCATTGCCTGTATCTTTGCTCCTCCTTAATAGCTATTACTGACTTGGTCTTTCATTGCAGCATCCAACATCACTTTGGCATTTACAGAAAAATTATGCTGGCCAACTGCTACATAATGGAGAGGGTGCATTTTTTTGGTTGATAACTTCTATAAAAAAAATTTTTTTTGTTATCTCTCTTCCTACTAGGTAGCTATTAGCTATGAAATGTTTAGAAGTATGTGGCTATCTTCTTTTCTTTTCTTTTTTTAATCTCTTTAGTTGATGGGGTCGTGAGGATTAATTTTATTGCCTCAAGTCAGGGTAAAAGAAAAATGGTAAGGTCTTTGTAGAAAGAGCTTCTGTGTATAGTGTGTTTCAAAATAGAGAAAGATGCAGATACTGGAGTCATACTAAGTCAGAATGTTAGGTGAACAAATTTCTTAAAATTAAAATTGAGTTTCTATTGAGTACGCCAATGTGAGATTTCATAGATATAATTTTGGAGTTGTACTGTCCTGGCAGGATGAAATAGGTAAAATACACTTGATATCATCAGCAAATATCAGGGTATGGGAATACTTGATAGATTTTGGAAAATCATTAACATAGCTCATATAGAGCATAGGTCTACCTCCCTGTGACACACCAGATAAAATAGGTAAAAACGTAAAACATTGATAATTTGTTGAGACACACTGAAAACTGCCCATGAGGTATTCCTTAAACCATAACTACCAGTTCCATGTTATAACATTGGTCCACAACTTTATCAATGATACTGTTTGAGGTACACTATCAAAAAGCCTTTTGGACGACCATGTATATGATGTCTACTTGAGATCTACTCTCCAACTTTATATACTAAAATAAGCAACTAATTCAAAATGTCAACATAAAATTTAGTATTTTTTATGGGACAATTATTTGTTAAATGTATTAGTTTAGCTATAAATAGGAAATTCAACTGAACAAACAGGCTGAATTCAAATGTAGACATAAAATTCAGTATTTGTATTTCATATGGGGTGAGTTTTATTTGTTAAATATACTAGTCCAACAATAGATAGGACATTTAATAATGAAAAACAGGGATTTTCAATCTTATCCTGGCAGTAAATGTTGAAGATGGGGACCAGAACATTATTCTATTATAATTGAGCTAATGTTGTCTGTCTGGTGTAACCCCTATTCCCCCTCATTTTTTGGGAGCATAATTCCCTAACTTCCATAAGACATTCAGAGGCCCAGGGTTTTTTTGTTTTTTTTTGTTGCATTTTTTGACATTGTTGGCAGAATTGAAACAACCTAGATTCACAAGGTTTTTGGGTGGAGGCATACCTGCCAACTGCCCCAAATATGGTGCACCTGTCTGGAAGTCCCAGAAGAATAATGTTGCTATTTACCCTGAATCCCAGAAGAATGTTACTATTTGCCCTGAATGTTCTCGAAATGACTTTCTTCCTATCCTTTTTTTTTTTTTTTTTTTTTTTTTTTTTTGATTCCCATGCTATATTTTCATTTCAGCTGCTCAATTACTCAGCCTGAAATAGCAGTACCATGAACACACAACCACCTATCCACCCCAGCAAATCTAGAAATGGGGTATTTCACTAATCCTAAACCAAAATGATTTACTTTTATTTTTTATTCTTTCAAAATGAATTCCCTTGCTTCTGGTAAATTCTAGATCTTGGGTGGGGTGCTGTTTATAAAAAAAATAATAAAATGTTTCCACATCAAAACAAAGCAAAGGTAGCACTTACTATTTACTAGTAAAATTTCCAATATCTTGTCTGAAAATTGAAGTATATGGTGCAATGTATTGCCATTGCAACACTGTACTCCTGTAAAATATGATTTCCTCCCTTTTTTCCTCAATACTAGTATTCCTATTAATAGCCGAAATGGCTATTTTAAGCAGTTAAACTTACCATCCTCTGAATAAGTCGATAAAAGATTAATTAATTACACCATGACAGAGCATGATTTCATTCTTTTGAACTCTGTATGCCTACACAGGAGTGACAATAAATTGAATGCAATCAATACATTGAATTTTCCCTTCTGTGCCTGAAATTTGATATTTTGATTGTCACCTATGTGGAGGCATCCCTTCCATTGGTGAGAAAATTGTCCCATGCCACATTTGAGAAAAAACTTAGCAGATATTTCAAAGGAGAATAGTGCTTGAAGAAAGCCAAAATAGCGTGTCATAAAATGTATTGCTATATTAGCCACAAATACTAAGTTTAGTTCAATTAAATTCACTCTAGACAACTGGGAAAGGGGCTAGAGATATGGTATTCTCTGCCTCCACCCCCTCCAACTCCACACATCACCAATCCTGGACATTAAAATTAAGGGTTATTACAGATTTCAGAATAGTGTTTGAAGAAAGCAAAAATAGATGCCATAAAAGCTTACTGCTAAAGGAGCCACAGACACTAAATTACAGATCCAATAAATTCACTCCAAACACATTGACTTTAGGAAAAGAGCATCTGCTTTGGGAAAGCAGCTGGAGATATGGTATTCTATGTCTCCACCCTCTACACCTCCACCAATCTTGGGCATCCAAATTAAGGGTAATCAGGAAGGAAAAAAAAAACACAAAAGGGAAACTCCTCCACCCCCCCCCCAAAATCTTTCTATAATTTTTTCTTTCTTGTTGTGTGTGTGTGTTGTTGTTTTTTGTTGTTTTGTTTTTTTTAAACCAGTGGCCCCTTCACTCCTTGAAGAACTGACGGACTTACCAGCTTGTCCCACAAACTCGACAGAATGGTGGAACACTTCTCCGATGTGCTCCACTGTGAAAAACCCATGGACAATGACATTCTGCTGCAAATACCCCATGTACTATCATCCTCAGAAGCAAAAGCTCTCTCCGAGCCATTGACCATTGATGGTTGCAGAGATCATCAGAGCGCTGCATCTTCTTCAGAAAGGCAAGGTTCCTGGAGAAGATGGTATTTCAGTGGTGCTGCTCCAACTTGGGGGATCCGCAGTTGTGGAGGCTATGAAGAAGCTGGCTAACCAAATATGGAAGCAGGAGTCTGTCCTGGCTGACTGGCAGAAATAGCTCATTGTGCCTATTTTTAAGAACAAGGGCTCTCGGGATCAGTGTGATAACTATTATGGGATCTCCTCGCTGAGTGCTGCCAGTAAAGTCATCGGCAAAGCCATCCTAATCCACATAGAACAAGTAGTAGAGTGCCAGCTCAGCAAAAGCCAGTGTGAGTTCCAGTGTGGGTTCCATTGGGGACGTGGCTGTGCATACCAGATTTTTGCCCTAAGAACTTCAATGGAGAAATCACGGAATTTTGATGCCCCTTGTACATGGCCTGTATTGATCTCAGGAAGGCCTACAACTCTGTAAATAGAAATGCTTTGTGGTACATCTTCCAGCATGGATACAGCATCCCACAGAAGCTCGTCAAGATCATTCGAGCACTTCACAGTGACACATGTGCCTCTGTGAGAGCCTATGGCAAAAACTCTCCGGAGTTCACTGTCCACACTGGGGTCCGCCAGGGGTGTGTCATGGCGCCTGTCCTTTTCAATATCTTCTTTGACTTCATCACAAAGTTGTCATTACAGAACCACCAGCAGAAGGGCCTCCCTCTACTGTACCACCTTGGTGAACAAAAGCTAGTGGGTGGATAGAAGAAGTTTACCAGCGAACTCCTTCTCAACAACATGGCATATGCTGATGACATGGTGCTTCTTGCTGATTCCAAAAGTGATCTGGAAGAAATGCGTAGATCATTTGATTCCACCTGCTCTTCAATGGGCCTGACTATCAGCACAGCAAAGATCAGGGTGTTGGCTTCCTTCCATCTGGACAGACAAAACCCACTATCTCACTTACACTCCTTCCTGGAGAAGGTGATGTCCTAGTCGTGGATACCTTTACATATCTGGGTTGTCTCGTGGAGAAGAACTGCAGCGTTGATACAGAAGTGAACTCCCATATTGAAAAGGCCTCGAGGGCTTTCAGTTTGCTCAGCAGGGTCCTGTGGTATAAAAAAAAGGATCTGCACCTCAACTAAGTTACGTCTGCTGAAAGCAATCATCCTCCCAGTGCTGATATATAGATTGGAAAGTGCAGCGCTTCTCTCCCACCACATCCGACACCTCCAAGCATTCAACAACAGATGTCTCCACATCATCTTGGGGATTTCAATATGGAAGGAGAGGAGGAATACAACTATCAGGGCACAGGCGCAGCAGGAATACATTGACACCACCCTAATGCGATGTCGAATATGCTTCCTGGGCCTCCTCACATGAATGGATGATCACCGCGTGCCAAAACAACTGCTCCTATGCACTCCTGCTTGTGGTTCAAGACCACTTGGGGGACCATGTTTGAGATAGAATTACATCATTCTCACTGACCTTCATTGCCTCGATGTCGAGGACAACTGGCATCAGAAGACACTAGACCACGTTGCATAGCGGCAGGAAGTGGATGATGCTGCACAGACCATCAACAGCGAACGCAAGACCCAAGAGAAGGAGGCCAAGGACGAGAACAAGCGGAGGAGAGAAGAGTGATCAGCTGAAGAGGCAGATGCACTTGTGTGTCCTGAGGAACACTGCACATTCGGGGCCAGAAATACATCTGGCCTTGAAAACCACTGTCGTCAGTGGCACTCTCTCCTGAAGTGTAGTATGTCCACACTGTCAGGAGTCTTTCGCCACCCCGCACCCCCCCCCCCCAGGGCATCAAGAACCATGCTAAGCAATGTTTCAAGAAGTAAGAGGACATTGGAAATGTATCTGGTCTGCATTGCAGCAGCAGCTGCACAACAATATAGGAAGGAAGGTGTGTGTGTGTGTGCATGCGTGTGTGCGTGCGTGCATGTGTGTGTGTGTGTGTGTGTGCATGTGTGTGTGTTCATGTGCATTCATGAGTGGGTGAGTGTGAGTGAGTGTGTGATTGTGAGTGAATGAATGATCAAGTGAGTGAATATGTGTGCTCTTTCATTCTTCTTTCCTGCATTTCTCCATGTGTTTTTGTGTGTAAGTGTGTTAATGGTTATGTGTATGTGATTATATATTTACCTTATCATAAAATACTTTGAGATACCACACACAGAAAATGTGCTGTCACTTTTGAATCCTCATCATAAAAAGAAGTTTTTTTTTAATGAATGTGACACACCCCATGAGAGGCAATGGTTGCTATAAACAGCGGGACAGTAGCCAAGATACCCTCACCTCTAATTGTAACTCAACCACACGCAGACATTCCATCCCAGTGATCGAGTGACAGACTAACCATACACCCAAAAAAAAAGTATCTGCACATTTGTTTGAATGAACAAACATGTAGAAAATAAAGATAGAAAGAAATGAGTTTTATATTTAGAACTTGATCATTTAAGGGGCTATGCGGAATGGTATATTGTGTGGTACTTTATGTAAGTTCATTCAAAACTATTAATTCTGGTGAATTTATTGAAGTATCGTATACATACACACATCAGATGAATATCTACTCATGCTACATTAGGATATATGTGAACACATTGAATCCTGCTCAAATACATTCAAATTTTATTTTTCTTTATGCATCACATTCTGGATCCACATTTACTCTTGTAAACAGGTGCAGTCATTACGAACAGTTAAAGAAATAATAACCCCATTCTCCATATTTCATTAAAACTAAAATGTAACAAGCAGTACAAAAGTAACACATCGAAGAAAAGACAACACTTCATTGTTAAACAGTTAATGCATTGAGATAACATACATAAGCATTAGTATGTTTTTAGATTGATGCAGGGACATTTGCTGTTTATTATTATCTGTACTCATTTTCATAATGTCTGCTTTGGCCAACGTTCTCATCCATCCTGATGTCTGCACCGAGTTGATCAATTACAGTTCCAATTGAATTCATTGTCAAGTAAGCATCCTCAATACTGCAATCCTATATTGGTCAGTGGTGTGGTTGGGATACAAGAGGAGGTGCAATTGGAGGAGGGAAATAACACATTAATCACTTGATCAGCGATGCATGACACAAAAAAAAATTCAATAAATACGAATGTGTACTTATACATACATATTTACTAATATATAAGCTGCATCCAAAATTTTTGAATGTGTAATGATATTAATAATAATAACCAAGGATCCATTGCAGCTTTGCTTGAAATAATCAAGCCACAGATATGTTCAACAAACAGAAGCAAATATGGACATGTCCACAGGTTGAGGTGTGGCCTAGTGGGACTCAGCCCATGTTAATCCCAGAGTCAAGTTGTGTATAATTGTTAATTTGCATGTGTATAAATGTCAATTTTCATGTGTCTACCATCAAAGAGCTAGAGTTTGATATGCAGGAAGATATTCACTAAATTTTTTAGAGGAGGGAAATATGTATATACATTCACTCATTTTTGGCTACTACTGTTTGTTTGTTTGTTTTTTCTATAGCACAGAGGTTCCTTAGGTCTGACCCTCAAATGCTATATGGAACTTTCTGCTCTGCAGTGGCCTACTATGCCGCTTTTAGATAACCTATTGTTAGCTAGTATAGTCTGTCACATTTTAAGATTAATGTTATGCAGGTAAAGGATGATTGTAACATATCTAATGTAATCTTAAAAAAAATTTTTTTTGGGCATAATATTTTTATGTATTGATTCTCCTGAAAGATTCTAACTAATGACCAAGTTTCCTTCAAGACATCTACCTCCCTTGCAACCTTCAAATGTGCAGCCCAAAATCTTCAACTTATTTATGCACCACAATACACCAAAATAATCCACCTCAATTAATTCTGACTTTTTTTTAGTTACCATGTGTACAAGAAAAGGGAGGTAAGGAAAATACAATTTGTTTGACCAAATTGTTGAGATGGCACAATTTATTGCAATGGATGACGTGACAGAACAGGGTGAGAAAAATACTTTTTTTTAACTGCTGAACTGTATTTTCATCTTACTATAATTCACAATTTGTTAGTGAGTCTGTCTGTCTGCATATATGTTTTGACCTCCTTCCAAACCACTGGAGGAATTTTCACAAAACTTTCAGGGATTGCCTAGGGTACCTCACTGCACATCCTTTAAAAAAAAGTTTCGTCAAGATCAAGTAGCAATGGGCATGGTTTTGTCAATGGGTGTGGTTTGGTGACATGGAACACTAACTGACAACCAAGTTCAATGAAATTTTGACATGTTTATTTATTGCATACTGTTTATTGATTGATGAGATTGGTATCAATAATCCCTACATGTCAAATTAAGCAAACTAAACATGTTTGTTACTGCATGAGGCCATAGGCTGAACGAAAACCTGCCCGTAAGATGGGTTTTTTTGCTAGTTTTTAAAAAGCTAGTTTATTTCTTAGCTCTAAACTATAATAACCTTGGCTCAGCATAGTTACTGAACATAGTCCAACATTTTGGTTGCTGTATCATTGTCACAAACACACAAAAGAGAGGCATATATAAAAACTGTGTAGAAGTTACACCCTTAAACTTCATGAGTCTAATATTAGAATAGTCATACTAACCCAGTTAAAGAAGTTGATCCTTTACCAAGCCCTACCTGAAAAGAAAAAAATAGCTCCAGTTTAGCTTAGCTAATCTTGATCTGTAACTGACAACTTACCAAGTACCCAAAAAGTACTCATATTCAACACTTCCTTAATCAATTCACTATTGTCTTCATAGTTCGAATTTGTCCATTTTGTTTATTTAGTTATTTAATAACTAAATGAATACTGTGTGGGGGTGTGGCTTGGGCAGGGGCTGTTGGCAGGGTTTTAAAATTTAAAGTTCAAGCTTTGCTAACTATGAAGTGTTTTATACTCTACTGCACATGTTGTGGATTTCATTTTCTTCTATATCTTTTTTTTTTAATATTTCTATGTGCCATTAAATCTCTTGAACCATTTTGTGTACAAAAAAAAAATTACTAAAATATGAGCTTCAGTTGGACCATATATGTTTTACATTTTTAGGAAATTCTAGGACCTTCTACAGGGACAGAATGCAATTTGAATGGTATTCATGGGATTCACCATTTAAAAAAGGTATTTCTCATGACAGTTATGTAGTACAGCAAGTACACACAGAGGGAGTCTAACATTTTCTCTGCCCCACACCAGGATCTTTATTTAACATGATAACCTGGTAGCTATTTAGCTACACATATTTTTAGGTGTTATATTCACGTAATACTAAGTTAAAAAATTAAAAATTAGCTAACCTTGCTATTTCCTAGATCATCTGTTTTACAGGGAGAGTTTCTGGTTGGTACCGCTGGTGGATTTATTGAGGTGTATCCTTCTTCTTTCTCATGCGCTGGTCCAGGCATGGGTTGATAACTTCGTGTAAAAGGGATCTCATCATAAAGAACACCATCACTTTCTATATATATATGGTTCATTGTTGTAGACATATTCCTCTTCAATTCCTTTTCAGAGCAACCTGAGTGGTAAGTAAAGTGAGCATCGGTCATCAAAATGTGTATCCACAAATACATTGAGAATCAAACTTGTAAATAAAGATGTATTATCATATTATTTCTTACCCTTCTCTTTGAACTTGTGCATTGTCCTGCAGAGCAATATAGTCATCAATAGTACTGCACCAAGGAGAACTAACAAGATGGAGCCCCCTCCAACACCAACTCCAATAAATAAAAAATCTGTTGAAGATGCTGTTATAGAGAAAATCAAAACCTCTTTAAATTATGATAAAAGCATTGTATTACAGTTGTTCATGGAATATAAATCACACTGTTCAATGTTGTATAAGTCAAACTTCCTTTAGGCCAAACTTTTAAGCAGGAAAAATTGTGAAAGGAATTATTTTCAAACCCAAACTTGTTAGACTGGATAAGTTTGTAAAAATAAATTATTTTAAATATTTTATTCTAATAGACAAAGATGATTACTAACCTGTTGTAAGAGTTATTGTTTGATTCATGATTCCTGTTCGAGTCTCTGTGTCTTTTTGGTGGGAGGGGGAGGGGGTAGAAACTTATAAATGCTTACATAGTCTAGACAGCAGAAATAAACCATTTACCTATGTCAAATACGGTTGAAGCATAGCTCTCTAAGGTGCTGACGTTTAACTCTGCTGAATATTTGATATTTCCTTTCAGTTTCCTATCCTTAATTTTCATGATTAATTGAGATCCACTAGCCATCCAGGAAATAACATGGGGTCCATCACTGAGGACAAGATTATTCTCTTCGTCTCTTATCCTCAGGAGATATGTAGCAGAGTTGTAGGGACAAATATACGGAACCTGTGTATTTGAAAATATAAGAAATAAATGTTTCAACCACTGGCCTGATTTAGAAGTTTAATTATAACCCAAGGTCCATTACAGCTTCACTTGTAACAATCAAGATGCTGATTATTCAACAAACAACTATTGCAGCTGTACTTGCATAGATAATCCTATAAGTACTGAAGCCACAGGTTGTCCAATAAACAGAAACACTAATTGGCATGCTCACAGGTTGAGATATAGCCTGATCTGCATCAGGCCATGTTAACCTGAGAATCCAATTGTGTATGCATGCTAAGATTCATGCGTCTAGGTGCAATGGTTTTTAATTGTGCTAGTGATAATATTCTGCCTAAAATTTTGCTCCCCCACTAAACTGGAAGCTTTATCAGCATTTTTTGACATTACTGCAGGGGCTGATCCAGGATTTAGTAAATGGCAGGGATTCAAAAACAAAAAAGGGTAATACATGCCGTAACATTCAGAAACTACTTTTATGACCACTCATACTATTTTCCATGATCACATTGTTCTTGTTATGATTATGTATTCTCCGCTTCACAGGGAACCTCATATTTGACCCTCAAAGGCTATCTGGAATATTCTACTTGTCAGTGACTACCATGCTTCATTAAAATATATCCATTGTCAAGTAGTAGTAGAGGCAGTCACATATTAACATTAATATGTTATGTAGGTAGAGAGTGGATGAATGTAAACATATGTCTTGTCATCTTAATTTTTTTTTTTAGTCTTGTTGGTATTTTTGTGTGAGCATGTGATAACATAATAGAATAAATTCTTCTGGAGAACTTTAACTAATGACCAAGTTCCCTTATGAATATAATTAGTTTGACCAATTAGTTAACGTCACAACTTCATCTTGCAATGAATACTTATTTTTCAAGAGACATGTTTGTACCCTGCTTGACCTACTTCATCCTGATGTCGAGGAGATTGTTGCTTCAATGCAAGCAGATCAGAAATTCCATCATAATAGACATGCTGAGGTCGAAAAACTGTATTAGGGACAGAAACTGTTGGTCAGGAATATTCATCCTGGACAAGTGTGGATTCCATGTACTTCATAGAAAGGAACAGACCACTTTCATACCTTGCTCATGTATGATATAACAATAATTGAATGAGACATATATATCTAACACATCCGAACAATGGATGATAGTCCACAACTGGTAGAGGAAGAGCCTCAAGCACAGCTGCATTCTGGAGATCACAACTGTATGGATGGTTCAGATGACAGTGTAATACCAAAGTCAATTTCTGACACAAGACAAAATCATCTGCCAAATACTTCATGTCCAGCCATTCATGGAATTTTGAGATGCCACTAGCATATGTTAGGGATAAAACTAGGGATTTATGCAAAACACTCAGACAATCCACAAACATCCATAACAACACCTACACTTATGACTACTCTTAGCATTCGGCGGGAATATCCACTGCAGGACAAACAGAAGCATTATAGGTTTGAGTGACATTGACATATATTGTTTATACTAGTGAGAGTGGCATAGGAAAAGAGAAAATATTCTAGACCATCTCACTATGGAAGTGTCGCTAAGACAGATCAGATGGGGAATAGTTGCAGAACTAGTACAAAACAAATATAATTTCAAAGAAAAAGAAGACCAAAATATTGGACATCTTCAGATATTTAAAAAATCCAACTGAACTGAAATAAAATGGCTAAAAGGGAAGACATGTAATGATGATGGAGGAAAACCAAACAATATGGTTGACCTAATATTGGATATGTATTAGCATGTCTATAGCTAACTACTTAATTAGTACGTGAAAAGTGCTCCTTTATTCCACACTGAACTAATTTACTACAGTCTTCATAGTTCCCCATTTCCTCTATCAATATTTTTGGCAATTTTATCCATCTTTCTTTTTTTTAAATGGAGACATGAATTGTCAACTTTTTACTGATTTCACACAAACTTGTGCTAAAAGTACCCATTTTGGTTTTCTACTAACTTTTCTGTTTAATCTAATTTTGGTGGAAATTCTAAGATCTTCTGCAGGGATAGGATGACCTTGGGAACCAAATGCAATTTGAATAATTCGAATGGCGGTCATGGGATCCGGGTTTCAAAGCTCTTTTCTGACAGTTATGTATGCCATGCAGACAGGCACACAGGCCAGCACACAGGCAGGCAGGCATGCATGCACACAGGCAGGCAACACAGATCAGCACATACACATACACAGAGTTAGTACAAATAATATACACCAGATGCCAAATGCAGCTTCTCTTGCAATAATCAAGGCACTGGTTATTCAACAAAAAAAAAGGGGGGGCAATTATAACATTTGCAATATTTATTTTAAAACATGCATGGACATACCCATAGATTAAGGTGTGGCCTCATGAGACACAGTCAATGTTAATCCCTATGTCAAATTGTGTATGCATGCCAAAGTTCATGCATGTAAGTGCAAGGGTTGAGTCTTAATTTTCTGTCTTTTTGAGCTGCATTCCAAAGGTACAACTATTCTCAACAGTAGACGAATAAATTGAAGAAAAGTAAATTCCTGCTAACATTTTTATGCCTTATAATCCTACAATTAACTACACTCACCATTCACTATCTGAAGGGCAACACCAATTTCACTATTGATGCTACAACATCTCACTCTTTGAATACAATATGATATTAAAAGAATACGACTGTACATACTGCGGATATAGATTTTCACTACATGTTCACAAAGATAGATATAATATTGTGTTGTAGTTGAATTAACCCTTGATTATACAATTGCAAGATGATCAGAGGTCTTTCATGTATAGGCTGTGGTGCTATGATTCTAAGGTGATAAATTTGAATTATTTGCTGATTCAAGATAAATAATGTAATTTAGTTCAAGTAATTTGATTTCCTTATGGCCTCTCCTTGGGCAGGTCAAGAACTCATGCCAGGTGCTTAGCCACACCTAAACTAAGATTCAATGTTGGATAAATGCAAATTATAACACTGCATTTAATAATCCATGCTTTTCTTGACATACATTATGGCATTATTATGATGTGACATATAAATAACATTAGATACACCAGCATGCACAGTTACTATACTATCAAGGAGACAATTCTTGTCTGTATTATTGCAATTAATCACAACACACACGCACACACTCACACACACGAGAAGGTGTACTTTATAACTGTGTTCAGATTTAAAGGAGATGGTATCTGTTAGGGTTCAGGAGATCATCATTTTCCCATTGTCATAACTTTTGTTTAAAATTTAAAAAATCAAAACATAAAAGATTTCACAATCCTAAGGGTGGAATATTAAAAATAATGACTTAGTGTTCATGTCCCAACAAGTTCTAATAGAGATGTACAATGGTTCTTCATCACCAGATAAGCCATAAAGGGTTATTCAAGAATATCAATGGACTGTATGGCAAGGATGAGGGAGGGGTGGGGGAACATCATTGTTGATGATAAAAATTTAAAAAAACAAACAACAAATTTATACAAAAAGGAAAATATAACTTGCTATAAATATGTGTGCTCTCAATCCTAATACACCTCAATTGTAAATAGAATAGACTATAGTATAGCTCAAAAACTATTCTCATGCAGTTGGGAAAACAGGCATGTTTAGAGAGCATAGTAAGCATCAACATAAACTTATAACAAAGAAATCAAGTCAATTGTGCCTTTTTTTTCTCAAAAAAAAAAACAACAACAAGAGTTCTGGTTTAAAATTGATATCTTCACTTTTTACCCCCATGTTAATAAAATCCAAAATAATTTGCTAAGAGAGCTCTTTTACAATAATGCTTCACCATGTAAAATAATTTACATGAGAAGTTGTAATGGATACCAGGAGAGCTGCAGCAGAGTTTAAAACAGAAGGAGGTCTGCAGCACGTCTTTTATTCCACCTAGCTTTCATGAAATTTTCAAGGGTTGCTCACAGGGCCACTGGCCATGTTTGGGGATAATGTGGTTAGGGCTATGGAGTAGGTTCATTAAATAAAATTTTCATATCATGAGCAAACACAAAGTTGTAATTTGAAGTTGCTATCTCATCCCATTCAAAAGGCATTTCTAGAGGAAGTTGTGTTTACAAACTATACTGTAATCTGATCACACAGTAAGTTCAAAAGGACCCTAATTCTGGAAGTGAATCATAATATTTACTTTAATAACGACGATGCTTCATATTTCCCCCGCCCCTCCTTCCCCCTATGTATGAAAGCAAAACATTATAACCCAGTGAGTTCAAAAGATACTAATTACTTGAGGTGCATTCATAATATCTACATTGGATATGCCCCATAAACCTTCCCCCCCTCCCACATCCTATATGAAATATTATGCAAACTGAACAAGTTTGTAATCACAGGAGGCCAAAGAGTGACAGAAAATCTGCCAGTAGGGCAGGTTTTACGTTAGTCCTCACAAAACTTGTAGAGGCCACTGGATTAATTCTGTTAACACAATCAAAGATGAAACTTTCTCTAGCATTGCCAACCTTCACACCTACTTCTTTAAGGTGGGTAAAGGGTGTTATGCAATACTAACATGATTATCATGTGACATAACCAACTGCCATGTAACCTACTGAGTGGAGGCTGCTGAAAGGTATCAGTCTCAGCTAATATTCTTAGGAACAAGCTACAGAAATTTTGCCCTATTTATTACTAGGTAAAAGAAGTTCTTAAACCATTCATAACTATAATATAATGCCAACTTGGTGATTGAAGCTATTCTTCTTATGATATTTGAATTGTTATTGTGCGATTATTCTTCTCTATCAAATTGAAAGCTTTTGGACCAGCGATCTTGAAGTTATTAATGTTTTTGTCCACTATGGTTAAATATCATGAGGAAAACGGAGGAAAAATTTTAACTTTGAAAGTTATAAAAATTCTAATTTTTGGTTTGTACGTAGAGTATTTTTTTCCCCAAGGAACAGAGTACATGAGAATTTTTGGAAGTGAATGGGTAAAGGAACTGGCACGAGAAACTAGGGGGGTGGGGAATTAATAATCAACAGGAGTCTCAAACCCACCACCAACAAAATTATAAATTATTCAAAATTAACCTGACCACCTTAAAACTGATGGCCTCTGCCTTGATATCATTATGCAAATTTATAGCTAAAAGTTTCAGTAGTATCATATGTGAGAAGGGAAATGAATAATATATGACACAGTCCTGTATGTTTTGCAGCTACCAAATTAATTTTTAGATATCTATAGCTGTTATGCAAATACAGACATATTGTCCATAAATAAGAATGGCTAACCTGGACAGCTACCTAACACTGCTACTCATGCCTTATAGGCACAGCAAACTGAGTGAACAACTAGTATTTGTATGTGTACTGAGCAGGAAAATTCTGCAATTTACTTCATACAATCCTACATATGTTTTCTTGCTCTATCCTTTCCTGTTGAATAACATTTATCTGCCATTATTTTAAACCTTTGAAGTACCCACTAAGTCATTACAATAAAGTATATATCAATTTCCTTGCAGGTAGTGAAGATATTAGTTAATATTATCATACTAAATAAACCTTGACTTATTAAATTGCTTAATATATTTACCAATGCACATAAAAAAAATAATACTATGGAATTGTTATCCAAAGCATTCTAAAGTGGACGAATCCTAAATATTCCATCAGATATGGTCAATTCTCACTTGCTTGATTAATACATTCAAAAATTATGATAGACTGTTACAGACTGGTCATCACTCATGTTAAGCTTAATGTTGACTTACAATGAAAGAAATTTCCACCTGTGGAAGTCCTTGTCCATTAATGGTGATGAAGGTCTTAGGAATCTCTACAAATTTTCCAGGAGCTATGGGTATGTGCATTGAGAAAGGAAAAAAAAACAGAATAACTTTCAAAAAAATAATAAAATTGATACACTGTTAAAATCTTTCATTAAAGGCAGATGGTATATAAATACAGTATATATTCAAGCATCACATATAGGAAGACACTGATTAAAAAAAAAAAACAAAAAAAAAATCAAGTCTCCAACACAACTTGGCTATCTTTTGTGCACTCATTACTAAACTATTTTGATGGTATTGGTCATACTTAGCCTTCATCACACAGTAGTTTATCAAACTGTATTACTAGTGTTATAGAATTTTTTAAAAGCAGCTGGCTTGAAGTAGTGTTCATTATTTCATTAGTTGACAGCAAATATAAACAAATCCTCAACTATTTCCAGGATTTGGCAGTTGAAATGAGACTTGTTTTTCTAATATCAGTTCAGAGATTACATCTCTCCTTTTTTGTCATTAAAATATAAAATCAATACCCACATTAGGAATGGTGGCTGACAAGAGTTGCTTGTGTCCTCTTACAAACTTTACCACCATAGAAGGAAGGAAATTATAAATATATGTATACATTTATGTATATTGAGGTGAATGACAATATTTTGTCATTATGGTGCTTAATTATTACCATTCAGTGTTCCTTTTATGTATATAATTTTTAAAATAATTATAAATGCTTATATTTGTGCAATTTCTACAATTTTTTTTCTTTTCCAAACATTGTATGATGATATTTTAGCTATAGATCAGTATTCAACAATGGATTTTTTCAAAAATATTTAACATCTCAGATGAAATTTTCATATAATGTTCTTTATCATTGAATTTTTTAACTTTTATTTACAATACTTTTTTATGAACCCCTAATATACTGCTTGGACAGCCAGGAAGCTCAAGGTAAGAAAGGGATGGAAGTGGCAGGAACAAACAGGAGGGCAACTCAACATGAACAACAGATGATATGGATAGTTTACTATGGGAAGTGCTCTGATTGTTTAGAGTCTCCCAGCTCCACAGCTGGGCATAGAAGTCAAGAAGCGATAGTGAACAACTCATTTAAATGCAGAGTATTTGTGTTGTTAGTGTTATAAAGTGTCTTTCGCCACAACCATTGAAGTTGCTAACAAACTTATTTAGTTGACCACAAAACAATTATGGAAAATTTTAAGGATCAGAAGCAAGGACTAATAACTACAAAACTTCATTAATTTAAATGAAGCATAAAGGAACATACCATACAATTATAATAGGTTTCTAATACTTACAAATAATTCAATGTACCTGTTGGAAATGTGTTGTAGGTTACTCCAGGCTCACTCGTTCCCACTTCACTGATGGCGTAAACATAGACAGTCATATTTAAGCAGGAGGTTGCAGTATAATTAAGAGTAACATTGTATGACAGTGTGTCAGGACCAAGCACAGCTAACTGGCTTTCTTCACTGGATAATTGTATTGAGAGAGTATAATTGGATATAGGAAATTTATAGTGGGAGAAAGGAGCCTCCCAGCTTATTCGGATGACATGCTTGTTCAGTATTGACGACACAGGGTTTGTGGCAAGTGGAACATCTGTGCAATAGAAACAGCAACAGCCATAATAATATAATGACGATGATGACAAAAATGAAAATTATAATCATGACGTTAATATTATTAAAACATAATAATAATAATAATAATAATAATAATAATAATAATAATAATAATAATAGAATATGTCTTACCTGCAATAATAAGTGTTGCACTAGAATTTATTTGTTCATCTTGACTTCGACCAATACAGTACAGGATAGAATTGTTGTTCTTGTGTATTAGAGAAATATTTATTTCTACACGTGCAGTTAGAATTCCATCTACTCCATTTTGACCCTCATCAGGGAAAGTGAATCCTATTTCACTGAGAATTGCCCATGTTCCAAAGTGGGCTACAATATCGTTCACTTTCCAGAAGAGATATTTAGCTCTGACCTCACAGATTCTGGAGATTACTTGATCCCCAGTCACAGGCACAATGAAGTCTGTTAATGGCTGCACAATCACTACCAATAAACAACAGCAACAACAAGAAAGGAAAGAAAACAGGAGAGGGGAGAGAAATTTTTTATTTTTGACACAGATAATTTCAAGAAAGTTCCTCTAATAATTAGTAACAGGATTTTCATATCTTGCAGGCATGGCCGATAACTTACTAGGTGAATCTGCCAATATTCCATCCAGAAATGCTAGGGAAAATGCTAGGGAAAATGCGGGGTAAAAGTTCCTGAAATAGAACATCGCTACAAGCTACAATTATAATCTCTACATTCACTTAGATATGAGCCCCAGTTAAAGAAGTTCGCTGGTGCTCCCGTAAACTGCAACCCATATGGCAAGCCACCCACGGTTTTAATTAACATCCATTTCCATGCTGAGGCTTTGTTCTAATAAGTTGTAATAAAGTGATTACATTATTTGTTAATTGTATTTGCACTTGCATGGTTGCAGGCCTCCAGTGGTGTTCCTCCTCTGTCTCATTCTGGGACCTCAGTGATTGTGTGGTAGTCATAACATGGTAGGCCTGTGGGGTGTTCCTCTTCTGTTTAGACTTGATAGTTGAACTTCTGGAGTCTCATGAATTAGTCTATGTATCTGACTGTTGGATACCACTTGAAGCTGATGAAATGTAGGTCCTTGTGGCTTTTCACTTGACCTCTCTTCGGTTTGATTATTTGCCTTTAGATATATATATATATATATTTTTTTTTTTTTTTTTTTTTTTTTTTTTTTTTGGCTTTGTTATACTATTTTTTTTCTTGGAGTTTGTGATTATTAGAAGTGAACCTATTTTTTTTTCTTTTTTCTTTTTTTATTTTAATTTTATTAATTTAGTGGTACAGATAGTAGTTGCACCTATTGAATATGGCCCTGAAATGAATTTGGGTTGTTGTTTTTTTGTCTTTTATAAATTTTATTTCCTGTCTATGTAAATGATGTTTTGTATTTGTGTTTGTTTGCCCATGTTTTTGTATCATAAAATAAGTAGGTTTTGGGCTGGAATTTATGGTCTTGTTATTTCTATTTGCTTGTATTCAAGTTTTAATTTCTTTTGTTGGTATTTTCACCTAAATTATGGTGGGCATGCACCTGCTTTAAAAATTTTGTAGTAGCACTGGTTGGTCTAGCTGCAATTAGTGATGGGTGGGGGAGAGGGGGAGCAGTTTTATAACTTAATTAAAAGAAAAGATATCCTTATATGAGCAATGACTTGACTGTCATAAGTTATTGCTGGAGCTGGGACTGGGACTTGGACTCTGGCTAAGAAATTGCACTCTGGCTAAGAAATTGCACTCAAATTTGTGTATAATTAAAACTCAGTGCATTGCAATTTCAATGTTCTTGTCAACAGATGTTCTATAACTGGTTTCAAAAGATATTGAGTGCTCAGAAATTATTTCCCATCCACTGAACTTTTGTTGCTTTTGCTTGAGATATCTAGACTGAAAACTCATGGTATTAAATTAAGTTTCTTCTTGGCATTTATTTTCAATCAATCCTACCCCCCATATAATCATGATAGTTAAATATTTTGGGAAGAATATAGTGCAGCTGTGAGATGATTTTGAGGTGTTTGTTAAAGTCTACCATCCTGGTCAGTGAGTCAACCCCAAGGGTTGAAGCTTTTTCTATACAGCTGTTGAAGTTGAATCAGTTATAATGAGAAATTAGGAAATTGGTGCTGCAAAATAATGTAGTTGGTGGCTAAATATAGTAAAATAGGCATTTTTGACTTATTTTAGTCCTATAAAGTAATATAAAAAATAAAATTATATATATATATACATATATATATATATATATATATATATATATATATATATATATATATATATATATATATATATATTGTAGCTGCATAAAAATTTGTACCAATAGATCTGGTTCTGCTGGATGATGCTGGCTTAGAAATAATAAGCGATATTTAAGGCAAATTCATGACCAGGGTAGAGATTGATGAGCTTACACAGAGAAGTGAGCAAGTGGCAGGAACACTATGCTGGAGATAGTGAGTCCAAGCTTGCTACAGCCAGTAAAGCCTTTGCTGCATGTTTTAGCCTAACTTTCCCATATAAATTTTTTTTTTTTTAATTTTTAAAATCCTTGAAATCTTCCAGGCAACACCAGTCCAGTGTTGCCTTTGAACAGGTACTTTAAAAACTGGATGAGGTCCTCTATGGGAGAGGACACACTAAATGGTTTGACATTGTTGCTACTCTACCAAGGAACATCTAAAATCCCCTCACCTAAAGACATTTATGAGCACAAGTTCAACTATAGACTTGAATGTCATTGACTGTAATGTTAGTATTATCAGTGCCATAGTATGTGTACTGTTTATTGTTGGTTATTTTATGCTGGTGTGATTGTTTGTAAGAATATTTAATTCAAGCTTCGGATTTTTTGGCCACAGTGCCCTTTTTTTTTTGGCAGACAGCCCTCCCACCCATTTCTTCCTAGATACTGTGCCTAAAATGCCTGGTTTGCTTGGGTGTTATGTCTGCATGACTGATTAGCTTGTGATAACAATCACAACCAAGACCATTAATATATTTAGAATTAAAAGCACTAAGAGAAAACCCACCCTATGGGTGGCTTTTAAGTTGGCCACCTGCAGTAACAAACACTTAGTTTGCTTAATGTAATATGTAGGGATTATTGACAATATCACTATTAAAACAAATATGATACAAGTAATAAACATGGCAAATTTCTGCAATAATTAGTCTTCCATGTCATCTAACGACATCAATTAACAAAACTGCACCCATAGCCACCCAATCTGAACTAAAACTTTGTGACAGAATGCAGTGATGTGCCCTAATCAATCCCTGAATGTTTCATGAATATCCCTCTAGTAGTTTGGGAAGAGTTAGAGTACGCACATACAGACACACAGACAGAGAGACAGACAGCCAGAAAGGAAGACAGACAGAGAGATAAACAAATTGTGAATTATAGTAAGATGTATAGATAACAACTAGTTAAAATATACTGCAAGGATGTGTTATGTTATCGACTGGGAAATTTTAAAAAGCTTGTCAGGTTAGTCTGGGTGCTTGCCATCTTTATGTGGTCTTAATACTATATTCCCTGCCATCCCCAGATTATTTTTGTAACTTGGCCTTGTCCCAATGTCAGGAACACCAATGAATATTATAATGATGTGGTGGCATGAATAGTTTAGTTGTAATGGCCCTTGGTGAGGCTTCACTTGCCTTACCCGGTATTATAGCAGTTATCACTTAACCATATGATATATTCATGTATATGTATATATGTATTAGTGTGAAATATAAAGAGTGATTTCTATGTACACTCTGCTTAACTAGTTTCATGATCATAGGAAACAGAGCTACACAAACTTGATTTATTACCACACACTTGTTATTCTTCCATGCTATCCTCCTTTTGTCACTCTTGCTGCCCGCATGGACATGCTGATTCTGATACTGCCCACAACTCATGTGTCTGATAATTATAATGTATTCATAATTTCAGCAAAGTCAATAGGTTATATACATGAATGGTAATTCTTTATCAGGATTATTTAATGTCCCAATTATCTCCAGGTATTATTATATTGCATTAGAAGTCTGCTTTGATACAGTAAATAATTTTACAAATTCACATGCTAATCATGAGTTTTGTGCCAAGTAGCTATAGCTACCTGTAATGATAAAAAAAAGTTTAGTATAGAGTTCTCTATGACTGGAATTTTATTCCAGGTCGATCTCATGTATGCTCTGAATATAACTAGTTACTATATTTGTTGTAGGGTGGCTACTGTTGCCTGGCTTCTCAGAGCCACTATACCAGCTACATGGAATAGTGCACTGATGGATATCCCACCAGGAAATTAAACATAATGTCACTCCATATGACTAAATGTAACAACAGATTGTGTCTGCTTCATTCAGATATTACACAGTAATTTAACTGTAGCTGTAAGTTACCTTTCTCCCACATACTCTCTTTGTGCAGTTATTGTTACAGTATCCAAAGTCTGATATTTCTCCATTAATTAAAATATCTTAAGCCCACACAATTACAAAAAAGAGGACCTTATACATTGTTTTTCTCAGGCAATTGAACATGCCACCAATCAACATTTGTGTTTGGACACCAACAAGCTTGTATGAATAGGTGTATGATGAGTGTATGATCCTTGCATAATATGATGCACATAAAACTATTAGTGTGATACAGATATCTACAGCGATATGTTTTGTTGATAGTTTTAAAAATGTAAGAATGACAAATGACAAACAAAAAGCGATATCATACTCTGTATGTCTGTCTGTATGTTTGTGCCATCTGCCTGGCCAAATCAATAGATGGGTTTCTGTAAGGGAAATCCCTGACTGGAGAAATAAAAAGTCTAGGAGCACATGTAATTTTATAACCAAATACAAGAGAAGTACAGGGAGAGCCGGGAAGACTGGGAAAAGATGCAGTTGCTAAATGACCAGCAAGTAATTTATTGTTAATCAGAGGACAGGAGCAAATTCCATTACAGTTTCTTTGAAACTTGTCATGAGCATAGAATTAGACCTAATTTAAAACATAGGCATAACAAAAATCCCGAAAGTGGCAACCATGGTGGCAACAAAAAAAAAGAAATTCAAGTTTTCCACACAAAAAAAAAAACCTAAATAAAACATGACTAAGTGGTTTAGGGCACAGGTCTATCATGCAAAAACTTCAATATTCAGTTTCCAGGATCAAACCCAGGGCTTGGCTTTCTTTTCCCCCCACCCCCCTCTTTTTCCTTTTCTCTTTCCCATTTTCTCTCTTTCCCATTTTCTCTCTTTCCCATTTTCTCTCTTTCCCATTTTCTCTCTTTCCCATTCTCTCTCTTTCCCATTCTCTCTCTTTCCCATTCTCTCTCTTTCCCATTCTCTCTCTTTCCCATTCTCTCTCTTTCCCATTCTCTCTCTTTCCCATTCTCTCTCTTTCCCATTTTCTCTCTTTCCCATTTTCTCTCTTTCCCATTTTCTCTCTTCCCCATTTTCTCTCTTCCCCATTTTCTCTCTTTCCCATTTTCTCTCTTTCCCATTTTCTCTCTTTCCCATTTTCTCTCTTTCCCATTTTCTCTCTTTCCCATTTTCTCTCTTTTCCATTTTCTCTCTTTCCCATTTTCTCTCATTCCCATTTTCTCTCTTCATTTCTTCCCCCCCCCCCTCCCACCTCATTTTCCCCTTCCACCTTTTCTTCTTCCCCCTTCCCTCCTTTATTCTTCCTCCCTTTCTTTTTCACCAGTTTTTGCCCTTCCTACATTTCTTCTACCCCACTTCTTTTTCTTCCCCACCCCTTCTTTATTCTTACCCCCCCCCCCTTTTATTCTTCCTTCCCTTTTTTCTTTCCCCCCTTTCTTCTTCCCACCCCCTTTTTTTCCCCCTTTTTTTCTTTTTACATATGTATTAAAAAAATAGTTTATTGGGTCAATCTTGACCACGCATTGCCTCACCTCCTCCTGTTTAGTACATATGTGGATATGTCTGTAATGCGTGTGTTTATCCACTTTACTGCCTAAATATCAAACCAAATGAAACTCACTCTTCCAGTTAGACACATCCTACATCGACATTTCTTATCTAAAAAAATTGTACCTCCTAGCCACATCTCTTTCTATGGGAGTGTGAGACTATAATGCCAAAAATGGTGCTTAGTACAAACCCTAGGACCTGATATCTTAAGCCTGGCATCATCTTGACTCTGGGAGAGGCATAGGCTGACTACCACCTGGCTGCACATAATTCTCTGGGAGTGTAAGCCCAAAAATGCCAAAAATGGTACTTTGCTTAATCCTTGGACATGGGATGGGTCACATTTTGCCACACCTCTTCATGTGGCCAGGTCATTAATCCCTTGCAATGAGGATATGCCTGTTAGTATATTTATATGCTAACTGGACATTTTGATTAAGAGAAATGCTTCTTGGTTATGCTACTAAACAGAAAGATACATTGGCAATATTAGTAGGATAAAGAGGCCATGATAAGACAGAGGCAATTTGTAATCAGATGTCATTTTTATGTGTATAGCTTTTGATAGAAGTAACCAAAAACAAAGTGTGCTGTTAGTTCCATACATTAATAATAAAAAAAAAATATATATATATATATATATTAGCTTTCCTAAAGAGAAACACAATGAAAACAATTCTACTGACAGAGTTAGTCTTTTTTCACCTAATTTATCTATCTATCTATCTATCTATCTATCTATCTACATATATACATAAATAAACATACATATTATGTAAATATATGTGTATATATACATAAACACACACACACACACACACACACACACACACACACACACACACACACACACACACACACACACACACACACACACACACACACACACACACACACACACACACACACACACACACACACACACACACACACACACACACACACACACACACACACACACACACACACACACACACACACACACACACACACATGTAGATGTATATAATCATTCGATCAAAATCGTGAACTCAAGTTGCATTTTTGACACATAGCTTTCTAGCAGAAGTCTGAGAAGCACTCTGGTTGTGGAGTAGTGAACACGATTACATTTCTTTCAGAAATACCTCTGCATGCAATTTTCCATAAAAATTTTTTTCTTAGTTGTGATGTGACCACATCAATGGGATGTAGAACAAGTAGCTCAACTACACCAGTCATTTGTTCAACATCACAAAAACAATTTTACTTACTGATATTGCTCCTTGGGGGGGGGGGGGGGGGGGGGGAGGTGTTTTAAAAACTTTTATTAGCAAAATAGTCATCTTTTCTGGTATGTCCAGCGAAACAAATAAATCATTGGTTACTATTTAGAAGAAGTTGTAACAGTTTGCAAATATTTTAGAAATTTTTCATGGATGTCTTTTTGTTTCATTTCAAGCCACAATAGCACCTATGATAATGTTTTTTTTTTTCTTGAGGGTGTTTGGTTTAATAATGACATAGTAGTTGGTGGTCAATAGTAACTACATTACATGTATTTATCCCTCAAAACACTTGTGAAATAGATGAGACCAACAACTGTTTAAGTAGCTTAATCTGCTAAGCTTGTCTGCCTGTTTGTGAAGAGTTGTTGTTTTTTTCCTCCCTGGAGATCCACAAACTTTTTTTTACAATATGTGATCATCCAAAGAAATACTGTTTATTACTTTTCTGTGGGTACAAACTGCATCAACAAACTTAAAAGTATTCTATCACATTTTATAGTTGCAATGCTAAGTTAGTATGAATGGCATTGAAGCTTCAGTCAGATCTGTGGATTTTCCTCGCCAATATGGCTGACAAGCACTGCATCCACTACTTCATGTGCACCACACCCACACAAACTTAAACACACATTGCTATATCCTCCTTGTCCAGTGGATGGAGAATCCATTCCTCCACATGTTGTGAACAACCAGGCAGCACTTGGTGGCCCTCATGAATACTGTATACCACTTCCCATTAAACATCTGACAATTCTATAGCCATCAAGTGGAATGCAAAATTGAATTGCAGCTTTAAGATTTTTCTTTGAACACAATTGCCAATTTGCTTGGAATAAAGACCAGTCCCAAACGACAATCATACATTCTTTTAAGAATTAGTGTTTCATCTTTTGTAATTAATTGTATTATGCAGTATGCCAAATAATATTCTCTTTTTTTTGGCACATTCAAGATATTCAAAGCATGTTGATCATAAGTGTTGTACATACCAGCTACTGTGATGTTGGTGTTTGTGCCTCATCAATGTTATTCTACAAGTCCACACTGCTTTATGGTTGTAAGGCACTATGAACTTGATTAGATTTCTGTATGAAACTTTTACTATCAATAGTCTTCTGTCTACACGTGCTCATTCCTACTTCATGTTCACAACAGTAGATATTTGTGGCAACACAATGCTGAGGACATGATTTACATAATATTACTTGTAGCAACTCGATCTTGAACATGGTGGCCAGACAAATTCATTGCAGTACACTCTCCTAACAAACACACCATAAACTAGCTATAGGATATATACTTAAATAGATCACTAAAGTTAGGGAGAAAGGCATTGGACCAATGACAGCTATTGATAATCACACATCTTTGTGACTGTATGTGTGTGTGTGGGGGGAATGAGATACATAAGACAGTTTTCTTCTCTCTCCTCTACAAAGTCATCCATCCCCACCTTCCCCTCATCTCATGCAACAAAATTAATATATTAGGTGCATTTTATAAAGGGAAATATATATAACCCCCAATTGGTTAGAAAAAACTAATATACTTTTTTTTTTTTTTTTATATGAAAAACTAATGAGGTATGCACACAATTAATTGCTATGTGTGGACATTAATGGTATTTTAGTTCCAGTAAGAGGAAAGAAGAGATATAAGTTATATGTCTGATTAATCTAGTAAGTTTTGTTGAAGTCAATATATCTTGCAGTTCAGTGAGTCCACTCCGGGCTAAGATGGAAATGGACTATGCTTATTGCAGGACCAGCACTGGTTGCTCATTTTTTAAATGTCTGGCAGTGGAGTTGCCTACAATGTTATAGAATGTATTGACACACAGACAATTTGCCACACAGGTAGTTAGTGATGATTATTAATATAGCAACCACTTGACAACACCCACTGTAGTGGAATGTACAGCACAATTGGATGGTACTTCAAGTCCTTCGTTGCATGTAAGGCAAGCTAGTTAACTTGTTTTACTGAAAATGACGTAGAATGAATTAATACTGACAACTCTGTCACACCTGTAGCTAGTGGTGATAATTTGTAAAGAAACCACTTATTAGCACACAATGTGCTGGAATGTGAAGCACAAGTGAATGAATGGCGTTTCTATTTCATGTATGTGATTACAACAATTTTCCTTTGGTGCATGACCATCCAGTAATTTAACTTAATCTTTCACAAGTAACGCCTTGGTATGTGCAGGCAACAAAAAGAAATACTTATCTGTATAAAAAATCTTTACCAAGTTTGTGCCGAAGTTCATGCCTCTATCATATAGTGCACCACCATTATTGCCTATCTAACTTGCTGTTCCTTGAAAGTGGACTTCTGCCAGATTGTCTTCACACATCCAAGTGATACTTCAGAAGATATCATAGAGTTCCCACCCTCCCTTAACAAAGCTGGGATATCTGGGAGAAGTCTACCACAGCCTGTGGTGATATCACTATGTATCAAGTTAAATGAAATATGTAGTGGAATTCATTTTGATAGCCAGGATAATTTCCAAAACTAGAGTTTTCTCTGAAGATAAAACAATGCCTCTTCCCTCGAAACTGTATTAACTTATTTTGGTGAATATAATAGTTCAATGCTTCTGAATTATCAAGAAACATTACACAAGAAATTTCATGTGTTTATACTAATATGGTAAGGAATTATTTTCTTAAGTGTGCAAAAATAATAATAGGTTGATCATTGGAATAGTAAAAGAATAATAGGTGGATAATTAAAGAATAATAGGTGGATAATTAAAGCATAATAGGTGGAAGCTTTGACAATACCAGAATAGAATAATATATTAGAAAGGAAAAAAAGAATAAATTTTCAATCCCAAACTGTGGTCCTGCTAACAGAAATCGAAGTGGCTGTTCCATTGCTACAGTTATGCTTATCTGATTTGAGATTTCTAGTTGTTGTTTTTCTTCCCGCCCATTTTTCCCCTTTGAGGGAGGGGGGGATTGTATTTTTTTTCCAATCCCCCTTATATATAAAGATGGATAGATATATCTAGATAGATAGATAGGTAGATTTATATATGTACATACATATATATCCAATTTTAACCAGACAGCAGACTAATTGATGTTATACGGGTGATACACCTTGCATCTTTGCTCAATGGTGTCATCCACATTTCAAAATGTATTACAATATTGTCACACTTTATTATTTCACTTCATTGTTTGAATTTACAACATGAGTTGAGTGTTCTCCTAATTAGCTTGGTCTAAAGCATGTACCTCTAAACATGTTGTTGTAGACGAGACAGTTCAAACTGAATATACTAATCATGAATATCCTGTAAGTCTTGGAAGGAACTACCAGAACAAATACACTAACTGGGCACTCCTGGCTCAGAATTAACACTCTATTCTTTCTTTGCTTCTCTGACTCAGCTCTTTATTAAATATTGTGCTTGCTTGACCCTATGTAATAAATATAATTATGCGTAGGAAAGAGGTTAACATGATACTAGGATGTTAAAGGGTAAAGAGCCTGATTGGCATAATTGAGTTTTCTACTTGCACTCCATGTAGAAAGATGTAGGGTATGGTTAAAGAAAATTAAAGAGCTGAGTCAGAGAAGCCAAAAAAAGAATAGTGTTAGTTCTGAGCCAGGAGTGCCCAGTTAGTGTATTTATTCTGGTAGTTCCTTCCAAGACTTACAGGATATTCATGGTTAGTATATTCAGTTTGAACTGTCTCGTCTACAACAACATGTTTAGAGGTACATGCTTTGGACTAAGCTAATTAGGAGAACAGTTAATTAGTGTGTAAGTGATGATATACTCTGTACATCATAAAGGACCGATTTTGTATGCCAGTTAGGCTATGAAGATAAATGGAAGAGAGAGATGCAGGTGGGCACAGTGATATAGGCTCATTTCAGTTCAAACTTAACATTGTGACTGGACATTCCATTTCCACAGAGAGAGAGAGAGAGAGAGAGAGAGAGAGAGAGAGAGAGAGAGAGAGAGAGAGAGAGAGAGAGAGAGAGAGAGAGAGAGAGAGAGAGAGAGAGAGAGAGAGAAATTAATCCAATCATTTCTTTACCTGGATCCTAAACAAATCCACAGATCAAAAACAAGCAAGATTCCTAGAGTTAAATCACTGGTTTACTGATGAACTTTCCTCTAACCGATCTCTCTCCCCTTATCTCTATCTCTCCCGCACTTTCTTCTTCACAAGTCACCTAGGAAAGCTTGTTATGTTTTTACTGTGTGTGTGTGTGTGTGTGTGTGTGTGTGTGCGCGCGCGCGCGTGTGTGTGTGTGTGTGTGCGCGCGCGCGTGCGTGTGTGTGTGTATGTGTGTGTGTGCGCGTGTGTGTGTGTGTGTGTTTTCTCTCTCTGTTCACTCTCTAATTTCTATTACAATTACTTAATTGAAGAAAAATAACTGATTGAAATTGAATTATAAACTCTTAACTATTTATTACTTGGGGAAAAACTGCCCCTACAGGTGATGTAAAAATTGTTAGATTTGAAAAAAAGGAGGGCAAGAATACAACCTCCGACTTTAAGCTTGGGGATCTATGCCTTAATCAATTGGCCATGGTTTCTTAGATTGTTTTTTTTTTTTAATTATTTTTTTTAGGTAATTTTGAATTCCTTTTTTCTTTTCTCACAGAGCATTTTCCAAGATGAAACTCAATTTATGCACTCCCAGTGCTATCCTAAATGACTAAAAGTTGACATTATTCAAGTTTGCATTGGGGAGGAGTAGTATCACAAACAGACAGACACTTAACTGTAAACAACATCAACTGTGTGTGGCAGCAAAGTGTAACTGTATGGCATGTTTTGTTGGATTCCATCCTTGGATGACTTCTATTTCCCCCCCCCCCCCTCCCCCTAAACAAAAACAAGAGCAAAAAAAAAAAAAACAAACTTGGATACTTCATTGCCAATTCACCAATCAATAAATGCTGCATTGATATATTATTGGAACCATAATTATAAAAACTGTTCAATTATTGACACAATTGTGTTGCTGTCACAGGGGATAGGGTTTCCATTGTTGATGCTTCTTTTGCTGTAATTATTTTCCCCCTTCTTTCTGTTGTGCTTTTGCTTTCACTTCTTTTTTTCTTTTTTTTTTGGGTTTTTATTTAGTTGTTTTGGGAATTCTTTATTTATTCTGTGATCACTTTCAATGGTACATAAACCAATGTACTTCCGCAGGAGAAATTCTGTTCACCTCCTTATTGGCCCCAGACCCTCAAACAAAGGGTTTGTTCACGTTGCCTCACCAAAAAAAAAAAAAAAAAAAAAAAAAAAAAAAAAAAAAAAAAAAAAAAAATTATAGGGTGGGGGAAGAAGAAAAAAAAAGGAGGGGAAATGGTACGGAGTCGTCATAATAATTGTGTTGACCAAACTATGGACGCAGGTGGGAAGAGGAGAGTCACTAAATTCAGTCAAAAGGGAGTTGAAAGTGAGCTGCAGAGATTGAGTATGTTCGATGATCCGAAATTTGAACTTGAACAATATTTCACACCTCCTAATATTGCAGCGCAAATACTTAACAGAGTGAACATGGAGATAGACCTTCGTGGTAAGAGTGTGTTGGACCTTGGTTGTGGCTCTGGCGTATTGGGCCTGGGGGCCAAGTGCTTTGGTGCTGACCGGGTATTAGGCGTGGACATAGACGGTAAAGCTTTAAGAGTAGCCAGGAATAATCTTGATTCCATGGCCCTTGATGGAGACACTGTGAAGTATTTGGAACTTGACATTAAAAATATGACAAAGGAGGATCTCCCAGAGAATTGGAAAGAGTTTGATGTTGTCATTAGTAATCCACCTTTTGGAACACGCAATTGTCATATTGATCACATCTTTTTTAAGAAAGGATTGTTGTTTGCTGACATAGTTTACTCTGTGCATAAGTCATCCACACGAAAGTTCTGGGAGGCACAGGCAAAAGAGATGCAGGTAGATATGGAGTTAATAATGCCACGTCTCCATTTTCCAATTCAGCGGACATTTAAGTTTCACAAGTATGATATGAGGCCAACAGTGGTAGATGTAATTAAATTCTCACGTTTTTTGTAATGACCATTGATATTATTCGTTAGATATATGTTATCAAATTAGAACCACTTTAAAATTCATAGGAAGAGTAATTATATTTGATATCTAGATGATATCTCCCAGATGGTTTTTCACAGGCTCCTCTGGCACTCAAAATAGTGTGACATCTTTCAAATATTGAAGGAATATTTTGGGTTTTTGTTTCTGTTATAACCACTTACATGTATTGGGTAGCTACATGTGAACCCTCAAATAGATTACTGTAAAGTTGTCTTCAGACTGGGAAAGTAAACTGGCACACCATGTGACACTCATAGATTTATGGGCATTCAGCAGGTATGTCTCAATCTGTGATCCAAAAGCCTTTGATGTCTCAATCTGTGATCCAAAAACCTTTGATTTCAGTCTGTGCTGTATGTTAATAGCACTCAGCAGTGATTATAAAATTGTGGGTTCATGTATGACATGCATACTGGGCAGGTGTCCGTAAATAGATTTATATCCAAAATGTACATGTCTACAAAATATTTAACAACCAAATAAACAGGAGTTAATTAGCCCTGTGTTGATTCTGGGACTGATACACAAGATTTTAGTTTATCATAGATTGCCAGGAATCTGACTGAGAGGAATGTTCCTAATGTAATAACTTCAAGGGCATGCACATAAGGATAGGGAGACAGACTTTACACATTATAGTTGGGCAGACAGCCACTCTGTGCAGTATTCTGTCTCCTGTTTATACTTCCAGGAAATGCAACAACACATTGGTAATGATTCCAATGGTAAGATGAAGATTGTAACAGACTTGTTTTGGCAGGGTTGTGCTTTCCCAATTGCATGCAGGCCTGAGATGATTATAGCATCTCATGCTCCATAGAAGAGAAGAGAATTTTCCTTCAGTATTTTGTCTAAACTTTAAAAAAAAAAAATTTTTATCACTACTACCGACCTGAATGAGGACCTCTTCAAGAAATATGCTTTCTTTAAGACCAACCCATCCCATCCATTAATTCAGCACATTTACTCCTCCATACTCTTTGCTCATTATGTGTCTGCTTACAATATGATTTGATGTGATTTTGATTTACTTCTTTAAAGAAAAAGTTGTATTTTTTTCTCTGTTGGTATTTCTGCTGTTACTTTCTTCATATATCTTGTAATAGTCACTTCAGTTAAGTCCAACTGAACTCCTCAATTGCAGATATTATTGCCCCTTATTGGCACCCATCAAATGTTATATAATGCTGGAAATTCTTAACAGAACATAGGAGTAATGAATATAAGCAGTACAACACTAACATGATATTGGATTAGAGACAGCAGAAGCTTCCCCTCCCCAAAAAAAGAGATCATATAATATAGGCATATAATAAAGGCATGTAATAATAGGTAAGATTATATATATATATATATATATTATCTTTCTGATCATTCCTTTGTTTTGTTGATGATTTCATAAGCTGTCTTTATTAGTCTTTGTTCTATGCCCACATGTGTTTGCTAAAGGCAGGATGTCCATTCAGAGCTCAATAGAAGGCATTCATCTCCATGAGGAACTAAACAACTGCTCTGTATGGTAATGTGTGGTCTACCTTTAGATTAAAAGTGTATTCAAAAATTTTTTAAATAGATTTTCATGATCAAATTGTGTACCTTTGGGATTGTGCCAGTCTGGTTCACTTATCAAATAAGGAATTTGATTACTGGAAATTATGTTCCATTTAAATGTCACCATTGAGATCTTGCTCTAATGATGGCTCTCTAGTAATCATGGCCGGGCTCTCTAGTAATCATGGCCGGGCTCTCTAGTAATCATGGCCAGGCTCTCCTGAGCACATTTCTTCACATGCTTGTATGATATACGCTGCTGCAGACCAGATATGATCAGCAGGGTCTTTGTTATCAAGGCCACAAGTTTGTTTACAAAAGCTGAACAAGTGCAGGGAATGTGCATTAATTATAGACAGGAGAAAACTCAGTAAACTGATTGAATGTGCCATTGCTCCAATGCATAGCATGACTATTGTTATTCAGCTTTTAGGGGGGGGGAACAAGTTATTATTAATGTTCCATCATGTCTTCAAATCACCATGGAACAATAAGCACAGTTAGTGTAGGGGGAATTATTATTAAAGTTAAGATTTCAGCAAATAGGAAATACACTAATTACAACCGATTTAGAAAGAATTACTGCTGTTCTTTTTAATTTTCCCTAAACCATAATTGTATCACTGATAATAGATAATCAGGTGTTTCCTGATTCACTTCGTAGCTGCATCTACAAAGAAAGATCTTGTCTGTTACAAACTTGGGGATAGTATCATGTGATCCTACTCCATTGAGAAGAGCTAGATATCAGCTGCTACAAATGACTCACTGCATATACCCACTATTTCTGCCATGACCCTCCCTCCAATGCACACTTTCTGCTATTCTGAGATTTTATTTTTTTAAACGGTAAGATCTAGAGTCAAATATTATTTTATAATGCTTTGGTTTTACTTGTTCCTTAGACAAAACTGATACAGCTAGATCCCTTAAAAAAAATCAAATACATTTAGCTATCACTGTAATGAAAATAATTTATTGCTTTTGAAATTAGTGTGATTTTTAGCTGATTAAATTGGTGCGTAGAGGAAGGGAAAAAATTCTGAACTGCACCTTCAACTCAAAACATATTCCATCACTTAGTACTGTGCATAGACACAACATTTTATTGCTGTTCTTGGGGGGAAAAATTTGAAGTGCCAAGTGGTCCAGGTTGACCAACCGAAATGAATAAAGGGAATTCCCCTAAATGGGAAATGGTCGATCAGTCTATTGCCATAACTGTTACCATAACAACAGATGGCCAAGTTCGTGATAGCTGGCTCTGTAGGTTGTCCAGTTTTCACACGTTTAGAATTACTGGCTGACAAATTGGCTGCTTCACTGCCACACTTTAATGTCAACAAGGTGAGTATCAACCAACTCCTATGCATTAAATTTGAACTAACTAAAGTCCATGCCCCCCCCCCCCCTCCAAGTTATTTACCGATGAAGTTATTATCCAGGATAGACAAAAACATGCTTCTGTGATAAGCAATAGTATAACATTGCACGAACTACATGTGGTATCACCCAACATCAAGCAAGAGTAATTTTTTCTGAGCTTCCTGTTTGGCCTGAATCTTTCCCTAAGAAGTGTTATGAATTATGTATAAAGAGGTGGTAATACTCGCACAGAAATAGCTTTTTCTGAACTTACTGTTCAGCCTGAATCTTTTCTTAGTAGTGTGTTATGGACTATATATATATATATATATAGGTGGTCAAATCTTCTGAGGAGTGGCCCATTTGGTTGGCAGCAGAATGTGGCTTGCATGGATGGTCTCACTCTGAAAGCTCACCACTTGTATGGCGGGAGTTAGTGGACACTGGAGGCAAGGGTCTCTACCTCGGAGGATTGAAGGAGTTTGAGGAGTATGCTTGGCGTTACTATGCCATCCTTCCCTCCACAAGCCCTGAGCTGGAGGCTCTAATAGCAGCAGAAGATAAACTATATTATGAGAAGATGCAGCTGGAATTGGATGAAGCTGTACCAGAGGTGTTGGTGAAGGTTTGTGTGACCAATGCAAACTCCTCCCTATCCTATCATCTATCCCGGCTATTGGCTACAGGAGCAATCCTAGGGTCATCTAGAGTAGCACTGCACCTCTACCACCAAGACATGGGAGAGGCTTGCGAGAGTATCGCCATGGAATTACAAGACCTAGCATCCCCACAACTCTCATATGTCAAGACCACTACTTCTCTTAGAGAAGCTTTTGATGGCGTCAAGTTGGCATTTCTGCTAGATTGGTCTTACAATGCTGCCAACATGGCATTATGCTCACCCGAGGGCAAACAGTGGAAGGAGGTGATGGGTGGTGTTGGGTGTCTGTATCAGGACTATGCCCAGGCTGTGGAGGCGTGGGCCAGCAAGGACGTGAAGGTATGTGTCACTGGGTGTGTTGCTAATGTCGGGGTGGCAGTGATGGCCGCCTCTGTGCCTGCATTGTCAAGGCAATGTGTGGCCGCTCCCTGTCTGGCCGAGAATCAGGCTAGGGCAGTATTGGGACAACAGCTACACACCAACAGCAGCAACATATCACAGGTAACCATATGGGGTCACACCCACGGCCAAGTTCTGCCTGACCACACGTTCACTCGAGTGAAGCACTTCTGTGGAGCCGTGGTTGGGCCTGACCCCTTCGACCTTCCAGTTTCATTGTGTGAGTTCAAAAAGGAGTGGCTAGAGAAGGAGTTCCCTCGACTAGTTGCACTGCGTCACCAGCTGCTGGAGGGCTACAGAGAGGAGGGCCCGGTCATGGCAGAAGCAGGAGCTGTGGCTGACCTGGCCAGGAAGTGGGTACTGGTGGAGGAAGGAGAGAAAGAGGACAGCCATGGGACAGATGTGAGTGATGGTGATGGACCGGAAGAGAGTGATGGAGTGGAAGGTGAGGACTACAAAATGGACAAGGAGAAGGAAGAAGAGAATAGAATGAATGACAGTGAATACAAGTTGAAGGAGGTTCAGAAGGAACAAGATGAAGTCGAAGAGAAAGATGAGGACAAACTGAAGAGTAACACAGTAGAGGAGGTGGAGGAGGATGACAAAGAGGAGCAAGGTGACAATGAGGAAGAGAAATCTGATGGAGAAGAAGAGATGGTTGAAAATGAGGACAAGAATGAGGAAGAAGAAATAGAGAAGGCAGTTGTGTCGGAGGAAGAGGGAAAAGAGTTAAAGGAAGATGAAAGAAGAGACAAAGAAAAGGAAGAGAGAAGGAATAGCAGAGTGGAGGAAGGTGATGCTGGACAAACAAAAGAGCATGAAGAAGGGCAAGAGAACGCAGAGAAGAGGTGGAGGATAAGTGACGAGGATGAGAGATGGGCCACTGGTGTTCTCCTGGAGGCATGGCAATCAGTGGGTGTGGTGAGTAGAGGTGATAGACACTACAACATCCCCAAGGGGCTGGTGGTATCCTTGCCATGTCGATGCAGACATAGCCACTGGCAACCTGTACGAGACCTTCAGCTACCACAACACATCCAGGTAGATCATTTGGAGTAGCTATGGTAGACACACTACTAACTGTTTATGGTACTACTTTTAGGAAAGTCTGGCTGGTCAAGTGAAGCTGCTGCAGCTGCAACTAGATGTGGCCATGGAGGGAATACAAACACAACCAGCCTCCTCCTCCTCCTCCTCCTCCTCCTCCTCCTCCTCCTCCTCCTCCTCCTCCTCCTCATAAGGAGTTCTCTTGAGAAATGTATGTGCACTAAGTAAGCAGATAACACCTGAGAATTAGATGCCATAGTCAGTTGGTTCATTGACAATCGTGAATTGCATCATTTCAATATAGCATAGAAGTAAAATTCAGTATGTAGTGAAGTTATGGTATCTCTTAATTGTCTGTTGTTCTTCCCTTTCTTCCTTATCTTCTCAGAGGACCAGGCAATGTATGTCAGTGTTGGGTTCTCTAATTTGACAGTTGAATGTATTAAAAAAATTATGTAGGATGTGTTTCTCACATTTCTTTTAGGACATTTGACAGCTCGAAAATAGTGACGTTTAGTTCAGGTGAAATCTCTTGAGAGGCAAGCACCTAAGATGGTTCTTTTTACAGACAAACACATTACCAACAATGTCAACATTCCATGAAGTGAAGAACACATCTAGAATGGCATTTTGATTAGTTTATTCAAATGGGGGGGGGGGGGGGGGGTTCTTATAAATATAGCAAAGAATTTCCTAATCCCCCCCCCCCCCCTCCATAATTTCTGATTTTTCCTTTCGATTCTTATCTAAATTTAGACATATATATATATATTTTCTAATCTAAATTTAAACATCTATATTGCACATCTTTTTGGAAGAGATATAAGCAGTATTTCATATAGGCCCAAGAATATCTGTCTGTATTGAGGAGAATTTATATTTAGTATATTGGATGAGATCAAATGAGAAATAAATTAAATCTTGAACCAGATCTGGTGGCAGATAGCTACCAAGATAAGAGCAAAACTGCTATCGATGCCTGAACAATTCTGAAATTTCCCAGAACCAGATTGGCTATTGCTATCCACTTAGGGAGAGATTAACATGCGTGCACATACACATGCATTAAAGATACCATTATATTATATATTAATGTGCTTGTCCACCATCTGTCAAGCTGTGTGTGAAATTAAAAAAAAAAGAAGAAAAAAAAAAGATTAGGTGTCTGCTACTGTCCTTGTGAGAATCGGAACTTGACAAAGAAGTTCAGGAGAAACTTCGTCTTTTTTGTAGACCCCTTACCATATACTTTATTTTGTCAAGTACTTTATATACACTAAAAAAAAGAGTTAAAAAGAATGAATATATTTTGATGGAGACTAAGAGAGCAGCAATATCAAATGAGGCAGAGAAGAGTGACTGTGACAATTGAAACTATTCATTGGCAAGGAAAATTAAGGGAAAGTTAGGGGAACAAAAATCTTTCCATGGAGAGCTAAAAACAGTGGTAGGCATCTGGCTGAATTCATAGCTAAAATAAACTTATTAATGAATGTGGTTTTAGCCAACTTGGCGGGGCAAAGAGTAGAGTAGGTCGAGTATATATATAAAAGCAATACCTTGAGGACTGTGAGCAGTCCCCTCTGCAGCTGGTTAACTGACCAACAAAACATTTTATCTAATGTTAAGTTTTTTTTTTCCCATCTCAATCTCATTCTGCATTGCATTCAATCACTATCAACCTACACTCTGAACAAATTGAAATTATATTTTAGTTATATTTCAAAAGAGCTACAGCAATTGGAGTATACATGATTTACTTCACTTTTGTTCAGGAAGTAAAAAAAAAAATTGTTCACTGTCCACATCAAAGGAAAGATTGGGGGAGTGTCAGGAGCCCCCCCCACCTCTAAAATCATTAAGGCTCCTTAATAACAGAAGCACAGAAAATTATATATTAAACAGTAAAAATGAACTTATGAATGATCGTACACTGACAATGCAGTGTAAAAATGTCCTCTGACAAAACTCTAATGTGATTCTTACCTTAGTAGTTATGATATATATATATATATATATATAAGTTCAGTCTATATTATTCCACTAGAAGATGAATATTAGGGCCATTAACCAACTTGAAACCTTTCCAATGACCAGTTTACTGAAGGGGGCAAACCTTTACGATATTCATTACACAAACTGAACATGTTTGTTACTACAGGAGGAAACCTAAAAACCACCCTATGGGTGGGTATTCGCTAGTTATTATTAGTATTATTATTGTTATTATTATTATGGTATAGGGTGGTTAAATGAAGTGATTATTTTACTGCCAACTTTATAAATATCAAAGAACCAGATTGAATATCTTGACAGTGTGATCTGTACTACAAGATGCCAACAGCTTCTTGTCTGGGTTAGGATTCCACTTGAGTCTCTTGACAGCTGATGTGTGGCAACTCTTCTTGTCCGACTGGCAAACTAACTCCCACTGCAAACCACTTGCACACATCTTGCTGCTCTTGTACACCAGCACATCACCACTCTCTAAGCCAACGGCCAGCAGGTAGCTGCAGGTCACACACACACACATATCAGTGTCACACAAACATGCAGGCACGCAGTCACGCACACACAATGTGCATACACAGACGGACACACACACAGCATAAAGATGTTGTGCTGACACATTACAAAGCTGCAGCCATTGATCAATCTAAATGTTGCAGGGATGCATCACTTTGACTCAACCTGCTTGAACATAATCTACTAATGTGTGCCATGTCAACAACCTGGAACTTTTGGGGGTTGTTAGTTTGCTCTAGAAAATATTTTTTAAAAAAGAAAAAAAGAGCCCAGACATGGATTTGAATCAGATTTCCCGCTGAGTAGACCAGTTATTTAACTATTGGCTTATGGCTTTTATAGGGGGGGGGGTTTATAGAAAATTTAAATTTCTTTCTTTCAACACCGGAGATGCCCTTTTTAGGAGGGAAGATTGAGTGGGGGGGGGGGGGGAGAAGTGAAGAAGGAAAGGGAAATGGGAGAAGAAAAGGAGGAAGTAAAAAATGGGAGGAAGAAAAAAAGAAGGAATGAAAAAGGGGGAGGGATAGAAGAGAAGAAAGGAGGGGGGGGGAAATTAGGAGGGGAAGAAGTAAAGTAAAATTTGGTTAGGAGGAGGAAAAAAAAGGAAGAAAGTGTTAAAAAGGGAAAGGAAGGGGACAAAAAAAGAGAAGAAAGGAAGGGGGGGGGGGAAAGAAAAAGGAAGAAAATAAGGAAAGGGGAAAAAAGAGGAGTAAAGAACGGTCAAGGGGAATTGAACCGTTGACATTCTGCTTCACAGACCTGTGCCTTAACCATTGGGCCATGTTTTGTAGGCTTTTTTTTGTGGATATTTTGAATTCCTTTTTTCCCCTCCAGGGGTGCCACTTTTTAAAGAAAAAAAGAGAAAAAGGGTATTATTATCCCAGCAGGGTTCAGCTACACATGTTCAAATAATTTGATTCAAATAAGCCTGAAACTGAGGGAGGAGTTAGGGAACAAAAAGACACACAGAGATGCTTAAAAAATATTCTCTGGTATGATAACCTCAAACTGAAGTTGGGAAAAAGGTATCGGATACTTAGAGACATTTGCATTGTGAATATATCATGAAAACATTTTTATTCAGTTCCTTTCCTTTCTACAAGAGTATAGCAATTTTTTAGTCTTGGTTGGGGAAATATGACTAACAACCTACCTGGAGAAAATGCAGGAGAACCTTCTTTGTGAATAACTGTAGGGCATTAGCTTGATTCTACCCACCAGACTTCTCTTCCACCCATTGAACCCACTGTATTATCACTTAGCACATCTGTTACAGAAGTCACTCAGGTGTACTTGTTGGAAGAAATAAATATTATAGAAAGAAATTGAGTTCCAAGGGAACACAAAGGATTGCTAAACATTGCAATGGCCAAAGGAGGCAGAGTTTCAATGCCTGTCATATTTGCACTGGATCTTCCACCCGGAAAGCCAACTACTAACCATACCACATCCACTCACAGTCCTGCAATAAGAAGTGAGCAATGCATAACTCAGTCCTGTTCAAACCTTTTATCAGTGTGGAAACATGGAGCAAAGTCAACAGCAGTCACTGCATGGTCAAACTGCAAGCCCTTCAGACATGCAACACTACACTGCTTGCCATCCTCAGCAACCACAGACCAAAAATGAACCTGGAAAGAAAAAAGGGAAAGGGGGGGGGGGGGGGGGGGAAGAGAGAGAGAGAGTGAATAAGGTAAAGAAATCGGCATATTGATATTTCCCTCACCCATTTCTATTGATCATGAGCAAACAATAAAAGCAGCTGAGTTAATTAGAACATCACATGAAGTGATGACATCACTGGCTCATAAGGAGACTTAATGACAGAGTGAAGTGTTAGTCTAGTTCACCTTCTTATCACGAGAGCCAGTGACAAAATACAGATCATCGTGAGTCCAACTGCAAGCCCAGATGATCCTGCTGTGCACACAGGCATGCACCTTCTTGTCCAGTACACACTCCAGCTGGAAGGAGTCTGCAGTACCACATGCATCAACACACAACATTACATGAACTCATCAACATCAGATGTATCTCATGTTGGCTATGACAAATATCTATGCACCTCTCAAATGAAACTAATCTCTGCAAATTCAGCTGCTCCACTAGAACTGGTGCTCTCTCCTGGTTGGCCTATAGTTAGATGCTTATGCTTGCATGTCCACTAATTCAAACCACGCCCACATTATTGCATCACATAACTCATGAATTATTCTGAGAAAATGAAATCTTAATACAATCGTTGTTTATCATCTGAGAGCAAAGCTGACTGCACATCAACTGTACCAAGGGAATAGCCATTACATATGTACTCTGTTGCTCCTTTTCTTCTTCTTATTGAGATCAAATAACACAAAATTGGTCATATTCCCCCACCCCCAGCAAAAAAAATAATAATTAATTAATTAATTAATTAATTAATTTAAAAAATTATAATAACATTAAAACTTGTAATTCAGCAAAGAGAGATAAAATAGGCATATGATGGCTACCTCCGATGAGCTTCCAGAGAGACCAGGTTCTGTCCCTGGACACAGCCAGAAGGTGTTGAGAGGAGTGAGAGAAGGCCAGTTGTGTGACTGTGAGGGTGTGGTGGGTCAGGGCCTCCACCTGGCGCCAGACAGTGGTGTCCCATATCAAGATGGCTGCAAACTCCTTCTTAGAAGCCTATGATTGCACAAAACCATTAAAGTATGTATAACAACCAATACAATCACATATTTCCCATGGCAGGCATATCAGATGCTCCTCAGATATTCTTGTGCATGTGACCATGTCAGGTGATGTGTCATGTGACCTGCAATACTGTGTCATGTGACCTGCAATACTGTGTCATGTGACCTGCAATAGAGACAGCACCTGAGCACTTACCACACAAGCTGATGCTATGAGAGTTCCATCTGGACTGCTGGCAAGGCAGAAGACCTCGTAGGAATGGCCGTACAGCTTGTGAGCTTCAGGCCACAGAGTGCACTGCAGTTGGTCTTCAGCTGGAGCTGTTGAGGAATCAAGACAATGGACTTTCCATCACAATTAGAATAAAATTATTACACGCACACACAATAATATCCTCCACACATCCTACCACCTGCACTTACATCAGTAAACACAATTTTGTATTTGTGCACATTAATGTGTGATTGTTGTAGACAGTGGCATGTCTACAACTGCACACATTTGTCTGTAAAGTACTAAATTCTATTCTGTTGTGTGAGAAAATCAATTGTTCTCATATTTTTGGTGTTTCTGACACTCTAACAAAATTGATAGGAATACATTGAGAAAACACATACTTTGTTGGTTGTTACTACAAGTTTGGTTGCCCAATAACAATCAGAAAGGGCTAGGGGTGGGTGGGTGGGTGGGTGTTTACACAATCTTAGACATTGTTGACTGTTTGATCTCGGTTAGTACTATAGGTACAGTGATTGTGATCAACTGCCTTCTGAATAGTATTCATTAAGTCATTTAAAAAAAGTGGGTACGTAGCAGTCCACATGTGCTTCACCAGTGCCCATATAGATACACAGAATACAGCCCTAACATATACTCCAGACATTCCTCTGCTTCTGCCTGACCGGCCAGCCACAGAGCTAATGGAGCTATTACGGGCAGGCACTCACCAGCCTCCAGACCAGGTGGCCGGTCCAGAGCAGCAGCAGCAGCAGTGGAGGAGGAGGGAGTGAGCTGAGTACCTGCAACCACAGCATCTGGGGAGAGCATCAGGAGATTGTCACATGACAGCCTGGACCACAACTTGAGGGTATGTAATCCAGCAACAAAACCACAGACAATAACGACAACAACAACAGTAGTAATACTTTCCCACACTGTACCTGCTTTGTTGGACAGGCCTAGACTTGGCACACTGGCACTGGATGGAAGCTCGACATCATCGCCCTACAGAAATGAAACAGAAAAGAGAAAGGTTGCTGCTTGTCTGTGCTCATCTGACACCAGCAAACATGTCAGTGGGACTACCAACTAGATGAGCATAAACATACATCCTCAAGCAGACCACACCCTGAATTAGGGTGTGCACTGTTTTCAAAATAAACTACACCTTTATTAGACTGTGCATGTCAATTTTGAAGTCCTCAAAAATGACAAAGCAGACTTTGAAGTCAAACTTTAAGCAGCAAAAATAGTAGTAAGCAACAATATTCTCACATGATATCATAGGGGTATGTATGTTTTTGCATTCTAATTTCATGTTCAATTATAGAGCATGTCCCCAATTAGTGCCCTCCTCAACGCATGTAGAACTTGCACCGGACATTTATTCAGTTCAAAGTGTAATCTTTGGAGTCCAAAATGGCTGGAAGCATGAAGGCAAGAACCCCTTATAAGTCTAATAAACAGTTTTGGTGCCCAAATTGATCGCAACACCAATTGAACATAAATGTAATCAAGTGAAGCTTATCTTAATGTGAAAGTTACAACTAACATTGAGTTACAAACATCAACTACAATAGAGCCTCTCTTTACACATCCTCTCAGAAGTGGACAACATTCATTAAAAAAAGGCCAATGTCAGTGAAATTGAAAGACAGAAAGTTCTGTGTTTGGTAGAGACAGCCTCACCATAAAGAACAAAGGCCATTCCTGTCTTAGAGGCTCCACTGTAATCTAAAAGAAGCATCCATTGCCCTAGCAGAGGAACGTTGGCTGCCCCAGCAGAGGAACATTGGCTGCCCCAGCAGAGGAACATTGGCTGCCCTAGCAGAGGAACATTGGCTGCCCTAGCAGAGGAACATTGGCTCACCAACATTAAGTTGACTTGACTGATTGTTGAAAGACTGTCCACAAAGTTTTTAGGACTTCGAAACACACGGAGAACCTGAACAAGAACAGCAAGAAAATATCATGAACACTACTTTTTTTTTATTATACACTACTACAGTATACAAAAGAACATAATGGTTCATATTAGGGGGAGGGGGTAAGGGCATATAACTTTCATAATACCATCATATGATATGTGATATGTTACTATTGGACTTATAATAGTGAACTCAGGGACGTTCCCTACAACCACCTCCCTCCCACACTCCCACACACATCACCTTCTCATCAGCACCAGAGACCAGCATTACAGGACTGAGCATACACACGCACTGCATGTTGTAGCCATGGATCTGTGGCCGAGCTATCTCACGCCAAGTGACCTCCCGCCCAACCATCCAGGGAGCATGGACCCTCGTCGTCTGGTCCAAACTCACAGACACCAGAAAGTCTCCATTGGCTGGTTCCCACGTGATGTCTTGGACAGCCCCAAAGTGACCACTAATGGTAGCCACAGGTTGCCAATGACCTGTGCCACACAATCACACACAACACCTCATCATAACTGTAACACTCACTCACAGCAAACGCTGCAATAAAGGAAATAAAAGTGGACAATGAAGAGGATGACTGACTGACTGACTGACTGACTGACTGACTGACTGACTGACTGACTGACTGACTGACTGACTGACTGACTGACTGACTGACTGACTGACTGACTGACTGACTGACTGACTGACTGACTGACTGACTGACTGACTGACTGACTGATGCACACCAGATCTGCTCCAACATGCACCACACGACTGAGGCAAGTCCTCAGATAGGCACTCCTTGAGAAACGGCCATGGGCCTGCATCTACTACTTCTACTATTAGAGGCCGATATCGGCCATTTTCTGACCATTCATGCCTTTGTCTGAACAGACCAAATGTCTGCGCAATTCCATACAGCAAAGCCCCTCACTTTCGCACTGAAGAACCAACCAATGGTCTAAAGGATAAGTCGCATAATCTTTTATATCTTAATTTAAAATCAGATCAAAATCTTAAAAAGGCACAACAAAATCTATTGTTATCAGACTAATTATCCAACCATATTTCTGTTGTAATTTCAGGCTCTGCATTAATACTAATAGTACTAATAATGATGATATCGGTGGTGGAGGTGATGAGGCATGTGTGATAGAGGGAACACTGGGCAACAGTGCTGTCTGTGGCAAGCGGGAGTAAGTCACCTCTTATCACAGTCAGTACCAGCTCTACCTGCAGTGATCTTCTTCCAGAGATGAAACGACCCTTGATAGCCATGAGCTATGAAGTGATTGCCTCTCGGGCCAAACACAGCTCCATAGAGACCCAGTGAGGTCCCACCAACATCCCCAACACACACCTGCACAGAACATCAAGGAGAGAGAGAGAGAGCGCAATATGACATTACATTATGTGAGTAGGTGCTAGGCTCAGGGTGACCTGTAGGACGTCCTGCTTCATACAGGAATCTGAAGGGAAGCAAAGTGCGGGCCAAGCCAAACAGTTCATCATCTCCAAGGATCACTAAACACTGGAGCACTCTGGGAGATGTCAGCCAACAATGAAGTGGAACTAGTTGTATAAATATTGTCTGTTCACCCAGTGGACACACCTGGCATTGAGGCCTGTCCAAGAGGAGGGAGGGGGCTTCCCTTCCCCTGTAAATATTGACTGCCTTCCTACCTTGCAACCACTAACAATCAGAGAATTATTTTTTGCATGCCAACTTCATCCCATACTCCAGCTAAGGCTGATTCATTCACAACATACAGAGATCTCCACTCACCAGTACCCACACACCCCTCCTCCTCCTCCTCCTCCTCCTCTTCCTTACAACAGAATTATTAGAATTATTTTTTCTAAGAATGTAAATTATCCATCAATAACGGCAGCTGAAAATTATGAAAATATCTCCCGTAGATGTCACAGGAACACCGCAAACATTTTCACAGGATCCCACCAGAAGCCATAGAGTTACATGAAATAGGACAACCAGACATGATCATTTATAACATCATATAATCTAATCTTATCTAATCTAATTTCACACACACACACACACACACACACACACACACACACACACACACACACACACACACACACACACACACACACACACACACACACACACACACACACACGTGTGCACGCACACGCACACACACACAACCCTTGCTAGTTTGCAACCTAGTCACACATGACACTAGCAATGGCATACATTCTCTATCCACAGTCCTGAGTCAGCATCTAGAGCCCACAGCACCATGGTCTTGTCCATGGAGGCACTGAGGAGACACAGAGGGGCCGCATCTGAGGAGTGGGGCAGCCATCGCACACTGCTCACCCATGCATCATGCCCTAACACATACACACACCACACACAAGTATCATCTTCAACTTCTAGCTATAAGATAATCTGAGCTCTCACGTGGTGCAACACCTGAACTCTCTCTCTCTCCCTCTCTCTCTTTCTCTCTCTCTCTCTCTCTCTCTCTCTCTCTCTGTGTGCGAATACCACCCCCACCAAATAAATACAATGGAATTGGATGCAGTTCAATATTTATTCTTTCTTCTCCAACAACAGGCAGCCATGCAGCCTGTGAGTGAGTGAGTGAGTGAGTGAGTGAGTGAGTGAGTGAGTGAGTGAGTGAGTGAGTGAGTGAGTGAGTGAGTGAGTGAGTGAGTGAGTGAGTGAGTGAGTGAGTGAGTGAGTGAGTGAGTGAGAGTAGGTGGGTGAATGTGTGTGTGTGTGGATGAGTGGGTGAGTGAGTGTGTAGGTGGGCGAGTGGGTGAATGAGTGTGAGCCTTTCCAGTGAAGTCTACTAATGAAATATGTAGCTGCTGTGTATGTATGCATGCATGCAGTGGCATTGCACACAGGACCTATTGGGAGGTACAAGGATTCTAATCCTTATAAAATGAGACCAGCCATGACAGAATGAGACCAGCCATGACAGGAATGCAATATTTAGTGTCAGCTCTGACAGTCTATGATGTGGACAGTTTGAATGTTTCAGAAGGCAACCACTTTGAGACAGTCACACTATCAATGAGTGGAAAACTACTGATGGTGGCAGATACATGTCTCCAGGACTGCCAGGGACTGGCACATGCGGTGATCCTTCCCTATTGAGCAGTAGGCAAGGCTTGGGACAAGAACCAATGATCAAAATATTTCATCCAAAAGTATCTGAAGCAATTGTTCTATATTGTAATCTGCACACAATCAGATCACAAGCAATCATCGTCCTACAGGTCAAATCTAATCAGGGCAGAATATGCAGCAGTGTTAGTAATGCCCCAGTACAAATATTAACACATCAGATGACATTAAATAGCAACATGACATCACCGACTAACAGGTTAGTTAGTTAGTTTAGTTAGTTAGTTAGTTAGTTAAGTTAGTTAGTTAGTTAGTTAGTTAGTTAGTTAGTTAGTTAGTTAGTTAGTTAGTTAGTTAGTTAGTTTAGTTAACTAGTTAGTTAGTTAGTTAGTTAAGTTAGTTAGTTAGTTAGTTAGTTAGTTAGTTAGTTAGTTAGTTAGTTAGTTAGTTAGTTAGTTAGTTAGTTAGTTAGTTAGTTAGTTAGTTAGTTTAGTTAACTAGTTAGTTAGTTAAGTTAGTTAGTTAGTTAGTTAGTTAGTTAGTTAGTTAGTTAGTTAGTTAGTTAGTTTAGTTTAGTTAGTTAGTTAGTTAGTTAGTTAGTTAGTTAGTTAGTTAGTTAGTTAGTTAGTTAGTTAGTTAGTTAGTTAGTTTAGTTTAGTTAGTTAGTTAGTTAGTTAGTTAGTTAGTTAGTTAGTTTAGTTTAGTTAGTTAGTTAGTTAGTTAGTTAGTTAGTTAGTTAGTTAGTTAGTTAGTTAGTTAGTTAGTTAGTTAGTTAGTTAGTTAGTTAGTTAGTTAGTTAGTTAGTTAGTTAGTTAGTTAGTTAGTTAGTTAGTTAGTTAGTTAGTTAGTTAGTTAGTTAGTTAGTTAGTTAGTTAGTTAGTTAGTTAGTTAGTTAGTTAGTTAGTTAGTTAGTTAGTTAGTTTAGTTAGTTAGTTAGTTAGTTAGTTAGTTACTAGTTAGTTAGTTAGTTAGTGACATAATGATTTCACTAAAGAGCATGGCTTTGTCATAATCATATATGATGTGAGAAACTCTATAACTCATTGCAGTATAAACACAGAACACTACGTCAGCTCAATTACACCTCACGCAGTCCAACTGTTGGAATAGGCAAGAGAGTACTTTGGATAAAGGTGGATGAGAAATAAAACCCCAAAAACTGGTTTGTGGTTATCTATAGTAGAGTGTAAATCCATGTAGTCTATTGAAAGGAATAGTCTGTCTCTACGGGCACAATCGTTGGGTGTGAGGGATCAAGGAAATCTTAGTAGAAAAACAGCTTTATGTCACACATTATTGAACATAGAGAGTGACGAGTGGACACACACACACACACACACACACACACACACCAATGAGAACAGACTCCAGACTGATGCTGTACGTGGTGGCAATCCCACCAACATCCACCACATGGAAGTTCTTCTCAGACACAGTCAGCTCATCAGTGGCCTTGGATGAGCTGCCACCACTCCTACTGACCCTCCACAGTCTGATGGAACAGTCTTGGGAGCACGAGGCCAGCAGACAACCAGACCCTGTCAATAACACAATACAATCAACACTAATGGAAAGTTACACCAGAAACTGCATATTCAAAATACTCCCAACTGATAATCAATTGATATTCTCTCTGTGGTGCAGTATAACCACTCCAGGTCTAGTAGCTTACATGTGTATCAAGTAGGCTAAGTAGGCAAAAACAGAAAACCTTAATGGAGAGAGGGAGGGTGGAGTGAACTTCAAACATTCTATTAATCCAATTCATAGGTTGTGGTGGCTCTTTCTCTCCCACAGACTTGCCAGATATGAAGTGCAGAGGCAAGGGTTCAGCAAGAGTCACAGTGACATACACACAGAGCGTGCAGTGAGTGTATGAATCAATTAGCAGTGCCTCAGTCAATATAGACAAACCACTTGGACATTTCTCTTGTGTCCAATAGCATTGCCTGCCCACTTGTTGAATACATTAGGACCAACAACAGTTGGAAACATACAGTGACTGACAGCTAAAGTCTGCCCTTGCTACAGTACTACCCAAAGGTCCCTGAGGTATTGCATATATGGTAGGTAGGAGTGAAGAAATGATATTTGATTTAAGAAACAACAAGATATTACAAGAAATGATACTTGATTTAAAAATACAACAAGATATTAGTAACTCCAAAATGGTGGCTTATAGACAAGATTTGATTCAGAGAGATCATTCCAAGTCACTTTTGATCTAGAAAGGAAACATAATTTTATAAATTTACCTAATATTAACTAATATTAACACCGATTCCTTTACTTGTAATATTCCGAACAATAAGAACATTTATAACAGCAATAAAAGTTGATCAATCCTAATAATGATAATAATGATAATAATAATAATAATAATAATAATAATAATAATAATAATAATAATAATAATAATAATAAAAATAATAATATTAATAATAATAATAATAATAATAATAATAATAAGTATCATTTCAATCTCCATGAGATAAACCTTACCTTCCCTGGTAAAGTGGACACCCTTTACCCAATCTTCATGGCCAGCCAGTGAATGGACCTTCAGAAACTGGAGCTAAATATTATAACACATAATAATACATCAATACACAATGACAGGATGACCATTCTGATCCTGCACTCATGTGGCCATTTCAATGTTGTATAACAAATAAGAGAAATAACCAGGAAGAGTGCAAAAACAAGTGCTAATATATGCTTGAATGGAAAATTACAACATGCTCACACACACACACACACACACACACACACACACACACACACACACACACACACACACACACACACACACACACACACACACACACACACACACACACACACACACACACACACACACACACACACACACACACACACACAACAATCAGCTTGTTCTCTATGAGAGCTTTGGGAGATAGACAACTCCACTATTGCGAGTGTTGTCACCTTATTCATCTGCTTGACATAAATGTCTACCCTCCATGCCTCTGTTCCACAGGCCAGCAGGAGAGAGCCATCCAGACAGATGAGGGATATGCCCAACACAAACCCAGTGCCAAGTGATTCTGTCTGAATCAACTGGAAGGACGTGTTAGTGGCACGCTCCCATATGTTCATGGTGGAATCAGATGAAGCAGACACAACAGTGGTGCAGTGGTTGTGAGTGAGGCCGTCCACGCAGACCACTGCCTTGGAGTGAGCCTTCAACACTTGATGAAGGTCGTACTAGGGAGAGCAACAACAGCATTGGTGATGGGGGGAGGGAGAGGGGGAGGGAGAGGGAGGAGAAAGGGAGAGGGGGGAGTGAATGGAGTCACATGAGATTAAAATTCAATTTGCAAAAATATTATTAGATAATAAAAACAAATGTCTGAAGTAAAGAGAAACGAGTGCATCTGCTGGCGATTTCTGTTATTAATTTCAACCTTGTAACACCAATGATAAGGAAAAGTGATAAAAAAAACTTTTTCTTAGTTGCCAGTTGAAGGCTAACTCAAAATATCATGCTAGAATATGTGAAATTAAAACTACAACACACTAGCCATATTTGACAAATGTTTGAATAGAAATCAAGCACACCGCAGCAATGGGTGGCATCACAATGCACACCCTACTATCACACTATGAATCAGCATGAAACCACACACGTCGTGGGCTAGAGCTAGTGTTAGGGCTAAACTAGGGCCCAGGCTAAGGCTAGGAGGACTGCATGGTTCAGTAAGGGAAGGGCACAGAGGCCTAGTCCACTAGGACCAGCCCCAGTGAGCACAGACTGCTGGACTCACAGTGAAGACATGGGACTGTGCACACTGCCACACTATGACGTGACCATCCACAGCCCCAGACAGCAAGAGAGCAGGACCACTGCAACACTCCTCCAACACCTCAGAGACCCAGCGCACACAGTTCACCTGCCCACTGTGTCCATGGAGGATGCTGTCCACCTTGCCCAGGCACACTGCACTCTATGGCAGAGCATCAGTCAAGATGTGTGTGCGTGTGTGCGTGTGTGTGTATGTGTGCGTGTGTGTGTGCGCATGAGAACATGTGGATAAAATTAAGCAAATAAAACCAAATCACACAAAAACAAAAATAAACTGATTGAATAAAAATTAACATTATTATTACTATCCCTAGAAAAATTACTCTCTAGGCTCTAATGCACAATGCATGTGGTGACAGGACAGACAGTGGGGGAACAACAACAACAACAACAAACTATATTCTCATATTTTTAAGTTAGTTGGTTTCCTATCAGAATGGCATGTTAGCTGACAGCCTCAGTAGTGGCAACAGACAGTCAGCTCCTCACTAAGTCCTGCTTTGATGGCTGGAGATAGTGCTCTAACACACAGACAGATCACTATGTGATATTTTTATTACAAGCCGTGCAGCGAAGCTTGTTTTGTTTACACTTTGTGTGTGTGCATATTTCTGTCTGTCTGTACATTCTCTAATTTCTTAATTGAAGTACAAATAACAGTAATAGTAATTGAATTACACATTTCTTCCAACTAGTTACCATTTCTTGAGTGGGTACACTTATCCTACAAACAACACTATGGAAAAATGCTCAATCACTCAAAAATACCCTAAATGAGTTCACTAAAACTGTGAACTATAGGAACCCTGTACAATAGCAAAAGTACGATGTACGGCACAGCTTGTGGGATTCCATCCTTGAATAGTTTTATTTTAATTTTTTTAATTTTAAAATAATTATCTTAAGTTCCTTTTTTAAATAACAGCTATCGTTATAGTAGTAATAGTAGTAGTAGAAGTACTAGCAGCATCAGCAGCGATAATTGGCACTACTATCATTATTTTAATTCTCCATGGCACTTGTGCACCCACTTCACCCACCCACCCACCCCACCATGTGACCTTCACTAGTGTGCAGGCAATTCATTGACCTGGGCTCTCTGGACTCTCTGGGCTCTAGAGTACTGCCATCACTACATGCACAACCATCATGGCTTACTATTCTACATTGATATTCATCATCTATCATACCCACTACATCTTGACATGCTTTTTCTGTGCATTAGTATTTCAAAAAAGGAAATGGGGAAAAAAAAATCACAAAGACAGTCAATTTTGAAGTGAAACTGCCATAATTACTGTCAAAATAATGAACGGGTGATATTTTATGGGACCACTAAACCCCTCAATTTCTAGTTCACCACACACTTGCAGCACACCTCCCTCTAACGAGTATATACAGACATCACCTACTATGCCCATCTTCCATCTACTATCTCACGGAACTTCATCCACAGAAGTTCATAGGCTGATGACATCTGCTCCACAGGATTTCACAGACCTCAACTGCACCCTCAATAGTGACATTGCCTAAGTGAATGAGCACTATAAGTGCTGGCATCCCCAGCAAAAGCCAGTGAGTACTGCCACGACTGTGTCAACTGTATTCCATCTACACAATGCAAGAAGAGACCAAGAACTAGACATTTTTCTAAATCAAAATGCCTGAATTATGATCCTCAGCCAAAATATCTTGGTGTCACTCTTGACTGCACCCTAACATACAAACCACATTTACAGAAAGTAACTGCCAAATTTGGACCAGAAACAATTTCATTCACATGCTTGCAGGTGCAACTTGGCACTCAGTGGCAGAGTGCCCTTGTCCTAAGGGGAGAAACTTAGCTCATACCAACCTTGTCCACATCCACTTGAAAAAAACAATGAGGATCATCAGTGGTGCTGCCCTCTGCACCAAAATAGATTGGCTCCCTGTTTTAAGTAATATCACAACTCTAACATCAACATCCAAAGAACTCTCCCAGAAAGATTGACATGAATAACAGAATTTTTCTTCCAGCTCTTTGGATTTGCACAGAGGTAAATGAAGGGAATCCACATCTTCCTTAGACTCAAAGTCCAACCAAGACTGAGTATAATCCGTGCTTTCGCTGTCAAAACTCAGACTCAAATTTCGACACCCTGTCTTGTCCAATATCCTAGACAGCACAGTAACAACAAATTTGTGGCAAAAAAAAGATGGCAGAAGGACACACTGATGTAGCACACAAGTGTCAGGTCGATGATCCCACTATCCAGCTCCCAGGAATGGACCTACCTGGTTGCCAATGTATTCTACTCAACCAGTTTCAAACTGGTTTGGAACTGAGGCAGGACCTTGCAGATTCCACAAGTGGGGCTATACCTGAATCACATCTCTGTGACTGTAGTGTTGCACACACAATGCACCACATGTGAATGATTGCACCTTATCTCTGACCCTCCATGGTATCATCACGTGCCTCACCAGGACCTCCCTTAACGATATTGCACTGAAACTGCATATTACAGCATTCAAATATATATCTAATGTATTATTTCCAGGCACTGCCTTCATAATTGTCAGAAAAAATGTTTGAACGTGGGTGGGTAGTAAGGCAGCCAATCAAACTTCATTTGGTTCCCTACATGGTCCTAGGGGTGCAGAAGGTCTTCAAATTATATTTTTTAAATGTCTAACAAAAAAATTAGAGGTGTACTATAGTTTTTTCTTTTAGTAAATTGTGTTGGTGAAGCAGGTAAAAAATTGACAGCATACCCACCCACACTCATCATTTTAAAATGGCTAATAAAAATGCAACAAAAAATTAATTGAAGAAAATTAAATATACCTGTCAGTGCAGCTGAGAATGAAAGACTATTTAGTGAGCTGAAGCTAACAATCAAAATCTACCAACAGCTTTGCACCTGTACTCATTCCTCTTAGATGTTAGTGAAGTTATGTAACAGTACAACCACAGAGTCAGGTATCTCAGAGTTAGAAACAAAACCAGTTAACCAACAGTAAAGCTAAACAATAAAAGACCTGGGGAGTAGCTGACCATTAGATAATTTTTCTGAACTAGAGTGTTCAGCTACAGAAATGCAGCTGCAGTGTTCCCTCTCTCTCACTCTCTCTCTCCCTCTCTCCCCTCACACTTCCACAAGTCCAATTCTTCACACAAAGGGGGGGGCAGAAAACAGCTGCAGCAGCCACAATTCTGAATTGTGGGCATGGGTAAATTAATTAATAATTTTTATTAAGTTGGAAGAATATACTTGATAAATTGAAAAAAGGAGTTCCATTTAAAAAAATAAAAAAGATAAAAAAATAGTTTACAAATGTCTTCTTCCACCAATTCATAGATTGTTGACCAGATAATACTGTATTTATAAAAATAAAATATTAAAAATAATTTTTAATGAATAAAAAATATTGAAAGTAACAATGTTAAGGGTGTATAACTACCCTCCACTCAAAATAAAATAATAAATTTTTAAAAAATGAATAAATGAAAAATATTGAAAATAACAATGTTAAGTATGTGTAAGCATACCCATTTATGGATGTCCCAAATTATACTAAAGTACACTGGAAAATACTAACTTAATGTTGAAAAAAAAATGCTGCTGAAGACTTTCAAACATGAGGTTATGGAATTACTTGTAAAACATAATTGTCACTCACGTGCTTCACTAACAGTACTGGTGTTTCTCTGTGGCTGTTCTGAGAAACTGCATGTAGAGCTGTTAGTACCACCATTACCCATTACCATGTTGCTCAACATTGTTGTTTCACTATTGTTGCCAGTCATGACATGATAGCAACTTGGTGTTGTATGTCTCAGTGACTGCCATGATCACATCACCTGTACTTATTAGGTTATTACTTGATTATGGTTAGTTGGTGATCAAACATGCACTGCATACCTTCTTCTGTTTTTATCATGTATAATATGATACCAGAAAAAAAAATTTGAAAAAAAACCCCCTAAAATTCATAAAATCCTTCAGCTTATATGCTTTCATTGGAGCAATCAGTTCCAAGATTATATGGACGCTCCTTGCAGTGATCCACAACATACTTGTGATACACATATTCGTTAATAAATTACATTGTCTAGAATTGCTTTGATTTTGTTCTTCTTGCAAATGATTTGGCAATTTCTCTGTCAGGGAAGATTTCTTTGAAGAGGACCAAGCTGGTCTGCTGTAGCAAGAGGTAGTATATGCTGCAGAATAAAGTTTGTCACCACAAACAAATCTTGTTGAAAGACCTTTATTGTGTTGCTTCATTTACTTTGTGGAAGTTCCTTCAACAGCGTTTTTTGGTTTTGTTTTGTTTTTTTACATCTCCCAACCCTTGGTGGTGACAAAAAATATTCCATCCAAAAGGTATGCAGTGAAATTTGTAAACATTACCTGATACTGGGCAAATTGGAAGATTCCTTCCACTCAAGCTTAAATTTAACTTTACCTGCAGCTGCTCCAGATCAGCAAGGTGCTAAAGTTGATGGGTTATCACTTTCAGGTTGGGATTCTTCCACATCCATGAGATTGACAGCATCAGGGGACAGACGTTTAGTTGCCATTTCAATTTTTGAATCTACCAAAACATTTTCTGAAATCAATCAAAAGGTCACCAGTGACTACAGTTCACCTTCACTCAAATGTAAAAGTGACATCATGGCAATAAATCAGAATACCAAGAAATGAAGGGAGCATAACCTTGCAAGACCTGCACTTTGGCTTGAGATTTTGGCATGGTGTTGTGTGAAAGTGAGAAATGGGGTAAAATCATGAGTCTCATTCCATAAGTCCAAAGTCATAAAACTTGGCAAGTATGTATTTCAAACAGCTAGATGATATTCTTAGAATTGTTATAATACACAGATGACAACTTCATGAGTAGTTTCACTAGCTATCACTTTCTAATAAAGGCTTCCCCCACCCCATGGGTAGCAGAGGTCTACTGCCAACCCAACAACAGAGACAAATTGCTTTGATCTAATAATACTTTGTTGGGAGCAAATATTTTAAATTCTAACATACCTCCTCCACACTCCTGGCAAGGGCAACTGAAATTCCTGCTCCAAAAGCTAAAACGCTATGCGTGTTCCAGTCTGCATTGTGAGGGGTTTGGTTGCAGCCAGCAGAAATATACTGCAAACCCAAGGACATTCTTCTACGGTAGATATGTCCAATTGAGTTTACCCTTACTATGAAAAAACCCTTTACCTTCTGAAAAGTCTGGTCTGCAAACTCAACTTCAAGCTGTCTACTAACATTGTCCCTTACCATACGCAAAACATTTTGTGCTAGAGGATTAAAAGTATCCTATGAAGTTAGAACTAAAAAAATAAGTGCTGTTGCTCAGTCTGCCGGACTCCTCAGTTCCTTATTCTACAAATTAGCTAGTTCCCATATAAATCCTTAATTTTTTATGTGTACAAATTTTTGTCTGTTTAGCCACTCCAATTTCAATTATATTTCAATTATAATTATTTAAGAATGACACATAACTGTATTGTAATTGAAAACACATTCCTAACTTGTTATTATAATTGATCAAGTGGTACACTTACCCTATAAACCACACTATGTAAAAACACTAAGTCACTCCAGAAAAATTGTGAAGCACATGATACTACAATAGTGAGAATTGCAGTTGTAGGAGTCTCATCCTTGGACAGTTTATTTGGAGGGGGAAGGGAGTTTCTTTTTCTTTTTTAAAATTATTTATATTTTTCAATTATTAATCTTATTGTATGTATGTATGTATGTATGTATGTATGTATGTATGTATGTATGTATGTATGTATGTATGTATGTATGTATGTATGTATGTATGTATGTATGTATGTATGTATGTATGTGTGTGTATGTATGTATGTATGTATGTATGTATGTATGTATGTATGTATGTATGTATGCATGCATGCATGCATGCATGTATGTATGTATGTATGTATGTATGTATGCATGCATGCATGCATGCATGTATGTATGCATATATGTGCATGTATGTATGTATACACATGCATGCCAGCCTACCTGCCTGCCTACCTTCATACATACATATACATACATATACTAGCAGAATTGACCCAGCATTGCCGGATCAATTTCTACATGAAACAGAATAGAAGCCACTCAAAATTTGACCTGGTTGGTCATTTTATTAGCTTTTGGCAGCCAAATCAACTTCCTGTGGGTTTGGCTGATATCAAACCGAAGCCACTGTCACACACACATGCAGTTATTAATGCTCACCCAATCACTTTAATTCCATATGCCAAATTTCAGTCTTATTGGTCCATAAATGAGTTTTTGGTAGGCATAATGATGTCCTATGGGTGTAACAATGACCAGACTGCACCCATTGACACACACACATAATTAATAATGCTCACCCAGTTGCTTGGAAACCTTATTCCAAATTTCAGTCTGGTTGGTCATTGGATTCGCTTTTAATAGCCAAAACCACTTCCAGTACATATGACAATGGCCAAGCCACACCCATATGTGGTTAATAATTCTTCCCCCGGCACTTGTAGACCACATGCCAACTTTTTGCCTGATTGGTCTCTAATTTGGTTTTTTTTTTCTCGTTACCATGGCAGCCATTTTTGGATTTTTTAGCCCATGTTTTAAGTTGGGTCAAAACGTATCATCGTGCCAAGTTTCAGAGAAATCCACTCACAGGTTCAGCCAGAATGATGGTTTCTAACATTTTCAGCCTCACAAACCTACATATTTTTTCCTAAACCTTCGAATTTGTATATTTAAATTTTTATATTATGCTGAATAAATTATAGTATGAATATAATTGCACAAATGTTTCTATATATCTTTAGATGAAAAGAATTATTAAAATTGATCAATTAATTTTCTTTTGTACCTCTGCACTCCATCAATTTTTCAGGATTTCAATGGTGTAGGTATTGGCAGCCACAGAGTAAAGTCATATCATAAGAGAACCCTTAATATTGTGCTAGGCAACATAGTAAACTTCGTCTTTGAAATATTTGTTGCAACTCATTCAAAGGAAGTGGACTTTAATTATTTTTGTTACAAATTTGATTGCAATTACTTTGGACAGATGTAGCCAGCCAGTTAGTGTGTCAGTTGGTTGGTCAATTGGTGGGTCGGTCAGTCTTACCATTAAAATAATAGAGTCCTGTAGCTGGAGCCATTAGCTAGACAGAAGCTTGGAAATCTTACATTCATATTTGGATCTAGGTTCATCATATTTTATCCTTCCTATAATTCTAAAATATTGACAGGTCCTGTTGGTGCCAGCCAATAAAGGTGTTTGAAAATACTGTAGCATTTACAAATTTTTAGTTTGTACCAATGAAATACATGGCTCAACTCAAATTCATAATAATTCTAATCTGAATGACATAATTGTATTTGAACATGTCAATTGATAAAAAAAAAAGTATAAAAAAAGAAGATAATTGATAATGATATCATTAATAATTATTTCAGAAGAAACATGAGAATCACTAAATATAAATCACAGCTAAAATAACATTTCACAGTTTAAAATTTTTTAAAGTTTCTTCACTAATTTCTCCAGCCGTACCTAATTTCGTAGTTTAAAAAACATGAAAAACATACAAATTATGCATAAAATATGTACAATAGAAACTCCATTTATGCTTCACTCTTAATTAGAATGCATTTGTGTTCAGTGATTGTTGCTAGATTTCACATTCAGAACACTAATTCAACATAATGAGGATAATTGCTTCTTCTGGATTTTGCTTCCATTTTCCTCCATCATTTACTTCCACCAACATGGAAGTGATGCTTGAAAAGGTAAAAAAAAAAAAAAAAAAAAGAGATCAATAACAATTATTTCAACTTTAGGCCAGCGAGGGTTGTCTTTTTTCTCTCCACCAACTATCTCTGTCAAAAAAAATCATTAACTATTTTTGCCTGTTGGATCCAGAAATTCTCTGTTAATGTTTCAGATCAACTGTTCCACATGTATTGTTGATCATTATGGAAATTTAACTCTGTTTGGATGCAGTTTTTAAACTTTGCAAGCTGAGTTTTCTTGTGCATATCTGTTAATATCATTTTCTTAAATTAGTTCATTTCAAAGGAATTTGAAATTATATTTATTCATTCTTAATAATGCATAAGAGATTGAAGATATATCAATGAGATCAAATTGTATTTGTGTGTGTGTGTGTATATATATATATACACACAAAGAAGAAGAAAAAAAGAATATATATAAGAATATATATTCAGTACTTCTTTATGTAATATCAGAAATGTGTTATCACTGTACAAGCCAGCTAGCTCTGACACTGGCCGATACAATTATAGAAAATGTAACAACTATAGAATTCTTCCCAGCTGCATACAGTCTAGTTGTGAAATAATAAAAAAAATAATAAAAAAATTAATTAAAAATATTTTTGAACTAATATTTTGGTTTATGATACAACTGATAAATAATTTTGCTCGTGGTGGCCTGGTTTTTAGAATTTATATCACTTTCTCACTCTCACTTGTGCTACACAAACTGCCCAGTAAAGACACTCTCTCCTTTAGCATACTCTATGAGAATTAATATTGGGATTATTCCAATGTCCGAAATATTGTGTGCAATAACCAATCCAGAAGTATTCATCCCCCCCCCCCCCCCCCTCTCCCCCCACCTTCAACCAAGATGAGAGAGAAGTTTCATATCTCTATTACAAGTTTTACGTTCACAAATCTGTTTTTATGTCAAATGATATAGCTATGTAATAATTTTATGATACAGTAGCAGCATGTACCCGGCGCTGCCCGGCCAATGTCAACATGAAACATTATAAAAGCCTCTCAAATTTCGGCCTAGTTGGCCCTTTAATTAGCTTTTGGCAGCCAAAGCAACTTTCTGTGTGTGTGTGTGTGTGTGTGTGTGTGTGTGTGTGTGTGTGTGTGTGTGTGTGTGTGTGTGTGTGTGTGTGTGTGTGTGTGTGTGTGTGTGTGTGTGTGTGTGTGTGTGTGTGTGGCTAATAAAAATCCATTCCATATGCCAAATTTCAGCCTGATTGGTCCATAAATAAATTTTTGGTAAGCATAATGACATCCTATGGGTGTGGCAATGACCAGACCACACTAATTAACACACACACACACGTGATTCATAAGGCTCACCCAGTTACTTGGAAACCTCATTCTAAATTTCAGTCTGGTTGGTTGTTGGATTAGCTTTTAATAGCCAAAACAACTTCCAGTGGGTGTGGTATGGACAAACCACACCCATATGTAATACTTTCCCTGGTAGTTGGAGACCACACGCCAAATTTTTACTTAATTGGTCTCTGATTAACCTTTATCAGTCTAAATAACTTCATATGGGTGTGGCTATGGCAAAACCACACCCATTACCAAATCCACACGTATTTCATATTACTCACTTTGGTTCTTGGAGAGCACATGCCAAATTTCAGCCTTTTGGTCCTAATAATTGGCTGTGATTCCTAGACACACGTACATACAAACATACATACATGATAAACCGATATGTATATTAAAGTGTGTTCATGAATCTAACTCCTTTGCTCCAAGCGTCGTTTGGGAGTTCTTTTTTTTTTTGGCACTTTTTCACTTTACACACCAATGGGAAGAGATGTAGCAAGGACGGATCCCGTCCATGTTACTCCCAAAGTCAACTTGTGTATGCATACCATGTATTAAGTCTGTCGCTCTAAGGGTTTGTATGGCCAAAGTACCATTTTCGGCTTTTTTTAGGCCTGACATGAACACAGAAATTGGTGTGGTCATATACATGTACTCAAAACATTCACCGATAATATTGATTCCAAATATATATGGGTTCATGGGTCTAACTCCCTCGGTTTAAGTGTTTTTGCTGAAATACCATTTTTGGCATTTTTAGCCTTACACAGGGAAAGGAAGAGGTGTGGCCAGGTGGGACCCAACCCATGTTACTCTATGAGTGAAGTCATATGCATACCAAGTTTCAGATCTGTAGCTCCAAGGATTTTTCTGGCCTAAATACTATTTTTGGCTTTTTCTTATTGCCATGGTAACCATCTTCCAGTTTGTTTAGCCCATGTTTTACGTTGGGTCAAAACCTATCATCATGCCAAGTTTCAGAGAATCTACCCACAGGTGTGGCCAGAATGATGGTACAAACATACAGACTGACATACGTCACAAACAGACTTACAGACATTTCCTTTTATAATATATATATATATATATATATATATATATATAGGAGATTGAGGAAAAGGCTTCATTACTTTCACACTCTACAATGAACTACAGTACTAATTACAATACACAAGCATGCACCACACCACACCACACATCTCCATCTATTAGCTGGTCACAGTGTATATCAAACCTGTTCTAACTTCTCTCTAAAAACCATCATGAACAACATACCTTTTATTGGCACTGCTAGCATACAATTCACAGCAGCTTGGAGGTTGGTAGCCTGGGTGACAGCCCTTGCATCCATCCTGTGCTGTGATATGTGTGCATCTACCCGAGCAGAGGACTGCTCAAGCATTTGTGATGGAAATTACAAACGAAGTATTAAAAAAATATATATACAAAATATTGCATTTTCTTGAATTTTTATATGGATACAAAGATTGAACTGTACATTTACTGCTTACAGTTGTTCTTGATTTTAATATTTTGCAAGTTCAAATATTTTCCATTGCCAAATACTGTAGTAATAATTTCTGTACGTAAACAAATACTTTTCTTTTTCTTACCCTTATATATATGTTATGCTAATACTTTTGGCACATTTATAATTTTTCAAATAAATATACTCTGGTATATATTTGCTTATTTATAATTATCTCACTAACTATGTTTGAGACTTACGTGAGCAGGATTTATTTGGAGCCTTGAAGTGAGTATCAAAGTCACACTCACAGCAGGTGGGAGACTTATAGCCTGGCTGGCACTGGCAGCCATTCACGCCACAAGAGTTTTGAAATGCATGTTCTCTGCATACTAAACAATGTAGCACACAATTCAAAATAATGAGAGAACATGCACTCATAACTATTGACACCAGATGCAGGAAATACAGGCACTGTTTGTTTACTAGAACTCTCCTGAGGATGTTGCTACACAAAATTAATAATATTGCTTTACTAAGAAAAGTGTGTGTGTGTGTGTGTGTGTGTGTGTGTGTGTGTGTGTGTGTGTGTGTGTGTGTGTGTGTGTGTGTGTGTGTGTGTGTGTGTGTGTGTGTGTGTGTTTACTTCTAATATCATGCACTAGCAGACATACCTGGTATTGGCCAGGATATATTGACATGCCCACAGAAAGATGTATGGCCAAGTGTGACCCAACCCATGTTCAAGGGTTTAGATTAATTATCATTTTTAGCATTTTTATGCTTAACAGGCAATACAATTTGGCATGCAACACAATTTGGTATCCCTTCCTAAAAATGGATCAATAGAATGGTTCCACAGGAACTATGAGGAGTGGTTCATACAACTTCCTTGTTCCTATTCCACTGTACATGCATAGCAGAGTGGGTGTAGCACAGGGAGGGATCTATTGCCAAATAATATTTGGCAAACAGCAGCAACACTTTGAATTAAATTTTTTGGGACCAGCTACTTTCTACTCCAAATTATCTGAATTAGTATAACACTAACTTTTATCCATAAATATTATTTATTTATCAAAAGACGTCATAATTTTTTCCCTCCATAAACTTTTGAAAGAGTACTATCATAATAATAATAATAATAATAATAATAATAATAATAATAATAATAATAATAATAATAATAATAATACAAATTTCATCAGAATTACTGGCATTCAAAATTGAATTTGCTCAATCCAGTTTACAATAATTATTTACAATAACAATTTATTAAATTGAATTACCTTTTGTAGCTCTGTCACATTGATGGAAGAAAAATATAGAAAAAGCAGAGCTTCCTCCACAGGCAGGAATGTTGGTGTGATTAGGAAAGCACACACAAATACCTGCAGTGAGTAATTACTTAGTAGTGTAAAATGTAATAATCAGGAAAAAATGAGTTTTTTGTTTAACATCCTTACCTCGTACCACAGAATGTAATTGACCAGTTCTATAGAATTTAACTGCCACTTCTTTATCCCCCATTGTAGCCATCTCATCTCCAGCAATGCTAACTGCACTGTCAAAATAGTCTCCACAACACTTCATGTAATCACTGTTGAAGCAGATGCCTATGGGACTGGAGTCTTGTAGAGAAATTAAAAAATATATATAAAAATAAAAATTTAACGCTATTAATAGTTAATGCAATATATATTATGCATTTACATATTTACATTTGTTCGTATGTACATACATATATTTATACATATTAAACACGAATTCTATAAAATAATTGAGAGCTCAAGTTATGATTTCACAGCTAAAGCAACACCAGCACCATGGTTAAATTCGACAAACATTGCAATTTTACAGAGGGCACAACTCAGTGATTATTATATCCTGCATATATAACTATGTGCAATAACATGGAAATACTTGATTACACTGCATTGTGGAGAATTAGGAGATTGCATTGCAAACATCCAGCTATGAACCATATCAGTGCTACAACTCAAATGATACTTTATTTAATTAAGCCCCACAAAATATCTCTTCTGATTCTGCTTTTTAAAAATGTGTTAATGAAATTCTTGTTTTGTAGATGCAGTAGCTATATAAAAGGTTACTATCTGTTAGTAGCTGTTGTAAATTTTTGAAGTAAGCTTTTTAGACAAAATTAAAAAAAAAAAAAAAAAAAAAAAAAAAAAAAAAAATCATTACATTAGATAGCTAAATAGTAACAACAATGGCTGAACTAACTCAAACTCACCATCTTGGCAAACATGGACTGGTGAGGTTAATGGCTGATCGCCACCTGCCAACAGCTTTGGAAACACTGTCTCACATTCATGCTCCATCATTTCCCCAGCACCATGCTGATGCCAAGGCAGCGCTGAGACTGCCATTACAAACGATAGCAATACGCAGAGCTCCGCTGTTTTCATAATTTCAGCTGTACATGTACTTCTCAAAATGGGGATGATTAGTGAGTAACTACTCTTTTATATCAGTTACCTGATAGGATATAAATTTTCAGCGTAATAAGATAAGTTGTCCAATAGCACTGTGGTTTGGCAATAATTCCGTGTAAGTCATTCATAGGTAAATACTCCTGTACTGTACATATGTTAAATGGAGTTAATTGCCTTAAAACTGCACTGATTGCATGACATAATGGGTGACTAATAGATAACTACACTTGAAGATATGTTAAGTGGACTTTGATTGCCTCAAAACTGCACTGATTGTATGACATAATGGGTGACTAACGTTTAGTGAAGATATTTGTTGAGCTAGGAGTGGCTTAGAATAGGTTAGAATAATATTTCATCACAATTCTTATTAGGCCATTCCAATTTGAATACTTATTGCACAGGATTTTCCAACTGTGAAACTGAGTCAGGTAAGTCAATTTGAAGCACCTATTTTATTGTAATTGTCTGGAACATAAAGAAATTTTAATAACCTGTCATTAAATATATAAAATTTAAAAAAAAAAGAAAAAAAAAGAAAAAAAAAGAAAAAAAAAGAAAAAAAAAGAAAAAAAAAGAAAAAAAAAAGATAATAATTCATGACAACTATGATGCTCTTAGTCATGTTGTTGGAATGAGAAGCAAAGGGGTTGTTTTTTCCCACTTGTGTACATCATAAGAATATATATAGAGGTGGAATGATTGAATGATTTTATACTAAGTGTTGTAGCCCATATCTAGAGTGAAATTCTTAACAGTAAGCAGCTAATGTTTCTTGAACTCACACCAGTAGAACACTTTTGGTAACTTGACAAACTTATCACTACATTACTAAACTTCAATGAAATTGGAACTGTAATAGAGCACACACATGCACGCACACAAGCACGCATCTGGGTACACACGCAAGCATGCACCCGGGTACACACATAGGCACGCGAGCATGCATACACATGTGACTCCAGCATGTAAGTGAGCATATATACACACACAAATGCAATTTTTAAAGGAAAAGTTGTATTACGTTGGAAATCACAGGTCCACTAAGATGAAGGTCCTCACAGAGGTTGCACTGGAGTGAATAATACATTGAGCAAGATATCCCAATACTACTGGAGTGGAATGTAAGAAAATGTTACAGATGATGTTAGTTCAAACTACAGTGGGTTGTATTATCAATTATATGAAGTATAATGGAGTATTTTTTTATCACTATTATATTGTATTACAGGTTAGCTCCTGTGATAAATGTCAGAGGTATGAAAAACTGGGAACACAGGCACTCGACCTAAAGACGATCTGATCAAGGTGAAGGAGCCTCTGGAGCGAGCTGGTTAACATGGATCTTATGGGGAAAATCAATTGGGATATCACTAATTTTGTATATTAAAATATGTGCTATAACATTTTGCTACCTTCTCTCCTTCAGGTAAAATGCCTACTACTGATGATTGATACAAGTATGTGATGACTATGACTGATTATTTCACCAAATTTGTTGATTGTTTCCCCTTGAAAGACAAACAAGCCAGTGGAGTTGGCAAGCAGTATAAAGAATTTTATTTGCAGGTACTTACATGTAACAGTATCAACTTCTTCCTCGGTGCATGAGTTTGATGTTGGTAACTTCCAGTCTAGATTTTCAGGCCAGAATTTCCAGAGCCTTCAGACCATGCGCTCTGTGTGGGGGTCAAGGGATTCGACAATCATGGATGATATGGTATGACAGTGGTTCTCCTGGAGGAGTATGATGAGGGCTTGATGCATGGTGGCCAGTTGATCTTGCTGGTGGTGATGCCCTCGGTGTTCAGCTCAGAGCGGTGGGTCAAGAAGGGCGTTTTCCTATGCACCCTGCACTGAACACTTCTAGTCTGGGTAGCAGCTCAGTTTGGACAAGCTTCACTTCACGTATTTCTATATGTTACTGACAGAGAGGACCATGTGAAGGTGTTTGTCTGGTATCCTCTGTAATAGTATGATATCTTGGAAGTCTTATTTTGTAATAGGATCATCCCCCCCCCCCCCCCCCCCCCCCCATTATTTTAGATTAACTGTTCACTGTTTTTAGGTGGGTGCTCCACAAAAACTTCTCTGATCAGGGACATAAGTTTGTTTCACAGGTAAGAATTTTAATGCTACTTAATTATGTATGAATATTAGGATTCTAATATTGGACTTGTACTAACACAGTTTCCATATAATCAGGCACATATTAAATGAAATAGTAATCAGGTGAGCACGTACAGTAAAAAGAAAGAAAGAAGAAGCTCTCTTCCTACTTTCTACCAGTGTGAGCAATAAGAAGTGCTTAGTCACAGAACACACACTCTACCTAGGTATTTCAAAAGGTTCTCAAAATCTGTTGAAATACTATTTTATAAATTAGACGGCAATATTCATAATAATTAAAAGAAAAAAAAAATTTCAATTACTCATTCTCAATAGCCTCAGTAGTGTTGCTAGCATTTCTGCTGCTTTGTACCCCCCCCCCTCCCCTTCCAACTATAACATTAAAATTATTCCACTGCATTGAAGTAGCTTTGGCTGACTTCCGATGTCAAAATTTATATTACGGTTGTTGTTTTTTTGCTTTGGAGCAGTACACTATTAGTGATTCATATTAGTTTAAAATGTTCTCCCTTTTTTGTTCAGATAAACAGTGATATCTGTTAGTAGTTTGACATCAAACAATCTATAACATCAAGCTAATACCCCCAAACCAATGGCCTTGATGAGAGAACAAACCAGACGTTGAAAGTTCCTCTTGGTAAACTTGTAAATAAATACCAAACTGATTAGGATGTCTACCTTGAGGATGTTGCATTCTCCATCAGGATGCGGAGGCAGGCCTCCCCAAATACACACAATTTTTTTTGATGTTTGGACGGAAACCAAGGATTCCCATGGAGGGAATAGGCACATGGGATTGTAGTAGAGTAGTAGTAGTTGTAGTAATAGCATGATTATTAGTCATTATTTTTAGGTTAAACTTTTTCTTTGTCATAGATGGAGTCAGCAACAGATAAAAGTCTTCTTCCTGATGTAAGTGAAGCAAGTATTGAAACGACTGTGGAACTAGAGACGACATGATGACCACTCACTGCTGCAAAACAGGTAAACGACCAATATACATAGTTGATAATGTTGTAGACATAATTTTAATCACACATAAACCATGTTTGCCACAATGTTTGGAAAACACAGGAGAAAAAAAAAAAAAAAAAAGAGAAAGACTTTGCCAGAAGGAGGTCTAAGGGTGTCAAGTACTTTCAATTTACAGTGGATGACCGTGTTCTCCAGAGAGTGATGAAGAATGTTGGCCATAAAAGAGGGAAAATGGAACCTCTATGGACTGGTCCTTATAGGTAAGGTTTTATAATATGAATAAATTAATATAATAATATTTACTGATTGGTGACTTTAATTTGTGCAGAGTGACTGACATAGACACTCACAAGCACGTGGCCCTGCAGTGCTGCAAGACAGGGGCACCCTAATGGGCAGCCTTCCATATGACCAACTAATACCTCCAAAATTAATGACTGGTTCAACATGCCAACATTTTCAACATCATTCCCTATGCTGTCATTTTTTCCAGCCACAGCACCACCTACCCTATCACCCACTGTGCCACCCACCATGCCACCCACCATGCCACCCACCATGCCACCCACCATGCCACCCACCATGCCACCCACCATGCCACCCACCATGCCACCCACCATGCCACCCACCATGCCACCCACCATGCCACCCACCATGCCACCCACCATGCCACCCACATCTGCACCAACCATGGGAACAAAGAGGAAAGCTAATAAATCAGATGTCATTCTTGTTCCAGAGACACCAAGAAAAACAAAAAGGATGGAGGTCCCAGTCACCAAGCGAGCCACATGCAACCATGACATAGCACAACTGCAACTCTCCATGAGCACAGACAACAGCTGGTTAGATGATAAACGCATTGGCCATGCCCAGGCGCTTCTGTCCCGTTAATACCCTCAAATTGGTAGCTTCCAATCAGCCTGTGTATTTGAGGCAGATGGATGACAGCAAGTGGGGAAACCAGAGGGACACTTAGTTCAAATCCTTAATTACTCAGGGAACCATTGGGCCACAGTCAGCAATATTAACTGTCCAAAAGGTACTGTGGTAATTTACAATTCCATGAACAATTCTACCCCAAATGCTGGAAAAAAGAAACTACTAAAATAGTTAGCTTGTCTGGTAGTTCCAACAAAAACTTTGAAGATTGAATGGGTGGATATACAAAAGCAGATCGGTACCTCTGATTGTGGCCTGTTTGTCACAGCAGTTGCTACATCCCTGTGCGCAGGTCTCTTGTCTCAGTATTGTAACTTCAAACAGGAAGATATGCGAAAACATGTCCTGAAATTCTTTGAAGGACAGATCAATCCTCTTCCCATACAAGGGAATCGACAAAATAGTGGTGTGAGCTACACTGAGAATGTTTCTGTTTATTGTCATTGCAAACAACTGTATGAACTAAAAGGTTCACAGTAGAATGTGAGGGATGTTCAAACTGGTTTCACCGCTGGTGTGAGAAATCCCGAAAAAAATAACAAAAAAAAAAATCAAATGTATTTGTAAAAACTGTAAAATTGAATCATTTGTTAATTTTTAAATAAACTGGAAAAAGCTATTTATTCCCACCCCACCCAATCCCACATGACAATAAAAAATGTCTTTTTGTCTATATGCTTGTACAATTTGCCTTATCAAATTTTTGGACAGATTTCTCTATATGTAATTTATGGTTTCATGATCATAGGATAAAAGATCAAGGAATTGTTACAAATTTCCGGTGCAAAGGGTACAGTTATATGTTGTGAAAGGGAGTGTGAGTCGCAATGATAACATTATGAACAAAAAAAAAAAAAAAATTTTTTTTTAATGCCAACTATGTGCAGCACTGGAAAAGAAAATTAAGATGCAATAATATAAACTGATGCTAGAGATATATTGACACAATTTAAAATCTGTGGTCTAAGTTTGCTGTGCTTGCTTCTTTTTTTTTGTGTAGTGGTCATAAATCTAAGGACACCAAGTCTGCCTGGGAGGAAAGGTTTGAAGTACACCCAGTGAACTCTTTGAACCTGTGTGCAAGTCTCTCACCTCAGCAATATCACTGTGAACATAATATGTGGAAGCAAGTCCCAAAATTCTTTCATAAGGACATAGGAATCCTTTTTCCATGCAAGACAATCAGCAAAGTAGAGGTGTGGTCTACACTGAGGATAGACCAGTTTATAGTCATTGCAAGCAACCATATGAACTAAGGAGGTTCATGGGGAAATGTGAGGGGTGAGTTGACTGGCTCAACCCTTTGTGTCAGACATTTCTATCAAATTTATGTAGCAATACAAAATGTATGATGGAATGATTTGTTGAGTTGCTGTGACTAAATTAAATTTTAAAGTATATATATATATATATATATATATATATATATATATATATATATATATATATATATATATATATTAAAGAAAAATGGTTTAAACCTCCCATCCCACCCTGACAAACTATCCATGTACAGGGTTGATCAATAATTTCTGACGGGGTATACCTTATTATTGAAATAGTACATATCTCCATATATATATAAAAATATTGAAGCTGCAACACCTTATGCACTGAAAATGAAAAGTTCTAAATTAAAATCTCAATATATATGGGATGTAGAATGATTTATGGTTTAATGATATGAACTCATAGGACAGAAGATTGAGGAATGATCACAATTCCCCACTTTTATGGACAAGGCAAAGTTACACAGCAGAGGAGTTGCATGCTTGTGAAAGATAGATTGGGCCTTCAAGGTAATGTTGTGTGAGAAAAAAAAAATTAAAAACCAACTTAGGAACAATACTGGAAAGGAAAAAAATTAAATTAACCCATATAATCTGAACTTAGGGGCATACAGATACAGACTGATAAAATATCTCATTTCACTATTTTTACCAACAGTTTTCCAGACCAGTACAAACTCAGACTGGGGGTAGCCTGAGACTGTGGCAGAAACGGCCTCATTTAACCCAGGGTTTACCACGCATGCGTAGATACTGAGTTGGCAATCTCAGACTGGGGGTAAGCAGAGAACGTAACACCCCGAGAAGTCTCACCTTGCCATGAGTTGAAGGGCTTCCTTGAACGCTTTTCAAGATTAGTTTTGGCAGGAAACTCAGCACTTCTTAATTAGCTACAGGTCAGCCAGCCCCGCTAGGGTGCCTGGTTGAAGCTGTTGAACCTGTGACTTCAAGGTTGGTTGTGGTAACGCTTGACTAATATAAGAATGAGATGGGGTGTTACTGTTGGTTATAGCTGTAGCTAACACTCCCCTGGACCATAGGTATCTATGGTTAGATTAAGCTTGTGTTGCTGCTAGCTATTTCAAAACTCTCAGTTAAGAATAGGTGACTGGATATGAAGGTGAGCTTGAAATGGTAGGCATTTCTATTGGGCATGTTTCCATCTTCCAAAAATTATATTTCTATGGCCTCCTACCAGTCCAAGGAGTGCTCTGGGAATATCCTCCCCCCAACTCTCTAAACCAATCACAATGTAAATATCTTATTAGCTGTACCAGCAATAGGGAATGCATTGTAATGGCCAGCCAACTGGATACAGTTTGTCTAGGCATGCACGCAATTTATGTTGATTCACTTTTGTCATGTTTTCATCTCTTTGCTATTTTTGTTGCCAACCTTCTGACAACTTTTTTTCTCTCTCGTGTTTCTTCCTATCCCTGTCAAGGTTGAACCAGTCCTGGCAGACTATTCCTGGCCTATGCACGGCCTGTGCACAGATAGATACAGCAGTAGGAACTTGGCACTAGCAAAGGTCCAAAGAACCACCAGTTCTGTCTTATCTGAACCTTACTAGTGGAATTCTCTACAATTGAAGGTATTCTGAGATGTTATGTTTTGTTAATTTACAAATTTTGTTAATTTACACAATTTTATGAATTTGTATAATTTCAGCGTTCTCTATTCCCTGTAAGAATCACAAGAGTTTCTGTAGATGTCTGACAGGAAATACGAACACTGGAGGGTTGCATCCACCAAACCATTTCATTGGTCCATGCAGAGAGAGCCACAGGCAGTGTGAGCACTACACTATCCCCATATCACAGGAGTTCTACTTATCTGTCAAATCTGTCATTAAATTGATAATGAAAATCAATAAAATTTTTATTCATTTATTTATTTATTTATTTTTTTTAAACAGACACTTTTTAAAGGAAGTGTTTGGAGGTAATAATATCTCACTTTTGTTCAGGGAACGGATCCATTGTACTGTGTGTATACTGGGACTCTCCCAGAAATGTGAAGAACCCTTCTCTGACCTTTCTTTGTAGTCCAGTTAAAATGGCTGTAGAGAATTTTAATGTTCAAGATTTTTTAAAACTCATGAGAATAACTACTAACTTTTGAAGATTCCCCGTCAGTTATTTTGGCCTGGATGAGTGTTTCATGCCACCCCTAAAGTGCCGGAACATCAACCTTGTGGCACTGGCAGCATGAGTCAAGTGGACTCAATTTCAGAATATTCAGTGGGAAGGAATCGTAGTTCTGTATGATACTTGCTACGTTTGCTTTAGGTGCCTACCTTGGTTGTCATAGACATGGAAGATAACATAGAGAATGTTTGGTTCGCGTGGTGTTTAAAAAAATTTTTGTTTTATCAAAAGAACTATTCTGGAAACTGGCTCCTTATTTAATAAAATTTAATAGCCAAGTGCTTCAGTATCTTCAGCTGCACATTCAAAAACCACCACAGACAACATTAGTGACATCCTTACCTGGTTTGTACAGATGCACAGGTTAACACTGCTATACTGTGATTGCTAGGCCCCACTATCAGATTTGGCTATACCATGAAGTGTATGGACTGCCTGGATCATGTGACCTACTTTGACTGGTCAACTCGGTATTGATTCCAAGCACCTCTACCTAATTTACCCAAAGGGCAATGTCACTCTAGGATCAGTAGAAACAGGCAGGGAAAGGTGCTTCCTCTTATAGTATTTAACTTACGTTTTCCAGCTATTGCACTGCTTGGAGAGAGGAGGTTGGTATGGGGTATTGGTGGGAAGCTTTACAGCCTGTTAAGGTATGCTCAACATCTTGGCCAATCCATTTCTTATCTCCAGCAGCTTCTGCATGGGTTCAAGTGCTTAAAAGGGAGTGCCGGAAAGTGGGAAGGCAAGGAACTCACTCAGTGGTAAAGCCGATCAGTGTCTACATCCAGTGCAAGTTAGTTAGATGTCTCCCTGGGAACCTCTGATAGGTGAAGTGCGCCTTGCCCTAGGACATACAGGACATGGGATATAGTGACGTGGTTTCAGAAACATTGTATCTCGTGACTACATCGTCACCACAAGGGGCCAGGGAAGATAATTCTTACAGGGATAACTACAAGAAATCTCTCCCCTGGGAATTATTAGGATAGCTGTGGATAATTTTAAGAAGGCATCTCCAAGGGATTGGAATCTTTTACAAAGAGGCTCAAATCTCTTGGAGATGCCCTCCTGAAATTTTCCACGACTATCTCCTCAGGTTGGATGTCAAGAATGGCAGAACTTCAACCATGCCAATTACTTCAACACTCACTGTCTCTCATCTAGTTCCAGTCCTAGCCTGGCAGAGTTCACTGTCTATATGCAGGTGACCAATTAGAGACAGGTAGGTGACCAATTGGAGACAGGTGACCAATTAGAGACAGGTGACCAATCAGAGACAGGTGACCAATCAGAGACAGGTGGCCAATTAGAGTAAGGTGCAACAAAAGAGTTCAGTGGAAGGTCATATGAAGTCCTGTTATTTACCATTACCTCGTTTAACAGCTCTGGTGATAGAAAATTTGCTTCTTATGGTTGATTGGTGCCCACTTGGTGTCTGGAAGGATAGCACTACACTCACCAAGATCACTTGAGAGGTAATAAACTAAGTAGTCATAGCAACTAGCCATATGGGAAATAAGGAGCGGCAATTTGATTGTAGTGCTATGTCTGTATGTAGAAGGAACTGGTTGCTCGTGCAAGACACCTCTAGAGGCTGCAACTAAATGTTTAGATCTGAGATGAAACACATGTAGGGTAAGATACTTGGGACTGGGTCTATGCTTTCTTCTGACAGAGCAGTGTCCTTGAGGTGGTGTTCTGCCAGAGTCACACCATATGTGCTGCTCGGAATGTCTTGGAGTGTTTCAAAAACATCTTGGGCTTGACGGCAAGCAAGAACAAGGTGAGCAAGTGTTGGGGGGGGGGGGGGGATGAGTGTGTGGCTCTCCACAACCGTAATTCCATGCACGCATGGAGGAAGTAGAGAGGGGCTTGCTATGGAAACGTCAGACTTTGGATTGCACTTCAAAATGTCCTACTTCTCTTAGAAATTTCACCTGGAACATCACAGCTTCTAAGCACTCCAAACTAGGCCTCCATCATGCAAAATTATTGCCACATGATTTGTGGGCATAGAAGTGCTCCAGAGAACAAAAATAAACATTTCACATCACAGAGTTGGACATGGTTGACAGATGGAACACTGACAGTTGATCATGCATTTTCCTTACGTCAACCAGTGGACAAAGAAAGATGGCCAAGTCAGATGTAAATTTACTGCAGTCTACGACCACATCCCCCCCCCCCCCCCCCCCCCCCCCAAAGATCTGGATCTGTAACTAATTCCTAAATCAAATATTTTATTATTTGTACAATTGAAATTCCATTGTTATGTCACTCAATGAATAGCTGTCTTGGTAGCCACCACTAGTTTATATAATTTAATTTTTGTTTATTATTATTTTTTTAATATATTTTTATTTTAAAAAAAATTTTTTTTTTATATATATATTTTTTAATTTTCATTGCTTGTTTGGAGTTACTGGGGTTTTTGTGTGGTGATTTGGGTGGTATCAATGATCTTTTACCAGATTATCCTCTGAATTTTTGGAAAATGCCTGTTGCAGCCACACTACACAGCCAATCATAACAAAAAAAAAATATTAGCCATACATGGGCCATAGGGAACATTCATATTAAGTTTCATCAAAATCTGTCCAGGCATCAACGTGTTTACAGACAGACTGAGAGACTAACAAACTACTTTAGTGTTAGGATAAAGGTGAAAAATGATCCTTTTTGTTATTGTTGTTTGTTATCATTCCCATCCCCTTACTACCACTCATCACTATTACTGTACAATAAAATTAAGTTCCTGTACAACCAAAAAAAAATCCCAAACAAAAAACCAAAATAATGGCTATCAAAGATTTCACAGGAAGAACAGTGTTAGAAGAAAGCAAAAATAGTGTGCAAAAATAGTGTGCAAAAATAGTGTGCAAAAAAAAAGAAGAGAAGAGCTTACTGCTAAAGGAGCCACAAACATGGTACTAATATGAAAAATTCCAGCAAATATTTCAAACCAATCTTGGTGATGTGTGTTAACAGCTGGACCTCCCATCAACATTGTCTGGCTCATTCAAACTACAATTTTTTAAGCTGATGCTTTCGAACCATAGTAAAGGAGATATATTTGTCAAGATGCATGAAGACAGATTGACTTTTTAATTAAAAAAAAAACCAAAAAAAAAAAAACAAACAAAAAAAACAAACAAAAAAACAAAGCCGACTACAAAAATGAACCTACACACCCAAGAAGAACATTACAAACATTAAATCCTTTGAAAGCATGTCTTAGAGCAAACAAAATGTGGCTGGGGAAAAAAAACAAACACCAGTTGCCTAAACTCACAGCAACTTAAATGATTGCAGCTTATCACCACTACCACATGCCTTCCAGCAATACATGTCCACCTGCATAACATGCCATCCTATAAAACCTGACCACATGCTGGACATGCTTTCAGTAGGACATGTCCTAATTTAAAACGTGCATTTCTAAAATACATGTCCACTCATACTACACATCCACTCATACTACACGTATTCCAGCTGGACATGTCCACCTGCAAGACATGCCCTCATGTAATACATGATTTTCCCTAATACATACCCTCCAGTAAAACCTATCCTCATATAGGTTTCCTCCCGTTAGACGAATCATCCAGTAAAATATGCCCTCCTGTAAAACATGTATTCCAGCGAAACATGAACTGTAAGACATGCCCTCCTATAACACATACCCTCCCATAACACATACCCTCCCATAATACATACCCTCCCATAATACATACCCTCAAGTGAAACAAGTCATCCAGTAAGAAATGTCTTCCAGTAAAACAGAACATATTGCAAGATATGCCATCATAAAGACATGAACTCCACCAACACATGACTTCGCACAAGACATTTTCTCCTACAAAGCATAATCTCCCTTAAGACATGTTCTCATAAGACATGTCCTGAAAGACATGTACTCCCATAAGACATGTCCATCCTTAAGACAAGTGCTAGTAAGAATAATAGCTGAATAAAACACAATTTTCTTCTACATTTGATTTTCATTTTACTGTTGTAAGCCCAAGTATGACAAACCTACCAATCCTGTCCTTAATTCTGTAGAAAAAGCCAACATTAACCAGCTGACTTGTTAGTCTGGCTGGAGACTAAGACGCACAAGACAGGATTGAACATCCAAAGCTTCAGATACAAGAAAAATCCTACCAGGTAGAAAAATGTCTCAGAAGGACTGTAGCACCCTGTTAACTTTTGGAATGCTACATGCTAATGTTTGTAGCAAATCAAATCTGAGAAGGCATGTAGGCAGCAGTGTGCAAAACAACAGATCAACAGGTACTGGTCATCTTAAGTTTGGATAAAAAGTGGTGAGGTTGAAACCTGACCAACCTGACTGGTGGCTACTGGTCTTTGCCCGAGCACAATCTATGACAAACCTAGGACCAACTGACCCTTTACCAACCAACCACTCACTTGAATCACTTCAACACTCTGTTGGTAGGTAAAGGGTCAGACTAGTGAGACAGCGGCAGGATTTCAGCACAGTGGTTGGTAAAGGATCCTGCAAAACTCTGGTTACATCTCACTGCGCATGAGTGGAACACTGAAACCAACCAAACAATAGAGACGCAAACTTTACCAAATTTTCCTCGAGGAGTTTAAGCCACTCCTCTTCAGCAAGGAAGAAAAAATAATTCGAAAATGTCATGTGACGAGTACATTTGGTACAAAAGCTGAAGGGAGCCGAAGTAAAGGATTTGCACTCACTGTAGGTACTGGGTTCTTAGGTGGTGTGTGAGTAATGGCTGGGCGTCCTCGTACAACGGTGAAAGCGAAGGTTGTACTCCTGGGCGAAGGAGCGGTTGGGAAGACCTCTATAGTCTTCAGATACGTTGAAAATAAATTTAATGACAAACACGTTCAAACACTACAAGTGAGTCCAGTAGTATATCAGCGTCTATGGCCGTATAATTAAGTTTACATAGGCTGTGTTAAAAATGTAAAGTGTGCCAGTCTGTCTTGCTTCAAAGGTTGCCATTCAAGTGGAAAGTGGTGAGACCACCTAGTGTGATGTGTGGAGTGTATCACTCAATGTGCATTATATAGTGCAGTGGCTGAAGCTTTGTCTCTGTGGTGTTGATCTGTGACTTGTATTTATAGTTGAACTGCCTACACAGTATATGCTTGCCCACCAGATCACCATGTGTGAGGTGGCTGTCTGCCTGAGTAGGTTTTCTCAGGGCAGTAGCTTTGCTGTTACTCATGTGAACTAAAATTTTGAATTATTAAGCTACACACAATCCTATCCCCAGATACTTACTGTTGTGTGTGTGTGTGTGTGCGTGTGTGTGTGTGCGTGTGTGTGTGTGTGTGTGTGTGTTACTGCCTCTGTGTGTATATCTCTGTGTTTGTTCATGTGTGTGTCTTTCTCTGTCTTTGTTTGTCTCTGTGTGTTTGTGTTTCTGTGTTTATGTATATTTTTCAGTATATATGATGTTTCAATATGTATGAGTACATTTGTGTGCATGTGTGTGCTTGTATGCATGATGCTTGGTGATTGCAAAGCTAATGTCCTCACTCTCTTGTGTGTGCGTGAAGAACCTGAAGGTTGTTCTTGTTGGCTGAGAAAGGTCACATTTGGTTTGTGTGAAGTTTCTAGGGACAAAATCCTCTTAAATATGAAGTGTTTGTTGTTCACAAGTAGCTCGTAGTCTGACACATACTAATTTCATTTTAGCACTATGTTTTGTTCATCTTAACAGTTGGAGCAATGTTTGCTGATTATATGACAGGATAGGACTTGACCAAAAGCTGGTATTTATCACAGTTGGCATACTTGTCCTGTGAAACATGTCACAAAACATTCAAGTTATGTAGTTACTGATGTATAACAACCGTGTCCTTGCTCATTTTTAATTGGATTTTTTGAATAGTTGCATAGGGAATGATTGTAACACCACATCTAAACCATAATTCGTCTGGAATGAACAAATAGAGGGGGGGGGGGGGGGGGGAGAGAGTGTGTGTGTTTAAGTTATAAGTAAATAATTAATCTTAATTTTGTGTTATTGGTTGTGTTTGGAGAAGGTGAAAGCTATCATGGTGGGCCTGGAAGATGTTTTATGCTAAGTTGCTAAGAATTTGCAATCAAAACAAATGATTAGAACATCACAGTTGCCGTTTAAAAAAACAACAACCATATTTGTAAGTCTATTTGCTAGGCATTGTGATAGCAACTCTTATGCATACCAGGTCCTTACTAAGATATAGGATGTTGTCTCGCTAGCCAGACCCTTTACCCTCTAAACTGCAAGCAGGGAGGGAAAGGGTCTGGTCTAACTCTATACTTGATTTTGTTTGTGTGTATGCAGCAAACTTGAAGGAAAAGCGGGGGCGATGCTCTTAAGTATGAGGTCTTTTTTTCCCTTTTTTTTTAGTGTGTGTAAATATGTGAAATAGAATTAATTCTTCAAGAACACCCCTAGCTGCTATACATCCCAGCCCTGCATCTTCTTCCTTTTCGTAGGGTCAGTAGCTATAGGATCTCTACAAACAACAACGCTGCAAGCTAGCTGTTTCGTTTTATGTGGAATGATTTTTTCCCTTCTTGTACAATTGGTGAAAGGACACCCATGCAAATTATGGTTCTGCACATGTCATCCGTTAAAATGGCTGATTTAGTACAATAAAATCTAGTGCAATGCTGTATCAGATCCTTTCTCACGAAGTGCTTGAGGTTCAGAGGGTGAAGTGTCTGGCTAGCAAGACTATATAGGATGGTTGTTCACTTTTATCTTTGTTCTCTTGAAACAATATCAATACCCACCACGAATTCTTCAGAGTCTTGGGTGAAGTGCCAAGAAGAGTGACCTCCACTGTGATGCTCATCCATGTCATGTGACCCTTGAGTCATTTGCGACTACTTGGTCCAGCATAATGTGGTAAAGAGTGGGTATCGGTTTGTTTCTCTGGTCAGCTCTCCACGTCCTTGACTGGCCATGCAGTGAGAGCAATAGTGCAGACTCTCTACAGTGTGTGGAGGATGGCCTCCTGTTCTGCTAGTTGAGGTGTTTGTTGCTTCCTGTGCTGTCCCTGAGTTTGCATGTAGAGGGAGGGAATAGTGTGACATGCTACCAATGTGTGAATGGCACCTGGAGTGTTTTATTTATTGCACGTTGGACATGGTCACATCAGCATCCAACCTGTCCATCGAACCATAATCAACCGTCTGTTCCAGTAGAAGTCCTCCCACTATCTCTGATACATCTTTGTGAACACTTGTTGAGAGCAGTTCTTAACTCACCATTTTCTATTGCTGTCCTCCCAGTGTGGATCTGTGTGGGTTTGTCTTATTGTTGGTGCATGCTCTTCAACCCTTGCCCTTCAAGGCCCTGCCTGCCCCACACCCCAGCTGCTATACATCTCTCTCTCTCTCTCTTTAATTGTTCTAGTTCAGACCAGAAATATCACACTGACTATTAACTATCTCCACTACTTTGGAAATCATAACGAAACGATGTTTTAGAATTTTCGTTACAAATGTTCTACCCACAAATGGCACAGAAAGTGAAACTTGATATTTTGTATCTCAATTTATGCAAATGTTTGAACCCATGAGTAGGGGGTGTCCCCATATAATAATTATTTTCATATCATGCACACAAAAAAAACAAAAAAAAACAACCAATTGTTCTTAAGCTTGATGGTGGAAAGTCTATCTATCAAAATACTGACTGTAGTGTGTCCTGCCTTATGTGTCTCCTTGTAGCCATCTGCTGTGTAGGTGTATTTCCTGCCAGTTCTGGAGTGATGGGATGTCATACACATGAGTGTGCAGTCAGATGTCTGATATAGTGAAAGAAAATGAAAGAGGGGGAAAGAAAATGGGAGAGCATACTTTTAAAGGGACTTCTAAAAAACAACCAATAATGGCCATCCTTAGCAGCTGTGTTAGTGAAAGCATGTTTTGTTTTCACCTTATGCGTGTGCATGAATGATTCTATCTGTCCACTCTCATTTCAATTATAATTACTTAAGTTGAGTACAAATAACAGTATTTTTAATTTCAATTGTATCACATCTATCACTCTAAAAATACCCAAGTGAGGTCATATATAAATGTGAACCACATGAGACTTGTACAACAGCAAAAATATGCATGTACAGTTTGGCTGTGGGATTCCACCTTTAGTGTCTTCTATTTCCTATATGGAAGAAATCAGAACTAAGTTTGTGGTTGACTTTTTTATAATGACTATGAGGAAACGAGAAAAAGTTGGAGATTTGTGCAGGAGAAGTGTGATTTATTGTACATCAAAAGTGTCCATCCCAGATAATTATTGTTGCTAGCCTGCACTGAAGATGGTCTGTAGTCACACGATTGTCTGCTGGAAGGACATCAAGTACAGTTTTAGAATGATATATAACAGTGGGAACAGGATGGGACTTGGCATTTTTAGAGTTTGAGCACAGCGTTGCTGACTTCAGTTAGAGTGTGTTTACATAAATGTGGTAGGTGGTACTCACACATTACTCATGTAGTCCCTTCCCCCCCCCCCCCCCCCCCAGAAAAAGCTTTTAAAAAAACCTGACCTAATAGGCCAGGGGGGGGGGGGGGACAATTTTGAAAAGAAAAGAAGAAGATATAGCAATGACTCCCTGGATCCCAAGATCCCCCACAAAAAATTTGGTGGCCTTTGGCCTTTTCTCTGGGAGGAGTTCATGTATACATGTATACAAACACATTAGCTCCATTATAGTAAGATTTATTTATGCTAGGCAAAAAAAATTGTCCTACAGCGGTTTTTCGGTCAATCTCCGGCCTCCTGCAGTAACAAACTTGTTTAATTCTTTTAATGTAACATGTATAGATTATTGGCATTAATCTCATCAAATAAATACAATACAATTAATAAACACTTCTGTGAAAGTAACATTCGTTATAGTATTGGCAGTGAAAACAACTCCCAGTGGGTGCTAATAAACAAACCATAGCCACACCTACAGAATAATAACATGGCGACCATATTCCAAATTTCATTGAACTTGATTATTAGTTAAAGTATTCCTTGTCGTCAAACCACATCTATCAACAAAATGACACCCATAACCACCTGATCTGAATGAAACTTTTGCGAGGGCGTGCAGTGAGGTGCCCTAGGCAATCCCTGAAAGTTTTGTGAAGATTCCTCCAGCGGTTTGGAAGGAGTTAAAGTTCTCACAGACAGACAGACAGACAGACAGACAGACAGACAGACAGACAGACAGACAGACAAATCATGAACTGTAGTTTGATATATAAGGGTGCATTGAGCTTGATTGGTATTCGGTACTTTTGTTAATTCTAAACATAGCTATTGCACATAACTTTTGCTGAACCTGTTTACACATATTTGCCACAGGAATTAGAAATAATGATTAGTTGCTCATAGCTTCACTGAAGAAGAAAGGTCGTTTGTGGAATGCTTGCTAGCGAAAAACAAGTGTAGGAAGAAGCTAGCTACATCACATGCATATGATGTCATCACCAAAAATTTTTTTTATATATTATATATGCAATATTAGGAAATGGAATATAGTCAAGTATCCTTGTTTTGTTTTTTATTATATTAATATGCAAAAAAAAATAACCAAGTGCAACAAATATTAAATATAAAACACTGTAATAAACCAGTAAATAAGTGAAATAGATATGTCCTATTTCCAAGCTCTCTTTCTCCCTGTGTGTGTGTGTGTGTGTGTGTGTGTGTGTGTGTGTGTGTGTGTGTGTGTGTGTGTGTGTGTGTGTGTGTGTGTGTGTGTGTGTGTGTGTGTGTGTGTGTGTGTGTGTGTGTGTGTGTGTGTGTGTGTTGGTTATGTATAGACTGGTCTGATACTTGTACAGAGATCACTTGGTAAAGCAATTTAGCTGTACTGCAGCCAGACCATTTGTTAGCTTGGCAAATATAACAATGGAGACTTCATTGTTTCACATTGTTCTGTACATGTCATGTAGGCATCCTTTGTGCAGAAGAACCTCAATGTTGGGGATAGGCGAATACAACTCTCTATATGGGTAGGTGATGTCTGTCTGTCTGTATGTGTTTGTTCATCTCTCTGTTGGTCTGAATGTATGATGACGTTGATTTCCAATTAAATAGCTTTTTTTCTTAATTGTATGTAAAAAATATTAACCTTATATACTTGAGGGGAGGAATGAAGCACGGCTGTAGTTGTGTAGACTACAAGTTATGTGACCCTTCACTGATTTCAATTCAGCAATGTGTTAATATTTTAGTTGTACATGTGTCATCCCCCCCCCCCCCCCCCAAAGAGAGGTGGACATTGTTGCTAGAGCAAGTTGTGGCTGGTAAAGGGTGGCTGGTAAAGGGTGGCTGGTAAAGGGTGGCTTGTTGAGAGACAGTGGCATGGACTTCTTTCTTTAGTTGCTTCTTATTCTGTGTTTTTGTTTTTGTAGTGTGTGATATTTGTAACACTTTCAATAATGGCAAGTCTGTGGGGAAGGTGGGTGCAAATAGTACTCACTGATGCGCGCGCACACCATCCATCCATCCATCCATATGCTGTATGCACTCACTTGCCACACATGGTAGGAATGGTACAGGCCAAGGAGTTACGTTGAACGTGGACTCTTGTTGCAATGTCTTTGGTGGTTATGAAGACCCTCTTGATGAATTATTTGCCAGCAGAGCTGACACGTGGACTTTAACAGCAGTGTCTTTTTAGCGTGTGTGATTAGTTAAACCAGCTTTATTCACAGCGACAGAAACATGCAGGATTGGTACAGTCTCACCTCTGCATCCACTTGTCTCTGCTCTCTCAGTTTCTTCCTCTCATCTTTCCATCTCTTCTCTTCCTTCTCAGTAAGCACATTGAGGGACTCGACACAGTCATGGATGACTGTTAGCCATAAACCTGGGCTGTGTGCACACTCACACCAGCCCTCCGAGAGCCTACAACTATTCAAGTTTCTCAACACTAGATTATTCCAGCGGTATCTCTGCCAACCTGCTGCCCGTTTGCCATCCACAGGGGCAAATATCAACAGTTGTTTTGGTAGGTGACTGTCATTCATCTGAGAGATGTGGCCAAAGAAACGGAGTTTGTGCTGGGAGAGAACTGAGGAGAGTCTATGCTTCTTAGCCATTCTCCTGATGGTGGTGTGTTGTTTCTTCTCCTTTATGGGTACCCCGAGGATGATCCTGAGACAACGCATCACAAAATCCTGCAAGTGATGTATGTTTGGTGTTCAGGGGGACCTAACTCTCCAGGCCATAGAGACGGGTCGGCAGTGCAACAGCATTGAAAATCGGAGCTTGGTGTGAGTCTTTATCTTGTGTTGGTACCAGAGGATACAGCACAGGGAACGAAAGGCCTTAGAAGTCTTGCAGATTCTGGAGTCCATCTCCATAGCTGTGCCACAGTTGTCTTGCAAAATGCTGCCAACATACAAAAAAAATTATCACTGCCTCTACAGGGTCGTCATCAGGAAATAGATTGATTGGCACTGGATAGAGGTCTGATGGCAGCACTTTAGTCTTGCTGCCACACACACACACACACACACACACAACACACACACACACACACACACACACACACACACACACACACACACACACACACACAACTTCGCCTATCCATATTATATTTCTCAGTTTCTAAGATTCCACAAAATGATACTTTCCTAGAGCTACTACATTGCCCCAGAGATCTGCCTCTTTCAAATTGTTTTGCTTCCCTCCAGTAGAGATGATGTATAACACATACAAGACATTCAATGATCAGCCACCTAATTACATGTACATACATCTTCCTACTGAAGTCAATGATTTACACTTGAAACATATCTAAAAAAATTATTAACAATGCAACTCTGTATGCAGGTGAAGAAATGGTTTGGTGTTCAAAACGTTAGATAATGAATACAAGTTTATTCATTATACAATCAGTTAGTTCAAATCCAAACTTGCGGCCTCTCAGAATGGTCTTTGGTCCTGACTTGTTATAATGTGAGGGAGAGAGGATGTACTGGAGAGCAACAGAGTGTAAGGGTGACAAACTCAAAATGGAAGGCAGTAAGTGCTGGCTGGGATGTGGACCTTGCTCCAATAACTGATGGTAGATGGTGCATGGCAATCCCCTATTTCATCTGCTAGATAGGTTGGGTCAGAGGATGCCAACCCTTTCGTAAGAAGATGCCAAATGCTAAAATAAAATGTCAGAAAATAAAATCTAATTTCTCAGTATTTTCAAATTCATTTCTTCAGCGTTATATGAATCACTGAAAGCACATGAAGTTAGGAATCTTATGGTCGCTTGTTTTTTGTTGTTAGAAATGAAATGCAAAAAAAAAAAAAAAAAAAAAAGCATCTCATGAGTAGTTAGCATTGGCCCTCTGTCCTCCTCAACGCACGTAAGAATTTTCATGTAGAATTTGATGATGTCCAAACTTTTGTTTAATTATCCACATTATGTAGTTTTCTTCTCAAGTAGTCGTGCACAATGCAATTATGCCATCAGGTTAATGTCATGCATGTTTGCCCCACAAAAATGTGTAATGTTATTTATCTGGAAACAGCTGGGCATGAATCAGGAATGCCTAATGTGAGCTAGTCTGGCGTAGACAACCCTTACCTTCCAAATGAGACTTTATAATTCTGTTCCCCCACAAAAGGATGTGGTTTTTGTGGTTATTGAGTACTTGATGGCATCTTAGGCAATAATCAAACTCTTGAGTCAACAGGACAGAAGGATAGCGCTTGATCAGTGAGACCCTTTACCTTGTATGAGGTCTTGCCTCACTGAGACTACTAATAGCTAGGGAAATGTCTGAAGACATTCCCTACCCCAGACCTTTTCCCAGCATAAGCAATTGACTTGTTGAAACCTGCATTTACCTTGATGTTCCAAAAACTGCAATCATCTTGATGTTCTAAAAAAAAAAATTTTTTGAAGTACCCCAGAAAGATGCCAGACAGTTACGATTTGGCCCCCAAAGATACCATATTAGTCACACCTGTTTAATCCCGATTCATTGATTATATCGTTTAATTTAAAAGTGGTAAAGTGTGCCAGTGCTTTATTCAGGCTCTGTCCATAACATGAGGATTATTAGTACATCTGGCAGTGTGCTTTAAAAATAGATATGATTGGATAATTAGAAAGACTTTGTAACTATTGAACAGGTAAAATTTGAAAGTGAATATACTGAGGATGTTCAGTGTAATAAATACTGGTTCACTTCCTGCATTTGTGTGTGTGTGTGTGTGTGTGTGTGTGTGTGTGTGTGTGTGTGTGTGTGTGTGTGTGTGTGTGTGTTTAGGACACAGCTGGCCAGGAGAGGTATCATGCCTTGGGTCCCATATACTACAGAGACAGTCAAGGAGCCATAGTTGTGTATGACATCACAGACGAGGACTCCTTTCAGAAGGTAAGCCACACACGCACACACAGTCTGTACTGCCACCACTCCAGCCATTGCATGCGCACAACTTGCTCCACTCCACAGAGTGGGGCAGTGAGTGGGTGAGCTCAGAGGACTGGCAGCCAGGTCAGTCAGTGCTGGGCCAACCAATGCTGGCCTCACCAATGCTGGCCCAGAGGAAGTTTGTGGTTAGCTCGCAAGGCATGACTCACACACAGCCAGTCCAGTGACCCAGGAGACCACCAGTGTCATTACTTGGTGCCTTCGTCAATGGAGGGCAAGCATGGGATGTGTACAGAGAGGCTCAGTTGCCCAGCTATTACCGTAACACCATTACAATTATCCCACTACCAAACAATTGCAAAACGGAACCAAAACACTGCTCTGCAGGATACTGTCTCCTCTAAACCCAAGTGATGTTTCTGTAGAGCAGTGTTTCCATTCCATTTTATTCTGTAATGGAGTGGGATATTCACCAACAGTGTAGTGGTCAGACTGCTTGACCTTCTTGTGTGGTCTCCATTAGATAGAGGACTTTGTGGTCACTCACTCCGTGTAAGGCTGGGCTAAGCTATTTTTTCTGCATTGTGTAATGCATGATATGTTATTTCTACATGAGATGTTTGACTGACGGAATGATTGAGTTTCATGTTTGTTAGTTATTAGATTCTGTTATGATGGTCCACATGTGGCTTGGTGTGTGTGTGCGTGCGTGCGTGCGTGCGTACAGGCCAAGAACTGGATCAAGGAACTGCGCAAGATGCTGGGGGAGAACATTGTGGTGTGTATAGTGGGGAACAAGACTGATCTGGAGAAAAACAGAACTGTCACAATATCTGCAGCTGAGAGGTGAGGGAAGATTTACAGCACAATCTCTGTGTCCCAATACACTTTCACACCTGAGTCGGTCAGTTGGAATGTGGTCAATCCTCTCATTAAAAAAATCATTTTTTCAATTTTGCATATGCTTTATCTACATGTATCATATAATATATTGGGCATGTGGGTAATTAATGTGTGTGCGTGTGTGTTATAGCTATGCGGAGTCAGTTGGAGCTGTGCATTACAGTGCATCCGCTAAACACAACAAAGGCATACAAGAACTCTTTCTGGATTTGAGCAAAAGTAAGTCCACCCACAGTCATCACTCAGTCTTAGTTGTGTGTAGAGGTTCTGTCCTGTTTGCTGATGTGAGAGCTTGGGATGTAGTGCCTTAAGATGTAGTGGCTTAGGAAGTGAGGGCTTGGGATGTGAAGGCTTGGGATGTGAAGGCTTGGGATGTGAAGGCTTGGGATGTGAAGGCTTGGGATGTGAAGGCTTGGGATGTGAAGGCTTGGGATGTGAAGGCTTGGGATGTGAAGGCTTGGGATGTGAAGGCTTGGGATGTGAAGGCTTGGGATGTAGTGGCTCGGGTAGTGGCTTAGGATATAGTGACTTGGGATGTAGTGGCTTGGGTAGTGGCTTAGGATATAGTGACTTGGGATGTGAGGGCTCGGGATGTAGTGGCTTGGGATGAAGTGGCTTGGGGTGGTTTGGGATGAAGTGGCTCAAGTCACAACTCATTTGTATTCCAACTAGACTCGAACTTAAGCCTAACAGTGTTTGTGTGCAGCCATGTGTGTATTTGCTGAATATTATGCTTTACGTTGTTCTCTAATTTGCTGTCACACATCCACCAGTTAGTTAACTGGGGGAAAGTGAGGGACCACAGATTTGGAAGGCACCCGTTTAACCACTATTGTGTGTATCACCTTATAAGGAATGTTTCACAGGTGATTGTAGTTATGGCAGTGTCAAAAATTCTAACAATCAGATATTTGAAGTGCCAGCTTTTGAATGTGGTTCTGCTAATCCCATCAGAGATCTATCTCCTAGAATGTATAGTTTCTTGAATAGGAACTAAGTGTATTCACTTTGCTAGATTAGGTACAGATGTGGGGCATATCTTGTTTACCCCCCCCCCCCCCCCCCCCAGGAAAGACCTGTGGCAAATAATTACTATATTTATTAAAACATGGTGTTTTAGACCAGGCAAAATAATGGTTTTGAACACTTAAATTGAGGTTAGTGTTGTAGAAGATTTACACTTTTGGGTTCCATATAATAAGAGCACTTTGTTGTAACCACTTAGTTATAACCACTTAGTTGTAACAACAAACTTTGGTGTTTCCCTACAGTAAACAATTTGTTAAAAATCCATCTCCACACACCCCCTCCCCCACACCCCCATTACAAGTGTTCTTATACCTGTGTGCCACAGGTAAGATTTAAAACATAAGTGTTAGTTGTATTTTTGTCAGTTCTTCATTGAAAACACATGGCTGGCTTCCTTTGTCAAACAACATCACTGGTTTGCTGCTATATGATCTGACTTGTCCATGAAAAGACAATGTTCATACCACAGTCAGGTTTTGCTAGTAGTAGACTAGACCTCTGTCAACCTGATCCACTTGTACCACATGCATGCCCCATGGTGTGTATGTGTGTGCGCACACACCATACCTCCTTCATTCATTCTCTTCCCCCCCCCCCCCCTCCCCTTAACTCTGGTATTTGACCTGCCCTTCCTCCAGGAATATTGGACTGTCATCCCAGTGCCAGCAGCCCCTCAGCAGTCAGTCCATCATCAGACACATTCACAACCACAGCAGGCAGAAGACCTGGCATCGTGGTACAAGATGACTTGAAAGCAACCCAGTCAAACTCTGATGGTGGAGGAGGGGGTGGTGGATGTTGTTAGTGTGTCTGTTGTTGTCAAGAGGACAGTTCCCTCTTTACATACATACTGGGCTGGCTAAGATGTGAATTAGCTTTGGTTTCCTTTCTGTTTTTATCAAGCCGTGATTGATTTTCAACACATGAATGTTATAACAACACACTTTTTGTATAATGTAATATTGTTTTGTTGTTAAAGTTTGGATCTTGTAAGCCACGAGTGTTCCTGCAGTATAATAGTGGAGGGGGAAAACAACTGTAAATTACCATTACAAACACATGTCAGCTCAGCCATGTGCCCTACATGTGCTGGCTTGTGAGAGGTAATGCATGCTAACATGTGTAGACACAGAAACAGCTGAGTCACACAAATGGGTTCACTATTAATTGACAGCACAATACAATAGGCTGAAGCAGATTCTATACAATACAGGACCTTACTCTCACTTCATGTGAACATGTGCAAAGATATGGATAGTCATTTGCATTCAACCTATAACTTCAAATAATTATCCTGCCTGTACTAATTATGGTTCATAAATATCTCAGGTCAGGTATATCTGGAACCTCGAATATTCCCTGGAGTGAAACTGGCTTCTCTTTTTTTTTTCTTCCCCTTTTGCTTCCAATCAAAGGAGTACAATTAAAAATAATAATAATAATAATTCCCCCCCCCCCCCCCCGGACCCAGCATACTAATTAGCATGTATAGTTTTATATCACACTGTTAGCCAAGGATATGCCAATTTTTTCAGGTTGAGTAGGTATGCTGTAATAAATCAAGACATCAAATTTAATGAGCATAAATTCTAATTTGATAAATTGACCTGGGACTATGTAAACATTAAGTCATAATTAATTTATGAATAACGTTGATTGACTACTAATTTGTTATTTATTTATTTATTACATTGCTAAATAGCACTAATCACTTCCTACTTAGTTCCAAATGTCATTGTGGTGAATCCATCCTCTCCACAGGAAACTTATTGCAGCCACTGAAAGGTTTATCCAATTGCATAACAGTAACCACACTAATCACATGCATCAGTCTGACACCTATCAATTAATTATTGTGTGGTCCTTACAAGTTTACTACCTTCCTTTTGACCGCTTGTCAAAAGTAAATTGTATGTCAAAAGTAAATTGTATGTAAAAAGGTTCCTAACCAGTCTTAATCTCAACAATAAATAAAAATGTTATTTGAGTTAGACTAAAAGGGTACAGGTTACTTCATCACCATCTGAATAAACTATGATCGTTTGTGTTCATCAATGATTCATTTCTATTTGGTGGTGATTTTTTTAGTCTATAAAATCTGTCTATTAAAGATCTTGAATTTGGGTAATGTTTGACCAATAGCACATTATTTTTGGTAACAACACGTGCCAAATGACTACCGCATTGTTGGAGGGGGGGGAGGAGGGAACATCTAAATTGAAAGACAACAAACAATAACTTTGAATGGTCTAATCCAGATTGAAACAAAAACAACCATAGATAATTTCATACTGTTCCCAGATTCTCAATTGGCAAGACCAGCAAGACATTGTGTACAATGAGCACATGAAGACCACACATGGACATGCTCAAGATTACATCAGGCAGAAGTGACCTGAAAGAAATCGTTATATTCATGCATTGGGATTTTAATCTTAACTTTGTAATCCAGTCAAGAAACCGAGGAACATTACTCTTCCCTGGCACACATGCCACCATAGGTGTGTCCCCTTCATTTTGGGGGGGGGGGGGGGGGGGAAGGCAATCTAGACTTCCTACACAAGAAACATCAACTACTTTCAAAATGAAACTTGTGCTCCTACATTAGTACTTGGTTACAACCAGAGATAAAGGCAGGGACGTGTGTGCGCGCGCATGCATGCATGGTAATGTAAATTAACACTCCCACAATGTGCAGCTATTTCCACTAGCACACCTTGCTGTGTGTGCACAGATTCCACTGCACTCTACCTGTGGTTTCCTAGCCGAGCTGGGATCTATGGCAACATTAATGATCACAGGATGTTGTCTTTGTTTGGTGAACACTTGATGCAGAGTGGTGTGAAGTTGTGCTACAGTTTCCACGCCATAACCCTCAGCACCGAACGCTGCAGCCATTTTATCATAGCGAACACCACAGGCCAGTGAATTTGGGGGAATGCTGCATATAAAATGTTCAGGATCAATATTGTATAAAAATCCAAATTCAATCAAATAGTTCCACAAAAAAATTTCTGTGCAAGAACTCCATCATAACTGTTAAATGTCAGCATGTTGCAGTTATAGTCAGCAGAGGTCTGCAGTCTAAAGTACATGCACAGATAGTGGATTGCAGAAGTGACACCATTCAAAAAGTTGACTTTCTAAGTGAGTGCAATAGTCGTCACTACTCGCCCCAGGCAGTATCATGTTAATTTAGTGTGCATAAATCTCAACCCAGAGCAACAATGGCACCAGTGTCTTCTGTGGCAAGAAATAGAGCTGTTGTTCTGACTTATATTATCATTCTCACTTGAGCCCCAAAGTGCTGTCCTCTACATCCGTAATGGACGCCCAACTCTCGCTGTCCAATCCCCTGTAGATGCCATTGTTGTTCATGACGATGAATACAATAGGCAACCGATATCTAACATTGAGGCATACATGCATCAACACACACATTGGTGATAGTGACTATACTCCCTCCCACACATACTCACATACCTAAAAGCAGTTTCAAACTCCATTCCAGAAAACCCAAAAGCACTGTCTCCTTGGATGGAGACAACAGGAACTCTGTCCTTGGCTACTTTCTCTTGCTCCAGTAATGCAGCTGCTATGGCAAACCCACAACCAACTCCCATAGTCCCAAATGAGCCAGCATCCAATCTGCAATCAAACAGAGATCCATGCAGAATGGTGAATTACACACACACACACACACACACACACACACGCACGCGCACACACACACACACACACACACACTGACGCACGCGCACACACACACACACACACACACACACACACACACACACACACACACACACACACACACACACACACACACTGACGCACACACAGATAGACACACACACACATACACTATATAATGTCAAGGCTTTACTTGCCTTTGTCTGGGACTGTAACTCAGCAGAACAGTCCTGCCTATGTCCATGGTGGTGGAGCCCTCGTTCACTAGGACATGGTTCCTTGGCAGGTATTCATTGATCTGACAGCACAATGAGTTGATATCCATCACACAGCATGTAATGCACTCTCTGCAGCAGTTGTGAAGTATGCTGGACTACTCACCACTCTATAAGCACAGTAGAAGCTCATTGGCATCTCCTCACTTCTGGCCAGCTCCTAAGAAGTCAACATTTACAGTAAACATCACCTCAAATCATCAATCTATTAAAAATATACAGTAGCCCCCTTGTGAGAGATCCCTCTATGGGAAAACCACCTCTCATGAGAGACCACATTTTTCATGCAAGATTTTGTATTTGCTGTATAAAGTTACCTCTACTGTTAGACCAATTCTCTTGTGAGACCGATTTTAGTCAGATTTAAAGGTGGTCTCCCAAGAGAGGGACTGCTGTATATTTTGTTTTAATCACACTAGACTACTTTTGCAGTCAGTTTTGGCTTGCCTTCAAGCAAACACGTAGACTATGATCATGGGGACGGTCCTGTTTTGTAAAAAGAATCATCCCAAGACAATTCATTTTCAATACACCACACCAAACTAAAAATTAACACTTTTTATTATAATCTTTGTTATCACAATTATCATCGTTCTTGTTTTTCTCATCCAGCACAAGCATACAGACTTTATTCGATAAAATTTGTTTATTTCGCAATTTGCTGCCTCAGCTCTGTGATCCTTCTTATTAGACTTGACTAGTGCTGAGCCTATTCCACAAGAGCTATCACCTCCCACACATGCCCCTTCTCCATTAGTGCCACCATCTTTTTTATACATATGCACTAGTTTTATTCCACAGGGTACGAGAACTGTTCAGCGGGGAGACAATAGTGAGTGTGGGATGGATGGGTGACTGTACAACTGCTTATCTTGAACATTTTATTTATTAGCGAGACAATCAATATGCAACCTGATAATTGAATAGCTAAATATCTAGAGCACAACTCTACAGATCATCGATAACTTTGTCTCCAGTGTGTCGAGATAAAATAAGACATACTATTCATGGCTAAAGGACAGTGATGGGGGGGGGGGGGGGGGGGGAGTCTAGTTAAAAGAGCTTACAGTGTCAAGTGTCACCCCTATATGCCTACATTATTTAAAAATAATTCATCATTTATAATGATTTCAAAATTCGTCATTTAAAATAATTTAAGATTCGTCATTTCTAATATTACAAATTTTTATAAAATCAATCAATTTCTGTGATCTTAAGATAACAAATGTAACAAAACAATGTAAATGTTGCAAAAATGAGGCATGATTTCTGTTAAAGTATCATGGTTATTCATCATCATTTGTTGTGTGCATCATGTGACCAATCATATGACCTCGCTCAAGTCAAGTGGCACTACAACAATCCTAATACGCACACACCTCATTGATGTGCAGGTTGTGGTCCCTCTTCTCCCTGAGTTCCCTCCACCATGAGTCAGACACATCGCACACAGCCCCACCATAACCACATCCCAATTCTGACACCAGCTATAAAAATAAAAAGTTAGGTGACGAGGGAGAAGGAGGTAGAGGAGGGGGAAAGGAGGATAAAAACAAATGAACAGGAAGATAATACAGTGCACTAGCTTATGCATGCATAAATCACATGCATTGTTCGGTTAGTTTGTGTGGTGAAATAGTTGTACCTGTGTGACCACCGCCTTGACATCTCCCATTAACATGACTGCATTGGTCGTGTTATTACCTATCTCCTCCGCACAAACATCCACCTACAGGAAGTAACAATGTATAACACATAAATGACTGGATTAGTATATTCTGTTATGCATTCTCTAATATACTGCACCTGAATAAATTGAACAGCTGCAGAAAATCGAGGTGGCCTTCCGAAGTGCAGCATCCAGTTTAACCTGGCCCCCAACAACAATATCACATCTGCTTCCTTGAGAGCTCTGCACAGGAAGCACAACCACAACCTGACAGTTCTGGCCTACCAACAGATACAGTCTGTGCTTGTGTGTATATATGGTGTGACCATATGTGTGTTAGGACATGTACATGCACATGTGTTAGGGTACATATATATACATGTGTTAGGGTTTTTACATGCATGTATAATGTGAATATATATATAAAGATGGAAATATTTTTATATAAGCAAGTTCATGAGCCTTTACCAACCATGGCATTATATGTATTAAACATTTAGAATCGTTGTTTTGATTCTGAGAGATAGTAATAGATATCTGTCTAAACCGCTGAAGTGATCTCCACGAAACTTAGTAGGTACTGCTCTTGCACGATATGGAAGGCATTAATCTGCCAGTGATTTGGAGGAAAAAATGTTTTAGGTTGCTGGAGATGTTATTTGAGGTTGTGACCGAAAACGAATGTGATTAGTAAAGTAAGGATACTGGAGACAAACCATAGATTGGTAAAGGGTCTGTACTCTTCAGAGAAATCATCACAATGCTGTTGGCAGAAGAATTCGCCTGCTAAAATAACATCTTTCCCATGCAGCCAGTGCCAGTGTGAGTACAACTGGAGAGAATGTAGCTGGAGCAGCGAGAAACAGGGAGAGAAGAATGTTGTGCAATCAAGTATGGATCAGAAGGCCTGGTACTTTCCTTTTTCCTCATATAAACAGTGCTGCCAACTCTCATGCTGTGACACACCACTTTGCAAGAATCTCCAGCTCTCACTGATCTATTTACCTTTCTTAATTGTTTTAAATGAGAAATATAGAAAATTAAAATGAAGATAAAATTATCACAGTGTCCGTGTGCCTGTGTCACTCCAATTATGAAGCTACAGAATCAAGACTGCTATCAAAAGAAAGGAAAATGAAGCTCATGCTAGTGTGCTTTGTTCATTTTGATAAAATGACTGTGCTTGGGGGATGAGAATTTCACCATGATCTGCCTGACGCAGTCCATTCAAAAGATGCTGAACTTTAAAAAAATTAACAAACCAAAAAAAAAAAAGACAGGAAGAGAAGAAAGGTTGTGTTGCTGGTACTCCTAAAGCACTTCAGTGATGTAGTATCATCAAAAATATGTTTCTGGCCCGGGCAACACCCAGTATACTCTTCTACTTGTATACAAGAGAATTAGGGAGAAGTGAGAATAATTAATGAAGTGTGTGTGTGTGTGTGTGTGTGTGTGTGTGTGTGTGTGTGTGTGTGTGTGTGTGTGTGTGTGTGTGTGTGTGTGTGTGTGTGTGTGTGTTTGTGTGTGAACATGAGCTCACTTTGATCTGGACGCTGCCACACATAGAGGATGGTCATCAGCAAGCAACCCTTTACCCATAGGAGTGGGCAGGAATGGCAAGTTGTTGGATACTACAAGATTATTAACTTCAGCTTCAGCTCTGGCATAAGAAGCACCTGTAGAAAGATAAGGTCTCACATCAGGCACATAGATGCACATGCACACACACACCCATCCACACAAACACACACACCATTGCAACACAAACAACAACATTGTTGCAACTAACACAGTGATAGAATAAAGAGAACCTATCAGAAGCTGAACATCAGGAATGATCATGATGATACGAAAGGGGGGAAAAAGTCAAAATAAAAGTTTACATAGAAGTATTCCAGAGGAAAAAAATATTAGTTGATCAATTTTGGAATGCCTTCCCCACAATTTTTGACACAGTGTGAAGTTGTGCCTGTCACCATTACAGTTGTTTACCGCCTTGCCTTTCCCAATGATGACCAGAGGTTTCTTGGCAGTCCTCAGTGCCTGCACTGCTGCACTGACAGAGAGTGGGTCAGCACACGGCCTTGGGGGGTCCGGACAACAGGGCAGGAAGCTGTGCAGGGAGGAAAATAGTCACACACACCATCATCACATGCACACATGCCATCATCACATGCACACACTATTGCCAAATGGAAGGATACTTGTTAAATCCAATCCATGGATTATAACCAGTGACTGCATTTATGTATTACAATAGTCTTGCAGTAACTGCAGTAAGATTTTTTTTCTGGAATTAGAAAAAATATGAAAAACCATAGTTTGTTAATTGTGACAAATATTACTTTAAAAATTAAAGAGTGCGAGTTGGATCAATTTTTATGTACTTAAGAACTCTATGAATGCACACACACGTACATCAGACCAGTGCAACTTCTGTTCTTCACAGTAACAATATGTGACACACAACTACTCCATGAAATACATACAGGGATGGCTAGTTAGTTAGCAGTCTCCTTTACAAACTTTTAGCCCCTCCCCCACCACCAACAACAGTAAAAAAAAAAAGAGAAGAAGGCATGTATGTGCACTCACTCACACACACACACACACACACACACACACACACACACACACACACACACACACACACACACACACACACACACACACACACACACACACACACACACACACACACACACACACAAAGATCAAGAAATAAGTCATTAATTATATCAAATCAATAAATACTCACTTGAGCTTCAGAGATTCAATTTCATCAGTGACCATGTTCCCTGGTATTTCAATGTAAGACACTCCTGGTCTGCCATATATGCTGGTCCGCACTGCCTGCAGTACACAATTACAGGTGGTCATGACGACCACAGTGAATAACACTATAAAAATAATCCAATAATAATGCACAGATATCAGTGTGTGTGTGTGTGTGTGTGTGTGTGTGTGTGTGTGTGTGTGTGTGTGTGTGTGTGTGTGTGTGTGTGTGTGTGTGTGCGCGCGCGCCACATTATTTAATATCTACTTTAGTGCTATGGTGGGGTGGCTGATAGGTGCAATAGGAGTAGTGGTGCAGGAGTGAGTGTGTTATATAAGCAAGGTAGGAAGTTGGTTGGGGACCGCACAGCTAAGTCTAGATTGAGTGAGATGAGAGTAACTGAGTCCCAGTTTGCTGATGATGTGGCATTGTATGCAACCTCTCGGGATAGTTTTGAGTCAGTAGCAGCAGAGTTTGTGAAAGTGGCAAGTGAATGGGGGCTGACTGTGAGTACTGAGAAGACAAAAGGGATGGTTGCTGGTGAGGGATTGAATGAGAGTGATGTCAGACCAGTGCAGGTGGAGGGTGGCTCTGTGGATGTAGTCCAGGACTTCACATACTTGGGTGCTAACATCTCAAGAGATGGGGAGATCACTAGTGAGGTGACTAGAAGAATTGCTAGGGCAGCTAGAGCATTTGGATGTTTGAGGGTGCCTGTATTTAAGAACAAAGACCTCTCATTGGCCACAAAGAGAGCAGTGTATAGGGCAGTTGTTCTAGCTGTATTACTGTATGGAGCTGAAACTCAGTTTTATTTCAAAGGGAAAAAAATTGACTGACCTGATGTTAATTAGAAGATTGAGATCCTAAATAACACAAGTCAGCTGACTCTTCAGCCTGTGAACCATGAATCACACTACGTGCTCAGTCAGGGCCCTGACCCAGTCATGAACTTTGAGGACAATTTGGTACCCCCATTGGGGGACCTGGGAATAAGGTCGTCAGTTAGGGGATCGTCCCCAAGGTTTGGGGACAGTTGCCACCTATACATGGGCATGCAACATGTCCATCCTGAATCAGCAGGTGTCTCTGTTGTAAAACATTTATGTGGACTGCAGTTTTTCTGACCTCATTTGGAGTATTTTAGAGTAAGCGTGTGTTTTCACAAAGTGTGGTTTGTAGGGTAAGTGTACCACTCAAAACATTTATAATAACTAAAGTCCAATTTGCTTTGACTTGAGCCAGAGGAAAATTGTAATAACTCTACAAATACTCAACAGATCTTCAGATTTCAAGGACCAACATACTCGTGATGCTCTGGATGTTCTTTTGGCACTATTCCTGATAGAAGTTGACAGTTCCATGGCAAACCTAGATGTATATCTCATAAGCCAGTACACAACATTCCACAGTGTGTTAATTGACCAAATCGAATGCAGACGTAAGTTTTCTATTTTTACGGTAAACTCATTATTTAAAAAGAGGGGGAAAATGCAGTCTTGCTCTCCCAGCTTGTTGACAATTGCAGCACAAGCATGATTCTACTCAGTCTAGGCTGGACTTTGAAGTCAAAGAATGACGTTGCTTCCCTTCATTTACCTCTCTCTGCAGGGTGAAGAGCTGGAAGTAAAATTCTGGTATTCGTGTCAATCTTCCTGGAAGAGTTAAGTGTTAAATTTGTGAAGTTGTTTAGGAAAAGTAAGGCAAGCAAGGCATCAGCTATGCAGTTAATACTTCACTCTAATAACCAAGATTTATTGTGGATGGAGGGTAACTTTTAGCTAATATTTTGTTTCTCATATCTTACAAACTAGAGCAGCAACAACCAGACAACAAATCTGCCAGCATTCACACTATTGTAATTTTGTACCTGCATGCTCACATTTATGAAGCCTACACTGATTATCATAGCATGGCTTACCTAAACTAGGCGCTGTAGTCCTTGCTCTAAACCTCCACACCGGCAAATGTACTTCTTGTCGTTTTGTTTTTTTTGTGTGCAAGTATACCTTAAACTGCATTTGGTGAAATTAATAGGTTGCAGCATGCACTACGTCACTTCTGTAATTATCTGCTGACTTACAGGGCTCAAGTGAACGTAAACAGAGATTAGTTAAGAAGATAAAATTCAATTACAATTAAAACTATTGTTATTTGTAATTTAATTAAGTAATTTAAAATGAAATAAGGGGAAATAGACAGCCAGAAATGTGCACACACACAACGTGAAAACAAAACAAGCTTTCACTATATCGCACAACTACACAACAGACAGTGTGCTACACTCATAAACAATCCTCTGTTGTCAAGATCAATCAGACTATGTTAAAAATATTTAATTAAGTTCCAGCAATTGTGTACCTTTTCCACGTGAAATGGAATGGACTCTATTCTTTCCAAGCGAACAGCATATTTGACATACTGCCTGCACGACTCCACCTACAGTGGAATATGACAGTTATTAAAGGCCCATAGCAGTCACCCACACACACTTTGGGCTGACCTGATTCCACTCCTGAAAACTTCCTGTGCCCCCTTGATCCTGATCATAGCCTCCAGCTATAACCACCATTGGCCTACACCAACACAAACAATACATGTCATCATAATTAATAGAATTAATGAACATTTTAAGGAAGGACATGTGCACTTAATAAATTATAATTATACACATTATAACACATGATGACGCCAAGTCATGTGATATTTAGTCATGTGATAAGGTCTAGTCATGTGATGATGTTAAATCATGCAATGTTGTCCAGTTGTTGATGATGTCATATTTAACAAATGACAATGAAAATCAAAGAGTGATTGGATATTTGATAAACAATCTTAAAACACATTCCACCTCAGTCCTTCAGCCAGTCAGTCGTGTGCAAAAAAGAAGTAAAGAAAAGAGCAGGAAGTGGTCACAGTTTTGCTGACTTTTGTGATTACATTATTGTAGTTTTTAGTAAGTGGGGTGGTTTACTCAGGCATAGATTTGCGACCATAACTAAGAAATTTTGGGGAAAAATAGGCCCACAGACAGGGTTTTACTCCGATCTTCACCAAACATTCTTATAACCACCCCATGGCTATCTCCATCAAACCTTGAAAATTTGAGCCCTTTAGGCTCAATCGTCTGGGAGGAGTTTGCAAACAAACCCTTTATTTTACCTGAGACACACAGGTTTACAAGAGCTTGAAATCGTCAGGGTGGGGACGTCCACATTTCAATTTGACAATTAAGGTTGGACAAAAATTTTTGTTTGCGTTTAGGCTCATTTTTAGAAACATTGATGCTGTGATATGGTTTTATCCACCCCCTTATAAAAATTAAAGTGTGATCTGTGTTCAGTTTTAATTTTTTTAAATTTTGAATACAAAATTTTAGGATTTTTATTGATAGATAGCGGTACTTAACAAGATCATGTGATAAGCTTTTGTGATGCAGGTACCAAATGTTGATGCAGACGGACCTGAGGAACTAAACAAATATTTGGTTTGGCATAAACATAGTATTTTAATAAATATTATATTAATTATTCGCCACAGGTCTTAGTGCGGGACCATTCTAGTTTATGAAGCTAAATTGATAATATAAAGTACGAATAGTCTGTTTGTCCGTCTGTTCATGATGCACACTTCAACGGTTGAAGTTAGACCCACAAACCCATATATATATATATATATATATATTTAAAGTCAATGTCATCAGGGGGAATGTCTTAAGTATATATATGGCCACACCCCTTCCTATATTAAAAGAAGCTGAAAATGGTACATTTGTCAGAAAAAAAAAGGATGGAGCTACAGGCTTAAAACTTGGCATGCAGACACAACTTAATTCTGAGAATAACATGGGGTGGGTCCCATCTGGCCACACGTCTTCCTCTTTGTATGTAAGGCTAAAAATGCCAAAAATGGTACCTTAAAAAACACTTTGACCTAATCACATGTTCCCTTTTGTTGTAAAAGTTTACAAAAAGCAAATTTTTTCGTGACTACCTTTGGTGGGTCAAAAACTGGCCATAGGGCGGTTTTTTTTTGTTTTCTATTTGGTTATTGATAATAAAGGATCGGTTGATAAATGAAAGAAATGAGCTCATAAATAGGTCTCAAATAGGTGAAGGTCTCATAGAGCTTACCAACAGTTCACTGCCGCATTTGCCATTCCTGCTAAGGCATGGACTAGGCCAGGCCCAGTCACCACCAAACAGCCTGCAGGCCTGCAATGAACACATCAACACTTTCTAGCTGACAGGGAAACAACCTCATAGTGTGCCAAGCTTCTTATAGTAAACATACTCCAACAATTCATCAGGCATATTATACACAAAAAGTATTATCACACACCTTCCAGTGAGGTAGCCCACAGCTGAAGCAGCATAACTAGCCTGTGGCAAAATGTGTCAACAAATATACAAATTACAGTAATGATAATATATCTGATATGTTTCATGCTTCATCTATAAAATTTACTATTTTCCACACGAACTACAGCACAATACCTTCATGTACCCACCCATCTCATAAACCAGAATCATGTCAGCATATGCCCCACACAAGATAACCTACCATGCTGAAGCAGTTTGTAGAGCAAAATGTGGGGGGGGGGGGCACTTACAACATTAGGAGAGACAAGGTTTAGTTGATAGGGAGAACAGTGAGTGGGACAGGGCCATTGGATAGTGACTTTATATTGGAGTAATATTTCATAACATTTTCATAAGATTGAGAATTTGAGTTAATTAGCAAGCATAACTACTGTTTGTGTTGAAATCGACTTATGTGAAATTTATAACTAACAGAGATAATTTAACCTAGAAATGGGCAAATTGTTAATAATAATGAATAGTGCAAACTGGCTCTGTGGGTGGTGAGGCATGGAGTTGAAACATATTATAATCTTTGTGAGTGACCCACGGCTTGTTCATTCCTGGTTCCAATGTACTGCACCCCAGCGTCCTGCAGAGCTATCCCAAGCTCCATAACCGGAATTCCCACTATACCGAACACATACCGCACTCCTTGCTCCTCCAGGGACCTCGCTAAAATGGAACACCCCTGCATGCTCTCTTCTTCCATTTCCTTTTGGTGAGTTTCTAGAATGGGCTGTGGAAAAGGATTCACTTAACATAGCCACACCCCCACACCCACTTGCACTGCGATCTTACGGACCATTTTATTACTAAAATGAAATAAGACTGGCTACAATTAATACCAGATACACTATTGCAGATTGCACCCAATCACAAGGATTAAAATTTTATATGATATGATTCACTTGTCCATTGGAATCTTAATATACATAAAATATTTATTTTATTTTATGGATTATTTATTTACATATTTATCACAATGATTAAGTCTATATGAATGGTTCACTGGTCCATTGGAATCTTAACATACACTAAATATTTATTTTATTTTATAGATTATCTATTTATATATTTGTTGGTTTGTTGGTGTTCATGGTGCAACTGTTCATAATGACTGCACTATTCCAGGTTGTTGTTTTTTTCTTCTC